>WARS01000016.1:11858847-12458847 GCA_008933995.1 Datnioides undecimradiatus
TCAAAGTCTATAATGGTCTATCTTTGTGCTTGCTGGCAGTTTACTGCTTAAAAAGCTCTCTCATGCCATGATAACTGGTTTATATGGGTGGCATTTTACTGCCAAATGCCAGAGACAGGTTTCAGAAAGGGAAATTGTTAGCTCTGTGACTAGAATGCAGAGCGGCAGTTATTCACCATTAGAATGTCTCTTATATTGTTCTCTATCTGTACCTCGTCTCCTTTCCCTATACCTCCCCCTCCGCATCGTCCCTTGTTTTCCATCACTATGTACTTTTTCACAATACCACTCCCCCCCCCTCTCCCGCCTCCACCCTCCTCCCCAACCCACTTCTCTTGAGGGTAAACTTCGCAGCTTCATCTCACCAGGGTCAATGTCAATGTGAGTGTGTGTATTGTGACTAGTGTTCCGTGCGGGTGTGTGTGTGCACCTCTTGGAATGCAAAATGTAGCTCTGTGTGTGTTTTCTGCTGTTTACTTGGTGGGAAACAGCATATATCTGTTTGGCCTTGAATTTTCTCTTTCAGAGTCTTTGACTGTGTGCCATGCAAGATTTTCACAGGTGCACAAAAACAAGTACATCAACATACTGTAATAAACGTGTACACACACGCATGTACACACATCCAGAGTGTCAGAGCCTCGACCTCTATGGAGCTCTCAGGCAGGGCTGTGAAGTAATTGGGTATATTAGCCAGTAGGCCTACAGGAGGCCATGAGCAATATCTCTATGGTTGGGTGGGCAGAGACTGCAACAAAAGATGGAATCACAGTGTGTTGTGTTTGTGTGCATGCATGATTTTGTTTATGTGTATGCATGTGAATAAATGCATACCTTCCATGTTATATGTGTATGCATGCACTGTATTACAGGAAAATTGCCACAAGCAACAGAGCATTGGCGGGTAAAGTTAGACACTGAGCTCCTCCACCAATACAGCACCTTTGTTCATGTCTCGCTTGCTTCTCTAAGAACATGGTATACATTATTCACACAGAGCTGGTCAACAATAGAGGGATCAATGAATGAGGAATGGAGGAAGAGAGGTAGAAAAGACACAGGTAGGGATGCACAAGAGAGGTGGTGAAGGAGCATGCTTGTATAAGTAGGGAAACTGGGAGGGGGATGAGATTTTTCATTAGGACTCGTTTATGTGAGCAAGTGGAAAAAGGGGAAAGAGAAGATTAAAGATGCAGCCACTGCAAAAGTCCATGCATACATCAGCAGCGCACCATCACTTTGTTCCATCTCTGAAGGGAAATTAGTCATTAAATCCTGATTTTGTTCTCTTTTCTGACACCAGAAGGCACAGGTCAACAGTTTTCCAGGGAACAGTCTGGAAAGCCACAGTCAAGTGAAACAAATGTTTTCTTATACCCTGCCTGCAGACACATCAGCCAGTATCATGAGGAACTACTTTCATATTAGATAACTCTATACTTGACATTGCAGGAGATACTGTGCCCTTTAGTGAGGTAGTTAGTAAGGATATTAAGGTCGGGGTGGCTATGGGCATGTAGCGCATCTATCTTTAATGCAGGAGCCTTTAGCTTATGTCTTTCCACAGACTCGCAATTATTTTTAGCCAGTCTGTTAAAGGTATCCCGAAATTCTTCCCTTGTTAACCTACCATCACTCATCACTGTCCATCACACTGGGGGTTACTAACAGGCAGACCGCTGTCCGGGTCCATTCCCAAGCGTTGTTGTAGCCCTACACTACTGTAGTTGCATGCAAACACACTGAATGTAATCAGGGCGTTTTGTTCCAAACTATTATCTTAAAACCAGTTAGCAACATTTGAATATGTCTGTACTGATATCAGCAGATTTCTCCATTTCCAATGAATCATCTGCATGGGTCAGTTGCGTAATTTCAGGTCTGCCCCACTGGAGTACATTTTTTAGTAACCATAGTAGCTGACTACCATTTTGAGAGCAAGGTTAAGACTGAACAGCATTTGAGTTTGTGAGAGGAGATAGAAGCAAGGTTTTGATCAAATGAAGGTGAGAGGGCTCCTCTCAGAGCAACCAGCAGAGAAGAAAACACGAGGACAAGAGACAGAGAGATTTAGATGGGAAAGTGGTGAACACTTATGGCTTTTACTACTGTAAGAGGGCAGCGAGGTGCTTAGCCTGACTGAACAATGGATGGACATGATGAGGAGAAGGAAGTGGGGTTTTTTTAATGCCGCAGGGCTCAACGTCTTCCTGAAAAAAAGAAGAGAATGTATTGTGCATGATAGATGCTAACCATTTTCTCACAGTAAAACAATGGTGTTTTCTATTATGAGCAACAGTGGTTGTATTGATGTCCCATGTCATTCCCATTACTCACAAGCTTGCTGTATGTAATTAGAATGACTCCACAGTATGCTTTCATGATGGTTTTTCATGAATTACCCTTTGTAATTATGCTTCATACAACTGATTGCGCCGTAAGACACCAGAACTGGCGCTGATGCCTATTGGTGGAGACTTACGGTGGTTCCAAATGAAGCAATGTGATGCCGTCCTTTACAGGGTGGAGTCCCCTATATGTTCATGTTAAAACCACAATTCTCCCCCAGGAGACAGATTCAATATAAGCATGAAGAATATGGAGCAATAGTGTATATGGTCTACCCAGGCGTAAAATTAAAGACTCTTGTCTATGTGCCCCACATAAATCTTTGAAAGAGAGGGAAGAGTGGATGAGGTAGGGAGGTGTACATGATGAAACAAAAAACTGGTGGATTTGTCTGGCGATTGTGAACCGTTGAACTGTAATCAACTGTACTCAACCCTGGACAATGAGATGTTTCAATACATGGGTGCACATACACATCCACACGCACTGAGGAAAAGATACACACAGACATATATCATTCTCCCCATAAAATAGCTTACAGTAATTGCCTGACATGCGCGGGTTTTACACAAAGAATGGTTTTAAAATACCAAATATCATTTATCAAGGACTTGCATCAGCACACCCTCGCTCTACAATAAGAGGTCCTCGTCTGATCCCCGCTCACTCTCTTCTCGATACATGTGATGGATACCGTCTCATCTATCATACATATCTGTATGATAGATTGAGCGCGAGCCAATCAGGGGGTTCAAAACGCACGTAAGCACACTGCAGGAGAAGCAGGCATACAATTTCTTACATGGTTAGAAAACAGACATGTGGTCCATGTAAGTTATTGCTGCAGGCCCACAGGCCAGCGTGGTGCTCATCTGTCTTGGTGTGACACTATCAGGCTCCCTTGCAAAACACAGGGGTGGTAAAATGGTTTTATTGCAAAATGTGAAAGATACGTCTGGGACAAATTGACGAGGGGCTGATACATGCCAAAGGGGCACGGTGCCTTTATCTCGAATGAGTTGTATTGTCCCCGGCAGAAACTGAACCACACAGCTTATTTTTAGAGTCACGTGTTGCTAAAAGTAAGCTAGCAGATTTGAGTGCCATCTTCACACAAGACTTTTTCATCAGCCAGTCAAAGGGGATTTAACCTTAGGCAGAGTGAGGTGCTACATTTACACTTGTGACAAGAATAGTCAGCTCGATAACATGAGGGAAAAACACAAAACAGCACAAATGATGTAAACATCCATTATTAAGCCATTGATCATGACCATGTCTGTTAATATCTTTGTTCCATCAAGCATGACCATCTAGTCATCCTCGCCCTCCTTCAGCCTATCACACTGCACCATCAACTAAGCTTCAGATCAATACTCCCTGGCACATATTCTCACTCTCAAAGACTTGGAATGAAAACGCCATTCGATATCAATCAAGATCACAGCTGTGCCACTGAACAGGCACAATAAATGACAATATTATTTTTTTCTAATTTACCATCAAATGGCCAGTTGCATCAAGGCGCTTTGAGCCCAGATCTTTCAGGCTGGTTTATGCTGAAAGGAACCAGATGAACAGGGAGTGGAAGATGTATGTAATGCAGTTAAAGTAAAAGCCCAGTAAGCAGGAAATTTAAGAGGGGCCTGGGGATGATGGTATTACAGCAGACGCTGATTGTGGACAATCTGCTGAAGAAGGGAAAGATATGGAAAATATCATTGGATGCAGCGTGGTAGATTAAAGAGGCGTGCAAACGCTTGAAAAACTGGAGGAAAGAAAAAATACGAACAATTTCAAATCTGAAAAGAATCTGGCATGTTTTATACGTGACCATTCAAACTGAGTGACAAAATGTACCTGTTGTTAGTCGAAGTAAACTGTACTAAAAAATACAATGTCACTGCAATCAAACCAGAATTCCCCTTCCATTGTCTGAGCCACTCACTCACTGAAGTCAACCAACCCAATCCTTTATTTACACCATTGAATCAGACTCTTAAACAATACAGCATTTTCAAACTCTGCTGTAGTTTCCTCCATTGATAAGAAACGTATTATGCCACGGCACTGGAAGATTTATGCCCCCAGCCCTGTGATGACCTCATTGTTCATTGCCCCGTACTTCAAATCTGCTCCGCTGTGTTGCATCACATTGTGTATGACTCATTTCCAAGCACCCCATTCTCTAAACAAGTGAGACCTCCTCAGCACGCCATAGTCACCGCACAAACAACACAGCAAAGAAATTCCCCATCAATACTGTGGCGACTGACTTAAGACTTGCATATGCACACACACGCGCGCGCGCACACACACACACACTGTTGTAAATGGACTGAACAGGGAGGAGGAGAGGAGGGGGTGAGTGCTATTGTAAATGATTTCCTGCAGAGACCAAAATAATCGGCAGACCTTTCAGTGAGCTTCTTACAATCACTATGGCCTTGTACACTGATTCTCCATTCAGCTCCCTAATGGCACTGTGTGTGTCACTAAATATACAGCTGCAGGCAATGTCTATGTGTCTAAGGCACTCTGTGGGTGTGTGAGCATATACATGTGTTAGCATAGAAGTGCAAAAGCGTGTGTGTGTGTGTGTGTGTGTGTATGTTTGTAATTCTATTGAGGGTGGTGACAGCTTTGAGTGCGGTGCAGGGAGGTGAAGGGCACAGAGGAGAAGTGTGGACAGGAGATGTGTTGACTGGGAGAACAAGCGTTTTTTTCTTTGTGAAAGAGGGATAAACACTACCAGGTGAGTGAGAGGTTACGGGATATCAATGGACTGAGCGTACAGCGGCTAACATGGAGCGCAGGTGCTAAAACATCAAGCAAACTGAGTGACGACAGTTAAGGCCAGCTGCAGAATAAAACAAAGTTAGCCTATGGACATAAACACAAACATTAAGACTGCTGGTTCTACTTTACAGCTCAGGCTTATAAGCTGCAACATTTACATGGTAATTGTGAACTGTGCACAGCCTGCTTTAAGTCAAAATTAGACAGAGAGACAGTCTAAAACAAATCAATGTTATACTCAGCCACCTTTCTCAGATTGTTGCCTAGAATAATTGTATGAAGAAATTACATAAATGTACCTTTTCACAGCCTCGTCATGCCACTTCAGAGTGGCACAGTAATAACCTTCATCTTCACTTTATGCAGCCCTCTTCAAAACGGTATGACAAGGTGTTTTGCAACTAATAAAGCCACAATAAATAAAAGCCAACAATTGCATTGAGCTGGATGTGAAATAAATTCTTGGCTGCTTGAGAAATAAATAAAAGACTGAGATTGGACAACTGGTCAAAGTAAAACAAATAAAAATCTGTCTTTAAAAAAACATTATTGTGAGATGTGACATTGATTTTAGCCTCTCACATTCATCACTCTAACGGAAAAGCAAGGAGATGCTGAAGCCATTAGCGTGAGCTTAGTGCTACAGCACACAATTCATAACATTCAATATTTGCTCTCTTTAGGATTTTTATGGCAGGAAGGGAGCAAGAAGCACAAAGAGAGGAACAGCAAAAGACATCATCACATTGCCACGATTTTAATATCCTAATAAATGGCTGTGGGATCATTTCAGAATTAATTTACACTGATTGATTTCTCAATAATTTTCATCCCATGCGAGATGGATCACAACCTTGCGCTTGTTTAATTTGGCTGTTACAAAACTCTGATTAAAAACAAGATGCAATCAAACCTCAACAGCTCTGCTTTCACTACTTGTAGCTGCTTTTTCAGTAGTGCTGCATCAGAAAATATTATTATTGTTGTTGTTATTGTTGCTAATGTTGTTATTGTTGTTATCATTACTATCAGTAGTAGTGATATCACAAAATGAGAAACAAAAAATTACCATAACATTTTCCTTGAGTCTAAGGTGACTCTGTAAGCTTTGATCTGAAGGCTTACATATACCTTTGCCTTATTATTGCTATGTAATAAGGCAAAGAACAGTTTCAAACTTTAAGCAGTTAAAAGCTGGGACTAGTAGATGTTTACTGTTTTACTATTTTGGCTTAATTTAATTTATTGCATTACAACATAATCTACTAATCGAAACTGTCTCTGGACCAAATTTCTTTTTTGGCCAACGCTCAGAACCACTGGTTCAGAAGAACCTTTGCCAATTTAATGTCAAGGTGCTGCTTATGTTGTTGGTGGTAGTATCATTACAATGTACTGCTAAACAATCCGATAACCACTCAGCAGCATGTATCACTTTCAGCAATACACAAAAAACGGCCCATTTAACAGACAGCACGAGCATTCAGGCCAGCAGTGTTTCCTCCATTCGACCCCAAAATACAGACAGATAATAGGCTGTGGTGGTTCAAGCAGAAAGCCTTCCAACCGTTCCATATTTAGGCAGACTAGTAAGACATCTATCTCTGGAGGGCCATTCTAGTCGAGGCCATAGGAGCAATGAGTCAGAGAATGCCCTGAGATCTGACAGCCAGTTGTCCACTACTGGTTTTCCCCTTTCCTAAGCAAAGATCTAATCAGGTAGCAAAGTAACTGCGTAGTGCTCTCACATGGTCTGAACCTCTAATATGGTTGAATGATATTGGACGCGAGTTTCACACATTAAGGGAGGTGAACTGTGCTGATAGCTCCAGTCGATGGTGGAAAACTCGGAGAGCCGGGTTTATTCTTTGAGAAAAGGAAAAGGGTAGGAGGAAGGATGTGTTAACACATGACCGAGTGCTTTAGGTGGATGAGGAAGACGGGCATGGATCTGGCCTCATTATTTCAATACGGGAGAGAGATGTCGTCTAGTGCAGGAAGGGGCTTTTGAATTAGGTTAAACTCAGCACACAAAGTGGGGCTGAGGCTAGGAATGTGAATCATCATCGCATTAAGGAGGCAGTGCAGCTCAATTCAGCAGCTCTGCTTTCATTGAAACTTAATATCATTATTGCAGAATTAAGATTTGTTTTGGTTTTCCTCATAAGTTAAGCCACAAGAGTGACAATTTATTTATGCAGGAAGGTCGGCTGTCTCTGTGCGCACAATAAACACCACACTTCTGTTTATCTACAAGGCTCTCTGACACAAGCCTACCTTGCTATGCATAAATTAAATAGAGGACTGGATCCCAGGAACAGCAAATTCTTTAGGAAACGCTTGTTAAAATGGTTCTGGGGAAATCAGCCCTTAGGTTCTATGTGCCCACGAAACTGAATTAATTGCACAAATGTTGAAGTTAGACTCCCTAATAACCCTTGACGATGGAAATAGAGACTTCTCTAACAAGCAGCTACACTTGTTACAAAACCGATTATATGCCTGCTTGTCTTAATATTCAAGTGTGTACATGTGTCTGTTACTGTCCGTCTGCAACGGATCTTCTGTCTGCTGAGGTTTATTTTAATAGTCTCGATGTTTCAACATACACGCAACATGTTTAACATACAATTCCTTATTTAAATCCCAGGCAGCTACCATTTGCAGGGTTGCAGGATGCTTTTGGAGCTGACCGAATCTAAAGCAAATATTGTGCTACATTAACAGCTCTAAACAAAGAAGTCAGGCATCGGCCAACCAAGCAGAACAATCTGAATTAGCACAACCATCGTGATTTGCACCCTGCTCCACCATGGAGCTTTGCCTTTCTCGTGCATCATAACAAGTGAAATGAATCAGTGACCTAATTAAAGGAGGACAGACAGACCTACAGTCAGCAGAATGCTTGATTGCTGCTGTTGCACATTACACAGCTTCAGGTGCTTCAATAACGTCAGTTCTTGTGTGGGTGTTATAACTTAACGTGGCCCAAGATCCTCTTTGACACACCTTGCATTCATGGTGTTTGGTCTGACAAACATCCTGTGGTCCTCTGGAGGGGCTATCTGAGCCTGTCAGAGAAGTAAAGTGAAAACATCCACTGGAGCGGCTCTAAGTTTGGACAGGAAAAACACAAATACTATTGAAGCTACAGTTTTCTCCAGTGTTGAAACCAGCAGTAAACAACTTGCCGGACACAGCCAGCAACTGCAGGATCTGAACAGCAAAACACAAGAATTCTTCATCCTTTCTTTCTCCAAGATTTAAAACAAATAATCAACTTGGCATACAAATGCAACCAAGGAACTGTAGGATCATTTAGATGCAAACAGATGCACTGATGACAGATGATTTAGTGATGTTCATCTCATCCACAAACATAATAATCTCCTTGGAGACAGGCCTGTGCTTTAACAGATGCTGCCAAAATGGCAGCCAGGCAAATCTATGTCAAAATTCTCCCAACATACAGTAGGCATACAGATAACTAGCTCCACTGACCATTTTCCCACCTGCTCAGTGGATTCCTTTGAGACACTTTCTGCAGCTGCAGCGCTGACAAATGAGTCAACATATTGTCAACCACTCCAACCTATAGAGCCTACATCCATTCTTTACATCGCATTCAGCATTGACATCTACATGCGAGCTTGTACACGATATCTTTGTTGATTGCCATTTGAATGTTGAGAGCAAAGATTAAAGAAAAGCCAGTCCACAGCTATCCAGGCTGACACAGACAGCAAATGAGTATCATGGAGAGATGTGATTGCCGGATATCTGCATTCACTTGTGAGGCAGACCAATTATCATTAACCATATAGTTCATCAACAGTATGGAAACGCACAAGGACCCAGGTATATGGATATTTATTTCTACAAGGGAAGTCTGGTGGATACAAAGAGTGCACTCCACATCAATGGTCACATAAATCTGAAGCAGGGTGCTCTCCAGTTCAGGTCAAGAATCGAAGAATTGTGCAACCTTCGGTAGTTTTCAGCAGCAGATCAAGGTCAACTGCAAACCGCCTCTTCAGTAAATAAGAGCCATAGCTTTCACTCATGAATCCGCATGATTGACGTATCCTGGGGTGCACTGGCCTGCTGGATGCTCCTTTTCTTACAGAGTAGCTGGATTTACTCTGGATTTTGTACTGCGGCTGCAGCTCCACAGTCAAACGAGCACAGCTCCAAAATAAGCTAACTGCATTCCAATACGCTGGGATGACAGCGACTTGAAATAGGACAACAACAAAAAAAAAAAAAAAAAACCCGAGGAGGTGCACACTTAGTCTAACCTGTCATCCCTCATGCCAAAGCATGCGATTTGTCATTGCGCCCTGCAGTGAGGCAGATACACGCGGCTACAGAATAATAATTATGTGTACACCTTGGCCGAGAAGCCGTCTTGGGATAATGTGATTGCATTGATTATTTGCCGGAGAGGTATCATTGCTTATTAGTTCGCCTCAGCTACATCTCGCATCCGAGCGACGCCCATCCAGCCACAAGTCGCTGGACCGTCATCTGTGCAAATACCTGAACTATATTACATTTTTTTTTTTACCCCCCTTCGTCCATTAGGGCCAGTTTCCGCGCCCCATAAGTGCAATAATCGCAGGCCACATTCCCATGGGCATCCGTGAGAACCTAAGTCAGCGCTGCCGTATAGCTTTCAGAGCAGGTCAGTGACAGACACAGTTTGACGTACGGCCAAGAGGTTTACCGACATTCATCATGCCTGCAAAAAAAAAAAATGTCTACATCCTATGTGAGGGAATAAGGAGCGGATCCTTACCGTGACACCAGCCGCAGCGATACAGGCGCATGTACGGGCTACACATCCAGAGGAGTCAGGAATAACCTTTTCTGCGCTGTCTGTTTCATACAGTCCCCAGATTGTAGATCTTGATTGGAAAATATATCTTCCCAGTCGATAAATGATTTCACCGTCCCGGATCTGTGCTGAATTCTTTTGCTGCTGAGAAAAAAAACGACGTGGGCAAAAAAAAAAGACCGAAAGAAGGGATGGAAATAAAGCGGAGGGTGTAATAAACCAATAGCTGCGTGCTTAGTATCCCGATCAGCGCTCACACAAGAGGATGTATCGCGTCCGTCCAATGCACGAGTCCAGTCAAGTGCTGGAGGAGGACAGAGGCGTACCTCTCTCTCTCTCTCCGTCTGTCTGTATCCCTTCCTCCCTCCCTCCCTTTCTCACTCTTTATCTTTCCCGGCTGCCTTTATGTTCTTACTGACTTCTGCTGAAGTCCACAGACGCAGCGCGCAGCGGAGCAGAGGACCGTGGTCAACACACGCACACACTCACACAGCGCGAGAGAAAGAGGGGGGTCAGAAATGACAAACCTATTTGGAGGCGCGGTGGATGCTCGGTTGATCGAGCGCAGCCCGGCAAGAGGAGCGTTGCGTTGCAGGCGGGCGGGGAGCCGAGGGTGGGTGGAGGAGGTGGGAAGGGAGTGTGATGATTCCTGCCTGGGGGATGCAGAGGGAGAGATGAAGTGGGGTGTGCGGTGGAAAACACGGAACTGGATCTGGCTCCGAAATCTCTGGACCTAGGGCTCCACCTGCCGTGTGAAAATACACAGGCTCTCCCAAACTTTTCACGGCAGGGTCGTTTTTTTTTTTTAAATAAAACCCGTTAAATCCCCACTGGAGATTTAGACCGAAAAAAACCCAAACTGAAAGTTTTAGTCCCAGTGTATGTGTGATTGGATGACTGTACTTTGGTAGACAACAATGATATGTACAGTTGGTGCAGCTCCACCCATTGTCACATTCACAGCTAATTAATAAGGAATAATGGTGACACAACTCTCATTTAGGCTACTCGTGACCTTACGGAGCCCATTAAACGCCTCGTTATGGTCCCTGGACCCTAGTTTGGGACTTAGAAAACCAGACATAAATGTGGACGGTGTATAACAATTCGCCTAAAGTGGTTTGCCCTGTAGGGGTCTACTGGGCAAATCTAAAATTGAGAAAATGACAAACTGGTGGCAGCAATAAGCTGAAAATCGTACTAACAAAAGTACGGTGTATAAAAATAAAAAAAAAAAGCAATTTAACAAAAAAAAGAAAAATTAATACAGCTAATAGGCGTGAATCACAAGAAGTAAATACAGAAAATCGTGTTATTTTTCCGGCACATTCCCTTAAAAAACCCTTTTATGTGAGCTTTACATTCCTTGAAACTTTTTTTTTTTTTTTTTTTGCTTAATTTTAATGGTTTTGCTATAACCAAGGACAGGGACTGCGTAGGCTGGTTAACTGAGTTTGGTTGGAAAGAGTTTGAAGTTTACCTGGCTGTCACTACAGTATTCACAAGCATCATTTGCAGGCAGGTCCAGTGAAATGCATTACGGGATTACTGTAGGCTCCTTCGTTTTCATTATGGGATGAGCCCTGTGTGCCTGAAGATCAGAGGGTGACATGCGCACTGCACGGAGCGCTCCCAAGCCGCTGCGGACACAATGCTGGAAAATAAAGCGCGCAGCTTGCTTCCTGATATCTTGCTGTCCCTAAATAAGCTGTTATGAGTTGTCCCACTTGGAAAGTGTCATTTTTGGTATTCGGTGGTGGTAAATTCGACCCTGCGGACTGGGGGAGGTGGCGGATGTGCTGTGCTTGGAGCTCAGTGGGGACCTGTTGATAGCCCACCGGCGCTGCAATGGAGGTGAGATGAGGCTTTCTGCAACAGGAGACTCTGAAGTGTCCACGGTGTCCGTTTGTTCGTCACAGTGATAGGTCTAATGTGCCAAGCCCGTTATTTAAAGAAATTAACACACTGTCTTGTAGATTGCAAATTAGCAGCTAACGGGCCTGCGTAATTACTGTAAATCATTCATCTGTAATGACTTTTCTATCCGGAGGCAGACAGTATCGCTTTGATATCAACAGGTATAAGATATAGATTTCATTAGGCTGCCGTGAAGGGCATACATAAATACTGCCATAGCCCTCGTGCCTATCAATGGCCCCTAATTAGATTTCAGATGAGACGTTGTCATTTCCAGCCCATCGTTTTGCAAATCAAATCATGTCATTGGTATCATGCTTTGATGCTACACAGGCTTCCCCTCAAGTCAGAATGGTCGGGAGGCCATGTGTCGCTGTTAATTACCATCAGTGGCTGATAAAGCCTTTTGGAGAAGATTTAAATCCTGCTAAAGAGCATTAGTGTACAAGCAAGGCGCTTGCAAACAAGCGTGGCCTTGGAGAAGAGGATGTAGAGTAAATTGATGCATGCTATATAACATGTAAAATATATATATGTTGCACTAGTTATTGATTTGCACATGAGCAGGTGGAGATTAATGGAAGTGTTTCTGCCATAATTGTATGTGGAGATAGCTTCAAGGAGCAACCCCAATCCACAAATCTACTGTCAACTTCCACAAATGCACTGTTACTGAAATGTAAATACACTACAAGGTCATGTTGTTGTTCATGTTGCAGGTGCCAAACAGCGAGGAATGACATTTAACTGAGACAGAAAGTCGTGAAGAAACAATTGAATCTGAGCAATCTGTCAGACGACGATGGAGATCATGGGTAAGTGTATTCAGTGACCCGCAGATGCACAGCACTGTTTAAAGCCAAACATGTTCCAGTAACCTCAGTAAGACTCCCCACCACCACCATGATCAGAGGCTTACAATTAAGGTGTCAGGCATGGTGGCTGCAGCCAGACAGGAGGGAATAGTTACATGTACAGGTGGCACAGGACTCAGCAGTCTGGTCGGTAGTCAAAACTTTGTGGTGAAGAGTTTACAGGGTCTTAACCTTCTGCCACATACAATTACTGCAATTGTGGCTTGTGCTCATTAGCTGCTGCTCACACTAAATAAACAAGGGCAAAATGACCTGATGCAACATTTCAGTTCTTGTCTCTGCTTCAGCTGTCATCCCCTCCTGCAGAGGGGATAGTGGTGCATCCTTTCTTTAGTACTATTTTAATGCTGCTTGATGGAGGTTTTTGTAGCCCTCCTTGCAAAGGAACATTTTGCCCATGTTGTGGGTACAAGTCAACACAAAATGCTGCAGTTTGAAACTTTATAACTTAAGGGAACGGGACAGCGCTTGGAAAAACAACTTTGGAGCTGAAAGAACTCTAGCACACTCTGTCAGCCACGTCTCACAGCTGTTTTTTCAGACCCACTTCCTGTCCACTCGAACCTCTACAACACACTTTGTTTTTCATACTTATCATACACTGGATCATTTGCTGACAGAGGATGTCACCCTGGAGTCTAAAGACAGATGTTTTATTTTGACAAAGTCATTTTGCAAGACTTGAGGACACTCATTTATTTTCCCTTGGGTCCTTATTAAGTATAGACATTTCGTAGCTTATTTTCAAAAGTCTGGGTTTGTGAAAGGGTCACACAGCAGCTGTTACAACATGTGGAAACTAATGCAAAGCCACAATGGGGGAGAAACCTGTTTCTGAATGACACAAATGATGTACAATTTCTCTGCAGATACTCAGCGTGCCTTGGAGGCTGTGGAGAGACTGCAAGCCAAACTGAAGGAGAGAGGAGAGGCCCCCACACAGGAGAAGCTCTCCCTGCTAAAGACTGTCCTGCAAAGCCCCCTGTTCCATCATATACTCAGCTTACAGCAAGCTCAGCGGAAGCCCCCAGCGAAGGTACAGCGCGAGCATGCAATGCGTGGGTGTTCGGTGTATATTGAATGGTGGGGAAGGAGCCAGAATCATTCCCAAAATACTGAATGCAGGAACCAAACTGGATGAGTAATCAGCTTACCTAAGCTTACCACTAAAGCCCTGAGAAAGAGAGAGAGAGAGAGGGAGAGAGCAAGGAGACAGGGGGATAGAGAGAGGGAGGAAGAAGTGGCTACATATCATGCTGTGGAGTTTTCAGAAGTCATCTGTAACATTGTGTTAAGTTTTTAGCAAGTGTGTGTGTGTGTGTGTGTGTGTGTGGTCCAGATGGTGTCTGATTTAAACATAGTGTTCAACCACACACACGTGCTTCATCACAACCCATGGTACACTGTGCGTACGTGTGTGGTTACGGTAAGGTATTTAACTTATTTGTCAACAGTAGTCATCATGGCTTTGTAATTGCTTGTTGTGGTGTACTGTAACAGGCTAACACTATAAGTGCCATAGATATATATACACACACAAATGCATTATTACATTAGCTTCCTGTGGTGGGAGCCTGTAGCCATTTAGCATCTCTGCATTCCAGGAAACATGGCACTGGATTATGTCAAAGGCTACTGGATTTTTACCAGGGCAGGTTTTTTTCTGACAAAATTCACAGGTTTTATATATAGAATTGGGAATATTAATGAAAATCAAAAGGGGTACGGAGTTAGTTATTAGTATCTTTATCGCATTCTAAGACTGCAATTTCAACAGGTGTCCAAGTTGTTTGAATGGCATAGCAAAGAGATCAGAAATAAGCATCCCGTGAAACTCCCTTTTAAACTTTAAAAGAGAAAACCTATGAGACAAAAGGGAACAGTTTTGTGGTTACGTGGCACTGAACAGAAGCCTTTATCTCAGATCCTTGTGTTCTTGCTCTCCTATCTTTTCCCACTCTGCTCCACTTTAAAGCTATCTTTCTCTACTTTTTTCTCTTTTGGCTAACACACATTCACCCTCTCTCCCCCTTCTCCCTCCCACATCTTTCTTCATCGTCTCGCAATGCCCTCCTTTCTCAATTTCTTTATCCTTTCTATTTCCCTCTATCACTCTCTCACCCTCATTCTATTCTTCTCTGTCTCCATATCTCCTTTCTTCAATTAATGTCTCCACCACTCGATCAATCCATTTCCCATCTCTTTATCTCTGTCATCCATTTCCCTCCCAATCTTTCTTTCTCCCTTCCTTTGCATCCCTCAATCCTTCTCCCACTCATCTGTTCTCTCTCCATCGCAACCCACCCATCTCTTTTACTCTACATCCTCTCCATTTTAACACATTTATCCTCTTCCTCTCCATTCTGCCTCTTACCCATCCGTTCCCTTTTCCTCCCTCAGTCCCACCAGGGTAAGGGCATTTCAAAATCTGTGTCCTTGAACTGCGGCCCCTGCCTGGGCATGGCACCGGGCCTGAGCCACAGTGACTCCTACACATGGGCCATGGAGAACCGAAGGCCCAGCACTGCCAGGTCATTCCACAGGGATGGCAGCAACTCTTCTCTGGGCTCGCAGGATCTATCCTTCTCAGACATCTACCCAGACAACTGCATTCACACTGAATCACAGGTAAACAGCCTTAATAAATGAGTGATAATTTGGCAGAACTTTAGTAATATGCAGCCGTTCATTCTTGAATCACTTAGTCTGTGAACTGACCAAATGGTTTTTTTTCTTCTTTCAATAGTAAAATGTAACACACTACCATTGCAAATGTCACATTTTACATTTGAGAATATTACATTACATTATAAAACTCAAGCACAGCTGGGTATTACAACGTCTAAGGGTTCTGGCCGATCTTAAGAGGCTGCTCAACTAACTCGGTGTCATTTCAGGTTTGCTTTTGTTTTACACATGACATTTATTTTTTAGTACTGCACTCCCCCTCGAATCTCCCGCACCATGTCGATGGGGAGAAACCTGTCTGCTATTGCTCATGAGGTAGGCTACAGTAAGCTGCAGCAGTGTCAGGTGTTTCTGTAGAGCTGGTGAACGTGTTTCTGTGGATGTAGATGGAGGGACTCACACAGTGCTGTAGCACCTCAACCTGTTAATGTTGTTTCACCTTCACCTTTTTTTTTTACCAGTTTAATTACAATAGAGTTCTTTCTCTGCTCCCCCCTCTCTCTCTCTCTCTCTCTCTCTCTCTATCTTTTTCTAATGTCTGCCATGTTAGAGGCGTCACGTGGAGATGATAGAGCTGACCAATGATGGCAAAGGGCTTGGTTTTGGCATCATAGGAGGCCGGAGCACAGGAGTTATGGTCAAGACCATCCTTCCTGGTGGAGCTGCTGGACAGGTAGCCTAACTCTACCTACCAAATCTTAAATAGCTGGTTGAACTTGGAGCATTCAATACTTTTTTTAATTGTTAGGCAGAAAGTTGGGATACTAGAGAATACCGTGTAACACTGTTAAATATAAAGCTGCAACCAAGAGTTGTTAACTTGGCATAGTTCAAAGACTTGAAGCCTAACCTGGGTCCTCTGGACACTACAAAAATCCATCACATTACAGTTAACATGATATGTCTTGTTTGTTAAATCCAAACTAAATGACAGAATGCAGAGGGTTGTGTGAGGCACAAAGCGGTATAATTCCTTATATCACTTATAACACTATAAGTGCACTTGTGTGAAGTGAATTTCATAAAAACTCAATCTATTCATTCCTTATCCGCAACTGAAATCTTGTAACAAACAACAAACTGAAACGTTGTGTTTAAGTAAAGTGTGTACAGGAGAATGCAAATGTATTTCGACACATTCAACAAAGAGCAGTGCGCATTTAGTGTTTTGCTGTAATGCGCCTCTCTAGGATAAGCGCCTGCGCAGTGGGGATCAAATCCTGCGCATCGGTGACACAGATCTGGCGGGCATGAACAGCGAGCAGGTGGCACAGGTGAGGTATAACTTGTAAAAATATGTCCAAGTAGATGATAAGTTAGAGTCAGTAGATAAGTAGAGTTTCTTTTTACGTCTTTGACCCTAACAATATTGTCATATTCATAAAATGCTAACTTTACTTACCGAGTCCGATCAAAACCCGTATAAAATCTCTCTTGTGGCCTTGTGTCTGGTCTGGTGCAGTCGCAATCACTGTTAGCGCACAGTTAGGTCCACAGAAACGCTCACGGAGGCGGATGTGCACTCCTCCTAAACAAGTTGGGGGAGGGATAAAGAGATGTTAATTCGCAGAAACAAGTCACTCTTAATCATTGAGGTCTTTCTCTTGTAATACTGAATAAGTCTATTTAAAAACATTCGGTAATCAATAAATCCTACCTCCATGTCGTGTTTGTTTATCTCTGTGGGCTCATTGTCGCCTCTTGTGGTCGTTGGGGGGGAAATAGCCTCTGCGGTTTTCACCAATTGTAAAGGACCGCCGGTGTCTCAGCCGCCTCTGGCAAACGTGATGAGCCCACCGCGACGTGACTTACTGATAAAAGACAAGGAAGACACCACGCTAGTAAACGTACCTGGATACGCACAATAAGATTTATGTTTTGTTTGAATGTGTTTCTAGCATTTTTTGCATTACAAGTTAAAGGACTTTAATGGATGAAGATGAACTTGTTGATTTGGCAAAATATGCGTCTGGTTAGCTTCCCCACCCTCATGAAAGAGCAGCACAGCCATTGACCAAAGCTTTTCCTTATGGATCATCTGGGACTTTTCACCCCACACAGTTGATGTGACAGTCCCAAACGGTGATAATCAACTTGCTTTTTAGAGCAGCTCTCTCTTTTTACTGTTATTTATTTATAAATTGTCACACACCATCACTTCTCATCGGCCCACAAATGACCACCTGGCCCAGGTACTGAGAAATGCTGGAAGCAAGGTGAAACTGCTCATCGCCAGGGATCTTACCAAGGACAACCACCTTTCCTCTCCTGTCCTCAGCCAGGACAGCTTGGACAACAAGGTGTGTGTGTGTCTGTGTGTGTGTGTGTGTGTGTGTGTGTGTGTTTGTTTGTCTAAAACATAACAGTACATAATTAACATCAAATGCAAGCTCTTTATGTAAAATAATTGGCCAATCAGTGACATTAAATATGTAAAACAGTGTGCTTTAAACCCAAAAGATGCACTTTGGATTTTTCTGTTTCTGTTTTGTTCCAGCTCAATGACTTGAATGATGACTATGAGTTCAGTGTGCAGTTCACTAAAAACAGTCGTGGCCTGGGATTCACCATTTCTAGCTACATAGGTGACCTGAACTCAGGTAATAATATCTATTAAAGTTTGTGAAAAATTAGTAATAAGTAATTATTATCATTTAAAGCTAAGCTGATGGAATTAAACGGTAGAAGTAAAATTCTGAATAATGCCCCTGTAATGCAAGGTATTATTGTTGACGCCTGAGTTCAGAGTTACAATCAGTGCTAATTTTTTCCATTCACTTGTCGTTTTTTTTCCCCTGCAGTCTACAGCGCCGGTGTGATAGTGAAGAGCATCGTGAAAGGCAGCACTGTCGATCAAGATGGACGCATCCACATTGGAGATATCATTCTATCTGTGGGTTCCACTAAAAACACAACAGATGGCATTTTTTTGCTCATTGTGCTCCCCGACGACAAATACTTGTTGTCTCAAATATATTCTCTGCTGAATCTCAACGATTTCAGCATCGTCAAATCTGCACAGTTTGCAACTTATAGTAGTTCCATACACACCAATTAAGGTCTTTTTTTAGCTGATGAAGGGGAATTCTTCTACTTTTACTTTTATTCCCATCCATCTCATCATCATCTCTTGTTTTTACTTGTGCTTTCCATCTTGCTCTATTTTTATTTTTGATTACTATTGATTTTTTTATTTAAATTTAAAACTCCACTTGCTATACCTCTATATGTCCACTTAATCCACAATGTTTTGCCTGTGCTTTCATCCTGGCTCTATTCCCCACTCACTACATTTACATCTCCCTCAGGTGGATGGGGTGAGCCTGCAGGGCTGCAGTGAGCAGCGTGCCATGGAGGTGCTGAGGAGGACGGGTCCCCTGGTCAGACTGAGGTTGCTGAGGAAGGCTGTCCGTCTGAGTCACATCCTGCCACCGGTTCCCCCCCTGCAGCCCCTCCGACACTCGCACAGCTTCCACGAGGGCAATCCCTACAGAGTGGGCCTCAACAGGATTCAAGAGACAGGTGCTTTGTGCTGAGAGAGGGGAATATATTGGCTCAGTGGAATCATAAGATAGCTTTTGAAGCAAGTGCACAAATGGAGATCATGTGAATTGACACTATGCATTGATATAGACGTAAAATTGTTGCGCAAGCAACCATCCACAGGCGCAGCCTACACTTTCTGTTTGTATCATGATCGCATTGAATTTCTGATATGGGTTGAAACAGGAAGTAAAACATGTTTTGGTGCTTCTCTGATGATTGTGAACTTTGCTACCTCCTGTACGTTGTCATCTCTGAGTGGGAATTGTATACATTATTATCTCAACTCAAGTGTGTGCATACATGTTTGGATCACCGCATGTCCTCAAATGTGCTTCCCTGTCTCACAGGAATCTGCACGCTGCGTGAAATCTCCCGGCGAGCAGCATACGCCAACAGACGACCCCGACACGATTCCAGGAATGGTAAGCTCCCCCTTCCCACACTGCACTGTAGTCTGGAACTGGATCATGGGACTTAGTCTGATATGCTGATTGGGCTCAGGGAACAGCAATGTGGCAGTGAAGCATGCCCTTTGATGGGAGTCTATTTATAGTGCTGTGCAATCATGTGTTTATCCAACTCATTCAGCTCATTCCAGATGATTTGTCTCTCGCCCTGCCTGCATATATGGCTTTATTTAGACAAGGATTTTTGGGCTTGATTAGAGAGCGCAGCCAAATAAGCCCTGATTGCTGTGAGGCTTTAATAGATGAACGAGAAAACATTAGTTTGCCAAGAAATTATAAGATGGTGGGTGTGAATATGCAAGCCTGTGTGCCTCTGGTGTATGTGTGTGTGCATCTGTGTGCCTCACTGAGTGGTTGTGGTTGACATCCTGCTTTGCCACAAGGAGAATTATGTTGTCTCCTCTCTATAAAACAGCAGAGATGAGGTTTTCATATAGGATCCTATTCTTTATTGATTGGATCATTTAGGCCACTGCGAGGAACAGCGTGAACTGGGACGTGTTCATGTCTCATATGACTATGTGTGTCTGTGTGACATAGGGGTGATTGCCTTTGTATGCTTTGCGCATTGAACAGGTGTGAAATTGACACTGGCTGAGGAGGAAGACCTGAGGAAGAGGTGGCAGCGTGCAGTCGGACCACGTTACGAAGTTATTGTATGTCTCTCTGTAATGAAGATGTTCTAAACATATCAGTAATACACATCTAAATGCTCAGTCACTTAATTTTACCCATTGCATTTAAAGATGAAACCCCCCTTCACTCTTCTAGGTGTGTCATCTGGAGCGTTTTGGTGAGACTAGCGGTCTTGGTATCAGTCTGGAAGCCCGGGCAGGACACCACTACCTGTGCTCCATCTTACCTGAGGGCCCTGTCGGCCAAAGTGGCAAGATTGACATTGGAGACCAGATATTGGAGGTAACCAACTGAGTTTTTTCAGCCAATTACTCTGCAACCTACTGTTTGAAGGAGATCTGTGATCATATAAAGCAGAATAAGATATGATCTGTGTGAGGCTGATTGCTTTGCCACATCTGTGGATGACTGATAAAAAGGCTCCCTTGTGGATTATCCTTAGTTCACAGTACCGTAGATTCTCACTATACAATATAGTTTAGTGCTTTTCAGTAAAAAAAAAACCGCATCATTTCGAGCACGAGACCCAGCTTTTTCCCTTAAGGCAGCAAAAAAAAAAAAGAGTCATAAGAAGGCGGCTGTGAGTATGTGTGCCTCTCTATATTTGTGCTTATACTTTAGAGCTTGCCCTCCTCCCCCTCCACTAGGCAAGTTCACGCACCCACACGTATCACTCATCATGACGAGCAGTCTGATGAACTGCTGGACAGTGTTTCGCCTGTAATATGGAAAACACTGCACACTGGCTCACGTCCTTCATATCTTTTGAGCGCACAGGCGGCATTTGTGCCGCAGCCCAACCCTTTGATCTCCCGTCAGACGACATCAGCGCAGCAAAGCCATTGTTCAGCATCGTTTTTAAATGAGCCTCACACAGTTACTGCTTTCAGCCCAAATTGTTTTTTCTGTCACTTGATGTACTCGAGCCTCATGATACCCAAAACTGAAGTGTCCCAAAAATATTTTTTAGATGATTTTTGTCTTAAAAACTCACAGAAACAGAGTTACAGTCAGACACAGATGTTCAATATTACCAGGTATTTTTAAAAAGGAAGACATGACTCAGCCGAATAACTGACCATAGGAATATCTATTTTAGAAAACACTGTTTATATGCATGTATTGGATCTTCCTGGCAGGTGAATGGGATCCCTCTCATTGGAGAGACACATAAGGAGGTGGTCAATATATTGAAGGAGCTGCCGATGCATGTTTGCCTTGTGTGCTCTCGCATCGTCCCCCCTGTAATTCCAGACAGTGATGAGGAAGATGAAGATGATGTCCGTCTCACCCTGAAAGAGCTGCTGGCGGAGTTCAATGACAAGGTGAGGCCACTCCCTGATGGAAGCATAAAAGATAAACCGCATCAGAATTGTTAAACATCCTCTGCATTCGAAACAACATTCAAGAATGACACCGACATGCCACTTCTGTTGTAAATCAATCTTCTGGTCTGTGTCCTCTCTCTTTCCTCTGTGCGTGTCCCAGTTGGACCAGGGCTGTGTCATTCCCTGTCCCACGGCGGAGGACATCACCAAGCGTGGTGTGCCCCCCATGTCACCTCCCCTGGCCATGTGGGAGAGAGAGGCGCAGGTGGTTGAGCTGGAGAAAGGCGAGTCGGGACTGGGCTTCAGTATCTTGGACTACCAGGTCAGAGACGTGCCCCTGAGCCTTTCCACAAATAGAACAGACTGGAATCGGCTGCAGTCTAAGAATATCAGTGTCAGGCTGGATAGGGTGAACAAATCCTGAGAAAACAGCGAAGCATGTGGACGTATATTTGTGCACTAAACCAATGAGACTTGAGAGTGGCCTGTCACTTTGCTTTAAATTTTAAACTAAAAACACATCCTAAGCATGTTTGCGTGTAATGAAGTAGTAGCTCTACTAGCTGGGTTGGACGTGGAGACCACAAAATCCATTTTCTTGAGTAAATATGAAGTTTGTAATGTTCACTGGTCCCATTTAAGCCCGCAGTTTAGATTCATCTCTCATCATTTTTCTGATATTTTCAATGCAAACCATCCTTTTCATCTTTATGTCCAAATCTAGGATCCAGAGGACGCCACTAAAACAGTCCTGGTAATCCGGTCCTTGGTGCCCGGAGGTGTAGCAGATCGAGATGGCCGGCTGCTACCCGGTGACCGACTTATGTTCGTTAATGAGACAGACTTGGAAGGCTCCAGTCTAGATTATGCCGTACACGTCCTCAAGTCCACCGGCTATGGCCCCGTTCGCATCGGAGTTGCCAAACCTCTGCCGGTACGTTAAGAGATTCAATTAAAGCACTTAATTTGATATCAAGTTTCATTTTCTGACATGAAATCTTTACCTCAAATGGAAACAGCTTTGTGACAGGTCTGACAGAAATATTTTATGATAACACTGGGGAACACAGTTTTTGTTGAGTTAGGTCTGGCAGCTGTTTTTAACTAATTTTTGGGTGCAGAATCCAAAACTGATCTCAGTTTTTCTCTATCATGTCAAGTTTTTGAACTATAGGATCCCCGTTTTCTTAAAACATATGAAAAATACTGTACTTAACAGATATGTGCTTGTTTTATAAAAATTTTCAAATATTGACATACAATGAAATATGAAAGAAACAGGCATGACTGCAGTAACAGTATTATGTTTTTACAAAGGATATGGCTACTGTAATTATAATTGTGTGCAAGTAGTTAAGGTAAAAATTTACGTTTATAGCTCTTTCTGGAGTGTTCAACTTGAGGACTATGGCGTTTGATGCTCCAACAATAGTCAGCCATCATATGTACACTACTACTACTACTACTACTACTACTACAGCTAATCAGTGGAATTTTGCTTATCTGGAGGGTAAGCTGTGGAGAAAAAACTTGACGTGCTAGAAAAAAACTGACTGCAATTTTGGAATCAGCATGCCAATTTTAGTTTTAATCAGCATAAAAATCTAACTCAACAGAAAATTTTTTTCAAATTGTTCCCCAGTGTAATCCAACAAATTAAATACCTGACTAATCAAGGCCCTTTAATATTTTACCTGGTTCATGAGCAATGTGGGTTGTTGAATTCAACAACTCCCATGAGCCCGCAATACTTCACTACATATCAAACTATTTTCATCAAGAGACACCCCATAGGGACAGAAATTGCATACTGTGCATTTAGATATCATGGACTGCAGCGTGTGTACCCAGAAATTCAGGAGTGGATTTTTTTATTTTTTTTTTATTTTTTTTTTCAGGATATCAGAAAATTCTTCACCAGAATACTGAATATTGAACTTGTAAACAGTTCATCTGCACAGATATGCAAGACATTTGCCTGAATGTATGTTTTCTTTTGTCTTGAGAGTACAGTATTTCTTCTTCCTTTTGTTGTGGACTGTGGCTTAGTAACAAGGAACAGAGAGTCCAGTTTCAGGCCGTCTGAATATTTAATGCAGCTGAGAGATGAACACAATGCTCAACCACACTACAGATGGAGAGAGAGGGGGAGAGGAGAAGAGGGTGTCTAATTTACAGTCACCTTCTTCAGCCTGTTTGCTTTCATGTGAATTTACTCCCATTTAAGCACACAGAGAGTAAACGTCAACTTTGGAGTTTTGTTTTCTCAGCTGGAACTGTGTGGCGGCCTAACGCCCATCTCAGAGAGGAGCACTCGGGCTTCCTGCGATGACACTGACAGCCACACTCAGGTCAGCCTGCTAGCTGAGGCAGGGGACGCTAACACCAACACCAGCACGTACAACTCTGAGGAGAACAGCATCATCCAGCCGTGTTACACTACAACGGTATGTCATACAACAAAAAAAAATGAACATCGGTTTAAAAAAAAAAGTATTGCTGGGCATTTTTTTATGTGCCTTTCAGTTTTTAAGCTTTAGTGGTCAGGGAAACAGCAGAACTTTGACCCACAGGAGAGTGCAGGGCAGTTTGTAACACTATAATGTTACATTGTGTTCCAGTCCATGCTGAGGATCACAAGTTTGAAATCATTTGTGTGTTGTATAATCATGCTCACTCTTTTAACAGGATTCTTGTGAATCAGCTCGATGCTTCAGACTTGGGGAAACATCTTTGCAGTGACAGTTACACTAACACTGCAGCAGTCTGAATCTTGCAGTCCATCACACAGGAAGCATTGCTCATTACCATGCAAACCTGAGATTCTGTTGGTTGCCATTTCAGCTGCTCTGAAGGAGATTACTATGACAGTGGCTCTCTCTCTCTCTCTGTTCACATTCTATAGTGGGGAGCTTAGAGCCGGCTGTATCAGTATCACTGGGTCAGGTGTAGAGAAAGTGCTCAGTGTCAAAGACTTGTTCCTCCATTGTGGCCTCAACTCAATCCTATTGAGGCAGCCTTTTGTACTTGCTTTTGCTTAATTACCAACAATTGCCTCTTAATGAAAAGTGCTTACTGCTTGCACAACATTGGCACCTGGTGTAGCACAAGGACACGCAGTGCTGCCTCAATGTCTCCCACACAACACACACACACAAAGGGGCTCAGAGCAGCAAGTGTCAGTGTGTTCTCATCAAAGACAGGCTTGTTGCAAAGGTAGCTTCAGAACTTCAGTGCTGCTTGTACTTTCTGTGAAGGTTCAAAGACAATCTCCTCGTTGCCCTTTTTCTTTGGGAAGTGCCCGGAGGGACCAAAGAGGTCTTCTTCCCTGCATGTTTTACATTTCAGAATTACTCCAAAGGCCTTAACCTTGGAGACTTAATAGTTGTTTGAAGTCATTTTTTGTCACACCAGGTGATTGTGATGATGTTAGTTTAGGACTTAAGTGTCACATTATCTTTTGAACATGGATTTCTTTTCCAGAAGTTATACCACTGTGGTTGACACAGATTCATCTCGTCAAATGAAATCTCCCACCAATTGTTGGATGAATTGTTTGTTACGCCTCCGTGAGGTTTAGATTTGTGAAATATCTCCCAATAGCCTCAGCTGTTTCCTGTTAATCAGCACAGTATTATGCAAAGATGGTGAATATGAACATTACTGCTGCTTAAACCCAACATGTTAGCATTGGCATTGTGAGCATGTTAGCATGCTGATCTTAGCATGTATCTTACAGACCTGCATTCCAGCCAACTCTTAGGCTCCTTTTATATATTAGTCGCCTCCTCATGCATGCCCTCTGCTGTCCCTCTTTTAGGAAAACCAGCTGCGTCATCGTTTCAGCACCATGGAAGAGGACGATAGGCAGCAAGCACCGCCACTGCCCCCCCGCACCAGCTTTGAGAGGACAATCACTGTTGTCCGGGGCAACCGTAGCCTTGGTATGTTCTCCGTCTTTCTCATGGTGATGGTGTCTTGGTGTGTATACGTCGCCGGCACGGTGATAATTACGCTAATGGTCGGTGGTGATGACGACTGCCCTGAAGAGGAGTGGTGAAGTGGTGTGCTCCTCATACCTGAGAAAGGAGATGGTTACTGTGTGTGAATGTGTGTGTATGTGTGTGTTTGTCCGTCTGAGAGGCTAGCATGGGAGTCAAAGTAATGTGGAATTACATATTGAAGTATTGAAGTCATAGTCAAACCAATGAGTATTCCTTGTTTTGAAAAGTTGATCTCAGTATATTTGTTTTTATACTTCAGTATTGAGAGTACATTGTCTTTACTGCTCCAAGAGCAAACCCAGTGTTTGGCTGTTTAAACATGACAGGGAGGAAACAACAGGGTGTAAGGCACTCCTGCACTTTCACCTAAGGGCACTATGCAAAGCACAAGTGAACAAACTCATTTGTAGTCTAGAAACATGCTCTATTAAGACACAGCACGACTTGTGTGTGCGAAAGTTTATAATTATGTAAATGTTCTTAGGTAGAGAAAATCAAGGTCATAACCTACAGTCTGTGTGTCACTGCATTCTTTGGTATTCATCTGTATAAAATATTGTAGTTCTTCTTGCTGAGATGTAATGTTGCATGGTTTTATGGAGGGTTTACAGATTTTCTGTGTTTTTAGGTAAATATTTTTGATTTTGAAGCAAAAGCTTCAGTTTGGGCAGAATTATGGTCTATATCTGTGAAGCCTAAATACCGGGGACTGAGCAATACTACTGTAGTACAGCACTTACTCGTACTACTTTATATTCTTCCTGTTATTAGGTGCCATGTACAATTCAACCCATTGTTGAACTGTGACTGACTTCATGCCCAACTTTGGAGATGAGACTTGCTAACATGTACAGTACGTGCATTGTATGGCTGTTGTTTACTACAAGGACTGTATGGCGTTTAGAGCAGGTTGTTAAAGGAAAAGGTTTGACGGACTGAAATGAGGTCTTTTTTTTCTTGCCTTGCTCGTCTAAAAATATGAAAATAAGCAGCCTATTTAGAAGTCTTTATTTTTGAATGGTGGGGACCTACTGCACTTACTGTAAGACTGTGGTACCCTAACAAAGTTTTGTTGAGGTCAAAACAAAGATTTTTATATGGAAATTTCCATATGGGACTTAACCATAAATTAGTCTTGTATTTGAAAAATGTTTTTTGTTGCTCTGTCATAGTATTTAAGCACCTTTGGATTTTGAGACATTGATTATTACCTAAGAGGTCCTCTCATGTCTTTGAATGTGTGTCTTCTGTCTGTCAGCATCAGTAGCTGTGTTTACAGTTGATTGTATTCCAGGCACTATGATTGTATTGTAATTTGAATGTAATCCCCAAAAACAATAAACTATTTATTTGATCAAAAATAAGCACAAAGTCATTTTTTTGACCAACTTCAAATTATGTACGACCATAGTGTTGTGGATGTGCATAGTTTTCCATTAGAGAGCAATGTAGTTACCGAGCGGCATAGATTAGAACATTTGTTTCAGCCTTTGCTGTCTGCAGTGTGTGTATGTGTGTGTGCACGAGATGTGCATGTAAGTGTGTTTGTGGGTGTGTGAGATGCCTGATTTACCTGCTTCTGCCTGTTTGCATTAATGAAGTGTTTGTGTAATCCGCCTAGCATCCAATTTGATAATGCCAAAGTCAGGTGTTTGTGCGACTGGCATGTGTTACCCCCCCAGTCACCTGTGCCCTCTGCCCTATGCGGGTGTGAGTGTGTGCAATTGTGTTTGTGCACCTTATGTGAGTGTGACTGTGGAGGATGATGCTGTGTAAATGTCAAGCATGTGTAGCCATGTTTGTGTACTAATCTGCCTAGTGTCTGTCTTGATTATGCTGATTATGCTACTGTCAGGTGTTTGTTTGTGTCACTGTCTGTTTGGCGTGCATTCAAAGCAGCCTTAGCCAACCCTCCACTCACCTGTGCTCGTGTGTGTGTGTGTGTGTGTGTGTGTGTGTGTCTGTGTGTGTGTCTGTGTACGTATGTGCGTGTTGGCAGGGATGTCGGTGAGTGCTATCAAAGACGGCTCAGGCATGCTGGTGCGCAGTGTGGTCCAGGGGGGCTCTGTTAGCCAGGATGGCAGGCTGGGGGTTGGGGACGCCATCTTGGCCATCAACGGAGAACCTACCGCCAACCTGACCAACGCCAAGGCCAGGGCCATGCTCCGCAGACATTCTGTCATAGGGCCAGAGATGAGGTGAGGAGCCAGCTACTGTCAGACCTTAATACAATATGTGTAGTGCTCCATTTTGGGTTGAAAAGACAACGTATTGTTTTCACTAATCCTCAACTTCTATCAAAAACCACTGGGTGTCTGGATGTGCAGCACCGCCCTCTTTACCAGGAGTGCCCCAAATCTTTCCCTGATTAACCAACAGGGAAGGCCCAAAGTCTAAACTTAAACATAAACTTATAATAATTGGCCACCAGCCAAAAACAAAAGCCTTTTTGTATTAAGATGTAATCGACACCAGGATCCCAAGTTCCTTAAACTGACCGCCTGCACAAAGCGTCGCTCAGCCTGCTGTGCTCAGAATATGAAAAGCAAAATTAATTTTATAATATTGGGATTTTTTTTCTAGAAACATTATGCTTAATCAACTTATTTTGAACCAACACTGACCTGCACACCCCACAGTTTGCTGCCTTGCTCTTTACATTGGCTTACGTAAGCTGCTTAAATTTCTCATACATGATATCAAGTACAGACACTCTGCAGTGAGTGTTCTTTTAGAAAAGAAATAAAAGCAAAAATGACAACGTGGTTTCAAATTTCAGTTTCATGACTTATTTTGCCATATAAACATCAGTCAAACAAAAGAATGTGATGCATTCTGCTGCAACCAACTCAAAATCCTCATACCCAACCATTCCTAAGGTGAAAACCAAGAGTTCACAATTGGGAAAAAATAAAAAATACTATAAAAATGAATTGAAAAGACAATCACTCACAAAGTAAACTGTGTGATTCCATTGTATCTTTACACTGATACTTTTGTAGGTAAAAATACACTTGCCCAACTTGAGGAGATGTTTCTCTGTCCTGTCATGCATCATATATGCCATTCTTTTATATGCAGCAACTTTTCCTTATTCATTCTTGCAGTCATGAATATTTTAAATATTATAATTAAAATATAATATTTTAAATTGTCCTACTCTGTTATTGCAAGTAGCTTTACAGTGTAACAGCAAGACTTCAGAATCAGACTTCAAAATATCAGAACCCTAAAAACAAAGCGGCTAAACGGAAATCATTTGTTTTATTATTTACACTTTTTCCTACTGTAAGCTGTAAAATGTCAAGATGTCCCCTGTGATAAGGACCCTGCACACCAAGACAGGTATTTTTACTTATCCCAGGTAATTGGACATCTGTTCAGGCCAAAGCTGGGGGGAGCTGTGTCAGATTAACATGAGATCACCAGGCCAAATGATAAAAGTGTAACTCTCCAACCCCAATAAAGTAGGTGTGACAAAACTAATAAGAGGGTCAGAGATATCGACACAGTCTGTACACGCCCACACAGTCCTTTGAAGAGATCTAATCTGGCAAGATAAGTGAAAACACCTGTTTGAAATACAGGAAACTAACAAAACTGTGTGTGTGGAGCACATTTTCAATACAGTCTTTAGTATAAAACTCTTATAAACTGAAAAATATGACTGGGGGCTTTGGTATCACAAAACTGTGAGTTTATCATAAGAATAGGGCTATTATTTGCTCTATTCTAATTTCTAGGCAGTGTTTGACATTTGTGGTCTCATCTTTATTCCTGCCTTGCAAAATCAGTTTCCACTTTAGACATCCGAGTCTTGACTCACTATTAGAAAACAACAGAAATCAATAAGCCAACACAGGAAGTGATTTACTTTCAGAAACAATTAGAGGAGCAGATTTGATTTGCTGTGATGGTTTCCACCTCCTGCTCCAGCAATCATCCTAATCCAAATGCGTATCTGACTGTACCACAGGTCTGCTGCATCTCCCTGCCAAACTGCCAAATACAGGGACCCACTGAATATTGTTATATTAATAATTGTGACACGGTTTCTTGTGACATGACATACTGTTATCCTGGGGAAAACATGGGGGAAAGTTTACACAACTGCATGTAACTCGAAAGCATCCACACAGTGCTGTGCCTTTTAACAACTGCAACTACATCTTAAACGTGAATAGTGTAGGTCATAATGTAGCCGCTAGTGCGTTGTTCAAATGTAAGGCGTAGCATCTAGTGGCCTTAGATTACGGCGCAAAACACATTAAAGTAGGATGCGTGGGTGGCACCTTTTAAAGCAGATTCCCGTCAGTTGTTTAGCACAGATATTTATATTACAGTCATATGCTCTTTCCCTCATGTCACAGTTCAAACACGTCTTCGCTTGTAAAACGAGAAAAGCCAGAGTACTTGGTTTAGAGAGGATGTGGAAAGCTCCTTTGGGAATGAAGAGAACAATCAACCACTGGGACAAAAACAAAACAAAAAAATAACTGAATACTGCTCACGTTTTCTAGATCCACCCATGCAGATCTTGACAGTCTGTGTGACTCGAATGAGTGAGTATATGTACATCGTAAATATAAATATGTGCTCTCCACAGTCACAAACATGGCTTTTCACTGCATCGTCATTGCATAAATGATCTTGTCTCACTTTGGATCTCCATTACCACCTTGTTTTTGACACTGCAGTCATAGTTGACGGAGGCACTGCAGTCATGTTAAATTAGATTAGATGATGAAATTTTAAAGATTGCCTGCGGGGAAATTGGGTAAATTATTACTTGTTCTAACATCAGCAGTTATGGCTCCACATTGACAATGCTTGTTTGGCTGATTGGAGATGTGCCCCAACTCCACCACCCTGCTGCCCTGCAAAACACCCACTCACTCTCTAACTCAACCTCTCTGTCTCTTTCTCTCTCTCCTTCTCTCCTTTGCTTTTACCAGCACACACAATAACACACACACACACACACACACACACACACACACACACACACAGCCTTTCAATGGTCTAACCTCCAAAAACACCTTTTTCCTGCGATGGGAAATATCGCTGAATAATTCATCACTCATCTCACCTTGAACAGTGCGCTTCTGAATAAAAGAGTGTTTTAAAGAGCCTCTCATAGATGCACACACAATACACACAGAGATGAACACACATATGCATTCTGTCTTTCTCTATCGCACGCACACACGTACGGAAACACTGAGCCGCACACGCTCGTGCTACCTCCTCCTGACAGCACTGCAGACAAACTAACAGAGAGTGGAGGCAGATGAGTTGCTTTGGCAGCTTCAGAATAAGACAGACATAGAAGGGTGAGGGCTTGTCACTATCAAACTGCCTCTGTTGAGACAAGACAGGCTGTCCACATGGCTCAGTCACAACAGCTTAGCGTAGAAGACCTCCATATTCAATCTGCCACCATGAGTGGAACAGAGAAATTGGCTCTTTCAAGCAGCATGTCTACTAGTAACGTCACACAAGAATGCATGTCTTAGTGACATTAAAGTATACATTTAGCATTTTTTCTTTTCATCTTATACCAGCTGTAGTGCAAGTGAGTGGGGTGGGGTACATCCATAGCTGTAGAGCACTTATAAAAACATTTCACATGTAAGACAGCAGCCTCAGTAAGCTTTAGCTGATGTTTACTGATTGCTTTTAAGGAGATATTTAGTATGAAACAAAGAAGTAAACATTGCTTCAGGTGTCCCCCTTACATCTCTTTTATTTAGTGGTCCATAATTATGGCATAACTGTCCAATGATGATAATCTGAAATCAAGATTGTCGCTAAAATCAAATCGCAATCACAAACAGGTGGAGATTAGATCCTTAACATTTTGGGAAATAGGCTTCATTTCCTTTCTTGTTGAGTGTTAGTTGGAAAGAGCAATAGCAACTTTATGGTGACAGCAAGGCACTGGGGAGCAAAGAAATAACTCCTGCACATAACCCTCCAATAAAACCACAACGTGTTATTTTAAACCTTTGCTTATTACATTAAAGGGAAAAAAAAACAGATGCAACATGTTAATCAGTGAGTTTTAGAGATGCGAGCTGGCAGATCTTTGTACCTTTTGGCAGAGCCAGGCTGTTTCACCTTGTTTTGAGTCCTTATGCTTAGTCAAGTGAACCAGCTGCTGGCTGTAGTTTCATGTATTTCAGCACAGACATGAGAATGTTATCAATCTTCTCATCTCACTCTCAATAAGAAAGCGACTAAAGGTATTTTCCCAAATGTGCCTTTTTCTTTAAACCATGACATGTATTCCATTTTTGTCTCCTTCACTGACAGAGGTAATAACTCATCTGTCCTGTATAGAAACCATTCACTGGGTGTCATTCGTCTTGTTTCTTGTCATCGTATTAGTCATTGTTTGGTGCTGAAAGTCAAATTAATGTGCAGCTGTGAAAGCAGAGTGATAGGAGAATTTAAGTAATATTAATATTAAAAATATTTTCACCCCGCCCCCACATTTCTTTTCCCACGTTCTCATTCCCTCAGCGTAACCTATGTCCCAGCCCATCAGGTGGACGAGTACCGCACCCGGCTGGGTTTACCCTCTCTGGCATCCATTGCAGCAGACAGCACCTCTTCCTCACCCACCCCACCAAACCCTTCTCCAGAACCTGCCTCGGCCAGATCCCCCGGTCCCGTGAGGGCCGCAGCTCCAACTCCAGCTTCATCCACCCTCAAACAGTCCTCCTCAGTCAAATATAAAACTGCAGCTCCGGATCCGGCGGTGGTCAGAACCTCTGCTTCATTCAAAGCTTCGTTCAAAGGCCCTACCATCACACCAGCCCCAGACTCAAGGTAACATTAGATTCAGAGGTTTCAGCCTATTATTTATGGTCACCTAATCCCAGCTCTGGCCCCAGAGTGCAGGATAAACCTGTCTCAAGGTTTATTAGACTTCAAGGCCCAGGCTTTATTACATGTTGATATGTGTGCTGCAGAGAATTCAGGCTACAGCTATACGCTGTCTGACGTGCGCTCTTGTTATCCTCAGGCTTTTGATTTTTATAGCAGCCAGGGTTTTATTACACATCACACATTTGAGTTACTCGGCAGCTTAAGTGATGCTAATGATCTGAGTTATTATCTGACACTTTAATTAACCGTATCCATGAGGAAACAATGTGTTTCACTGTGCAACCAGCTCAGCGTGAGTCTCTTCCAGTCCGTATTTTCTCTTCTCCATTCTTCTCTGTGGTAAAGGCAAAAGCTTCTCTGAATGTTGAATGTCTGAGTTATATTTAGCTGTTCGCTTATGGATCTCAGTGCTGACTGTCAGCGAAAATGAATTGTTTCGCTTCTGTCTGTCCCCGCTTTCGCTCCATCTTCGTGCCTCTGCCTTTCCCCTCCCTCACTCACTCCCATTTCTCTCTGCAGCCTTTTCTTCACTCTTATCTCTCAATACATTGTCTTTGTCTCTCCCTCTCTGCTAGACTTCTCCCTTGACTCTTTGTGTCTACATCCGTCTCTCATCACTTGCTCCCTCAGTCATCTTCCTCCACTCTTTTCCTCTTTACCTCATTTTCCCCTTCCTCCCTGCCGTGGTCCTACCCCCCTCTCCTGGCCACTCTCTTTCAGCCCTGGTGGAACCATTTGTTCTGCCCTCTTCTGTAACTTAACTGGCTATAGGCTCCTGCTGCGCAGATAGCACCACTATCACTCACCTCCATGGGCTTATTACAGCCCTCCACCGTTAAATATATTCATGAAAAATTCTCTCTCTCTACTTCTTTCTTTCACATATATATATATATATATATATATATAGAGAGAGAGAGAGAGAGAGAGAGAGAAAGGGAGAGAGACATAGATACTGCATGTATACATGTTAACTCACAGATGCACAAAGAAACACACAGGGACACACACATACCTGCAGACACTACTCTACTGTGACCTTGCTGGCAGAAAATGTGTGTTTTCAGGGTGTTTTCACCTAAAGCTGTGCCTCTTCTCAAGGCCCGCCAATACCAGTCGCTGTTGGCAATGTATCACAATTTGACAGGACTTGGAATAAAATAACACAGCACACCAAGACACATTGTTGTCCACAGCAGTTCTGCTAGTGGGATCTGGTCGAATGGTATTTAATTAACAGAAGTAAGTATTGAACCTGCATTGGGGAACTTTTTTGTCCTCTGTTCCTGTGTATTTATGCTATGCCTCCATCATACTCATGGGCCAATCCAGGTGTCTGCACTTAAAGTTTCACAGACATAGTTGACCTCACCTGGGAAGTGTTTCAGTTTAAAATGAGCAGTGGGACTGCGTAAGCCCTTACAGGCGTTACGCTTAAGGCGTCTTTAAGTCTGTGGGGGTTTTTAATTGGGTCCTGTTGCTGCTGTAACACCCACACACACCCGCACACACACACACACCACCTTTTACACCTTAAGATCCTAACCGTCATTTTTTGGTTGATGTAAAATGCATTGCTAATTTTGCTGTATTGAAGGACTATTTGGCATTTTAATTGGTAATAGATAAAACAAGTTATAGAGTTAAAATATAAATATGACCTGATTTTTAAAAAAAATTAATCCAAGTTTTTACCTGTTAACAACATGAACTCTTGAGTGGAGAGCATAAGGTCTTCCTTTTAATATGGCACAATAATATGATGTTATTTTTTACATTTTTTTTTTTTTTACCTTCAGTAGCAGATTCAATTCAACCTCACAAGAAGGACGAAAGAAAAGATAATGGCGAGATTGTGGAGGAGAGAAAGGACAAGAGCAGTGCAAATGGAAAAGCACCAAAGCTGGAGGTGGAGATAAAGGTGGATGTGGTAAAGAGGAAGGACAAGAGAGGGAGCTTGGTGTCATACCACAATGACTTGGGATCAGCCCAGAAGGTTGGTGATTCAGTGACGTAAAGAACAATGTCTTTTGTTTGTCTTTAGATTTCATTCGGATTTTTCAAACCTCTGCCCATGATACTTTATCCTCTTTCTGCGAGGAAGGCTTAGCAAAATCGGCCAGCTCAGGTTATGTTCACAGCAGGGGTAGAGCAGCGCCCAGGCTGCAGACTCAACACTCATATTTCTCAGGCCGGAGAGGCGACTACTTTCCAGCCTGTATTTATCGCATTATGACTGCATCCTTGGATAAATCACGCAAGCTGCACTGCATGCAAAGACCAGCTTTGTCTCTTGCTGCCAGGTATAATATTCTATTGTTTTGACATCTCTGAAACTCTATCCTCAGCTCTGAGCAGTGGATAGAGAGAGACTGAAGAAAAAAAGCAGCTATTAGGATTAATTCTGCTTCTTGTGTATTATTTCAGTGATGTTTTTAAACCAAGTGAGTCCTCATCAGACATACAAAGGCGTCGCGTTCATCACCTGCCTTGCACTGTGAAGGATTTTCAGCTGTACAATATGTGCAAATGTTCCCTGTATCCTGTTTTGTGCTCCAGTGTGCGGCTGGATTGAGCACCAGGCCAGTCCCTGGGCATCAGCATAATGGGAGGCAGAGGCATGGGCCGGAGACTGAGCAGTGGAGAGATGATGAGGGGAGTCTTCATCAAGCACATCAGCCCCGACAGCCCGGCAGCACATAATGGCACCCTCCGGACTGGAGACAGGATGCTGGGAGTGTGTGTGAATATGTGTGAGCTGTGTGTCTGTGTGTGTTGCAGAAACAAAGGCAGATGCCCCACCAATTAAAACAAGAGTGTGTTTGGGGGTGGGTTGCTACTGTAAGTGTGTGTGTGTGTGTGTGTGTGTGTGTGTGTGTGTGTGTGTGTGTGTGTGTGTTGGGTCTGCATGTGAAGTAAACTGGTGTTTTTTTTGTCTCCGTTGTACTGAAAGATGACAATGTGATGATAATGGGGTAAATATTAATGAACAATCTTGATGCTCAAATAACCAGAAATTGTTAAGCAATCCTGCTCATTGTCTGCTGTAGGTCCCAGCTGCAATGTTCTAGTTTTATTGTGATTATTATTATGTGTGGAAAAAGTTCTTCATACAAACTTTTAAAGTGCATACTGTGATTTGTCAGCGGTGAATTGCATTAATTATTATATTCATTAATAGACGTCAACCTTAACCTGTGACTCGAGAAACATTTTAAGCACTATTTAAACCAAGTGAGTTTTGTTTTGCCTTAGTGTGTATACGAGGTGTCTGTATCTTTAATATCTCAGATTGTATGAAATAATTGGAGACTAATGTTTAAGCTTTAAGTCAGTACACGATTTACATCACTGACACATCAATAACGATTCATTGACATGCTATTCTGTTTTTTTTTTTTTCCCTAAAAAGTGTGAAAAATGTTTTGAATACTGTTCACTCCTGTAGCTATATCATAACATGACCAGTTAAGTGTTTTGTCCTATGTCTGCTGATTTGTGTATTGTCTTGGCGAAGGTGTCTGGTGTGGACTTAAGAGATGCCAGCCATGAGCAGGCGGTGGAGGCCATCCGCAGGGCTGGAGACTCCGTGCTCTTCCTGGTCCAGTCTGGACAACAGAGATCTCCGGTAATGTATCTCAGAAAACAGTCAAAAAGTAACACAGAGCATTTCTCCTGGCGTAGAGTGCTCTCTGCAATGTATATGCAGGTGTGCATACATTACATTGTGTAGCATTTCAGTCTCTCGAGGCTTCAGATATTTCACACTGAATTTTAATACTCAGCAAACGCAAAGGGAGGGTGCAGAGCATATTCTACTGGACGACTCCATCAGAAGTTTCAGCAGTTTTGTGCGTAGGAGTTTGTAGCATTACAATATGATGTCCTCTGGACACAAAGCATATTGAACAAAAGTATCTCTGACTGAAAATCTAGTATCATATAACACAACATATTGGATTCACCACTTTAAGCGTCTCACAGTCATATAGATATTCATCTGCCTACTCTGTGTCTTGTGTTTCGCCCACAGTCCCCTATGCTTTCCAACCATGAGAGACTAACTCCAACTCCACAGTCCAACGCACACAGCAGCAAGGTAACACTCCACAACTGGATACGTTGAGCTTCACACTCCTGTTTTTTGGGGGGTTTTTTTGTCTTAATTGAAAAACGTGGCGCACATTTTAAATGTGATGACAATGGTAAAAATGATAAGAACTGAAATGTACTAAATTTCTGTGGCCCTACAAAGTCAAAGAGGAGCAGTAACTTGTTTGTGTTTCAGAGGTCGTGACCACTACTTTAGATTTCACTGGAACAGATGACAAGCATTTCTTTCAGCTTCTGTTCCCACACGGTTATGATGACTGATGTGTGGCTGTGTATGGCTATAGTGTACAGAGAATGTTATGTATACACTATATTATATATAGAGAGATGAATCATTAACACCTACATGGTTTTCCAAAAAGAATGAAGAAGCTTTTAAGGGTTTTTTAAGGGTTGGATTACTGTTTTGATGATGATATGTGTAGGACTATATCTGTGTTTCCCCTCATGATCGTAGGAAGCAGAGACTCTCAGTGGTCTGTTCCTTAGTCTCTCCCCTACAAACCCCTTCACTCCCACCCCCTTTAAGGTTGGTACAGTGTTGTGTGTGTGTGTGTGAGCTATCACCATGGGTATGCAGCATCTTAAAAGCAGCCTTACATTAGCATTTGCACTAAGCCAACTTCCAAAAACTTAATTAACGTGCATATTTGTAGATACAACCCTTGTAGTTCAAAGTCCCTTGCAGCTACCTTGTTTGTTTAAACCCTTTGTTTTTCTCTTTGGTGGAGATGCATAACTCTCTAAATAGACAGTGCAGTCTTTTGAAGTTATTTTTCAGCGCACTTGTGAGTTGGTTACAAAATAATGCATGATTCTGGTCATCTTTCATGTTATTTTTAGCTGACATTAAAACTGTGTTCATTAATTCATCCTGTTCGTCAGTTTTTCCCACTGCTACATCAAGCACACTGAACTAGCCCCAGGGGTAGTCCAACTCATGCCCGAAGGACCCCTGAGGCATCTCCAACTTTGCCTGTTCAATAATGCAAAAACTTCTCCCAAGGTACCTTCACCGACATCAGATAGAAAGAATCGGAGAAGCCCCATAACTGCCACAACAGCAATCACAGCAGCAGCTGAAGACGAGGACGACAGTGGCAGGAGTAAGTGTGCATCATGAAGACGTCACTCTGACACACGGACATACGCAGGGATCCTCCAAAGCTCCCAGCAACTGGAGCTCTGTGGCAATTTTAGTTCGGTGGCCACCGTCACGCAGTGCAGGCCACATGATGCCCTATGGCCGATTGAGACTTTGTACTATACACAAAACAAAAAAGCTGTAATATTCAAGTAAAAATGTCATGAGTCTCACACACATTCAGAAATGACCATGAATCACCACAGTCTGGAACATTATTATTTAAAGGTCCATTATATTTAAACCACCAAGAGCTATGAGCCAATTATTTTCATGCCATTTTCATGTGAAGCTGGTCAGGCAGGCCTGGACTATAATGAGCATGCATTATGAGCCAAGAATGCAAAAGCTTGAAAAACACACTTATCTGTAAAGTATTCCCTGAGAGAGACTTTAGATTTTTTTGGCATAAAAGCCTGTTACTGTATTTAAGTTGTATCCATTGCTTAGTTTGCTCGATGCACATACAGTATTAAAAGTACCCTGCGGTGTTTTCTTCTAAACAAACAAAGTTTCTGTTTACGTTCAGTGTTACTAATCAAAATCTGCTGCATGAATCTTTGAGGTTTACCAAATGTGTTGAGTGGATTTCTTTCATTTTCAAAGCCGATATTTTTGAAAAGTTTAATTGTTTACGTCCATGTTTTGCTAGCTAGCTGTCTCTTTGTTCACTGCCTTTGTTGGCATTGCTGTTATGTTTGTTGGCATGGTACCGTCTTCCATAGATGAGTGAAATAGCATGAAACTGTACGCAGGAACGTATAACAAACTATTTGGCGTGCACGTGTGTCCTTGTGCACACCCACTCATAAAAAGATTTATCCTTAGTGCTGCAAATGTATAAAAGTCTTGGGTTAAAAGTCTATGTGACAATGCTTATTTACACGTATGCAAAACTGAAAGATGCAAATATTTGTGCACTTGTAAAGCAAATACACACGTACAGACAACGATACACAGATAGATGAAGTACTCAGAAACAACATTGACACACATCATCTATTTTAGTGATACAGTACATGCACACACACACAGAGATGGACAAATTACCAACCGCTCAATAACCCACACTCACACACATATATAATCTATTTTTGTGATACAGTGCATGCCTGTGCACTCACACAGACACACACGTCTTCTCTTGGCACAAGCGTGCACACACAGGCTATGTGCAGTCATACTGTATATGTGCATTATGTAAAAACACAGACATCCTTCACCCCTTCCCTCAACATGACTGACATCCTCCCTTCCAGACAAATTGGCGCAACACACACTCACACAGGCTCCTCTAGGGTGTAATGCTTCCTCTCCACATGAAGTGTCAGTCATTACATGTAGCATGCCACACTTTTTTTAGCGTACCCATCACATCCTTCTCCTAACAACCTCCTGTTTGTTAACTCCATGTCTCCTAGAAAAGATGCTTCAGCGTTATGGCAGCCTGTCCGGGAAGCTCCATATGATTGAGCTGGAGAAGGACCCTGCAGCTCATGGCCTAGGGATCAGCCTCACAGGGAACAAGGATGGTTCCAGGGCCCGCATGAGTGTCTATGTAGCAGATATAGACCCTCAGGGACCTGCTGGTTTAGACGGGAGGATATGGGTTGGAGATGAGTTATTGGAGGTAAGGAGGAGAGTGAATGTGGATGGTAAGTGACCAAAGTATGTTAGGATAGTTGTGATAAACAGATGGGAGGGTTTTTTTGAGCCAAGAAGGGTTGGAGTCAGAGAAACCAAATATAAGAGTCAAAACTGGAAGCAGCAAAAGTAGAGCAGTGGGTTGTGGGTATGAGGCATGGATGAGTGGTGTGCGTTGAGTACCTACACAGTAGATTTATCAGACAAATTACCATTTGAAGGATGGCTGGTGCTGGGTTGGAATCTTGCAATGAGCAGTCAAGTATTAGAGATGATGAGGGAAATGGAGGCCGAGGAGATGCTGAGAGGGGGGAGGAGATGACAGAAGATGGACGGGATAAAGGAAATGATCAGTGAGGAGATGACATGATTTTTCTTCTAGATCAACGGGCAGATCTTGTACGGCCGGAGTCACCAAAATGCCTCCACCATCATCAATAACGCACCATCTAAAGTCAAGATAATTCTCATCAGGTAAGACATGCAGAGGGATTTGTCTAGTGGTATTTTCATTCTCCCAAACTTTCACTAAACACTATAAACTGTGGGTGTTGATGACTAGCTCAGGCATAATATCATGTGTGGTTTTGTTTAACTAGGAATAAAGCAGCTGTGGGTCAGATGAACCAGAGAACCAGAACAGAGTGTGAGGACACAGTGGAGTCCCAAACAGACTCTGCAGAGCCCGGAGGATTATCCAGAGACATCCAGCACATCATCCTACCTCAGGTGCAGCACCTTCAGTAAATCTTGGCATTAACCGTTGTCAGACCTGCAGCTGCACATATTTAACAGCTGAGTGGTAGCAGACCACGAGCAAAAACTGCATTGATACCAGAGGACGTAGTACAGATCTTATATACAACACTGCTGTTAGCTTCACTAACTCTCCATTCAAAGTGCTTCATTTTTTTAATCTCCCTCCAGGATCATGTTGGTCTTGGCCTCTGCCTCGGAGTGGATGAGTCTAAGGAAGGAGCGGTGGTCAGGTCCCTGATACAGCACGGTACTGCCAGTAAGGTGCGACATCGTAATAATCTTCAGCATTTTCATCATGAACATAAATATGTTTTCTTTCTGGGAATTCTTTTCTTTCTTTTCAGTGTCATTTGCTCCTCTCTCATTCATAATGTGTATAAATCACCGCTTGTTCATTTATTATGAATATGCAGTCATAATTTTACTTTAGTAGAAGTACTAAAGTATTAAAATGTACTTGAAGGTAATGGAGGGCCCTCTGTCAGATTGTTATATTACTGGGTTATTTTTACAATGATTTTTATGTTTTAGTGAGTAAAGTAGAGTTAATCTGAACTGCTCTATTGTTGGATTGTGACGATTTAAAACAGTGCATCTTCATTTGGACGCTGGTCATGTGTTTTATATGTAAAATCTTCAAATTAACTGTATCGATCAAAAAATGTAATATAAGTAAAATGCATAGTATTTGGTTAAAATGCAGTAAAAGTATACATCAGTATTAAATGGGAATATTCAAAAAGTACACATGGTTGGGTGAATGTAGTTCCATACATACATTAGAAAAGATTGCAAAATACATTTTCTGAAATAATGTCTGGGTTAAATAACATAAAACCAAATATTATTCTCTACATACTGTTATTGGTAACACATAGTTTAATTGACTGCAGCTGCACCACACGAAACAACATGCAACTGTAAACTGTGATCTGATGACTCTAGTCTCTTGGCATTTTTGCTAATATTTAAACCAGATCAACTTTGAGATGATAGTTGCCATGTTTTAAAGTGATGTCGTCATCCACTAATAAGCTTTCATGTAGGGCCGCAGGCAACAGTTATTCAGATATTTGTCCAGAGGGTGTTTTTGATTTTTAATCCCACTTCCTCCCAGTCCTTCTGTTACATACAGTTTCATGCATTTTGCTCATCCTTAATTTTTTATTCATGTTTCTGTGTGTGTGTGTGTGTGTGTGTGCGCGCGTGTGTGTGTGTGTGCGCGCGCAGGATGGCGGGGTAAAGGTTGGAGACAGAATCATAGCGGTGGGTGATGAACCTGTGGCAGGACTGTCAGTGGAAAAGGTACAAACACACACACACACACACACACACACACACACACACACACACACACACACACAATTCACTTCAAGGTCAAGCTGATTTAATGATGCATGACTCACCCGTCTTCTCTGTATTCAGGTGTCCAGTTTGATTCTCAAACACCGGGTCACTGTCAAGCTCTCCATCAGCCGCTCCAAGAGTCTCTCCTTGTCTTCTTCTCTGCCCCTCCCATCATCTCTTTCCCATCCCTGCTCTCTCTCTCCTGTTTCCTCCCTGACCCTTCCTGCCTCCTCCTCCTCTTCATCTCTCAGCACCATGCAGACCTCTCCCACGGGGCCGTCAGATTGGCTAGGATCAGCCCCCACAACTTCTGACCCCTCGAGCTGCCCAGTGGTGGCTGGCAGACAAACGACTATAGAGATTTGTAAAGGAAATGTGGGCCTGGGCCTGAGCATCGTAGGAGGATGTGACACTCTGCTGGTGAGAGCAGCCAATTGATATTTGACATCAACATCTCATTTAACACAGTTAGCTAAAGGGACATTTGCAGTGTATCAATTTTTAATTATTCTGAAAAATCAAGATTTGCAGCATCAGATTGGGAGCGTGGGTTTGTATAGTGCCTCAGCAAAGACACTGCCAGGGAAAGTGGTGATGCTTAGTTGTGGAAATAAGCTTTTATATTTTAATGCATGATGCCTGAAATACTAAGTAGCACATTATTGATTAAATACAGCTGGATAGGATTCTCTGTAATAATAATGTCTGATGTTTCCACCAGGGGGCAGTAATAATCCATGAAGTAAACGATGGAGGGGCAGCACAAAGAGATGGCAGGCTGCAGGCTGGAGACCAGATATTAGAGGTATTGTGGGTAGACATAAACAGACCATAATATATTTAGTTGGCTGAATCAGTAATAGCTTTAAACATTTGCCAAAATTTGCTGTGATCGGATCTCATGCCATTATAGTTATGTCATAAACCACAATGCATCTCCAGTGCACATCTATTGCTTTATTTTATGCTTCCACTTTATTGTTCTCATGGACATGTCAATGTTAATTTTGGTGATCAAAATGAAACCCAGATGCTTGTGTCATATACAAGATATATACATATCTCCAGTTTTTGATAAACTATAAAATATAGCAGTAAGTTTTGTCTGGCAGGGAAACTAAATGTGCCAACGCTGGTAAGGCAGATCATTTTAAACAGGAGTCCTATGCTAAAGCCGGAAAACAATAAGATGCTGAATATACAAATACAGTTACTTCAGCATCTTATAACCCCCTAATGCAACCATGGCCTGTGTCCATCTCTTTGACTTCCTCCCAGGTAAACGATATAGACCTGCGGCAGGCCACTCACGACGAGGCCATTGGCGTGCTGCGACTCACCACCCAGCGTGTTCGCCTGTGTGTCTTCAGGCACCAGGAGGCCTACAGGGAGGAGGACCTGTGGGATGTCTTCAGCCTGGAGCTGAGGCCCCGTCCTGGCGAGGGGCTGGGGTTCTCTACTGTGGGGAAGAGGTATGTTCATGATAATGATTACAACATATAAAACATATAAAAATTAGAGTTACTTTGTTTCTCTCAGGTATACATGTCTGATTTCAAAGTTTTCCATGATGAATGCTTAATAACAAGGTGATGTGTATATCAAATCTTACATGTAGCCTCCTGAAGCTTTTCACAGCTCTGGGGTATTAGTTTGGAAAATGTGCAAATACACAAGTTTTGGAGGCTGTGGCTCTGGAGGTACAGCGGGTCATTGACTAATCTCTGGGTTGGTGGTGTACTTGTCTCTTAAGACACTGAACCCAAAATTGTTCCCAGTTGACAGGCCACTGTTGCTACTGGTGAGTGAGTTTGTGTGTGTGTGTGTGTGTGTGTGTGTGTGTGTGAGAGAGAGAGAGAGAGAGAGAGAGAATGGTCAAATGAAGGGCCAATCTTAAAGTACTTTGTCTGTTAATCTCGAAAACATGAGAAAAACCTCATAAGGACGACAGGCATTTGTTGAATCATTCCACTATATAAAAAAGGTCACGTGATAAGGAAAATGGCTCATTTCTTACAGGAAATTTAACCAGATCCACTTTTTGTTGATAAACGGGAACTTCCAGAATTGCAATGTTGCTCTAAAGTGTCTGTAATGTAATGATGTTATAGCTTCATGGAAAAAGTTCATGTGTAAATCCTTTGTCATTTGAATTAATTATCTGTTGACATATTTTTTAATTTTATGTACGCTATTAAAGGCAAAAGGGTCAAAACCGATTCAGTATCTCAGCCTTTTTGAAATAGTAACAAATAATAGAATTTACTTTTGTATAGTTCACAAGTGCTCTCACTTTTGATGTAGATTTTTTTCATTTTAGTGAGTTGTATATCAGTTATAGTGCTTTTACTAATTACCCCGTTTCAGAGAAAAAAAACTACAATTAGTCATGTATTAAAGTGTTTTCAAGGTTTTTGTAAAGGGCGTATAATAATTTGTTTTTGGAGAAATACATAAAGGTAAAGCCTGTTGCCAAATTTCAAAAGAACAGACTGTTTTCAACCTGCAAGGCTTTAGCAAACTTAGAGGTCAGGTACTCATTATTGTTAAAATAACAATGTAATGAAAACACACACTGTTATTGCATCCAGTAATCACCCCAGAGGTCTGTTGGCCAGGATCACACTGAAGGAGAAGCACAGAAGACATTGTTTCAGAAAGGCTTAGGTGCAGATTTTCGAGCAGCTTCATGTATTTACACAATCAGGTGTGACATCATGCAGAACAGCAGGTCACCTAATTCATTCTAAAAGCGTGGAGCAGAAACCGGTTTTGACCTCTGTTTTCTTCCGACAGTAATGACACGGGCATCTTTGTGTCAGATATCATCAGAGGAGGCGTAGCGGATTCAGATGGCAGGTTGTTGCTAGGTGACCAGATTCTGTCAATCAATGGGGAGGATGTCCGCGCAGCATCACAGGAACATGCACAGAAGCTTCTACAGGTCTGACACATTATTGACACTTAGACACACAAAGTCTATAAACTAAATAGTAGTGGGTTACAAGTCCTTTTATGGTTTCCTCATCTTATATGAGATTTTTCACTTTGCTCTCAGAGTTACAGTGGAGCGGTCCACCTGGAGGTGGCTCGTTTTAAAGCCGGGCTGCAGTACTTACAGCACAGCCAGGTAAACTTTTCTGTTTCAGCTTTATTTTCTATTGTATCGAGTGTCCAGACACCCCTTAAGTCAGTTTTACCCTTTAAATTTTCTCTGTCGTTAAACTTTACTCCTTTGCACTATTTTAACAATAGTACTTTGTGAACTTAGGAGTACTTTAAGTTGTGTTTTATCCAGAGCGAAGACTCAGACTGTTCCACCCCGACACCCTCGAGTGGATGTGATGCCTTCTTCAGCCACCAGAGGGAGATAGATAACAGAACAGGGAGTTTGTGTGAGTGACTCCCATGTTCTAAAAGCAAATACTTTCACATATATTAGTGCTTATTAGTAAGACTATAATCATTAATACTCGTGTGTCAGATGTTGAAGCTGATTATGGAAACATACTGCATGTCTCTTTCCCCTCCCACAGCATTTCAAGACTACCCTGCAATCAGAAGAGTAATAATACAAAAGGTAAATCATGTCTTGAAGACACAGACTTTCAGTATTTTGTTTCATAGGTTTATTTTTCAGAAAGTTGGTATTTGGTTGTTACCCTTTAGAGGTTTTATTCTTTTTCCTTTTTTCCTTAAATTGCTACTGCCATAAATGAAAATAACAACTTTTTTTGCCTTACCTGGCTAGAGCAGAGGCTTACGTAACATTACGTGTTTCAGCCATGTGCAGAATCTGCCATTTGATTCTCTGGCATTGTCTGTAATGTGTGTGTGTGGCCTCACCGCAGGGTCCATGTGACTCTCTGGGCATCACTTTGGCGGGAGGAGTGGGTAGTCCCCATGACAACGTACCTCTTTTTATTGCTACCATGGATACCAATGGACTTGCTGCCAAAGCACAGCAATTACAGGTGAGGAGTGGTGATGTGTATTTGCGTGGGGGTGTGTATTGCAGATCTGTCAGTTTCATCATGTGCTACACTCTCACATCCTGTCTGGGGTCAGTCCTCACAAGGTTAACTAGTTATTTGGGTCTAATTACTTGATTTTAGGGTTAAGGTTTGAATTCTGACTGTAGTAAGGTGAAATAAAGGTGAAGCTGCGCACTCGGCATGCATATTTATTAGCATATTTGCAGATGCATATTAATAAGATGCTGTTTTTGTCAGTGCTTAAAAATGGCACACCATAGGATGTACATAGGGATTGCAACAGAAGAGGTGAGCCCACTTGATCTATTAAGTTTTAGAGAAATGCTGCATTTATAACAACATCAGAGACTTTCTGTGCAAAGTGTATAGAGGAGAAAAACCAAAATCAGACATGTAGACTGACACCACCCCACTTAACTCTATTTGTTGATTCTACCATGTCTTTGCATGGTTTGAAAAGCTCTCTAAATTATTATTATTATTGTTATTGTTATTATTACTATTATTGTTATTAATGATGTTGTTGTTAATATAATAATTTACATTGTTAATATCCCTATAACAATAAATTAAAAGAAAGGATGTCTTTAAAGTGTGGGTGAAGTTTGGACGTTGAGGTCATGTAGCAATGTTGATTAAGGTAAGCGTATGTCTCCGGGGAATTGAGGTTCTCTAGTCAACAAAATTATGAGTTCGCGTGTGTCACTCAGGTAGGAGACAGGATCCTCAGTATCAATGATGTGTCCGTGGAGGGAATGACTCATGTCCAAGCTGGAGCCCTGCTGAAAAATGCCACAGGAAGCATCAGTCTGCAGGTACAGTGACAGTGTGACGTACAGTAGTTAATCCATAATGCCTGCAAGGCACTCTGTTGTAAACACATCATCACGCTTTAGTTCAGTGCTCTCAGAAGAAAGGCAGTCATGCACCATAACATGCTTCTTATAGAGGTTCATTTATTTTTATTAGTCTTTATTTAAACTCGGCTAGACATTATTTTACGGAAAAACAGCTCATACTGCAAGTCTTTGATTATGAATAAAGATATTTTACAGTGTCAGTCGTCATTCATTATCAGTGTTTTGCATGTGAACTCTGTAGGTAATCTAAAGACAATAGAGTGTCTGACATCGATTTCACATGTTATGTCTTCACATTAATAAGCCTCTGGAAGGATTTTTATTGTAAGAGAGAAAAGGAGGTATTCAGAAGAGACCAGATGTCAGTTGTTCTTGACAAGTATATTGTGCATAACAAAGAAAACATCAAACAGATTTCTGTTTTTATTGCGCCCACTGTGTTCACATTAGGACAGACACAAGAATGTTATTACAGCAGTACAAGATCAGATGATCATCCATTGATGTACATTACTTCATTATACAACTTTCAAAACGTATCCATTTCCATATGTACACATACTTTTCTATGATACTTTGTGGGTGTGCGTATGTAGGTGGCAGCTGGTTCTGGTGGGTGCAGCACAAAGGACCACAATGATGTGCATGCCCAGTCATCAGGCCAGCCCAGCAGCCTGCCCCGCTTTCACAACAACCTCCGGTGAGAAGCAGTTTCCTGACAGTCTCCTGCTGTTGGGCAATCTTATTTTGGTTCCGTCCTGGTTTATTCACTGCATACAGACAAAGGCAGACCCCAGTCCGCTTGACAATAATGAGAGTGCAGACACTGGGTGAGAAGCATTGGGACAAATGTGCTTTTGGCCAGAATGAGCTCCAGTGCTCCTTGTGATTTTTGTTTTTTTAATTGATTGTTTTCAATTGATTTTTAAGGCAGCTTTCAGCTGAAATACCAAAGGCCAAATTATTTGTTTCAGTTCACTGTGGAAACAACATTTCGGGTTTTTGGCACCCTATCAAACAAAGTAAGAAGTTTGAAGACACTGTAAAACTTCAGAATCTCATGGAAGAAGTACATTAATCACTTGTGCATCTAATTATACAGTATGTAACCCTAACTTATTTTATTCAATAAACCTCTGTATGTCAGCCTTAAAACTGCTGCTGTCAAGTAAAAGGGCAAGGGTAAAAGCACCCGGTTAAAAAAAACTGTTCTTTAACATTGTACTTTAGTTCTGGAAACAAACATTTTGAATAATTTTGCAATTCATTGAATTAACCCCCACAGCATGTTAGAAATTCACCTCTTTTCTCACCTACCATCTGTCCTGGTGAGGTGACATATCTTTTTTTCACACACAAACACACATAATATATCAGTGCAGAGCTGGTGCAATACTGGCTCTTAAAAAAAAAAAAAAGGTTCACACTAGCATTCCCAGCACTTTGCTTTGCACTCTATTCCCACAGTGCTCGCGTGTACAAGACCATCACTCTAGAGAGAGGCTCATCGGGCCTGGGCTTCAGTATCGTGGGAGGGTTCGGCAGCCCTCATGGAGACCTGCCGATCTACATCAAAACTGTCTTCAACAAGGTGAGGGAAAGTCCGCCTGGGAGAAATCTTTCATCAGGAATCCTGGGATTCAGAAATCTAATCTCAGTACAGGATGGTGTAGAGTTATAGTGGCAGAGTGTTCGTACGAGAGGCAGGAATGCCAAGGTAGGGAGACGTAAACTGCAAAAGGCTGAAGGTTTGTCACTGCTGGTGAATGAGGAATATTAATATAAATCCACTATAACCATGAAAAGACTTTGTAGTGTTTAACAGGTTAGAGGTTTATCATTAGTTTAATGTGCCACCATGCTATCATTTTTAACATCTTGTTATATTAATATTTTCCAGAATTGAAAAAAGACATTTTATGTGATCAGTTGTTATATTTCCTTTCGGTTATTAAACTACCACTTTTGTTGTCTTTTGTGCACACCTCTCAGTGGGCATTGTGTTAACATTGTAAACAGCTCGGGATCTCTGATCTGCACATGCTGATGGAGTCTTTGTGCTCGGCAGGGGGCGGCCATAGAGGACGGCAGGCTGAAACGTGGAGATCAGATCATTGCTGTGAACGGACACTGTCTGGAGGGCGTGACTCACGCTGAAGCTGTAGAAATCCTGAAAAAGACCAAGGGAACTGTAGTCCTCACTGTGCTCTCCTGAGACACAGCCCGTTGTGGCCTATTACATCATTTTAATCTTTGAAAGGTATCCCATAACATTATGTAGCAGCATCCTGTTTCACATAGCTGTGGACAATTAGAGTGATATTTGTTGGTTTTAAATCATAATAAGAGTAGAATTGTACATTTATCTGTTTAGTTTGGGGAAGCTACCTCTTAATGCACACACAACCTGGCGCACAGTATTTTCAAGATAAACTCATATCCCCGTGAAAGTGTTAAATGAGTGATTGTGTTACATGAATATGTATATTCCAGTCTTGAATGCATCTGCATTCATACTAACAGGATGTTTTTTTTTAAATTACCATTTAAAATATGCTCATGGAACCCAGTCACCGAAAACTGATATTAGATAAGCCAATACTGCAGTGTCCCAATTAATGATGATATATCGTGTCTTAGTGATCCCATTCAAGGTATTTATAATATAGTTACGCATTGAGATGCGTCATTGCTCATGTAAGAACACTCATGAATAAATTACCACCCATCAAACCTCTGAATCTGCCGGCGGTACGTATAAATGCAATGGAAACATCTCTAAAGACACATCGTGTCATGTATTTCCTGCTATCTCTAGACTTCTGTTAATTCACATTTCACTACTGTGATCAGCTCCTAGGACCCAGAACATGCCAAGTGCTTCTGCCAATCTTTTGTATGGCAACAAGGTTTTAGGACGTTTGCTTTGAAAGACGTTTACTTCTCCGCTCATATTCTAAGCTTTACAAGGGTGTCATGATTGCTTGAATAACCAATGCATTGCGTGACATGTAGATGATTAGCAATGATAACCACCTGATGTTAAGCAGGTAGAATAGAAAAGACTCATTTTGTCACATCTGTTGAAAGCAGCTGGTGATAACACTTACTTACAATGTCAGTTGTGTTATTTATTATTTATATTTATTATTTACTACTGTTTTCATAATCTTTTAAATTTGATCAGTTGTTTTTTAGGACTTCAGTAAGTATTGTTGTACTTTAATGTGCAATCTTTATTTAGAAACCTTCCTGTACCTGTTTTATATGAATATGTGTCCACTGTGATATTTGTCTTCTTCGCAGTAATTCATTCTTTTTCAACCATTTCTTAGTCTGCAGAGCCACAAAACACACACACACACATGCACTTGTGTGTTTAGCTTTGTGTAACATTGTGTAACTGAATGTACTGCCAGTGATCTTATTATTAAATGTTCCTTTGTTAGAGTTTTCTACACAAAACTTTTTATATTTCAGGACTAACTTGGTGTGTATAATGCCACAGTGAAACAAGCAGTCACCTTAAGTATGGTCATATTTTAATGAGGACTGTCTTTGTTGTTATCTGATTCTTTGTGATGCTTCTCTCTGGAATATTGCTGAGTAGGATAAGCCAGTGGATATCAAATTGTTTGACTTTCAAAGCCCACAGATGGAGACGAGAAAGACGTATTTGAGAAAATCTGAGATTCCTGAACTGCTAAACAAGGACGTCTGTGCCTGAAGTTATATTTTAAGGATAGATGCAAGAATTTTTTTTGAGGATTTTTTGCATATTTTTGCATCCATTTCCAAAGCAGCGAGCAGAATTTTGCCTTGGAGATGTTTTACTGCCGTGGTTATGCTCTTTCTCTCTTGCTCTTTGTCTTTGTCAAACATGAATGCATATTCAGGATCACTCAAGTTTAGTCAAGGTGCCAGGATGAAGTGTGTGTCGTACGGTATATCATGGAATGACAGGGCAACGCTAAATCACAGTGTAGGGATTAGGGTGACAGCAGAGGAGAGGAGGATTACTCAGAGACGGAGAACCTCGTGGAGAAAAAGAAAGAAATTAGGCCAAAGTTAGGACAAAGATGTTTTCAGCCTGAGTTAGAGAAATGCCAAGGGGGGTAAGTCTGTTTTTCACAGGTTTAAACTTTTGTTTTTTGTTTGTTTGCTTGTTTTTGTTTTTTTGTAAATGCACAGAACTTTCACTTTAATTACTGGAGTTAACTGGTGACAACTTGACAAACAATACATTTGCACACAAATGTCTCATTTAGGAAATAGAAGGCATCTAGGGAGATCCTGTCTGGAGCCACCGCATTAATCAAAGCCATCTGTTCACATTGCAAGCTTTATTGAAACCCCGCCATCGCAGGCTGGTTTATCCTTCTCCAGATGAACGATTGCCTTGCCTAAAGGCTGGCATGTAGTGGGTTTAAAGATAGAGAAATGGCGAAATGTGCATTTAAACTGGGATGTTTCTTGAAATATAATGGTTCTTTCTCCATGAAAAATAACATGCTGTTTTAGCATCTAAATACAAATCTACATATTTTTAAATCCTATCATATTTATCATGTGAACCTCAAAGGGCTCTTGTGGAGGTAGGAGGGGGCCGATGCACTGACATCTCCCTTTCTTCTCTTTCATTAGTCACAAAAACTGATCTGCAGGTTTTCACAACCAGAATCAAATTCCCTTTCCCCTTAAACATTTATGAGGAGTGTGCCAGCAGGCCACGGGCAACAGGACCTTTTCCACAGCATGGCCCTTCTTACCCTCTTTTAAAACCTACACTGCAGCCTTTCTACTGTGGCTGCAAAACTGTAATGCAATTTTCTGCAGTTGAGAATAAGATGACTTTCATGAGAGCACTCTTGACATGAAAGCCACTAATGATCCTCTTTCCCAGGAGGGTGGCAGTGGCCAAATGATTGCTCTGTGTGTGACTGTCACATCTATCCATATTAATAAATCCACAGGATTGTGTCTTTTTGCTGTCAGTGTAACCTGCTGGTACAGAGAGAACAGCCAACTGATGGTGGATCCAAAACAAATCTCTTCTTCTTCTCCTCCATCCATTCCCATGAGATTCCTTTTCAAGATACCAGCGTGCTCTGCAAAAATGCCAGTCCTAAGTAATTCAGTCCAGTGCTGAGTCTCAAAATCTTGCTTTCCTTAAAGCAGGATAAAAATATCCCAACAGGCAGATTTACTGTGGCCACAGTGCATACTGTAGGTCTACGGTTGTTATATCATTACAATTATCAGTTTAGATGCCACCAGTTCTACGTCAATACTGAGTCAAGGTTGTCACAACCAGCTGGACTGATGGAAATTTGGTGCAGAGAAGCTCCAGCGCCTGTGTTCTGCCGTTTTATTCAGCGGCAGAGCCTGAAGCAAGAAATAATTAGACACAGTCATGCAGTTAGAAGCAGAGAAGCACTGCTTGACATGCCGCATCATCTTGTTATGAGTTTTAAAAACTGCCCTGTCTCATTAAAACAAGAATCTGCCGATCAAATAATTTCACTTTTTCGGCCAAAATTGTTTGGACTTTATCCTTTATCACTTCCTTTATCCAGCTATATGCTTACAGACAACTCTGGGCAAGGCCACTGTCATGATTAAGCAGACCTCCAAAATCACATAACTTGGAAAAACCTGAAAATGTGGATGGGGTCAAAAGCACGCCGTACATGGTGCGTGACTGCAGTTTGTGCGGGTCACAACAGGCCAGAGCAAGTATTTTTTTCCCCTGCAATGAACGGAATATTTCCTACGTATTGCCCTTCATTCACAACTACATTGATCACGTCTTTTTTTTCTTTAAAACAAAGATTGAGACAAAATCGTGCCAGAGCAAAGCGGCTGACGCGTGACCCTGATTACAGTGACGCTGTCACTAACGTATGTACCGCTGTTTACGTGCGTGAACTCCGCAGTTAACAGTGGCTTAACGTATGCAGCAGCTTCAAGGTGACATCGTCACAGTTAGTGACGTTTCTCCAACCTGAGTTGAAAGTGTAAATGTGGTGTTACTGTGTTATACTGAGCTTTCACAAGCTCTTTGGTTGAATCTTCAGCCATATTTCAGTTTTTTCTTTCCGTTCAGTTCCTGTGTTAGTCCCTGTCTGCTCTTAATTTAAAAGCGTTAAATCCATAGCGAATGACTGTGGGCCAATGAAATCAGACACGGTAGCGCAAATCATGCACTTGAGTAAGGTTTGATTTCAGATCCATGCCTTTGTCCCGCCTCTATGAAAGCAGAACAGTATCTGTTCTAGCAGTATTATGAAGGTATGTTTTGATCAAATTGATCTTCAGATGCAAATATTTACATCACAAACATGAATGCATTAATTAGATGCTCTTTTATGTTAAAATCCAGCTAACATGATAACCTGAGTGAATTTACATTCTCGAAGTGAGAATCTGTTTTATGTAAACTGATCACATTGAATTAATTCATGCATTTAATCATTGTGAGTCAATTATTGCTTATGTATATGATTTGAACCCTTTTTTTTTTTTTTTAACCTCCTGTCGCAGTAATGTGTTAGATCCACATGGGGGCGGTGTGTGTGTGCTGTTATAAGGCCAGGGATGTTTGCGTGGACTTGATGTGAGTCACTGGTGAGCAGCAACATTAAATCTAAGTGGTTAGATTTGCTTGTTAGCCCCGGGCTTCAGACAAGCAAATTTGTGCCTGCAGAAAAAAAGCCTTGAGTATTAAGATCTGTCTGTGGTCTCTTCATACCATTCAGCATATTACTCACATGGTCAAAGGCCCAGATTAAGTGGAGACTGAAAGAAATGGGAATGCAGATGTCACACTTTGTCTTCTTGAACATATTAGCAGCATGTAGCTGGGAGCAGAAGAGGGAGAGGAGGAGGAGGAGGAATAAACCCCTATATTTTGTACCACTTGCAATTTGCACATTCATTCAAAGCCGAGCTGTTCCAGGTTGCCTGACCTCTCGACTGTAGTCCGATCTCTTATGCTGTATGTTTCAAAAATAAAAGATTCACCAGCCTTACAATTTAGAGCAAATACACTGACACTGACATAGATTCTGGGTCCAAAACCAACTTTATTAGAAGAAGTAGGGGAATAAAAAAAGCAAAATAAATGCATGAAAATGTTGAGGCCTTTCTAGAAAAGGCGTGATTTAGACAACAGACTGTGATTTGTCCAGCCTCCGGTCGTCCTCTGAGTAGCGTCGGAAAGTTTCTCCCAGCAGTGGCTCAAGTGCCTCAGCTGAGCGGTAGGAGCGGGCACGCACAGCGCAGGCAATGACACCTCCAACCACTGCCACCACCAGCACGGCTGCAACAATGGCTATGGTGATGATCTCGGACAGAGTGTAGGCACGAGCTGTAGAGGAAAAGTGGATGGTCACCAGGAGTCATTGGGTTGTATAGATGTGTGTGCGCATATGTGCTACTCACTTGGCCACTGGACCTCATAGGAGTATCCCAAATTTTGTGAGGCTGAGAGAAACATCTCAGCATTGGTGACAGGAGGCCAAAAAGGAACCATGTTGAATCTCCGGTTGTGCCCAATAGGAGCATTCTCCTCAGGGTAAACAATTTCACCTTCAGGATGAAGATAAAACAGGTTTATTCATCTATTCATTTCATGGAGTGAGTTGGATTTTCTATATCTGCATCTGTTTCAGCCTGTGCGTGTACCTGGCTGGTGCCTGCTGACCCACTCATCAAAGATTGCATCGGTGAACGTGTGCAGCAGGACAAAGATGGGATCATTAGGTGAGAGGTGAGTCTGTCCACCCGTCCCGTTGAGAAAGAGGTGGGCCAAGTTGTGCAGGCTGCGGATCACAGGGTCATACATCCCCCGGGGGGCACTGTAACCTAGAAAATGCAGCGCAACAAAGCCATTAAACGAAAGCTCTGATTTACCAAAATTAGGAACAACAAATGCCTTTTTGGAGCTTACCATATGTGCATGTGGGTGGAGGGCTTAATGTGTGTATGTGGTTGTTGCTGGCTTCGTTTTTGTATCTGTGCAATCACACAGCACTTCAGCAGCTTTGTAGTCTGAGCTGAACCAGAAAAGCCCCCCCTTTTGGTAAAATCTTAAGGGCTGTTTTGATTCTGAACCGTGATGCATGACTGCTCACCTTCAATGGTGTTCCTGAAGCTCTCAGAGGAGGTGGAGTAGTAAGGTGGAGTGTCAAAGGTGTTGAGCTCCAGACAATCCAACACATCCTGGGGCTCCGGCAGCCTTTGCACCATGGGCCGAGCCACATTGCCCGCTGGGTTCCTCCTGATGGGACTGCTCTCTGTGCCTGGGTGATAAGGACATAACCCAAGGTCAGAGATAATGTTATCTACCTCGAGTGGAATATAATTACCCTTACTCCAACACAAACTTGTTGAACAGTTGTACAGCAGTTTTTTTGCTCAAGGGGGCTACTCAGCTGTAGTTCAGACACAGGCCAGTGGTCCCCACAGAAAAGAAAGAGTGATGATTAGAAATGTCGCATTATTTAACTACTTTCTAACTCTACATATGAGTCTAGACTAGTTTGATCTGTTTTAAACATGACAGGGTGGCAGTTTTCTTTTTTAATAATTCATTAAAAGTCAACAGTAGTGAGTGAGAGCTCTGTGACTTAACATGAGTTTGCCCCCCCCCCCTTGCATGCATGATCTCTTTCTTTCTTTCTCTTTTTTGTGCTTTCTCTCCCACATGTACACAAACAGACACACACGGGCGCGAGCGCATAAACAGAAGGCTACATAACTGAGTTGTCTGTCTGTTTGAAGATTATTCCCTCAGATCAAAGGAACCAGTAGACTGCTAGATTCCTGTCTTCAACAAGCACATGCACCAACGAGGCAACCCCCTTAACCTATTTAAGGAGACGTTGCTTGTTGATGCAGGAAATACCAGGCCTGTCATGGCTCTCTGAGGGGATTAATGAGACAGATCACTCACATGGTGGCCACTCACATGTTCTACCTGCTACCAGATTCCTTCACTTTTTTATACATAGGGCTTTCTTCAAAGAGGACCCCCTCCCCTCTTAATGTGTTTGTAGTAGAGCGCCTCACTAAAAGAGGATTGATCCCGTTACTCCTCAATAGCAGGTGAAAAAAACATTGTATGAAATTTTGAAACCTAAAGCAAAGGTAGTAATCAGGTTGTAATCTGGTGCCAGTGCGGAATGAGATCCAATCCTTGCAAATCTGATCACCTAAAGTCCAACTTATTACACTGTTACACAGAGTTGCCTTATTCTAGTTTAAACCGCTTGACCCATTGGGAATTAGTAGTAGTAAAACCACTGTGTGTTCTGATGTCTGCTATGGAGAAATTAGGTTGAATCAGAGAAGAAATGTTTCAAATCCAGCGTTTTAAGACGCATTGTGCGCTGCTTTGGGTGCACACTGAGAAGACGTTGTTTCACCAGTCGAGCAGTTTCAAACAAACTGTGGTAATAGCGAGCAATATCGAATGCAGCACAACAGCTGTGAGGTATTATTTATAGCAGCTTATGTTCTACATGCTCTCTTTATGAGCTCTTTGCCCTCTTTTCTGATGCAGCTGAGACTACGCTGTACATCAACACATGGCTCCCTTGCACAGCACGGCCTAACGTGTGTTGCTGCCGCCGTCCTTACTGTTGCAGATGGTTCCCAAATTGTCATAGTCGTCCACACTCTCACAGATGACCCTCCACTGGGAGAACACAGAGTTAGAGCTAATGGAGTTGATATTGAAGGAGCTCCTGGCTCCCAGCAGGTCATCGGTGCAGATGTCACACTCGCTGCCTCCGATGGCAAAGTTCCAGTAGGGCAGGGCGAAGGTGGGGTCGCCCAGCATGTCCTGCAGATGGAATAAAGATGTTCATGGATGGATCACAAAACATCATGTCTGGAAAAAAAATAGCATCTTTTCCCAGTTGAAGATTGTCTTTGCACTTTCATTTCCTTCATTTTTTCTCTGCTTTATTCATTTTCTTACCATTTTCCACATATAGTATATTTCTCTTTTACCACTGTCTGTTCTCCTTCCTCCCCGCTACCCCTTTCTCCTCCAGGATCTTCAAATCCCCACACTCTTTCCTTCCTCCCCTTATCATCCCTTCTCCCATCCTCACTTCCTTCTTCATCTCTGCACCAGCCCAAAAGCCTCCTCTGCTTCCCCTTTTTCTTTCCACTGCCCCCTGCTTGTTCCTCCCTCCCTCACCTGCATGTCTCTCTCCAGTTGCAGCAGATGAAAACGGTGCCAAGTGACAAAACCGGGGCCCTCGTGGGAGAAGTCTACACCGCCAAAGCTGGTCTGGCCTGGCCCCAGGTAGGTTTTACTGACTGAGTAGTAGTGGCTCCAAACAAAGTAGTTGTAAATGGTGATGTTTTCAAACAGCGGGGTGTTGCCATCAGGCCCAAACAGCTCCTGGTACCTAAAGATGAGGGCAGCAGTAGGGTAAATGTCACCTTTTGTTATTTTCCCCTACTTTACTTTGTTTATCCTGTTGCTTTCTAATGCAAAAATAATCTGCAGACTCACAGTGGTTGCTTTGATGTGTGAGAATATATGTATTGCTTTGGTGAACATTTTATTTCTGTGTAGCCTGTCCAGGGGTCTCAGGCCTGCATAGTAGCTGAGATCCTGGGATTGGTCGGCAAAACAGTAGACATTTAATTTTTTTATTGGGAGGTTGAAAGAGTTCCCCTACCTGCGGCTGAAAATTGTTTAAAAATGAATCTACTATAATCCTCGGTTGACTTGGAAGCAGGTTATTCACAGATTTATGTATTGTTACTTACAAGATCATGAATCCTGCTTAAATTGATAATTTGTTCGTCCACCTGCAGCTTCAACAGAAAGCTGCCGTGAGAAATTTTATGGTTTTGCTGATAATATTCAAAACACAGCATGGGTTCACCCATAGCTATATTACTGAGCTTTCAAGCCAGACTCAGCTAGACAGAGCCTGCAGGTCCCTGGGTAAAACTGTCTGTTCCAGAGTCTTGATACGAGACCAAAGACTGGCTGAATAAAGACCAGTCTCCCTTTGAAATTACTTAATTCGTATATTAAATATTCCTACTGTAGCATTATTTTTTATTTATTATAATCAAACCCATCAGAATGACTGGAATAATGTAATATAAATGCTTATACCGTCGCGTGCAGATGACCAGATCAGGGTGGACAGTCCTCTTAGCTTGGTCCAAAGCATTAACGAATGCCTGCTTCTCAGCTCCACTCATCTGCATGATATTTCTCCTTACTGGCGTGAGGTTAATGGAGTTACGGAAGGACAGGAGAACAGGAAGAGAGAGAATAAGGGGTTGTTGAGTTGTAAGAGGAACGAAGGAAGAGAAGAGCGAAAGAAAAATGTTATTAAAAATTAACAAAGACATGTCTTTTCCTGAACAATAAATGCTGTCTTCGTTCCCCTGACTGATGTATTTTCCTTTGAGGCCCACGGAGAGCTTCAAGTGTACAGTAGGAGATGCTCATTGAGTTTTTAGGTTGCCAGTGTTGAGCTTAGACAGCATCCGTTCTCTTACCCACAGAGATCCTCTGGTCGCAGTTTGGTCCAGTCAGCCCGTGTCGGCATCGCCCACAGTTGTAGCCACTGAAATTCCCATTACACTGGCAAGTGCGGTTGAAGAATCTAAGCGGCCACCTCTCTCTGTCATCACGCCCAGCATATGGGTACTGTGGTCCGTGGCGCCTGTTGTCTGCAGAGATAGCCACACACTGCCCCCTTCCAGTGCTGGAGCCACACTCGTCTCCTGCCGCCCCTGTAGGAGATGGGCAACACTGCCCGCTCTGCAGCCCCTCTGAGGTGACGCACTCGCGAGGGAACTGAGCCAAAGTTAGGGTGGCACACAGGGTCACCACGAGGTGACCCACTCTCCACATGCTACAAAAACCCAGAGAGAAGGAAGGTGAAATAAGGGGAAGATTATTTCAGTTACACAATGTAAATTAGATGGAAGGACAAGGCTAAGAAGCACAGAGAGAGAGAGCAGAAACATTTCAGACGTTGTTCTACATTCAGCCATCCATCTTTTTCTAAATCACTTGTCATGTTCATGGTTGTAACGGGCTGGACTCCATCCCAGTACGCATTTGGTAAGATGAAGACAAAAATATTCAATACACTACAGACATACACTTCAATTAAGCTCAAGAACAACTCACTCGCTTTTGTGTTCTCTTGTTAAAGCCAATTGTCTTAACATTATTCTGAAACTTCACTTCTTACGCTTCTTACACGCCCCTGCAGGCAGCACGAGTCGTTATTCATAATTCACAGAGCCATTAGCTTTCAACTCTTACAAGTTCAGAAATGCTTTCAACAATAGAAGACAAGAGATGATTTGTTAAACCTTTTTTGGAGTTAGATTCGCTTGTCTTTTGAAGCTTGTTGATTAGGGATGGATGAAGGAGTGACTATATTATGGCAGGAGCAATTATTTTACAACAAAACAATGTTAACAGACACCCAAGAAAAGTTACCAGTTTTAAAAAAAACCTGGAAAAAAATAGTTTTACGTATCTTTTTGCAGAGACAGTGCATCTAATGAAATGAAACTTAATTTTCATTATTTAACTTAATTGAATGCTTAATTGAAGATTTGTTCCATGTCCACTTTCAGTTTGTAAATGAAGCTGAAGGAAGTTCCTCCATCCTACATTCAGTATGTGAAAAAAAGCATCAGTGTAATGTGGTTGCCCTACCTCTGACTGCACATGCTGCTCCTCTCTGTCTGCACAACTGTAGCCCCCCAAGAGTGGCCCATTCCTGTTTCCTGGCTTAAATAGCTATAGAGCGCATGACCAGTCCTTGTGTAAGCACACACACACACACACGCTGAGCACAGTAGAAACACAGTACACATGGATACACTCGAGGGTTTGAGCGCCTTCTCAGACACTCATTCATATGCCTTGTGATCATAACCCGAATGACGCCAGTGTGTGCGGTTACTCACACAATAAAGACTCAACTGTGAGATAGCATTCATACTTAAGTCACATTCACTCAAGTCAGTCAAGTAACAGTACAGTAATGGTTTGCCGTCTGGAAACACTCAGGTGTCCTGGCAAACTTATATTTTGTATTTTGCACGCACACTTGAGTCATTGTTCTTCATAATTACTCAAAGGTGCAGTGTGCAGAAATGGAAAATACTATTCATAATTATGTTTTCTTCAATGTAAAATAATTGGGTTTTTAATTTTGCTACTTTTTACCCAATCCACAAAACCCACCCCTACTCTGCCTCTGGTTGGCTCTTATCTGGACAATCTTTTACATCACTAACCATCTAAATAATCACCTACCCTAACCAAGCATTGAATACCAGCCAATCTTATTACAGTGGGTTTTAGCTGAATGGAAAAAATGCATTTTGGTTACCCTTTATATCTACAGTTACACCATCATGTTTCTACAGGAGCCCAGAAGTGACAAATTGAACAGTGGCTCTATAAGGTGGGACGTTGCCTGAAGCCCACCTTACCTTCCTCTGCCCTCTTTTGGATACCACTATACCACGCATTAAATTCGTCACATTGTTGCTTTAACGTTAAACCCGTGCCTTGCAGAATGACTACAGAAAATCTGTCCTGGGGTGTGAGAAAGAAAAACGGAAACAATTTCAACATTATCATTTTAATTTGGTACTTCTCAAATCATCAATGATGATACAAAGGTCAGGAGTTATGTAGAATAAAAATCAAATCAAGTTTAAACTTCAACTCAGTAATGAAATTTTTTTTTTCTTATAGGCAAACCTTGTATATTTCAAAGACACCATGCAGATATGGTATGCTATGAAACTGCCAAAGCCCTTCTTGAGTGAATTGTATTGAATTGCTGATAAAACAGGGACAACTGCTCAAACCCGTTGCCCCCTTTTGCATCATGGTCAGCAGCAGTTTGAGCTGTATGACTGATGTAGTCAGTATGAAAAAACATTTCTTAACGATTTCATTGTAGCCTAAAAAGCTCACAGACATGAAACTAGATTCACAACTTTTCTATCAAATTTACACTCACATGCTCACATACATGCTCCTAGTATTTTAAATCATGCCCTCCCATTCACACATGGCAAATGTGTTACAGTATCACTTCCTTTCTCTTTACACTCACACAGACAGACACACAGCCATAAACAGAAAATACAAATGTGTTACATATACAGAAGTTATTACAGTCAGAATCTAAGACAGTCTGTATTGGGTTGGTTAGGGTTCGAGAATTTAGGGTATTTTACTGGGTAAATTGGGACTGGGTGCAGGAGTGGAGAGTGGCTTTTGGGGGTTTATTTAGAAACAGTAGGCACAGACAAAACGGCTGGACCCCCTAGAGAATGGAAGTCCTGAGGTCTTGTGAGGAGTCTGGTCCCGGTCCAGTGTTGGCCGACTCCTCTGTGGAGCGGGGCGGGAGGTCGGACATGGCTATCGCATGCTCCTCTTCGTGCTGCTCTTTGTTCTGGGCCAGGGTTGAAGCCACATCAGATGGGTCAAGTGCTGTTATCCTGTTAGAGGGGACAGAAGGGCAGTTGGCAGCCTTTTAACAGTTGTAATGGATAGATTGCAGAAAAGGCAGCGCTGTTTGATAGCTGGAATAATTGCTGTCAGAGTGCAGTGCAAATGAGGATAAAATCCGTTTTGCTTCACATGAAAACAAAGACAGGCTGATTCTGATGGGACACTTAGGGTACCAGTAAAATACAAACACAACTTAATTTGATGTGTTCATAATGGCTTTTGAACTGCTGTTGAATACGGTGCTGCGAGCAAATGTGAATATTTTCACTGCAAGGTCTGTTTATTTAATGACTTCCATGCCAGATGGAAAAGTGTACAAATGGTGGTGGAGGAAGGTATGCTGGGAGGTAATGACACACCCAGATATAAATAGATCACTTGACGTTATTGACTAATTGTAGGTGACGGTGTCCTGGATGAAAGAATTTCTAAAAGTGCTGTGTGCGTTTTAACATGCCCTAGTTGATTTACCCTCAAGGGTATCCAAATGACCATCCTGAGTGTCATGATGTATGGTGCTACATGTTACCGAGCTCCAAGGAGAAATAAAGGAAGGCCTGCTCAAAAGCTGCTGCGACACAGGTTCAGCAGGTCTGCCTCAGGACTGCAGAGCAGTCACAGTCATATGTCCTATATCATATGTCCTATATCCTTTCTTGCGATTGCAAACCCACCATTTCGCCTTTGCAAACACTGTATGCCAAGTTCATTCTAAGGTGCATTTCTGAGGTATTAATGTTTGAATATTGATATATTTGGTTCTGTTACAGTCATTTACCTGCAGTACAAATCACACCTTGATTTCTATCTTGTCAGAAAAACATCAGGCTAAACAACATTTCATGGTCTAAGCATCAACACGATCTCTGCATGGCTTTTTTCATGGCTTCCACAGATCGTCATCACCCACTGAATTTGCTTGCTTTGCACCGAGGCCTCTGCCGCCATTGTATGTACAAGGATCAGTACTTTGTGCCTTCATTCTTGAGATAACACTGCTGCTAAAAAAGTGACTTTTAGATTCTATTCTAAAAGTGACTTCTAGGGTTGGTCGGCAATGTCTTTAGTGATTCTCTCTTCGAATGACAACTGGATTGTCACTGCTGCTATAAAGTCTCTTAACAAGGACACATTTCAAGATGACTCTGTCGCCTGTTTAATAATTCAGTGTTGCTTTGTTATCATCTGTGGTAAGCACACATCAGTTTTCTCCTTGCTTCTTGCACACTCTCACTTGCACAAGCAACATACACTCATATAATCACATACACTCAGCTTCAGGGGTACACAGATTCTCCCCACTCTTCACATTTTTTCATACACATCCTCACCCCATACTTTCACATGGTTACTCCCCACACACGCACATACACACACGCATACAAACACACACACACACTTTTGGCTTATTATTGATCCAGGCCTGCTAGTCTGATTAGGAAAAATAGTGGTATTACCCAGTAATGCTTTGGGTTCACGGGACTCACACTCTCATGTGACCCAGTGAGCAGCCTCCTGAGCGCATAGCTTACAAAACAGCCAGGAGGGAATCAGCTGAGAAGCACACAACTGGTGGTTCCTATGAACCACAAGTTTTCAGGTCAATGCACCACATTTAGTCGGCTGGCAAAGAACAAGTCTGACATCCGGCTAGTGTTAGTGACAAGGGGACTGATACTGTAGAAGGCAGTTTGGTGGTTGCAGAGAATCAAACTCTGGGAGGAAATACAGCAGAAAGAAAGGGCCTGGGAGAGAGGTGCTCTCTGAGCTCACTGAGATCATGTCAACCTTGAAATGAAACCTTGAAAGTGTTCAAATCAGGCTAAAGGCCTTTGTGCTGTGTTTATATTTTCCAATGATATGGCAAAGCAATGTAGAAATAATGTTTGATCTATGATGAGGGCTTGTTTTCCTGCTTTATTAAACTGACAGCAGTACAGTATGCAGATAACGTCTTGTCTAATTTCTACTCTAAGTTTTAATCTATTGATATAACACCTGTTAAAAAAAACAAATACTCTTGATTGCAATCATCCAAACACCAAATGTGGAAATGTGTATTGTATAAGTGTTTTTCAGGCATGCAGAGCTCCAAAGACAAGTCATCGAGAAGTGAGGCTGTTCTGGCTGTTTGCGGTAGCCCCAAAGCCCTTTAATTTGTAACCCATCTGTATGAATCTTTGTTGTTATTTTTGTCCTGCAGCCACTATAGATGTTAGATTATATGTGAACATACTGTTGAGTGTCCCCATTGCCCGCAGGAAGCGTGTCGTCACTGCAGTCACCTCCCGTAGCTGCCTCTGGTTCAACGGAGCCCTCTTCACATGCCCACTGTAGGGCCCGGCTACTGCATGCACACGTATACACAAACAAACACAAAAACAAAATCTCAGATATTACTGTTGATGCTGACTTGTTGGTCTTCTACAAATTAACTACATGTTGCATTGGATCATGTGGAAAGAATAACGTAGAACAACTGCAGCATATTACTGAAGGACTATTCTCCTTTTGAGAGAGAAATACTGAACCAGTGCTGAGCCATAGTCTCCTTGTGTCATCATCTATCACTGTGGAAATGTTAGCTGCAGCTTGGGCAACATCAGAAGCAATCATGTACCAGTACTGCTGTAAGTCCCATCTGTGATTGTAGCGCTGTTGGTACTACAGCGAGCAATCACATGGCTTATTTCTGCTATTAGAGAACAGGCACTGGGATATGGTTGGTACTTCTGTGAATGCAGACTTAGTATTATATTAATTCCCATTCATAAAAAAATCAAGAGATAAAAAGAGTGTTTTACAAAGTAGAGGCCAGAATGAAAAAAAAAATAAATCATGCAACAGTATGGTAAGATTAGGGTTGTAATGGAAATCTATTTTTGTATGAGGCTGTTGGATGTACAGTGTAGCTGAGCCCTCCCAAATTATTCAAATGGGTGGCAAGCTACAGGAAATAATGCTGGCTAGAGGTATGGCAGAATTAAGTTAAGGATATCCTGACTTCACTTTCAGTCCACCAGAATATGTTTTGGCTATGGGACAACTTAATTGTTTTGAGTAAGCATTTGTGGAGATTAAGTGCTCAGAAACCAGTGCCACCTACCTGTGTTTGTTACGACATTTGAGGATGTAGATAATAATCACGACAGTCTCCAAAACCAGAAAGACTGCAGCAGAAATAGCCCCAATCTTCCATGCCTCCAGGCCCAGCTCACTTGTCTCTAAGCAAATGCAATAAGGCAGAGAAAGTGAAAAAGGGAGGGCAGAAGAGGAAGAAGATTTTGGATTTAGAGGTGAATGCACAGTAATTTATCCATCAAAAACAAGAAATCTGATACTTGACACTAAGCAGCTACTGAATCAACTGTCCCCCAACTGCCTTAAAGGAAGCTGTATTCTGACACCCCATCTATTTCACACTATCACATCACAGTTTTCCAGAAAAAGGAAAATACCTTTTTTACTGTCACCTATCCAGTTGTTTTAAATTACACTAGCTCAAAGGGGCATGTGTGTGATGCATAGAGGCATAAAAAGAATATAAAGCGCATACTTCGCATCCATTTAAGTGAGTCAGAAAATAGCATATTATATTGTGACAAGATGGTCCCAACTTTCTGGTCTTCCCCCACTGCCGTGTGGTTACCCAGCTCCACTGCTTATTCAAATGGAACAGCATCAACTTGGCCATCTGCATATTTTGTTGGCAGACTCACGATGATGATCTGTTTTCTTCTTTTTTATTCTACCCAAGTTTTAAGCTGCAGAAAATCTGCTGTGATAAATAAACGAGCCCATTTAGTATGCGCTTCTCAAACTGCACTTGAGAAGTACTGTATGTTATTTTTAAATTGTACAGAAGAACTCCCCTCAAATCTTTCTTTAATGAGACCTTTAAAAAGGCCTCACTGTGAAAAACTGCAAGAGGTCATATGGACATAAGGAGTTAGATTTAATATTTTCCTTTTGTATTTGATGTGTTTTTTATGTGTTCTGTTTTACCTGTGGTTCCTGCAATATCTTCCACCAGCTCATTGGCCTCCCCAGGTTCTTCCCCTTCTGCTTGAGAGGGTTCAGCTAGAACATCCTTCACAAAATTATCCAGTGTAGGCTGGGCATCAATGGGGTCATGTGGCAAAAGGTCATCAGTGGGGGTGATGATCTCGTTGTCACGGCTAGATTTCTCACCAATGGTATTTTCCTCTGCCTCCACCCCACCTAGGGATGGGCTTGTGGTAGGAGCCTGGTTTTCTATGGAGATGTCAGCACCATCTTCAGGCTCTGAGACAGAGATCACCAGCACTTCTAGAAGAGGGGATTGGTATGTGACACACACATGAAAATGAAGCCAAGAGGCCAAGGTTTAGGGTTTGTCGAGTGGACCTATGGAATGTAGAATAATACATAGATGTGCTGCAGCTGAGAGAAGCAGGTGGGACAAGATTTGCATGTGTTTGTAAGCTAACTCCTAGTATCACAGTATCGTACAGTGCAGAATGTGTATTTGAAGTTTCGACTGATAAATCATTAATGTTCATGTCAAAATACTCAGAGTAAACATTTTCTCAAGCGCTCTCAACCAAAAGCTTGTTGAAAGCATGTCAAACCCTTGCTCATTTTCCAACCAATCTGCTGCAGCTAAAACCGGAGCAGCTAATGTTGAACATTTAACCATCGTTTTCCGGGACATGGGCTCGCAACCAATATTATTGTAAAGTGTATTAAAGGGGCATATAATCTTCATTTAAGAGCTTTCCTCTCCTAAAGTAGGTTAAGATGCAAACAATGCAAGCTTAACCAAAGCTGCTGAGTCTAATGCAACTGAATGTTTGAAGATAAATACCGTTGCAATTTTAGGTTTTTGTGACCCTTATTATAAACAGGTTTAACCATAAAGCTCTATCGTTGATGTATATGATGTATGTCTAGGAAAAGATTTATATTTGTAAGGAATTTTGACATTTCATATGTGTGTAGGTGCAGTAGTACCAGATTCAGATCACCACACTGAAGCCTATTGTCTTCTACTGCATCAAACATTTTTGCATTTTTTCCTTTTTGAACCATTTCTCACCTTGATCCTCTTTTTTGCTACCATGTGAAGTCTCCAAAGCAGTCTGCTCCTCTTCTACTGCTTGTTGTCCACCCAACCCCTCATTTACCAATGCCACTGATTCCTCCTTAACTACACTCCCTCCATGTATTTCACCCCCTTCTGCAACCCCCACCTTCATACCTTCTGCTTCTACCTCCTCAGCAGGTCCTCCCTCCACCTGGCCTTTTTCATTCTCTACTTCTGGTCCCTCAGCGCCCTTCACTATGTTAGCCTCTTCCTCCTCCTCTCCTTCTACAGTTTGTGTGGTTTCTATCTCATAATTATCAAAAGGCGGTGCTATCACTTCACTTTCTGTTTCATTTACCTGAGCTTCTTCCTCCAGAGCCTCTTCCTTTCCCCCTAAATCCTGTATGTGTTCCACATCAGCCACCACCAGGCTCGAGTTAGACTCCACTACAGTCTCCTGCTCTGGCTCTCCCTCTACTGCTACCTCCTCAACAGCTGGAGTTTCCTCCACAGCCTGTGTATCTGTTTCAACTGCTACTTTTTCCTCCTCAGCCTGCTCCTTGTTGTCCTTGTTGTCCTCCATAGCTATATACCCTCCTGTCTGATTTAAAGCAGCCGCAGTTCCCTCCACAACCTCATGACTACCTTTGGTGTCTGGAGACTCATCAGTAACCTCCACCTCCTCTGCTTCACTGCCTGCAGTTTCTACACCTACAGTGATCTCCTCTACGGATCCAGCTGCAGTCTCAACATCTTCCTCCGCAACTCCCTTCTCCTCTTCACCTACATCTTCAAATACACCCACCTCCTCTACCTCCTGCTCCCCTTCATCGCCAGTATCACCTCCCTTGTTGCCCATGTCTTCACCCTCCACCTCCTCCTCCACTTCCCGCTGCAACACCTCTGGCTCTGTGTCACGTTCAGCCTCTCCTTTTTCAGCATCCAGCACACCCTCCTCAACCGTTGCTGCCTCATCTGCTTTCACCTCACCTCCTCCTTCCACCTGCCCCAGGGCTGCCTCCACCACCCTCTCCAGCAGCTCTTTCAGCACTTCCTCTGCACCACGACCCTCCACCTGCTCTGAAGCCTCCTGCACAGCCTGCTGCACCTCCTTGAGGCTAGGGGGTGCCACCACAGGCACCACCTCTGCAGGGGGCAGCTCCAGTTCCTGGGGTGAGGCCTGGCCATCTTGGAGGGTGACCACTGTGGAGGATTGGTTGGAGGTAGACAAATCTAAGGAGACAGTATGAAATATTTTTATTGTTTTCTAGAAGCTGTAAACACCTGACAAACCTGGTATATATGATCACTGGTGTCATGTATTAGACTATTATTGATGATGAAAGACTGTTGATCATAATGCTGAATGTGGCACCAAAATCGCTGCAAGTCACATCTAGAGAAATATAGCAACATTACATATCCTTACCATTAATTGACTGATTGATTGATGGATTGACTGACTGATTGATTATGCCATTAATGGATTAATTCATTTTTATTTGTTCAATGATACGTCCATTTACTCACGTATTTATTGATACGAAATGCAAAAACATACATACATCACTTGCAGGTGCAATGTTACTGGATATTATCTGTTACATTAGTTGTTTGGGGTCAGATCAGATGCTTCTCTAGTAATTAAAATGTGAAGATATATGCCACAAACAATCAAATATTTGCGTAATGCCAACATACCTTCAGACGTGCAGTGCTGTATCAACAAGACAACGAGGAATCCTTTCAAAAAGTAGTAATCCATGTTGTCAGAAACAACATAAATAAATATACTCCAAAACAATCCCAGTCTCTTAGAGGAAGACACTCTTTTACTCCCTTTTGTCCCTTCAGTCTTGCTCAAATGTTAAGTGTGAGTGTGTACATCGCCACAAGACATACACTGAGTGTGTAGACTCTTGGCGGTTGGACAGTAAATTGGGCCTGGGCAGGGAGGGTAATGTTAGCAGGTGACGCTGAAAGGAGGGAGGGTGAAAAAACGAACATTGCCATGTTAAATATTGCCACCCCGAGGTGTCTTTGTACCACCAGGTGTCTCTATGGGAGTTGTGGGGGGGGCGGGTGGTAAAGTAGCACTTCAGTGTTAAATGCTTTTGAGACTCTTACAAGGGCTGTGGTGAAGCTTGGGCGGCATGTCACACACACAATGAACTCTGGAGGAGCAATTATAGGTGGGCTGCGAGTTTGAGGCATGAGTGATGCTACATTAGGGCTTGGCATAGAGCTAGAGAAAGTAGATCTGTGTGTAGCTCCAAAAGAAAATATTGTAATAATGTCAAAAGATCATAATAATATCTCAATGCGCCTGACAAAAAACAGTATTCTCTTGAGTTATGTTTCACACAAGATGTGAAATGGCTTCACTTATGTGTGTTATATATGTTTTTATGAATCACTTTACATGGCCTTTCTTTCTTCTACTACACTCTGCATTATATTTCTGTGTCACCAGTCTTGTGGGCAAAGCCTGGATTAGAACAGCACAGCGATGCATCATGGTTTCCAACTGTTACCTAACATAGACACCCATGTCCATGTCATGTTATGTAATACAAAGAATGTTTATGTTACATGGATGTCTAGCATCTCACAATGGCAAGGTTAGTGTAGGAATACATGGAAATTGGAAGTAGGTGTTACACTAATTGGGATCTATCGGTAAATGTACAGTGCCAGGCACAGTTTATTGCTACAGGCAATGAACGATCCCCAGTTGAGTTTTTTTGTAAATGTTTATTTATATTCATATCCAGGTTAGCAGTGAGACATCCCAAGTGCACACAATAAACTCCTGAACTGAAATGTGTAAATGTGAAGTGTCCTTGGTGAATGCACCCACTTATGAGATTGAACATTTGAATTACAATCAGGAGTTTTGGCGAAGTATATTTACACACATACAGTTTTTCATTGCTCTCAATGTACTTCTACAGAAATCGACACACATATAAGAAAAACAAAAAAAGAACTAAACAAAACTGAAAGTGAAAATTTGTCATTGATGACTAAACAGATACAGTAATACGTAAGTAAAATAGAGGTTGCAGGGGTTGTGTTGTTTTTGTATTTTTTGTCTTTGAGGCTTTAGAGATAGCAATATCAACATTGTCAGTCCATAACTTTGGTTCAGACATAACTATCTCTGCAACTTGGATAACCAAAACATGTTTGTACAGACCTTCGTGATTCACAGGTAATGAATCTTAATGATTTAAGTGACTTTCCCAGCTCATCCATGATGAAAGAATTTTCTTGATTACATTACTGCATGGATTTCCATGATGTTTGGTATGGGCATTCATGTCACCCACAGGATGAACTGTGATCACTCTGATGACCCCTAAACTTTCCTTTTTTATTTGTTTAGCAGTTTGATTTCTGACCATAAATGTGCAAAACTATTATTCCCATCAAACATAATGTGTTAAACATTAATACATACCAAAAATTAGCGTGTTACTACTGTCATTGTGAGCATTCTACATGCATCAGCATTTAGCATGTATCTCTTAATATCACGAGCCACATTGCTCATAGCGATACTAAATCAGCCAAGTGTTGTAGTGTGATGTGTGGTTCTGAATCATCCATCTTCAGATGCTTAATTCAATCAGGATTATTTATTGTCATGCTAAATGTACTGTAACATAAATTGTGGCAAAATGAATAGAGCCATTTATGCTTGATATTAAAAGCTCTATTCATTGCTGGCAGGGTCAGTGGGAAATGAGGATTGAGGCTTAAGTGGTTTAGTTTAAACTGAGTAAATGGAATTAAGTGTCGCAAGAGAGACACAGTGAGATGTCAAGTTCTCATCTAGGTAAAGATATAATTTCTGTCTACACATACAGTCTGATATCTGTCTACCCTTCACTGTCTCCCTCCACTTTGAGAGAATAATATGCCTTTGGTAGATCATACACTTTTACCCTGTGATCTGTCCAATAATAGTAGCCCTTCTGGGAAGCTTTAATGTAGCCTTTCAGTGAAATCAGCTGATCCTGACTGAATGCGCTGTTGACTTTCATGCCAAATCACCAGCGTGACAAAACTATAAACCTATGTCATGAAACCAATGAGATCTCTTGACCCACAGGCTTAATATCTAGCTGGCTCCTCAGCAGGAGCACTGACAGTCTGCTCAAAGAAAAAAAACTAACCACGGAAATAATAGAGACTTTTTCATTGTCAGTGTTTGTGTAAGAACATGTCAGTGTTATTCTCTGTGGTCTTTGTGTTGCTTTTGAAGCCATGGGGGGTGTTGCACAGTGATCTCTGCTTCAATTCGATTTACTTGACAATTCAGTGCCAAATTTGCACTTCTGCAGATCAAGAGTCTCTGTTCTCTGTCTCAAAACAAACCATAGATAGAAACTGAGACTTGAGGGCTTTAGAGGAGTAACAAAACAGATCTGAATCGTTCTCTTCTCCACTCACTTTTGTTGCATTCTTTGGAAACCTCTCTAACTTCAAATTTTCTGATCTTTCTCTCTCTTTCTCTTATTTTCCCTCATTCGTGACTGCAGGAGATTAGGTCTGAAAGGTTAATACAGTCACATGAACTTCACATTGTGCTTTGTGCTACCAGGCAGTAGCACTTCAGTCTCGGCTTGTGACTGGGCTGGAGAGGGGGATTATTACAATGATGCATGCTGTATATTGTCTGCATACACATGCATATGCACAGCAATTTCACCCTCTTTACCTCTATACCTCATCAAGCACACATATAAACAAAACATACTGCCACACACACCGTATAGTATTGAAAATTGAGTTAAAGTGAGCTCTTTGGTCTAATTTCTCGTAGCTTTGATCTGTAGAACAAATTCTCTGCTGTCCTTCGGACAAAAGGAAATATTTCTGTATTTTATTAGAATGTGCAGAAACAAACCTGAAATCACATTATTCTCTATAGAAACTTTCAATTACCAGTAACCTCCACTCCCTCTCTAAGTAATGGGCTTCCACAAAGCACTTTGGTGCATAGACCACACTCATTACTTGTCATTTGATGAACCAAAATGATCGTGGTAACAGTAAAACTAGTACATGATGGTGTAGTTTTGAAGCTGGTCTATGTTTAGGGCTGGGAGGAGCTGCACCCTGTGCGGTGCTGTGAGTCCATAGGAGTAGCTGTCTGTATTTCACATGCCAATGTTGGAATTTCTGATGTGCTCTCCATGAAAAGGGGGCAGTGGAGGTGTCTCTACCCTGGCCTGGTCCACTGCCCATATTCAACAACACTAACTACCAATCTGCAGCAGAAAAATATGGCTTATGTAGTTGAGTGTATTTACACACATTACAAAGAATTTAAGATGGCACTCTATCAGTGATTTGGATAAAAAGTTACTTTGATAACCCTGAAGCTGAATACGAGGAATAACATGATAATCATTTCAAAGTTTACAATGTAGGAGGCATCTTTTGTAGTTGTCCAATGTGATGCATAACCAAGAAGTTGAGATGTTGTAGGGAAATACATCAGTTTATCTGTGAGCAAAATGTTCAAATTGTCACGTAGGTGTAATGAGGCATTTTTGGACCAACTGTGGACTTTATTATCTCTTAAGTGCAACAGAGGTGATACCCTCCAGCCTTGAATGAGGTACGGACACAAATAAACATTTAATGGTTGAACACATGAACTAATGCAATGTGATTTAACCTTGGGCATTAAAAAAAAATCAGAGTAAAACACTGGTCAATGCATAACAATAGTCTTGAAAAATGGAACATATCACAGACATGAGGACCAACAGTGAATACCAGATATTATATCCCACAGAAGTGTCGTTGCTATACCAACTGTGGTGCTAATGCAAACAGAAAAAAAGGCTGTATGTCATCCTTGGAGAGCTCCCAAGAACAAACAAAACACTTTGTTTGTAGAGGACAAGAACTGTAGACCAAGTCCAGTTAATACTATTCAGTTGCTGTACCACAGTGCCTGTATGTCCAGCTTTACATTCCTAGATTTGTAGCAGCAGCAGCATTGATGAGGTGCTGATTTAGACATACCAATCTGCAGCATCTGCAGGCAATGGATATAATCACTTCTTCAGCTTTGACACATGTGCCACCTACAGAAAAGGATCATTAAATCATCAATCAAGTTCCACGTTCTACATCTTAATCCTGCCTAATATAACTCGACTGTCTCTCTGTTTCTTTGGAGATGGGGGAGGGGCTCTGGCTAAAGAAAAAAACCCGAAAATGAATGTGTGTTAGATGAAAAAGAAAATCATTTAACATTTAACTCTACAGTTAATCCCTCTCTCTTTATCTGTAGACTATTAGCAACAGGTAGCACTGTACTGCCATTTTCAGGGTAAGGTGGATCTGGGTCTGAGGGGAGCAGAATTTAAAAAGAATCATTAATAATTAAGTTCTATTAGATAGATTTTCCTCTTGAGTTTACTCAATTGAACTGTCAATTGCACAAAAGGTCTCTTGAGTTTACAGAGGAAAGGAAAACTATTAAAAATGGCAGTGAACTGGTACCCACGGAGGGCAAAGAGGCTCTTCATCTTGAAATCATTGCCCAGAGCCAGCAGGGGGGGCTGTCCATTTTAATAGTGCATTCATAATCATGGCATGTCCACAATCCTCAATACAGTTAGCCGCTCGTTCTTGCTCATCAGTGACTGAGTCTTGAGTGTAATGTAACATAAAACCAGGCTGTGTCTTTTTAAGTCAAAAGACAGCAGTTTGTTTTGATTGATTTAGCAGAGAAATGTTTAAAATGATATGTCAATCACACTACAAGAAAACGTTCCATTTCATCTCATCACTCCCTCTTGTCTCTCTCTCTCTCTCTCTCTCTCCCTTTCTTCTCTTCTGTTGCTCTCTATCTCTCTGTCTGTAGTTTCAGGAATTTTTCAAAAGGATGTTCCCCAAATATCTAGGACATCTTTTTGGGTCACCATTAAAATGATCCTCCAAACTTATAAAACATGCAGAGAAGTTACCTTTTTTTGCATATATGGAGATCTGAGCCTTCCTGCCGACACAAACAACAACAACAACATCAACCAGTACCAACAACAGGAATAATGTATGCTCTCATTATTATTCCTATTTAGAGTTCTAATTTATTCGGCCTTAGTGGGGAACAGCAGTTTCAAAGGAAAAACCATGAAGAGTGGCTTGTTGATAAGGCACGAAAGTTAAGTCAAATTATTCAGCTTCCCCTCTGTTTTCCCTCTCATTTTCTCTCACACATGAAAACACAAACACATACTCTACATGCACACATCACTCAGCATCCCCACTTCAAGCAGTGACAATTTACAATTAATTAGAGGGAATCCATATTTCCTTGCTTGTTTATGCTTTTGCAAAGGCTCTATGATCCGCGAGCTGAAAGCAGAGCAGTGAAGACAGAAGCCCAAAACCTCCCCCGGTAGGACCATATGCTTGGAGCAGCCTTTATCACTGAACGATTGACAGCCGCATATGAACTGCCAAATAAAACATCCCAGTCACTCCCCCTCACAAATGTACATCCAACACCAGAATAGAGCTGCACGAGCAGCTAAGTCACCATTCTTTCAATTTTTCAATTTGTTGTGTTGCTGCTTTGATAGCATGATGATGATGGTGTCTCAGAGAACGGACTCAAGCCGCGCCTCGCCGTTACATGTTAGTCATAGGTGTGTTTGTCTGCATGTATTCTTCCGTGTGAGCGCATGAAGTGAGAGAGCTGGAGTGGGAGCTAGAGAGGGAGCACATTTGTCCGACTGCTTTTAACCACTAGTCTCATATGCTCACACGATTGTCTGCCAACATACAACAGTTTCTTTCTTTTTCTGTGATGTTAAAAAAAAGAGAGAGAAAACAATACCTCCCTGCACATTTCTGCTCCTTGTAAAATGGAACACTTATATAAGGCACCATTGTGGGTTACATAAATGTCTCAAAGTTATCAATATTTCATCCTCTGTGCGTTTGATGTGTTTGGTAATTGGATATTTATGTTGTGGGCTTCCTCTCTCAAAACCCCCACTGCACTGTGGTATTTGTGTACGTGTGAGTGTGTGTAGGTACAGTATATATATATATATACATATATATATATATATATATATATAGTTGAACCGTGTGTGCGTGCTTTCATGCATATAGTATGTGTGTGTGTGCTTGCACATCACATGTGCATTTGGGGTTTTTTTGTATGTTTCTGTGTGTTTCTTCTTCTCTTATGCTGTTGCAGTTTTCTTGGAAAGAGGACAAAAATCACCCTAAGAGTCTTTATAATTCAGAAAGAGAAATGCAAAGTTTATGTGTGTGTGTGTGTTTTTAGGTTTGTGTGTCTATTTGTGGAGCAGCTCCTTTGTAACGTTAGACATGGAAAGTCAAGGAGGGCCCCCCACAGGAGAAAGTCAAGACTGCTGAAGTGTGTGTGTTTGTGCGTGCAGATGACGCTGCTGTTAGTGTGTTTGTTTGTGCATGTTGTTTTCCTTCTCCTCGCACTGGGATGGTCAAGTAGAGAAAGAAGCTGGGAGGTTCGTCTCTCTCATTGTTGTGTCTCCCTGGGGCAGGCAGATCTAGTGGTTCTCCTTTGATGAAGACAGCAAACAAGTAGAGAGAAGATGAAGAGGAGGAGAAAGAGGAGGAGGAGCGCTAGTATAGGACTCCTTAGCGGGAACTTGAGTCTAATAAATGTTTCACGTCTCTGACAGTTAATGTGACAAAAGAACTGTCTGTGTCTGGAAAGTATCTGACAAACCACTCAAGGACCGGCCTGGGTATGGTAGCATGGTGGCTGAGGCAACTGGAGGAGAGGGGGAGGAGGAGTGCGTGCCATATTTATAGATGGAGATGGAGATGCAGCAGGAGGTATGCAAGTGGCAGCTGACATCGCTGAATGTAGTTCCCCTTTGTAACCGAGGGAGGGAGCTGTTGGGTTTTAATTCAGTGATCCCAGAGGAGTAGAGGGAGTAGCCTGCCAAGACGAAAAAGAAAGAGAGAAAAAAACATAGAGATGGGAACAGAGGGAGGGAGGGAGGGTGAAACAGTGAGACAGCGAGGAGGAGGGAGCGAAAAGAAGGAGCCTGACTAGTACCTTCACGGTCCATTACATCACTGTTGTCTATGAGAATACTCCTCTCCAGCTTACGTCAGTGGGAAAGACTCCAATCACACTGTTGGTACAGGAGCAACACCTTCATCATGCTATAACACAAAAACAAATACAGTCCATCAACTCATAACAGCTTTTAACACCGCAGAAGGTATATGACATTTAGTCTGGCACATGTGATATTTACTGCACATTGCATGCTTTGGAGGTTAAATCGCATGTACTGGAGATGTTAAATATACTAGAGCAGAAAGGAGAATGTTACAAGGCAGAGTGGATTTTAGGCTGGTAAGCATGAGAGCAAATGCATCTCCTCATAGCTATTCTGGTGTTCTAGACAGCTTTACTGCTCATCAGACTAACAGCACCTCTGCCCCGCTGCTGATGTGCCTGCTTACCTGCCTGCCTCCTCAGCAGTTCAGCAGAAACTTGTCTCAAAGTACACGAGAGAAAGGGAGAGAGAAAAAGAGGCAGCAGCAGCGTGCACAAGAATGTGAGTTGGTATGTGCGCGTGAGACCCTGCTTACATGTGTGGACATTTGTGCATATTCTGGACCTGGGTCAGTTGGTGCATGCATGTAAATGTGTGAGATTAGAAAGGAGGTGGGGTGTTACAGCCCTGTGTGGGGGGGCTAATGATCCCAAGCACTCTTCCTCTGCCATGTGAAAGCAGCTCAGTGCCTGGAGGTCCCACATAACCTGTTTGTGTGATTTTGCTGTGGCTGCAGATATTCTGGTCTTATCATCAATCATTAGACTTTCTTGCTAGCTGTTTGAATCAGGTTTACCCTGCTGTGAACACATTTAGTGTAACAGGATCTGTGTGGGTGTGTGTGTGGGTTTGTGTGAGTATGCGCGTGTGTGCATGTCCTGCTGTGAACGCAGATACAGCAACACTCAGCACTGGACATCGCAGCAGGCATCACCTGAGAGAAAGGACTCTGTGTGTGTGTGTGTGTGTGTGTGCGCGCGCGCACATGCATGTGTGGTGGGAAAATGCTGCTCTATGAAAAGACAGGGAGTGGAAGAAGAAGACAGGAGCTGGGAGTGAGCGTGCATTCAAATCAGTGAGCGCCATACAGGGCTGTACAGTAATACCTGAGAGACACGGGCTGCATCATCTCACAGGCACACACAGAAACATGCACACACAGTCACAAACACACACACACACACACACACACACCATCCAGGTGCAGAGGCTGGTGTCTGCATGTGATGAAGCAGCTCCTCCCAGGCAGAAATAGGTCAGAGACCTGAAGGCCTCTAGAGTTAGGTAGGCTGGTCTCTCTGTATCTCTGCCTATGTCACATACACACACACATACACATGTTTGTGCGCACACAAGCCATCTATCCCCACCTACCATAAATATAAGTACAGGCCCAGCCACTGCCTACTTAGCTTTACTGTAGTGTTATTCATGTCCTGAACACACGTACAAAGAGAAAGAAAGTGAAATGTTTTACATTGACTGAGAATCAGCACTATTGGCAAAGTATGTGTACACACACAAGAATTTAACTCTGCTTTTTAGCTGCTTACACACTTACACACTTACACACACACACACACACACACACACACAGACACACAAATCTACAAATATTTATCTAAAATATGTCTTTTGGCAAGTCAAACAGTTTCTGACATTGTATTAAATGTTTCTATATTATTAAATATACAGTAAATGTAATAATGTGTCAAATGTGAGGTTGAACACTAATCACATTCCACATGTGTCCCTGGGTCAGACATTGAGACACTGGACACTGAATTGCTCCTGTTGGTCAGACGAGCACATTGCATGATAGTTCACTGCCACAAGTGTGCATGTGAATAACAATTTAAATTTGATTATGTATTAAAGTGTATGTTTAGACAAGGTCTCACCACTACCAAGTAACCTATAATTCTGGAAATGAATTGAGAACAACATGAATCTCTGCCAAAATTCAAGCAAATACAATTAAGAATTAGATTTGCAGGAAGAGAACAACTCAGAAGAATAAAATCCAATGTGACTACCAACCTATGAACTTTAAATCTTCTTCCCTATAAGCTTATAAAAGATAAACCATCTTCTATTAAATTTGCAGTACGAGTAATGACATTTGTAGAACAGGGAGCCTCTGTGGTGCTAATTAATTACAGCTCAAAGTGCAAGAAAAAAGATGACAGACCTTAAAATGATGAAACTGTATTTGCATTTAATGAATAGGTGACTTGGAGGAAGTACAGAAAGACATTCACCTGGAGGACTCAGGTTCAGAGTCCTTTCAAACACCTGCCCTACTAAAATGTTCACATGTCATTTCAGCTCTGGTTGACATGTTTGTTGGGGAGCGTTTTAGCCACAAAGATAGTTTGGAAGAGACATTTTAGATGTGTTTGAAACTAAAAACAATGATATAATCAATATTTCTTCTGCAAAATATTTTCACACAGTTTAAAGACATCCTCAGATAACTTTTAGAAAAAAACTTCTTCTTAAATTCCTGCAAAAGTTATAAATACTCAACCAACTATGACATTAATTTGAATTCAGTAAGTCTCTTTTGGAATAACCCCAAAAATACTCACTTTTTAGTGTCTTTGACCAGTTTTTCTGACGCGGTAAGCAAAACTGGCTCTTTCTTTGACAGTAAGAGCCTCATGCTGGCTAATGATTTGTTTTTCACTTCACAACAAAAAGATAGAAGCAACAATAACCTTTTCACGTATATGTGATGTCTTTATATGAATTAGATTTACAAGTAAAGTAAATAGGTGCTATGTTATTCATGTTCCACTGTGTTCATAAAGTATAGTTATGTGTAACCACATTTAGAGATGTTGCTTTAAACATTCAGTTTGGCTTGAATCTAACAATCAACAGCTCATACATTGCTGTTCAAAAGTTTGGAGTCTTCTGCCACAAAAGCTTGATTTCAGTGCAGTCAGATGGCTGAGAAGGCTGTAGGAGGACGCTGCACAGTGGTTCAACCACGCTGACAACTGAAAGGGCAGAAAGAGACAAAGATACCTCTGAGCAACAGTTAAATAAGAATAGAAAAAAATCCCCAGTCTTTGGTAAAAGGAACTGAAAGCTTAATTTTAAAATCTGTGCAGATTTCAACAGGAAAAGGTTCACAACAGTGTCTGTAACAAGCTCAAATTAACAGGCATGTTGCTGTAGCAAAGCTCCACAATACAAATAGAGGAGAATATCAGCTAAACATACTGGATTGATAATTCAGTATAAATGTGTTCAATCTGTTCAAACTACAGGAGCCCCAGCTGGGCTACTGTAGTTCAATAAGGATCTGAGCTCACTTATGCTTTTTTGGACTGGAAAACAAACCAAAAAAAATTAAAAAAAAAAAAAAGAAAAATATTTTATGTCGTGCAACTGTTTTTTCCCCTGTCCATGTCCACTGCAGGGAAATCAACTAAATGGAAGTTTTACTCATTTAATTATTCTTTTGGGACCCAAAATATTTCAAATGTAAGCAATACATTTGGCGTCTGATTTATATATTTATATTTAAATCTATGTTCAAACAGTTATTGTTGAAAGAAGGAAGAAAGGCATCAATAAAACCAAACTTTTGAGCAGTAGTGCATGTTCAGGGCTAAATTGAGGTCCTGACCTGTTGACAGATGTCACTGAAATTAGTCAGCAACCATTAGATCATGGTTTTAATGAGGTGTCTACTTCCTAGACACACAAACAAACAACCTGACACAACCACACATAAGCTGTCTCGCTCTCTCTCTCTTTCTCTCTTCAGCTCTTCTCGTCTGTATCTGGAAGTGGGATTAGCAGTTATGGCCGAGGTATGGGAATGAGGCTTACCTGCGAGTGGAAGCCTAGTCCTCAGTCCCTTAGCAGAAGAGAGGGAGATTAGCCCAGTACATAAACACACTGGGATTACTCACTACCAAGGATTAATGGATGCATGAATACTCTGTTGGGTTATGTTCCTACAGCATGTATATTTATGCTTTTATATGAGCTTTGAAACCGGGGCTTTCTCCCTCCATGTTCATGCATCTTAAAGATTACTTGCAGCGAGATTACCTCCGCACAGAGTTGGGGCACTTTGAGCCTTTCAAACCGATGGGTGGGGGGAAGATTAGTCAGTGAATCTAAATCGACACATGACAAACTGTTGAGATTCGCCTCCTCCATTTCAAAATTGAATCGTGCTATGTTGTTTACTTACAAGTTGTGCCCGTGTCAGTCAGTTGGTGGCTATTTATTTGTTAGAATCAATACTGGTATTTTTTATTCTGTTTACTTGCAACTTCTGCCCAGTCAGTGAGTCGGTAGCTATTTGTTTGTCCAGAATCAATATTTTTGTTACATCCTCACCTGCTAAGCAAAGCAGCTGCCATCGCAGGGAAAAGACCTTATGTAACTCAGCAAGGAGCCCGCCAAACTGAACAGATGAGTTACTATAGACAAAGGACATGTTCGTTTGTGTGCGTGTGTGTATTTGTCTGTGTGTGTGTGTATGTTTGTATATGCATGTGCTTTTCCATGCATGCGTGCCTATACCCCAAGCTTTGCTCTCATTTTTGCAGGAGCCAAATCAGGGAAGGGCAGTGATTCGTTGTGCCTCATTTGAAGTACAACTTGGAAATGTAATTGGTCTCCTGACACATGCAATTGTGCACACACACTCACACACACACACACACACACACTCACTCATATGCTCACTCTCTCACTTGCTCACTCTCTGTTTTCCATGCCTTTGAACCCATCAGAATGCATTAGCCAGAGAACAAAGACTGTGTACTTTGGATGATGTTGATTAGTCAATTACACAACAGGGAGTATGATAAGAAAACTCTGGTGGATCTCATGAATATAATGCATCATTATGTCCTCCACAAACTCTTTCTTTTGAGAGGGTTCCCCCCACTTTTGACAGATCATATACACTGCAAAATCTGTGTTGGGATAAGGAGTACCACAGGTTGTCAATCACCCTTTGTGCCCCTCTGAGCAAATGAGGAAGTCTTATTTACATACTGAGCTATCACTTATTTGAAATGTCATCAGCACTGATGGATGTCTTCACTGTGGGGTATACATGATATTTCCCACAATGTAAAAATACATCTTTTATCTTAACACGGTTTCACACAATTACACAGCGGCATATAATGACTATGTACTGGAATTTCCTCTGATAATAGAAGAAAGGAAATAGTTTCCCTTTTGGTCTGGTGGTTCAGACACAGCAACCTAATAAAATTGTACAATAAAATACAATATGAGCTCATCTTTCCCTTAAATCTGCTTTTGGTCCCTGGATACGTATGTCTTGACTATCTGTCAAATATTAGGTCAGGCATTTCAGAGGAGCCTTCTTGTTGTTCGTTATTCTCTGGCTTACTGAGGGAGACATGAAGGAGCGTCTTCTCCCTGCTTCAGGTTTCAAAGCCGTGCTACAGCTACGCACTGGAAACAAAGCATATGTTTTCATCTCGACTTTTAAGAGAACCTACTTGCTATTTATATCCCGTCACCGGGAGAAGAGAGATGACAGGCTTCTCTTCTTCTACTTTCTCTCTCTCTAAACTTCCTCTGATAAAAAGAATTAAGCAATCAGTCATTTTCTCTCCTCCCTGCAGCATTCACAGTTGTGCAACAGTGGCACAAGACTGTGTGTCTGTGCACGCTCTATCTGTGCAAGTGAATGCGTGCGTGTGCATGACTAGCGTCCCTGATGCCTCACCTCTGTACTGAACTAGTTAGCCGTCATTGTTGGATGGCAACTGTAGCAAATCAAAGGTGCATCACACTTGTAACTATGTGGAAAAACACAAATAGGTATCTGAAGTTACATTTGAAATAAAATAACGTTAAAATAATATCTCTCTAACAAAATGAGTGCTTTCCAAGACCCTAGGTGTGAAGATGAAAGTGGTAATTCTGCTGTTATGCTCGGCAGGGTGGGAAAACACAGAGGCACGAAGGAGCAAACAAGGAAGTGAGCGAAAAGGAGAGAAATATATCGTCTGACAGGTGGCACACTTTCTGTGCGACATTCCTCCTGATGATAAGACACCGTGCAAATGATGCAGGATAGAGGAAAATAATTTAACATTGTTCGTATTGTTTGTTCTCAACTGATCAATATGCTGTGCTGCAATGTGCAATTCACATAAAGTGACTTCATCTGAAAGAATGCTGTAGGTCGAAGGTTTCTGCACTTCCTTTAAAATATACTTGGTGTACGCAAAAAAATAGTATAGGTGAAGATGAACTGTACACTATACCATGCATTAATTCCAGTTTCTTAAAGTCAGTGCTTTTGAAGATTGTTTTTCACATCACAGGCTAAGAAAAGTATCCATGTGCACACCTCAACAGTAAAAGGCACAAGAGTCAGTTTTATCCAGTGCATCCTAAACAGAGGCGCAGGCACATTTAAATTAGCCTGATTCAGGTGAAACAATAAACAAGAGAGTTTTTATTGTGGCAATGCTATTAAGACCCATGTAAGTTATATTCATTAAGCTTAAGTAACACAGTAAGACTTTTCACAAGAACAGAAAGAAAAATGTATGATTCTTGAGAGAAAAACACATAGTAAGTTAAAGCTAAAGCTACTAAAATATGATGAAGTCTTGATGTGTGGCTCACTGTGAGTATGGCATCAGAGCCTTTTTTCCATGTCAGAGACTGTGACAAGCAACATGTATTATGTTCTTTAAATTCAGAGGACAGTCAACTTTGTCAGTAATATTACCAGTATTATTAATGGCGGATATAAGTTGAGCTGGAAGCTTGCAGACGGGACAAATGTACAAATCCAAGATGAGAAGATAACAGCTCTGAGATATCTCTGTAATGTGCTAACAGTTACAATGATTAATAGTGATTTTCTGGCCATTGAGTGTTACACATCCTCATCTAATGGGATTCATCTAATTACAGTGTTTTTCTGCTTGTTGTCTTGCCTCTGGGATCTCTGACTGTTGAGCTCTCTCGCTCTATCTCGCCTCCAGGAACCCTGTGAATCTAAAGATCACAGAACCTGAGGAACATTTTAATGGCTGCTGAAATGAGCATCTCTTCAGGCAACAGCTCAACTTTCTCCCACTCAGAAACTTTCCTGGAGCATTGCGTGCGACCCACCAACTACTTCTTCACTGTTGCCTACTCTCTTTTGCTTCATGCGGGGTCCTCCCACCAGTGCCTACATCATGTGGCTGATAGTAAGTGGAGCAGAGAAGGGAGCTCTTCCTATTTTAACTGCTTTGGAGACCATCAAACTTAATTGGCCTGAGGGGTTTTGAAGGATTTTATATTTTTCATGAAGCCTTCAACATGTAGACTGTTCTCCACAATATTCATTTGCATCAGACATACAGGAGCTCCCAGAGCTTCATCTATCTGCAGTGATATTTGCTGTACTGGTGTCCCTTCGGAGTTCAGGTTAATGCTTTCTGAGCTTGCCTGGTTTAGCTGCCTGTAAATTAAACGGTTAGTGATGCCATGCTGACATAGCATGTCTTCCCTGCTTTTTCCATGTGAGAATATTGTTGCATTGCTGTACTCAGTAAGATCGGAAATAAAACACAAACCTCAAGAAAGTTAAAAAAAATATATATACTAAAATGATTAACGCCAGTGTTAGCTAGTTTTTAACTTTTGCTTAAAGTTGCAGACATTAGATGACCAATGGATAATGATCATGATTAGTTGATAATTCTCTGTCTCCTATTTTTTGCACATCTTATGGAAGGATCATCAGTACTTTAAATATCCTTATTAGTGCATTTTAGAGACATCCAAAACCTCAGTGTGAGTAGAGGTCTGATTAGCCAGAATAAGAGAAAACAACTGCGTATGAGTGCAGGACTGTTAACGTTACACCAGAGTGAAAGCTCCTTGAGACACTTTAACCTGTCATTCGAAGAAACACGTGTGTATTTAATTACATTAATGATGATTACGTTATAGTAAGTGTTATGGTAAGTAGGCCATGCACATCCACATAAAGGCTCACTGGCATCCATTGAAGTTATCGGTAACACCGGCACTTTTCTTGCTCTGCCTGCTGTGAGGATGCTGTTTCTGCTACGATGGCTGGTTTAAACTAGTAACTGCAAGTCATCATTAGCATAGTCAGTTTGTCATTTTGTCACTTAAACTACCCTGGCATTTGTTACATAGTTTGTTAAGTAGAGTAGTCAAGTAAAGTTTTTAAAATGTTTTTGGCTTTCTGTAGTTGAAATGAGATCAACCTTAAACATCTATAGCAGTAAACACGTACTTTAATATAGCAGTAATATTAAACTAATTACACCAAACATAATATAAAATCACTGACTGAGGAAGCATTTTACTGCACAAAGAGTAATTACTTTTTGTACTTTATGTATATTTTCCTGATTATAATCACTTTGTAATACTTAAGTAAGGTTTTGAATGCAGAACTTGTACATGTAGAGGAGTATTTCCACAGTGTGGTATCAGTACTTGAATATCTGAGCGTCCAAATACTTTTACGTTTATTATGAGTTACCCAAAAAGACTACCTATGTGTCTATTCTCATTTATTTAAGAGGAACCTAAGTTTCTAGCAACCTCTTGCAACGTCACCACTAAATGTACTATAGCTAGTCATATTTACTGAAATAACAGTGAGGAAAATGACTACATGTCATGCTGAACACAGTAATGAGGAGTTGTCTTTAGCCGATATGTAACTCATCATAGCCACAAAATACTAGTGGCATCTGAAGAAAAGAATAACGTAGGTGTAAACACTCCTGACATGATAATAATAATCATGAAAATAGTGAAACTTGCTGCCTGAGACTTGCTGCCCACAAGAGAAAGGCTTTCTCAGTCATCCCACTCAGCGTGTGTGTGTTAACTTGTTTCCCCATCTTGACAATTACACAAAATCTTCTCACTCAGCGTACTTTTTAAAAGATTTCATCTCATGTAGTGGTGATCAGTTTTTCAGGAAAAGTATGGAAAACGGGGGAGATATTTGTCACATGAAGTTTTGAGTTCTTTTAGTTTGTAAAAACACAAAGAAGTCTTCACACATATCAAAAAACTTCCATGTATGTTAAGAACTTGATATGTGTCTCCAACACATCAAACATTTGAGGTCAGTTTGTTACTTACTGTCATTGTTGACACAAATCTGTCTTTTCATAGTCCCTGTACAAAACAATATTTAACCAATTTTTGTTTAGCACAGTTCAAACTTCAGGCTACTAAATATAGTTATTGCTTATCTGAATGGGATAATATTATATCAAAGGAAAAGCATTCAGTCAATTATTATTATGTTGATAATAAGAGCAAATTTCTCACAAGCATACTGCTTCTCATCCTGTCTTTGTTCCGCTTAAGTGGAATCAAATTACTTTTCAGTTTAGTGCTATTTTGCTGTTGGCAATCGGAGACCATTTAACTAGTCATGGATTTAATGGCAGCTGTACAGTCCCACCATTCAATAGAGTCCATCTGTGTTAGGCATATTCACAGTATAAGCATAAACAGCACTGAATTCCAGCCTTTAAATCTGTCTTTTCTAATGTTATATTTGGGGGTGTATTGTCCTTGCAGGAACGACAGTACCCATGATGTGTCTTTGCAAACTGGGGCAAACTAAGAGCAATATTATAATAGAAAGCTCCTTAGGTAGTAAACAGTAATACAAACTACTTCACTGTCTAAAAAATGGGATTGAACAGCTAAGGGCTGTACATCTGTTTGACATGATAGATTCGTCTTGGTTCGCAGCTTTGAAAACATTTTTCTGTGCACAGATAATGATTAGACAGTTCTGGGTCACTGGAATAGCATCCAGTGTGAATTGATAAATGAGTGTGAATTGTAAAATTTAATACAGATGTGATGTTCCCACTTAAATCTTGTCATACTCTATTGTTTCATTATTTTTCCTGTTCTTGAACCTTTATGCATAATCAACAAAACTCTTGTGTCAGGATTATTGTGGTCCTCTGGGTTTGCTTTTTGAATACTTGGTTTATAGACTTTTGTGGAAAATTTGGTATATTCATCTTAATAATAATAATCACTCACCTTGCTAAAAAAATCACACTCAGATTCATTACTGTCTTGTTACTTGCAAGGTTTACATATTATAAAGTGGATGAACTTGTAGCACCTTGGTCATAGAAATGCTATAACTGAATCAAGGTAACAGTAGTTCATACAATAGTACAGCATTTTGTGGTGATATACATACTTGGGCATGCTACACCCTCTCTCTTTAAACCTAGCAATGTCATTTGAACTCAAACCATGATCTTTCCCAAAGCCCAACCAACATTATTTGTGTGTAAATCTGAGCACCTTTAGATCAGAAAATGGTTTAATTTAGCAACAGTCATTTATAATGTTTCAGAGGGCACTTGCAAACAATGTCGTGTCTATAGTGGTGTCAGATCAGAAAGCACTCCTATGCCTCATGCTAGAGAGCATGGACAAGCTTCATATCTCAACATTTCATTCAGAGTGTTGTGTTATACTGTTGCAAAACCTTCTTTTGGAGGAGGCTGTGGTAGGGAACTGGATGGCCATACAAGTTTTGATACCAGACTTTTGAGACTGCAGGTTGCTTCATGTCTCCCACCAATAGCCAGCTTCCTTTAAGACATGACCAGAACCTTTTTCTAACTTTGACCCTACAGTTTCTGTAATTATGATCATAATCTCCCTCAATATTCCCAAGTAGTTTTAGTTGCTTAAACTAAACTATGACTTTACCTTTGCAACTCCAAACTCTCATATGAAACACTCTTGCAACCATCTTACATGTGCTTTTATCAGGAACTGTGAAACAACCTGTTTTGTTGTTTAGGTAAAGGGATTAGTTCAGTCATATCAGTCAAATAAGGAAGCTTGAATTATTGCTTGATGACATTTTGATTTTAATCTATGAATTTTATGTAGGTTTATAAACCCATGACCCAGTCAAGCATGTAATCTTTCATTTGGGTTGTTAAAACAAGTCAGTGATGACAAAAACATCAGTCTCCTTGCTGAAAGTCATGCTAGTCTGGGGGCATCTGGTCTCCATGCAAGTTAAGGGAAGGGACTGGTGTGACTCCTGCATGCCAGTTGAACTTTGGTGTAAGAGGAGCATCTAAAGTTGCTTTATTTGTACTTAGACTGAAGAGACTGGGCTGAAAGAAGTCACAAATTAACTTTTCCTCCAGACTTGACTCGTCTTGTGTGATTTACTTGAGTTGATTTTCACCACAGTAACTTGAGGCTTGCTTGTGACTTGCACATGTGTGACTTACTCCCACCTGTGCTGTCTAATAATGGGCTTTCATGATGTGTGGGTTTTCAACAATGCTCTGCTTGTTATTTTCATTAGTACTATTTTTTTCCTTGGAAACTATTCGACAAGTTTACCACTGGCTTGTTATTCAGAGAGATTTAGCAGTGAGGACAGAGGAATGATTAACAATTGTTTCATCAATTTCATTATTTCAATAACCCTTGGTGCACTGATTAATTGCATCCTTAAATTGCGATCACTCATTCTCTCGCTTATGGGGGTATTAATCTCAAGAGACTTAGCTCCGACATTTGTTATTACCGTGTGCTTTTCCACTCTCTCCTCCACCTCAAAAAGGCTGGAAAACTATCCTCTATCACTGTGATCACTGAGGCCTAAAAAGACAAAGTTATCTTATTCAAAGTCTCAAAGGTTTTGTTCATTCATTAAGCCAAACAAGTAGGTGCTTAGTAAATGTTAGTGAATGCAGCACTGCTCATCTAAAGTTTTGCTTCCTCAAGTCAACCTGTCCTTGCATGAACTTTCTCACAAATGTCAAATATGCAAATATGAAACTATGGAAGTCTGGTTCTGAAAGGTTAAGAGACACAATGTTTGTTTAGTTATCCCAGTGTAGACCAGTGGAGACTAAAGTAAAGAGTCAAGGGTCATTGTTTTTGGAAATCGCTCTTGGACAATTTGCACTTTGGTTTTCATAGAGATGCAACAAACGTGTTTTTGTGTTTACTGCATTTCACAGGTGTGCAAATGCAAATCAAGCCATATGAAACACAGTCACAGAACCTGGTTGTTACAAATTATGCCTTAATCACATACACAGTATTTTTACAGACATTTCAATATGCTAGGTAAAATGTATTCACACAACCCTGATGGTAATTGTTAAATATGAGTGTGCATATAGTTCTGCAAGATTTAGCAGTAATATTTAACAGTAATATTTTGCGATGGAGAGTGTCTGTATTTAAAAGGCCTCCATATATTTTCTAAATGTGCAAATCCCATTTTCACTTTTAGAGATACTTTTGAGCTCCTGGTCTGAAGAAAAATGCCTGACTGTTCTCATCAGTCACTTGTTTACTTATTACTCTCGGGATGGCTGCCCACGCTGTTACTGTATGTTACTGTAAATGGCATTTTCTTGAAGCATGGACGCCCCAACTAACAGTAACAAAGGAAAAAAATGGCTGTTTCCTCTTACATATTAAGGAAAGGAAAATGGGGGTTAATGCATCTCTTATAGCTTATTAGTCATAATGCAGACAAATTCTGCTTTCTCCTCCACATCTAAGGAGTTTTTCAGACCAGAGTTAGATTTCAGCACAAACAATGAACAATGGCACTGACTGAGATGGCAGCATTTTCACTGTTTTCTCAAAATGTGGTGCAACATGACCTGAACCACCAAGATGAGGACAGGGTTTAAGTCTCTCTACTGTTAAGCACTGTACAGTGGTGAGCTGGGGTTTGTGGAGTTGGAGATGGACAGGCTTGGTAGTGCCAAACATACAGCATGAGAAATCCAGGTGGATCAAAAAGACCATGTCAAATAAATATAGAAAACTTCTGAGCTAGTTATGATTACTCCATTCTAAGCAGCGAAACAAACTTTTGTTTGTACAAGAAAATACACATATAATACCAATTTTCTATACCAATTTGATAATACTTGTGCATTACATGAATTTGTACAGTGTCCTCTTCTTTTGGAGCTGTACTTATAATGTTAATGAACCGTAACAATACAATACAAAGTATTATTAATGCTCTACAAACACCAAAGCTCAAAAAATAATAATAATCTAGCAACATATATAGCAGAAATAATAGTATAAGTAGTATAAAATGTATAAATATCTCAACTGTGTAATTGTTTCTTCATTATTTGATTCATTTACCTACTCTAAAATGGAAGAAACATTTAAAATGTACACTTGCCGCTTATTATTTGCTAGTCTGGTAAGTGGTTCACAGTTTTTTACACCGACCTTTAGTGACATAGATTTCTAACATCAAATTGCCAAGACTGAGATTTGTCTCAAAGGTCACCAGCCTCTTCTTTTACAGAACAACCTCAAATGCACTTTCCCGATACAAATCTGTGCTTTTAGTAGATTTCATAACTTTGTTATCAATAATGAAACCTCATACACATGTAACACCATATAATGTCTGCTCTGTAACAATTGAAAACATGTTTCTGACAAATTTAACAACTAGTTTTTACCTCTGTGATCTTAAGATGTGCTTTCTAATGGACGTTTCAGACAACTAATTCCACATTATGTAAACAGCTCGCCTCTCTGTCCTGACCATAATCACTGCTGACTCAACAGCTGCCAACCTCAGCTTGGGTCAGTGACGATAAGGCCAAAGAGTAATCAATCATGTGGTACGTGAATGCCCATGCGCCAAAGTATTTGCATACCCTTTGCTGTGAGTATCTTGGTTTTCAGAGCTTATGGCAATGCAAAAAGTGTCAATGTATTGAGAGACATTTGAGAAAAGGCAACAGAAGCACATATAATCAAGAGGAGTGACATATCATCCGCAATAGGTTTGTTATTTTTTTATTTTGACAGTAAAATATACATAATAATTGTTCAAGGTAGAGATTCATTTTCTCCAAATATGGCTATATTTCATTTCATGGTTCTCATTTTACAGCAATCAAGAGATACAATGTATGTTACACATTACTAAAATATACTGAAATATACATTTCTTCATGTATTTTGTATATTTGTGTATTACTGCATCTGTCCTTAAACCTACTACTGCTACCTACTGCATTTTTTATAAATAAATAAATAAAATAAAGATCGACTTACCAATAAACAAATTAACAATATGATGGTTGCCTTGCTTTGAAACAAATTTTTAAAAATAATGTTTGTTTTTGCAGACAACCAGGATGAACAACACTACTCTTGGAAACACCTCCTTGCTGTCCTCCTGTGACAACATCTTAAATGACGATGACACACTGATACCCAACCTACTCAGCCCGGTCCTCCGACTCCCTATCAACATCTACATCCTGCAGCTGATAATATCAAGACACTGGATCATGTCGGAGTTCTATGTTCTGAAAGAGGCCATTTTCGAAATCTTCATCTGCCTCTACGACATTTTAGGAATAGCCACATACTGTTTCCCAAACACATATTTGATGAGGACCAAATACTTTTTCCTGGGATTCATTGTCACAGGTCGCCCATGTCTTCTGGCACTGATCTGTGTGGAGCGCTATCTAGCAGTAGTTAAACCTGTGGTTTTCCTTAAGTTAAAGCCAGTGAAGTACAAACTGGCCTTTTCTGGGATAGTCTGGTTGTTGACACTGATGTCTTGCTTATGCAACTTATTAGACAGTGTGATATTTTACTATGCTCTTTTAGTGCAGATCCCCATGTTTGGTGCTGTAAAGATTTACTGCTGTATTGCTACTCTTCTTGTGCTAAAGCAGCCTGGTCCAGGAGAAGTAGTTAAGCAGAGGGAAGGTATGGGCAGCATAAAACTTAGGTTAGCTTTTAGGGTAATATTGATCATCACACTATCAGTTATCCTCACATATGTTCCCTTGATGGTAGTTATTGTTTTAAAACCGTACATAGCAATGCATCTTTTTCTGGCAGTAATAAATGTGTGCTTCACCTCCACCACTCTTTCAGGCCTTGTCCAGGCTTTGCTTTTCCTCCGGAAGTCTGGGAAACTGACTTTCATCAAGTGGCTATAACATACAGTGTCAAATGTGCATAATCTTTTCATGTATTCTCCATCATTGCATTTTCAATAATCTACAATGTATATGTATATGTTTTAACAAGAAGATCAGCCCCTGACTTAAGACTTGTGGGAATTTGAGTGCCCACGTGTTATTGGGTTTAGATCGGCACTCATGTTTCAAACAAGCTGAGAAGCTGAGTCTCTTTTCAGAAAGCATTAGAGTTGTGCTGGACCAAACTAACATGCCAGGAAAGCAAGAGGTACATTTAAACTGTAGAGTGGTCAAAAATCATCTTGGTCTCCCCCCATTTTACTGCAACCAGGATACAATGAAGAATCTTTATTTTGTCCCTTAGTACAACACAGTCTTTGTATTTCCTTGTTCTTCTGATTCACCCTTCAAATTTAAGGTCATTTAGCAGTCAACGGATTTTACTGAGAATGTTTGTTTCATATACGACAAGCAAAGCTTTAAAGTGCTCTTGCTTGGAATAACATTGAAAAAGACTTAAAACTGAGGCAGAGGTACTTGGTCTCTTTGTCTAGTGCAGTGGTAAATGACTTGCTCATGTCTGTTATCTCAAGTCATTGCACATTTCAGCGCTTAGACTCTATGTCGTATGTTTTCCTGCTTTTCCTGTTTTCCTGTCTTTCGTTGTATCATCAGTCAAGTAGGCCAGGTCAGCCACACTGGCCAGGTCTCTCTTGAAGAAGAGCTCTTTAATCTCCATGGGGCTCACATGGTTAAAATGGGTTAAATAAATAGAAGTAAGTTTCCAGCTGTAGTTGCGATTAGCTGAAGGCCATAAACCAACATAGGTGATAGCATCTATTTACTTACTGTACCTTTTAATACCCAGCTAGTGGCTCAGCTAGGCAACCCAAACGAACAGCATCAAACTATGAAAACTAAATTAACATTTGTGTTTTTCATCGGGATGTAAATTTAGCATTTTGGCTAGTTTATTGATGATTAAACACAAATGACTGCTATACAATACTTGGGTTGTTCAGCCGAATTCTGAGGGCAGGTTTTCTGATTATCTTTGTTTTGTTAGTAACTGAAGAAACACATTTTTAAAAAGTCTTAAAAGTCTTAAAAAGTCTATTTCCCTGCATGGAAATAGAGGTAATTCTGAAAGTATGCTCTTTTTATAGGGCAGCTAGATGGCAAGATGGCTCCACTCACAATCAATATCATACTTGGACTCCCTGCCAACATGTGTGTCATGTGGTTAATATTGGCAGGACCTGGAATATAAAGCCGAAGAAATCTTTTCCCTTAACCAGGCTGTTTGTGAGATTGCCATCTGTATTGAAAATGTCATATTGTTAATTGCAGTAAATACTGTAATATTCATGTTAACATTTTTACCTGCGTCTGGCAAACTATCAGATCCTCCTTGGGATTCCTATTTTCAGGGCATCCTCTGATCCTAAGCCCTGTCTGTCTGGAGCCCTGTTTGGCAGTCAGACATCCTGTGACATTCCTGAAGTACAGGCTCTTGACATACAGACTAGCTGCAACTATAATTCCTTGGCTGAGGGTGCTGGTTTGTTGTATAATCCTTATATGGATTACATATCCAGTGATTAACTGTGTTTCTTTCAGGATGGCTGTCAACCTGGTTTCTGGTGCATTTCTGTTTTTGTGTTGGGACATCTTGCTCAGTTGTACGGACTTTGACAGGAAAGTGGTGGGGTGAGTAGTGAAAAAATGAAGACTCTGAGAATCATTTTGATTATCCATGAATCTGGAGCTCTCACCTATCTACCCTTGTCATTTCAATAATTTTGCTTGGTCACAGTTCAACACTATTTTGCATTGCCACCTACACTGCTTACTGGATTTACAACATCCCTCTCTTCATTTATACAGCTGGAAAACTGCAACGTTGCTTTAAAGACTCATTATAGATATTCGCAACATAATGTTGGATGCTTTAAAGCTCAGAGTAATGACTTTGGTGATCCTCATAGTTACTTTTAAAAGGAATAAAAAATGTATTTTTCAATCCAGACCATATTTTCCTATGGTTTTGTGTCTAAGTGCCTAATGGGAACAACAGTTTTTGAAATTGGTCCAAATTGGACTTGAAAATATGTGGAGATGCGTGAGTGGGAGGGTGGGCATCAGAGAGGGAGTGGGGAAAACCTCTTGGAAAAATAGCATGTGGAGCCAGAATATTGTCACATCTAACTGAAAGTTGGTAATTTTTGGAGCAGTGGAAAAATAGAAAAGATGGAAAAGGTTTTGTTTAGTTTTATTTTGTTTCTGTTGAGTTTGAGTGAAGTGCGTTTCACGATGATCCACGAGGTAAAATTGCTGTTTCTGTTAATGGAGTCCGGTGCATTTTAAAGCTAGAATGGCTTACTCTGGTTAAACAAAAAGGCTCTTACTTTTTAACATAAATGTCTATCTGTGTAGATACTTTCTATAATGTTGACTGAATATCTGAGCCTGTCAGTGGCAAAAACAAGCACTTATGACAAGGTGCAATTGTATGGATTAAACTGTAACCTATATAGCAGCTGCTGGCCACAGCAAACAAGCTCAATAACTGTTCAACTAACTGTAACTAAGTTTCAAAAATTGTTGCCCCTTTTAGTCACTAAGAGAGAAAGACATGAGCAAAAAGGGTGCAGGTTGAACAACACTTAAGATCATCATCAATTTGAAATATAACCGCGCAATGCAAAAGCATAATTCAGAAGTCTAGGAAATAAGTGTATGTGCCTTCTCTTGAAAGACTGATTAAAGAAAATCAATGACATGTACATGTGAGTGGGTTAGGAGATGGAGCCAGGAGGAGATTAGCCTAATGTAGCATATGTGCGACAAGTAGTGGGATACAGCTGGCCTGGCTCTCTGAAAAGTTTCAAACTACACCTCCCAGCACATGTGAAGCTCACAGATTAAACCAATGTGTCTAGCTGTTGAAAGTTGGAGTAACAATTTTCACATCTCACTTTCAAGAAGAAAGTAAGTCAGTTTGTGTTGTTGTCTTTAGTGAAACAGGTAAGCTAAAATAATTGTCCCTGGGTTTGCTTAGCAAGTCAGACACATCTTAATGCTTACAAAACCCTGTTAAAGAGCAGCTTTACACCAGCTAACGTCTTGTCCTTGTGCAGTGGTTTAAGTTAATTCCACCATACTGCACTGATGTAAAAGTTTAATCAAGGCTGTGGTTGCTACGCCTCTGAGTGTAGCTACAGTTGCTGTGATTGCATAAACTGCCTCTTCTTCTTATTTGTATGTATTATATGAAATAGGCAAAAAATCCATTAGTCAGTCAAATATCATGTTCTATTTCTACAGGTGCATCTGTGCCAGCCTATAGATACTTTTTTCTAAACAATTCTCGTAAACTTTAACATGTGCAACATTTTGGTGTGATTTAGTTGATGGTAATATAAATGTAGACCAAGAGTGTGGTTTAACGATGGTTTAATATGTTTAAAAAAACTGCTTAGTGTATTTTAAATACCGCTCTACATCTCCATTTGTTTTTATAATATGTTCTTATCTGTTTGATTTGAATTTAAAATGCTAATTTTCATTTTTACCACTTTTCTTTTGGCTTTTTCTCAGTGAAGGACAGTGTCTCAGCATCTGTGAGTTTTAGGACTTAGTGAATCATCTTGCTGTTTTGTTATCAGTTTAAGCAATGACTTCACAACTGATCATTTGAATATGCAAATAAAAGCCCCAAAACTCAAAAAACTCTATTAATTACAACCACTATTTTAAATCTAAGGAGGGGTGACAGCCCAAGACCATGCATCTACAAGACTGACTGAAACATGACATATTATTTCTAATGTTTGGCACACACGGATTTGTGACACATTGGAGTAATACTGTGTAAATCAGATGTACTTTGCTTCATGAGATATAATCAATTTTTATCATTTATCTTTCTGGTTATAGAGTACATAATTCAAGTATTTTCTTAATTTGTTTCCTCCATGTTGTTTATTGGTGTTGTTATTCTAATAAGAGTGTAATATTTGTGTACATAATAGTCCTGGATAGTCTTCCTTGTTCAGCTTCGTTCCCAAGCTGTCATGTCTCTTGTATAAGGGCAGTTCCTTGTATGAACAAGGAGAATGAAAAATATCAATCAGGCTTTAAAGCTGCATGCCTGTTAACACTGAGGCCTACCCTTTTCTTTCTCACTAACTCAGCTGAGTGCAGTTTCTGTGATGACTAAGACTGAGAGAGACTGTTCACTAGAGACCCTACACACACCCCACCACTGCCGCCACCACCACCGCCACCACAGCCACCTGCTTGTCATGAACGAAGTCTTTGTGATTGACACAACTAACTCATCTGCCTTCCCCTCACGGCCAGTAAACACTACGGCCAAAAAGCAGTGACCTAGTCTGTTTGATGAGAGCAGATCATAAACTTGATTTTAAAGTGTTCCCAGAGACGGCATTTTAAATTTGAGTTTGGAGTTGGGAGTCACCTCAATTAAATTTGTTCCCAGCGGCAAATTACAGCCGCCGTCACTGACTCACAGCTCTCCTTCAAAACATGTGAAATACTAGAACGTGATTTACTTATCCTTCGACTTCTTTATTGCCTTTTCCCCTGTACTTTCTATTTTTGTTCAGCTTTTCTGTCATCTTTCCTCGAAAGCTCTCCAATTCTGTGCTCGATTTGAAAGTATGTTTTACATTTACAAATCAGAGTGTTTCAAGGATAAAGTAGTGCAATCACACAAATGAGCTCAATGTCACATCGTGCATTAGCAGTACATGTTTCAAAATGTATCACCACCCAACAAGATTTAAACAAATTCAGCAAAAAGAAAAAAAGAAATTGTCTGCAGAGGTTTCATTTTCTCTATCGTGCATGTGAATGAATTATAAAGGAACTAGTTCATCTCATCCTTTTTCACAGATTCCCAGAGTGATTAATGACAGCTGCATTTCTATGTCTGCACTCTTAACACCACAAAATATATGTAAGCTGCACTAAAGATGAAACTTCATTAAAGCAAAAAGAGAGAAACCTTAAAGTTGACACATTTTTTTTAAAATTGTGTTTGTGAAGTTATTGTTAGTCATCCAAATACAAATGATATAATTGTACTGATTCTATATGTAACAGCCACTTTTATTGATGTATGCTATGTATACATTTGGTATTCAGGTGGTGAACCGATGCAAAGCAACCACTTGGTTTGGTGTTTTGCTTCTTGTGTTGTTTTGTTGCTTTATTTTTGGAAGGAAAGTAAAGGCTTTAAGTGCAGCTGCAGGCTAGCCTGTTGGCAGCTGTATGCTAATGGCTTGCCTTGTTTGTGACTTTGAAATCAAAGCAAGTCTTATTCTGGTCAGTGTTGGCCTCACGGCTGTCAGTTTTAGGAATGTGGAGACGAAAAAAGAGCATAAAACCAATGCACTTATTGTTACTGACAAACACAAACATATGTAAATATAACAGCAAAGTCATTTGGAAGCTACATGCTAAGAGCTTGATTTTAAATTCATAAATTCAGCAGCTCTTGTCTGGAAAAAAAAACTTTGTGAATGTTGAAAAGTGTGTATAAACTCAGTATGTGGCTTTATTGTGCAAAAACAAGAGATTCAGAAAAAGAATCAAGTACAACATTAAGGCCGAATCCCACGACTGGTTCTGCTGATGAAGTGATTACTGCAGCATTTTTCTCTGATCACTTCAGCTCTGTCACTCTTTGTCTGCACCCCACACTACCTTCAAATTCCTTTCCCCCACCTTTTACCCTTGCCCTGATTCTTTACCTTGCATTTTCTCCCCAAGTTTCTCTTTCAATCCTTTTAAGTCCCTTCTCAGCTCTTTTTTCTTCATATCAGTTCCTCTTCTGTCTCCTTCTACCTTTCTCCTCTTTCTCTCTATCTTTCATGCCACCCTCCCTTCCTCTCCATGTAGGCTGTGTGATATGTAAATGCACAGACAGCTGCTCTCGTTCTCCGAGTTTTGATTCAGCAGTCGGCGTAATTAACGGCTCTGCGAACTGTGACTCATCCCAAACTAGGTGAGAGCAGCTCTGTCAGCCAATAAGCACACTCTTTCTCTCACTGTGGTCTCCTCGCTCCGTCTTTTTCCAACACACACACATTATGTTATATTTACTAAGATGCATACTGAGACACTTGCACACCTATCCCCAAAGACTAACCCTGAAACATTTAGGGTCATCTCCCAGCGGCTGACTGGTGCATTGTTTTCCTTGCCCTCTCTTGTCTTGGGTCTTCCTTCCTCTTTCCTTCCTGTCATCTTCCTCCTCATCTTCTTCCTCCTCTTCTCTCGCTTTTCAACTAGACCCTGCAGTAACTTCTCTGCTCCCTGGCCCTCTCATCCTCCTCGAGCCTACTTATCTCTTTAATGGGGATATCAATTAACATGGGAAACTGGGACCCCAAGGCCCTTGGAGAATTAATGCATAACATCTTAAGCCACAAAGACAGGCTCCAGTGTGCTCATCTGCTCCCTCACCAGTATGTTCCTCTTTCCCTTCTTATTTTTTTCTTCTGCATTGAAGGAATGATTCATTCTCAATTTCTGGATTTGAGCCACTTGCTGTTTATACAGTAGCAGAAGGTTTTATGTTTCTTTTTTTTTTCCTATAATTTGGCAGGAGTCATCAAGCCGCATCTGCACACCTATCCCAGTACAGTGCAAATGTACACTCTGTTTTGGCAACACGGCAGGTGTGGCGATTTGACTATATGGTAATGGCTCGGGGGTCTTAAAACACAGGCAGGCAGAATTACTGGGCTTGAAATCCAAAATGACACAAAAGGCGATTTAGATAAAGTGAAATGGTTATATGTGACCACATGAACAATGTGTAATCAGCATGTGACTATATCACTCTTTATATTGAAACTGTACTGCATGTCATTGATTATAATTCAGTAATTGAGTTGTAATTATTGTCCTGCTGTCCTCCTGCTTGTTGATTTTCCATTGGTTTAATTTTTTTTTTGCCACAGTAACAACGCACATATATGTGCCAACAAAAAAAAATATGCAAAGCAGAACAAAGAGCCTTGATGCTTTGATAAGCGGAGGCATCCTAGTTAATTTTGATTTCATGCCAAATTATAAGAATGTCACCATAACATAGTAATCATCAAATTCACATCACCCAGTAGGCTCGGCCACCGCTTAATTGGTTTCTAACATGCACAGGAATGTATGATTGTAGCAAGCTTTCACCAAACTTATTAGAGAAAATCTATATTTTGTGAAACCTGTCCAGTGCAACATTTTTAAATGATTATTTCCAGCAAATTTTAATTAATGGCATGGTAATTGTTGTTGGTTTTAGACTGGATGCTGATTTTGGCCAACCGAGTTGAACGCATAACGAAACTGTCCAACAGGAGTTTCACAATAACACCGTTAACTTTGACCAGACTTACAACACAAGCATCACACGACCTATTGCATTGGCACATTTGTACAGTGAAGAAATGCAGATTGCAGATGCAGTGAATATATACATCATCCGACAGGGCTGGTTAGAAAAATCCTCTGCATGTCAGCAGCAGAACATGACAGGTAAAAATTACAACCCTTTTTAGGAAGAAATGAGCAATGTGATTACCCTTTAAAGGAGTAGTAATGATGTAATCTTGTTAGACAGAGAAGAAATTCAGAAGGGATTATCATTATTTCCCATAGTAACTTTTCCCAAATGCAGCAATCAGTAATATTTCACTGCACAGATTAATTAATATACCAGCAGGGGTTTGCAAGTACAGCTGCTCAAAGTCATTTACTCCTCTGTTAGATCAGCGTCTTTATCTTTGCTTAAATTCCAAGTGCTCTGAACTGGCAGCTTGGCTTGACTGTTTGTATTTGGTGGGAAAGACACCAATATATAGGCACTCCAAACCACAACCAGACTTTACTCCCAGAGGTACCCCACATTTGTGCTTTGTGAGAGGCCTTTTTATCATAGAGAGGCACAGGTGGAAGCAATAACATCAACAATGACTTTGTTCTATTCAGTTGTTCCCAGTAAGCAGTGACAGAGTGAAAGTGAGTTTTTCCTCCCTCTTGCTTGAGTGTGAAAAAAGGCCCGGTTCAATTTCTACAAGATCCAGTGAACTGAAGTGCAGCATTTCATTAGAAAATGAAGCACTGGACATCAAAACACAGCAGCAGTGAGGATGACTTAGGATTATAACTGTAAGCAACAGGCACCTTACTTAAACTTAAAATCGTTAAAATCTGATTGTGACGGTAGTTAGCAGGTAGTTGTCACCTGTGTCTCATTTGTTCATTAGGTTCACCTGTGTGTAATTAGCCTTCCCTCCCCAGTGTGTCTATGTATTGTTCCCTTTGTTCCTGGCCAGTTAGTCATTGTACATTATGCTTTGCAGTTTAGCCATTTTCCTAGTGCTCGAGCCATGCTTTAGATTTCATAGTTTCTTTGGACTTTGCATGGTTTGGCATGAACTTCCATCTGCCTTGCCCCCTTTGTGGTTTTGTGTGCCTCTGTTGGACTGATTCTGGTATTGACCCTGCCTGCCTCAGCCATCAGTAAAGCCTTTGCCTTTGTGTTCATCATTAAGTGATTGAACTATCTATTCTGTGTTTGCATTAGGGTCCATCCCCTTGTGTTTTCCTGTTCCCTGTGTGGCACAATAGTGACATTTGTGTTTCCTTCCAGTTTTTGTTTTTTTTTATATTGAACATGCAAATAAAAACATGTGTCTTGTGCTAATTTAAGCATAGAGTACAGGATATGTGTTTGCCAGAGTAAAGTTAACGTTTATCTTAATCTTAAGTTACAACTACAAGGACCTTTAATCTTTTGTTGATTGTTGTGGCCCTGGTGGTCCGTGCACTAATTACTCAGTGGCAATGTGAATGATGATCTTTGTCAAATATGACAATGAACTAAGTAAGCCTCGGATAACCTAGGTTACATCTAGGCCTACAACTACTGATTCACTTCCTCTGAGATAGCAAGTTTTTGTTGATATTGCTAAAATTATAAACATTTGATAGTATTGATGGTACTCTTATGTCTTCACAATAATAGGCAGCAACCCCAATATAAATGGTTGTGTTATAAGCCAGTTGTATGACGGAACATTTGCATTATGCTGAGGTTATACTACGTATATATCTTGGGGGAAGAGGGCAAATTAAGGACTGGCTTTGAATCATGTTTCCCTGCACTATCACTGTCCCTTTTAGCTGTTCAGTTCTTTTTGTTTCCCTCCTTGCCACCTAACATTAAGAACTACTATATAGAAATAGCCAATCTTCTCGCTAATTATCGTGTTTGGTTATTTAGGTCATAAAGAAGCAACAGTATTAAACCAAGACTGTTTCATTAACAGTTAAAACTCCTTGTTGCTGCCTTAAGCTGTGCAAAAGAAAAGTGGGAAAAAAAATCAGGCTGATGCGTCTCTGACAAACATTGTTGTCAAAATATGTTCAGCAAACACAATAAACCAACAATAAATTCATTTGTCTCATTTACACATAGTGTCATCAGAAACACTGCTTCACTGTGTCTGTTTGACAATACAAACTCTCATTTACATCTCTGTTTGAGATCTGCCTTGTCGTTGTCCTTTGTGTACAGCCACATTTCACTGGTTGCGCCTTTAAAAACAGTGAATCAGTATCAGTAGAAGCATGGGTAGAAGATGCCAGGGTGAACAAAATTGTTATATAACAAACAGTGTATTTCACATGAAAAGCTTAGAGGCCACAACATGACTCAATGTGTTTGGTTTGCTGCCTCCCCTTGCTCACTTGATGGAAGGTATCATAAATATTTTCTTAAACCTCCAAAATCCAACGGGGTGACTTGACCTTATGGTGTGGGGTTACATTAGGATTCTATTTTCTGCTGTGTCAGAGCCTAAGGTCAACAGTGAAATGACATAATCAATGCCTAAATGGAGACACAGTGGGGAGGTGATGACCTGTCGTGGCAGAAGAGGATATAGGCTAATATTAATGGCGCTATTGATATTCCCAGTCATCTTGAAAAAGAAACACTTCAATCCTACCCCCACCCACTTCACCCTTTTCCACACAGACAAGTAGTAATAGTCTCATGGGAGTTTATTTTGCTTTCTCAAACATTTAAGCTTTAAAAGATGAGAGTCTGAAAAAGTGATTTATGCTGGAAAATGACTTTATGTTCCTCTTGTTCCTCAAAGTAGTTTAACCATCTCCCACCAAATGAGCACTTTCAAAACACACACAGCCTTGGCATTAACCCATCCACCGCTGATGTGGTCAAAGGGGTGAGTTAAACCGCCACCTCTGAGATAAAATTCAAAACCAATCAGAGCTGATCCCATTCATATCCATTATACTCTGAACTGGATCGATAGTGACAATGTCTGCAGCTCATCGCTCTGGGGCTGTCAGCAGGGGATACCTTAATCTATGGGAAAATGGCTGGCCACCAGCGCAAGCTGTAGGAATGAAACATGGATGTTTATCAAGCTGGATAAGATTTATTTAGATATGTGTATGATTAAGTGTTTGATGTTACTCTGTGAACAGGGGTTTATCAGATGGGAGGGGTGCCTGTCTGTGTGTGTGTGTCTGCTTGTGCGTGTGAGAATGTGCATATGCGTTGTCTTTTTTCCCCCCTTTATGGCGTTTGAAACGCTTTTTTTTTCTTATTTAAACCATGTTGCTTTGGTACCCCCTGAGCTTTCAAACCCCTGGGTGGTCGATATGGCCTAGTTTTTGAATTTCCTGCTGCACATAGAGAGGCACACAAACAACTGCCACACATACAATGCACCGTCAGCCCCACTCACGCAGCACGCACACACACGGCAATACAGGCCTTGTAAGCGAATCGACAGAACATGTATGAAGCTGCTTTATTTTTTCATCCTTTGAAGGAAGAGAGGAGGTGAGGGAGGAGGAAGGGGGTGAGATGGGGAGGGGGGGAAATGAAGGAGGAAGAGGAGGGAAAGAAAGGGAGGGCTGAGATATAATAATGTGTCACAGTATATGGAGCTGAGCCAAGACACACGCTGTGAATAATCTGTGGTGGTTTTTTTCCTGAACCGGTTGTTGTAGCATTAAAAATATAATGCCAAATATGTCTCAGTGTCTGGCTCGCCTTAATGATGACAGCCCAGGGGATGCATAATTAAGACAAAGGGATGAGCAGTTTGCCTCTATATAGCTTTAATAGTTTTCCAATAGGTCTTATTCAATGTTATAGGACACTGATACGACCGACTCAGTGACCCTATCAGCGCTAGTTTATAGGAAAACCTACTATAAAGCACTGTGTGCATTAAGAGGAATAAAAAGGTGTTACAAGAATCTACAAAGTTGAATGAAATACCTGAAAAGTGAAAATGCTACTTCTACTGCTTGGAAAATACATCCTACCAGTATGTGCAGCTGTTCTGTAGACATACAGCAGAGCATGTGAAAAGTGCCAGGCTTCCACGGGCCTGCATAAGAAACATGGGCAAAGAATTTCCTCTTATTATTTGGGTGAATCATGAAAGCGAATACAGATGGACAGATGGATACAGATATAACAGCAGGCGCATAGCAATAAGATTCATCACCTTGAAATCCAGGTTTAAACCTAAATCTACTGAAGTGTTGAGTCCCAGAGTGTCTTAAATAAATCACTCTGAAGCCAACGTAGCTTTTCACAAGTCTGAAACTTTAAATCCAGAAAGTAAAGGCTTTATGATATGCCCTCCTGCCCTTCCCTATGACTTCCACTGTCTGCCCTTTGCAAGGAGAAATGAAAACGATCTAATTGATTAACCAATTATGTGACTGGCCAGTTGACTCATTGATTCACATGTGGGGACGTATCTTTTTAACACTACTGTGTCTCTTAGTAAAGAGTTTCTTATGGTAAACATTTGATTACATGGAAAAATCAAAGATCATTGAGTGCGATCAATATCAGAATGTTTATGCAACGTCGGACATCTCACAGAAACTACTCCGGTGCACATACATGTGCATACGGATACACTCAGTTACACAAGTACAAAGCTGACGCACGCACACACAAACACACATTTCATCCCACATGCTCTGTAAATAGAGAGCAGGATGTTGCAGACATTTGGGTGCATGAACAAACAAGAGATGCTCCTAGAAAGAGAGACGAAGAGAGAGAGAGAGCTAGGAAGGAGGGACGGATGAGAGAGAGAGGGTAGAGAGACAGAGAGGATGCAGACAGAAAGAGAGAGAGAAGGAGAGCCAGGGGTAGGTGGACAGATGAAGTGGTGACTCAGGGATGAGATATGAAAAGAAAAGATGCAGCACTTGGAATTATTCTCCTCCTCCTCCTCCTTTCTCCCCTTTCATTCTCTCTGTGGACACTGAAGGTAGCATAAGACAGACATGGATCTCACCATGAACCTTGCCCCTTTTCCTATTTGCTCTATCCATCTGCTCTCACTCTCTCCTCTGTCCTTTCCTTTTTTTCTCTCTCCACTTGCTCCATCTCTCCGTCTCCTCATGCAGAGAGAGTGTCCAGAAGTCTGTCACTCTTACCTAGAGAGCAGCAGCAGACACCAAGCAGTCAAGACTTCAGTTAATAAAAGAGAGGATACTCAGGAAATGGGACACAAACCCTTCCATCTGCAGAATCTGAAAATATTTTTTTGACATGAAAGTCAAATATGAAAGCAAATTGGAAAATTATAATAGTAAGATATAATACTACAGCAGTTGGCACTGTTGCCATACACCAATAAAAGAATCCGTTTGAAAATGAAACATTACACCTACACATTTTTTGTTTTGTAGCTTCAGCTCCTGGTATCATTGTTGTCTTCCTGTGATGATGCTGATGCCACAGTACAGAAGGTCTATTTGTGCTCTGCTAAGATCTAAGATCTGCATTGTGTCTTTGTGAACTGGATGCACCAAGCGAGCCCCGGAGGAAGACAGAAAAGTGTCACCTGCATGATTTGGACGAGGGTGACAGAATGAAATTCATTTTATATTCGACTGTCCACGGTGTCACGTTTGACTTTAACTTTTTATGAAAGGGTCCAGACATCCTAGTATGTTGAACATGACACAGAGAGTGCGGTACAAATTCAGCCGTTGAAGGCTTGCCATCGCGGTATGAAAGCTCCCTGTGTGTAATCTGGTAAATGTATGTACTGATATACTGTGTCTGACATATGGATAAAGGATCATAAACGGATAAACGGATCATGTTTGTTTTTCTTGTGTAGCTGAAGTGGTAAGGCTTTCGATTCTTATCTCATAACCAATTTATTTAGTAGATTCTGGCCCGACAATCATGGAATCTATGGCATTTATTGTGTAAAACAGTGCAAAGACTTTATTTCATAAAGCTTTGTTAAGGCGATCTGGTGCTGCTTCTAACGCATTTGTTAATTTTACAGTATGTCTTTAAAAAGAGCATTGTGTTACTGAATTCTTCTCTGTAAAATGAGACCAAAAAAAAAAAAAAAAAACCTCTGCCGCAGTACATTCATCAAAATAGGGGAGGAATCTTGCATTTGTGGTTTTCACCAAATTAATGTGTGGGTTATAAACAGTGCAAGTGCTGCTGGTCTCTTGAGATGCCTCCACCACCTGAGGTAAGTCTGGCTGCCAGCCAAAGAGTCCCAGGTCATCTCTTTGAAAGCATCTTTGAGGAGGCTACTGTACCTTGAAGAGTGTGAACGAAGGAAGATGCAGTTTTTAGGTTATCGCCCTCTCTCACACATGCACACGCTTTTTTCCAAATGCAAATTATATTTATTGGTGAAGCTTACAATATTTCCAATCTTTGTAAAAAAAAAACAAAAACCCAAAAACTGTCGTCTATCTGTGTATGGTTGCATGTTGACGGTGTGTGTGTGTGTGTGTGTGCGTGTGTGTGTGTTTGTGTGTGTGGCAGGACCCCCACAGTCTCTCCTTGTGGCTGTTAGCCTCAGGGCAGTGCATGTTCATAGCATTGTAACCCTAAACATGCCCCTCAGATGCCTTTGAGTACCTCTGTAGAAATTGGGAATTTTTCATTTCAAGACTTGTGATGAGTTCACGTGCTGTATTTTCATACAACGCATAGGTGGGATTCTTTTGTCTCTTATCTTGACCTACTTGAATAACTTTTAAGTGGTGGTTTGTTTAATTCAATTCTCTGAATCTGTCTCTCACCACTGCACCTCTGATCTCTCTCTCTCCCTCTCTCCCTCTCTCTGTCTCCCTCTCTCTCTCCTCCGGAGCTTATCTCGGTGCGCATCGTCAGCATCAGTTTGAAGTCAAATCTGACAGCCGCTGCCTTGCCCGGTCCTTTTTTCCATCTCTTTCACTCTCTGGTGGTCATCCCGTCTCGTTTAAGAGGTACAGATCTGGATTAGTGAGCTAAACGTGTGTAATTATTGATGTACTTTTTGGGGTAGTGGGTGGGTGAGTGAGTGGTGGTGGGGGTTGACCTCGATTGCCGCCCGGGATGAGAGAGTCTATAGGCTGACGTGCTTTCTCTCATTGTGATCATACCTTTTTTCTCTTTGCAGTTCTGTCGGGACTGTGGGAGCGCGCGTCTAATCGCTGTCTTCAACTTGGGGCGAAGAAAGACAGGGGAAACTCCTCGGGATTCTCCGTACACCGAGCTCTGATCCGGATATTCTGGTGAGCACACTTTGGCCAAAGATTGTTGCTTGATTTGAATCCTTTGCGCTCTCCGGCAAACATTTGAAAGTGCTCCCTCCGATTGTTTGTTGCGCTGATTTAGAAACCGGCATTTCTAAATGCCCCCTTGCACTTTTCTTAGCGTGTAAATGATCACCATAAAACACTCGCAGAAGCATTTCGTGGATTGTTTTCTCGCGCCAGGAGCTGGAAAAGGCAGCGTGGCAGCGCAGCTCGCTCGCTCCTCTCTTTCATTTTTTTATTACCCCGTGGCGGCGAAGTTCTCGCTTATTATGCATGGGAATTAAACGTGGCCATTTGTGACTATTATCAGTCGGTATTCCTGTCACGGAGGGTGAAGAGAGTAAAATACAGCCGGCCGGGGTAAGGAAGTGGGGGAGAGATTAGGTGAGAGGAGTGAGGAGTGTGAGAAGAAAGAAACATTTGAGGGATCCCTCAGGGAAGCGCTGATTCCCTGCTTTTATGAGAGGGATTTTATTAGTCTTTTATTTCTCTACAATGATGACATTGTCTGATATTGTTCTAAAGCCTCTACTTAATATGCTATTATTGTCAGTGCCATTACCCCCCTTTATATACTATATGTATACAGTGACATCCCACAGTGCTGTTGGCTGTTCTGTATGCAGAAATCTATGGGGCCATTTGCTGCTTTTATTGTCCTGTTTATCAATTAGGCTTGTCTATAATGGAGATATCACACTTCCTCCAACATAAAACATTACTCTCCCACACACCATCCGTTAGCATCTCACCTCCCACATAGCCACACTTGCTGTCCACGGCCGATTATCTGGTGATGTGCCACCATTTGCACTAATAGAGAGTCCCTACTTAATGTAATGACAACTCGATCTGTCAGCCCATGCACAACAGAGGGCCGCTTAAAGGCTCATAAGCGGTGTCATCAAGGGCAGATTGAGAAGCCGTAAAAGACACAGAGGACATGACAAAGTGCCTGTGGAGGTTGTTTGAGTAGTTTGCTGATGGGTTTTATTGTCCGTGTACAGTATGGGGCCATCATTGTGAAACATGTACCCCAGGAATGTGTGTGTCTTGACTTAGTGTGTGTGTGTGTGTGTGTGTCAGCTCTGCTCAGTCATGTGTATGCAAGGAAAGAATAAGTGAGCAAAAAGAAAAGAGGGACAGAGAGAGAAAGAGGGGGAGAGAGAGAGAGAGAGAGAGAGAGAGATTATGCTAACTCAAAGTATTGGAGGAAGAGGAAAACCCATGTAAGCAGTTTTTCTTTCAGCTTATATATTTATATATTTAGCTGTCACGGCCTTCACTGATACACAGTAGGTTCTTCTGGCTTTGACATGCTTGTCACCAGCATGAGGTTTATATGAAAGAAGGCCACTGCTTATTTTAGCTTAGCTGTGCAATTGCAAGACAAACAAGGGAAGGCTAAGAGGATTGACCGAACAGGACCACCGACTTAAACGCAATTGAAGGCGGCTTATAACTCAGGTAGCATGAGAGAAAATCGCTGGCCAGCCGATGAGGGTCCACTGTAATGCATCTCACCACTGAACTATTTGCAGAGGCCCAAAAGCAAAGCTGAGAGCGCAGGGAGAGATGATGCGCTGCATTCATGGGTGATTTTTAATTACCAGAATTTGCATTATATTTTGAGCTAACATCACAAGTGCTAATATATCACTGGGAATTTATTTCAGTGGGAGAGTCTCCCATGGCATCCCTCCTCAATTTACCTCCAGTACTCTCTTCAAATGAACGGCAGTCTGAGATTCACACAGATGTTCCAACAGAGATGTTTAACCTCATTGTAGACACAGCCGGGCAATCATGCAATCATTTAAACTCTGTGACCCCCATCAGTTTCTTGTCAGGTGAAAATGAGATGATGCATTCACAGACGATGTGCTGACATGGCGTCGCTGATGGCAGTCAAGATGATGATGATGATGATGACAGTGTTCCGGCTAATGATAGTTATTCAACCGATCATCTAATTGTTACTGATTGTGATAATAAAGTAGGCAGGTAGGCGCATTACATCATGCTGCAGTCTGGAGTACGGCTCTACTACATATCACGCCAGAATGAGATCAAAAGGACTTGATTTCCCAGAATGCTTTTCCCTCTTAGAGCTGTGTGGCTTACATCGGAGGCAGACATTGGGTTAAAGGGCTCTTGCAAAAAGCAGACAAGTTGAGTGTCTTTTGACAGTGTGAAAGAATGGATCTACTTGTATTCAGTGTTGTTTTTTAAGATGGTGGGCTGGCAGCATCATCGCAGTCTTAAGAACATGACAGTCCGTGCAAAATGGTAGTGGCATACAAAGCCAATCCTGATTTTTCCATGTGACAGATTGTGTGTGTGTGTGTGTGTGTGAGTGAATGTGTGTGTGTGTGTGTGTGTGAGTGTTTTTGTTTTGTGTTTTTTTGTTTTTTGTTTTTTGTTTTTTTAACTTTCTTCCGGTTGTTATTTGTTCTCACAGACACACACTTACTAAATCACACATAATGGGCACATACGCACTCGAATGTACTTACGCACATCATCTAATTTTTAACATAGACTAACATGACAAACAAAGCATCCAACACATTCTCAAAAATACCCAAAACACATCGATGCAGGGCTGCAGTCACACTTGCCTACACACTTAGGTACAAACCTTATTGTGTCTTGGACGTATCCGCCCATTCGGTAATACAGTACGTGGCCTTGGGCTTAAAAATATCTCAAGTACAAGCACACACACAGACACACAGTTTTAGCAGGGACAGCCCTGTTGTGCTGGCACAAAACCAGAGAGCTGGTGATAACGAGGTTGAAGTTAGTTAGGATTTTAGCTGCGCCTCAACCTCCTAACACCCTTTCTAAATCTGATTCATCCCAAAATGAGATGTTTTTCCAAGAGAGGGAGATGAAAACACTCTCTCTCTTTCTCTCTGCCTCCCTTCTTCCCTTGCCAAATACAGTTGAGCTCACCCCCCCTCCTTTCTATTACTCTCATACTCTCACACACTATCTGTTTCACACCCCGTTCCTCCCTCCCGTTCTCTCACATCTCTCTCTTCTCTCCTCCCCTGGCACCTCGATGTGTTTCTCTTTAATTGAGATGCATTTCAATGTGGTGCAAATTAGCTTTCTACAGCTCCAGTCTAAACTTGCAACCTGTGCGTGTATGTGTGTGTGTATGCCGATGCATGTATGTGTGCATGCGTAATCTATACGTGTGTGTGAGTGTTTGTGGAAAGAATTCCCACAGTTGAAAGCGTTACCTTCCTGTTCGTTTCTCCAGCGTGTCTTCTGATGCTCTCCTCTCTCCCACAAACGTACATTTTTAGTACAGCGTTAATAACATTCACTGGTTTGAACTCCTTTAGTTTGTGTCTCTTGGCTGGAGGAATTTACTTGCCCCCCTCCCTTTCTTGGGATTTGAATTCTGATCTGTGCCTCTGAGAGATGACAGTGCATGGCAGCTCATTAGGGACGGGCTGGAAATCAGGAGGGTCAGGGGGGTTTATAGAGACATGTTTCAGTTATGCAATGCTTGTCCTCCTCAGCTGATCTGATTTGGTGCTGTTTTGCTAAAGGGAAAGGCAGAACGGTGATTTTCTGTGCACTGTGCGGGGTGAGGGCACAAGTGGCTTAAGTTTGCTTTGTCTTAACATGTTCTTAACACGACTGCTTAAGTATTAAAATCACGTTCACAAGCAAATTATTGCCAATCAATGCTGTAGAGAGTTTTCTGCCTGCCGAGTGAGAAAATTACCACAAAGTTCTCAGAGTGGTTTCCAACCTGGGGTTAAGACAACCCAAAGGTTCAGAAAATAGATATCATAAACAAAACAAAAAATGTTTTTCATTCAGCACATCTTCAGTTCCCACTGTCTGATCTTTCTCTAACCTTTGCTTTTGAAATACTGGATTATTTTATCTTTTCTGACCCTAAAAACTCTTCAGAGAAAACAGTCCTGAGATGATTACTCTTTGGATGAAGTGCCCGCTTACTGTATCTTTAATGGGTCTCATCCCAAAGAGGTTGGCAACCACTGAATTAAGGGATGGAGTCACTTTTGAAAAATTATCTCACCTAGTGGCAGATACCTGCGCTAGGATTTATCTAAAAGACAGATACAGCGAATTCAGCGGAGTATCCCGAAGCAGGTTTTTCTCCAGGTCGTCCCTGGTGTGTTCATGTCTGTGTGTATGAGCGCACGAGCAGTGTAATGAGTGTGAACGTGGCACAGTGCCCTTTGCGCCACTTTCTGTGCACGTATGTATGCACACACGCATGTGAGAGAACGAGAGGAGTCGTTAGGGAGAGTGATGCTGACAGTGGGGTGACCTTGGGGCTCCCAGTCTTCCTCCTGTCGATGAAGGGGATGACTTAGTGCCTCCCTCCCCACCCATGATGGCTCATTTATTATCATTAGGCACACAGTCAAAAGATGCTGCTCGGGCCCTCAAAACAGAGTGGTACGTCTGTGGGTGTGTGTGCGCGCACTTGACTCCGTGTGTGTGCGTGCATCACTGAGAGTGAGAGACAACAGGACAGAGGCAGAAAGGCAAGTCTTATCTCTTACTATGAGAGCTGCACATCTGAGCATATGTGTCTGTCAGTCTGCGTTTGTCAGAGGTACGCCTGCCTTTGTGTTAGCGTCTGAACCAGTGTTTATCCATATCTTGACGGAGGACTCGCTCACCTGTCAGTCTACATCTGCCAGTGATACGAGCCGCTCTGCCTGCTTACCATGCAGTATAAATAACAGTTCATGCCATAACCCTAACCTTACGTCACCTCAGCCAGCCAGTGAGCTACATCAGTGGTATATGGTACATCAGGGCGGGCCTCTGTGCTATCGTTTCTCAGCGTGATGGATGGAGACTTCTGCAGGCCAGTCAATACCCAATCTGAGCCCCACTGTCCTGATTTAAGATACAGCAGCACCCAGGTGACACACTCAGAAGCACGCCACTTTAATCACTCTGAGCATCAACTCTACGCTGCCAAGATTGGTGTGTGTGGGTGGCTTAGTGTATTTGTGTGTGTGTGTTTGTGCGTGTGTTTGTATTAGTATCTCACTCAGTCAAGCACTGCTGTAATCACACAGCGATCGGCAAGTGCCTGCCCTTCTGACAGAGTTAACATTTCTTTAGAATGGAGAGGGAGTAACATAAATAAGGTTTACGAGGGAGGATTTATGCAACTTGTAGTTTGCACGGTAACAGGAAACATACATGAGCGAAGAAAGTGGAGGGAAGGGAATAAACATTTGTACGGAGCCTTGTTTAAATTGAGTGTTCTCATCCAGAAACCCTGTCACCCAGAAGACATGTTCATATATTTCTAATCGATTTACCAAATGGAGGAAATGGCCTGGAATTGATTCAGTGGCGAAGTTTTTCCAATCCATGAAGTCTGACATCCCTAGATTAAGTGACAATAAGAGACCAGGCTGTGGTGACCGTTTGGGCTTAAAAAGCATAAGGTTGGAATTCATGTCCCGCAGCCCAGATGCCGTTTTGTATCGGCTACAAACCACTTGGTTAAGGTTAGGTGAAAATTGTGGTTTTGATTAGATATTGAAAAAAATCGATGCTTTCCCTCTCAAGTCAGCTTCAAGCCAGTGTTTACTTTTTCAACCTTTAACCAAGACCATTTCTCTCCTCTTTTATCTTAACCAAGAGCTCTGAGTTGCCTAAACACTCCTTTAAAAACGTCACTCATGGCTTAGCTGCAAGTAGCGGGCTAGAGAGCTGAATAAATGAAATATATTGCTCAGATACTGCAGAACAAACATTAGCTGTTTGTTCAATGTAAACATTTCTTTGCTATGCTAATAAAAACAAAACATAGTGGACTACCACTATTACTTTTCACACAAAACATATTTTATATTGTGCATTATATCTATCTGAATTTAATCTTTCCTGGAAAGATTCAGGTATGTCCAAGTCTTTTGGGCCAATGCCCCAAAATCCCTCTACTTGTGCCTTATGAAAGGAAGTGAAAGCGAGAATATTTTATGAGTAAAATTGTCTCCGACTTATATTCGGCATCCTCAATGTGTAAAATCTCCCCGCTGTTTCAGTTTATGAGCACATCATGTTGGAGAAAACGCTTCAGTACGTGCAGTAATCAAGGGAAGATTGTGTTTGTATGAGTGAGCAGTTGGATGTCGCTACTTTATCAGGGAGTAGTTTGCATTGGTTCGAACTGTTCCCTCTTGACATGTCATCATTCACATACATGCACAACACATACTTACTTGTGTACACAGAGACACACTTGTAAACACACACGCACGCGCGCACACACACTTCCATAGCCCCTCCCATGCAGCCCCTTCGCTTTGGCTGTTAGTCTAATTTATGAGGTGCCGTTAATTTGGCCTAAACGCTCGTTGCGAGACCTCCCTCCTCTCTCATCCCTTCATCTTCTGCATCCCTCCTTCTCATCCTCCCTCTCATCAGTCACTCGGCAGAGTAAATCAGAGGGGTGGTATTGCACAGCAGGCAATACATAGACTGGACACCTTGACTAATATACCGCTGTCCTTCTCCCTCCCTCCCTCTCCCCCTGTCTATCTAACTCTCTCCGTCCCCCCGCTCTCTCCATCTCTCTTGCCCGCTGTCTAAATCAAATTTGGCTCTGCTGCTCTCCTCTGCTCTGTTCCTCTTTTAGTTCGGTGTCTTCCTCATTTCTATCTGCACTTCTTTTACCTGTCCTCTGCACTTTCTCTGCAATCTTGCCCCCGCCCCACCTGCTGTCTCCCTGTACCTCTGTCCCACACTTCTCTACCTCCAGTATGCTCCTTCTTCACTCCTTTACCTCGCCACTCTCCTCCTTGCCTCCTCCCCCCTTCTCTTGTTCTCATGTTAGGTGTAAATTTAGAACAGAAGGCATGAGGGGCTGCTTTGTGTATGTGTGTGTGTGTGTGTGTGTGTGTGTGTGTGAAAGAGAAACTCTACATGAAAGCTTCTCAGAGTCCCCATACAGCGCTCAGATGGGGCTGATTAAAAACCTAAAGCCTTGGTTTTTATCCACATTTAGGATTCACATGAAATCAGATGCAGGACACATTCACATGTACACGTGCATTTCCACAGTAACACACACACACACACACAAACACACACACACACAAGTTTCCCCCCTCATTATCTTCCTCTTATTTCACTCTTTACTCCGTACTTCTGTCGCTCTCTCCTTTTCCTCTCTCTCTGTCTGCTTCTCTTAAACACACAAACTCACTGTAGCGACTGGCTGAAGGTGATTCTTCCTGATACGGTGGAAGTGAACAGAAACAATGTCGGGCATCCGAGACTCCCTCATCGCTTTACGCCACATTGTTCTCTCTAATTCCATACATGGCACTCACTTGGGAGTAACCCTGCGCTGGACTCACTGTGCTGGACTGCTCAGCGCACCTATACATCACTGTCCATCTCTCCAGCTCTCTCTCTCCGTCTCTCCCTGTCTCCCTCTCCCCCCTTCTCTCAATCGTTCTGGGTTTCATGTCTATTTATTTTCCTTCTCATTTCTCATCTTTCACAGCGTCTCTCTCTCATGCACAGCCATCTCCCGGCCCCATCTTTGTCCTTTCTCCTCTCTCTTCTTCAAATTCCCCTAGCACAAAGGGCTTAGCTACTTCTCAATAAATGTAACAACACCCCTCCCCTCCCTCCCCCCACCTCCTCCTCTTCCCCCCTGCCTCCTCTCTCTGTCACTTCTCCCTCTCTCGGCGGGCTTCCTACTAGTGCACACTTACAGTCACAAGATAAAGCATGCTACCTCTGCCTTATCCCTCAGTGTATTATATAAAGCCACCATGGTTATCATTAAGCAAGAACACCTTAAAACACCACCTCATTCTATATAAAGATCAGAGTCTCTTTGGAGCGGAGAATTGACTTAATTAGAATAGAATAAAATACAACGAGTCAGAAACAAGATTTTTAAGGATGATATATACAGAGGATTCAATAGTACTGTGTATGAAGTGATATATATTTATTACATGAACACATAAAACATTTTGACATTTCCAGCAGTGGTGGACTGTGGTGTGATGAATCAGAATGAACCATAATTTCAAAAAACTCTTCAAATTCATCTGTTGAAAGATCTCAAATTCTGAAGTAGAAATAACTCGTAAAAAAAAACAAAAAAACATAAAACTAATAAAAAGGACAGTTTGGTCAGACAAAGTTGGTCGATATGACCCTTTTTTTTCTGTTCCCTGACAGTCAATTGACAAATTGATTTATCCTGAAAATAACTGCCAGATTTGTCAGTAATTAAAATAGTTTGTCACAGGCCCAAAGAAAGCAAGTGTTAGATGTACATGAAGTTGTAATCTGTAAAACTTTATGGATTTTTTTTAAGCTGAACATCATACAAATATTTCATGATTGTCCTCAAACGTAATAACATAGAAGTGAAACCAGAATAGAAGAGAAGGGGCATGCAGTTTTTGTGGCTTTATGCAGTAAACAGAGGAGGAATGAGTGAGTTTCAGAGGGAGCTCTCTACTTGTTAGATACATATTGCATGCTCTCCCATACAACTGACTTGCGAAATTTAATTCACCAGTAAATACATTCAGGGCATGTTCTTTGGGATCACCGGCATAAATCAGGAGTTATCAGCTTCTGGCAATGCTGGCAGCCAGCTAACACAGTCAGGTAAGTGCAGGATGATGCATTGTTATTATATAAAAAGATGTATTTTTTTCACTTGATCCTAACTTAATTTTGGGGGATTCGCTGGACAGATTCGTTATTTCACAAGTGAAAATCATTCAACACACATATTATAAATGGTGGTAATATATGGATTTACACACATCCAATATTTCACAGCTCCCCACCCACCAGGGTCCCACACTTTCGACTTAAATAATAATCAAATTCAATGACAGACATGGAACCTGCAAATCAAGCATGAATTGAGTGCATTTTTTTGTGTGAATCCATTATGTGGCTGTATCCCTGTGAGATCTCTGGGAAGCAGGCCAAGTGTCTCTGGCTGAGCCATCTCCATTCGCTGTGTGTCTGTTCAGTCAGCCACACAGAAGACAGATAGAACCACCAGTCTGCTCACCCCTCCAGTCGCACCAATGTAATCAGACCTCAGCAGCCATAAACCACCGGCTATGGACACTCTGCCCAGCCCGCTGTCACAAACACACACACACACACCCACGCACGGAAACACAATTCCAAGTACACGGATACAGACAAATGTGTAGACCCATGCACGAGCACGGATTTGCTCGTGCAAGTAGAGACACAAGCTACAGGCATACAAATATGAGAAATAGCGCTGTTGCATTGATGCACTCATATCTGTAAACGCCAATGCATATATGCACACACATGCAGCTTTAAGTGCGGCATCGAGTGCTTAGCGGTGGTCCTCCATAAGTTGAGGCTTTCTGCCCAAGGAGCTTAGCCCAACACGTCCCACTCTGCTGGGGCAGGAAGGATGTCTTCTGGCCCAGAGGGAATCTTCATCATGTTGCTCATCCTGCCACCATTGTGTGTGTCTGCGCGTCTGTGCGTATGTGTGTGTATGCGTGCATAGATGGGACTACTGTCTACTGTGTGTGTGAGTTATGTGAAAGCTTGTGTCTTTATCTCCCTCCCTCACTGTCTCTTCCCTTCCATCACTCTTTTAGCACCTCCATCAGTGTCTGTTTCACCCATCACCACCGCCTGCGTCTCGGGCCATTTTGTGTCTGTTTGTCTTTTTGTTATCGTGTATCTTTTGTTCTCTTCCTCAACAAACTTACACTCAATGTCTCCCATCTCCCTTCTCCCTGTCTTTCTTGACTCTCTCTCTCCAGCTTTGTGATGTGAACGGTGGTGGATGACTGTGCTTTAGGAGATTTACTGCTGGATCCTGTCTCTGTCAGGTGTGGAGACGAAAGGAAAGCGATGAAGGGGGGGGGGGTTGGAGAAGCAGATGGAAGATAGAGCAGTACGCAGGGAGATGACGAAGAGAGAGAGGGGAAGGAAATGGAATCAGAGGATGAGGGTAAAGAAAGGGATGAGAAAGAGAAGGTAATGCAGAGGAGCATAGAATAAGATAGAAAACGAGAAATGTGAACAGAGTATAGAATAGACAGAGAGGCCACACTATGTTTCTTAAAACAGCCTCTGAATATAGTTTGACAGAATGGCTCTATGCGCAGGTATAACTGAGTATCCTTTCTCTCTTGCTTTCCCCCTTCTTCTCAGTTTCTCACCTAAACATAAACATAACACAGTTTCAGACACAAACAAATCAATTTTGTCCATTCCAGAAGACCTTTGCTTTCACACCAGACCAGAAAACAATTTTTCCCTCCTTTGTAAATGCAAACTGATCACACATTCATATTTAAAAACTCTCTCAGTGGTTAAGCGCTGCGGGCCTTGTGAGGGGTTAAAGTTGCAGCTGAAGGGTCACTGTGAGTGTGTTTAACCCTCTAATCATTCACTAACAGTTTACACACTTTAATGGATCCCAGGAGGAAACACCATACATCTTCAAAGAGCAAGCTGACTGTCTTAGTGCAAAGCAGAACATATGCTCTCAAACACACTATGCTTGTGAGGACTATCCATTTATTGCTTTGTTTTGTAATTCCAGCATTTTTGCCAACCACATTATCATCATCATATTATCACAAACATTCAAGTTTAAGGGGTTTGGTTTATTTCAGCAAAATTCAATAAACTAAATCATCCATTTGTCCTTTTCTCCACTCAACACTTTGGCCTGCAGGTATGTACATGAAGTGGTTGTAAGTCTAGATGACTACTAATTAGCAGTAATAGCCTAGATCTGACTAGCCAAGAACATGAGAAATGTATTATTGTATTTGTTTAAAGTAGTAGTCATACTTTGTTTCTATAAGAACTAAATATGGTTGGAAAATTGTGGCTAAAACATATTAAAATCAAGAATATCTGAACTCCAGATTTAAGTGCATATATTTATATTAGCAGCACTGTGAAGAAATTGCTCATAAAGCTCAACTGCTCCTTATCCTGTAAGGCCAAAAATAGCCCTTCATCAAAACAACACAAGGGGCTGCACTGGTGTGGGCGTGTGGCTACAGGTACTGAAGAGAAGATGAGATTCAGGAAGTCCAGATTGAATCCTTATCATACAGCAAGACACCACACAGCAGCTTATACTCCTTTGAGAAAGGATTTCACAACTCAGTCCAGAAGGTTGTTAGAAACACTAGAATTAGCACGTTGCTACGTAGCACAAGGATTTAGATTTACACACCATTAAACGCAAATCAACAATCTGTAAGAAAAGTTCAGGTTTCTGCGACTGTGATACTACATTTCTTATGCAAAATGACTTTTAGTATTAAAATGCGATGGCACCAGGATGCATTTATTGGCAGGCTCGTACTCTCCATGACTGGTGGTCAGGTTCACACTATGTATTCTAAATTGATTTGTTATGTTTTATTAGTTATATTGTGATATTTTTTAATAGTTCTTGCTCATGTATTCTGTTGCAGTGAAAACAGTTCTGCTTTAAAACAGTTTATATTTGACCTTCAACCAAATTTGTGGTTGTGAAATGCAAATTATTTTACTTTCAGTTGAAAAAAATGTTTTTATTAAAATGTTTGTGATTTGTTACGAAATGTTTTTGTCCAGACATTTCATATTTGACAGGACTTACTTGTATTTGACTGCAATGCCCACAGTTAGTCTGACACAAGAACATCAAAAGTAGCTAACACAGAATTCTTAAGAGAGCTGTTAAAGGATAATTTGCATCTTGATATTTTGTTTTTATTTAACTTCTGTTACCACTTTATTTCATTGTATAGTGTCCCTGTTGCAACAAACAGCATGCGTGTATTTGACAAATAAAAAAAAGGTTTGTTCTGTACCAAGGACAGCCAAACAAACAAACAAACAAACAAACAAACAAAAAAACACACACTCACGTTTACACAGAGAGATGTTCAACACAAAAATGTGATAAATGTGTCTGCATGCTTGAATGACCGCATGATGTGCTGTAGAGAAAACTAGAAAACCAAATAAAAGGGGAGATGTAAGGAGAGAGAGGGAGAGAGCGAGAGAGCGCAGAACCAGAAATGGTTTGAGGCACCCATCTGTCAGAGGAGAGACTGGCTGAGAGACGGACAGAGATGGTGAATGTGAGGGAGAGAGGAAGAGTGAAGGGGGTAGGATTGACAAACTGCGAACAGCATGTGGATGTCCAGACACGAGCTGTGAGACAGACAAAAAAAAAGAGAGAGAGACAGAAGGGGGGAAACGACAGAACACAGAGACAGAGAGGAAACAGAGACAGGAGACAGGAAGAGGGAGTGAAAGACAGCCAGCCTGAGAGAGTGACAGAGTGCAGTCCTGAGAGGGAGAGTGTGTGGGTGAATGTGAGAGCAGCGCCAGCTAACTCGTCTGTCAATCTGAATCTGTGATTGACACCTCAGGGTCCGGCGCTCTGCTCTTAGCCCGCTGGTTCTTCCTGTCAGGATGTAGGGCATGGGGTCACACACACACACACACACACACACACACGCATACTGTGACAGACACGCAAATCCTGACATAATGGAAAATATGGTGTAATTGTGCCCATGTGTATATGTGTGTCTCTTAGCATCTATCTACTTACACACATACATGCACTAACAGCAGACACACACATTCAGGCAGGGTCTAGAAGAGGTGAGGTCTCCTGTGGGGTCCACTCTTGCTGACTGGATCTTAACCTTTGACATACAACCTTTGACCTTTACACTGTCAGCAATACATCTTTTCAGTGGACCCATCTTTCACCTCAGATTCTGTGTGTGTGTGCATGTGCATGTATATTTATGCTCTTATGCTTTTATGCTTCTGTGCCGGCAACAGCCGTGGCCAGAGGCATTAATATGTTTATGCACTACAGCCGGTTTGTTATTTATGTTTGAAGGTTCAGGTTATTTCTCTCTCGTTCTCCCTCTCTTTTTACACAAATACACGAACAATATCATAAAACACAGAGTGTGCATAAAATTGCATCCATGTTTTGAAACAGTCACACAAATATACACATACCAGCATCTACTGGTATATACTGACAGTGCCAGAATATACTCTGTATCTCATGACCTCTCATAGTAACTCAGACACCAGGCTGAAGTACACAAGTGCATCTGTATGTGCGCATGTGTGTGTGTGTCAGAATAATAACAGCAAGGACAGGTTTTCATTTATTCTTGTGTGTATGGATACATGTGTTTTTTCAAGGTCTACTTTTTAGTTTTTTAGCTAGTGGCACCCCAGTGCGGATGGTGGTTGGTCAGTTGTCATGGTTATAGTTCTATTGTTGTTATGTGGCCTAAGTATGGACCTTCAGTCATGTGATAACAGGGGGTCATTTATAGAAAGGTTAACTCTTATATCTATTCAAGCAGTCAAGGTCCTTTGGCTTTCGTTACTGTTTTTTCCCTGTTTATAAATCACCTAAATATCTCAATTTTTCAGATCCTACTGCAGTTATGATCCATGAAATGTCCACAGAGCAAGAACCTAGAGGCACAAAATTAGATTACTGGCTTGAATTTAATTTAAAATTGCATATTATAATTGAACATCATTCCTTATGTCCTTGAAGGAACATTTTATTTGTTTAGCCTATGTCTTTCTTACACTCTGAAAGTCAAGTGAAAACTTTTTATTATCCATGCATACAATTCAAAACATCTATTGAATGACACGAGCCAACCATAGGGCAAATTTGTGCATATAATTAGAGATGGAATTTTTGCATAATGCACTGCTTTAAATTAAAAAAGGCGAGGATTTATATTCACTATTTTAAAGCTGATGATTAAACCTCGATCAAAGTTACCAAAGTTTTCCATTGACAATGACCTTCCCAAAAAAAATCCCAACACAGCAATGTCCCAATTTCAGCTACAAAGACAGTTTTGACATTACACATATTACGCATTTTTTTAAATCAACACAGCTTAACACCTGCATTGGCAGCAGTGTGAGGATGACTAATGTTTCCAAGCGGCTTTCATTTATGGAGGGAGATGTGAGTGTTCTTACATCACATGTTGTATCTGTGTAGCTTTTATTTCTTCTTTAAACATCACATGCACATGCACACACACACACACACACACACACACACACACACACACACACACACACACACACTTACACTAATGAGAGGAAGTGTCCATCTGGCATTCTGTATGTGTGTGTGTGTGTGTGTGTGTTGAAGAGTGTGCATGTGTGTATGTGTCTGTTTATGTGTGTGTGCGCCAGTAGGGGTTTGTGACTAATGGGGTCATTATTGATGCTGAGTCAGGATTACCGCTGATTGCAATGGTTGGATACCGACCTAACGAGTGTGCAAACACACACACCGCACACATACATGCACACTTCTCCTGTCTCTCTCTCACACACACATACACACGCACACACATTTTCATTTCTTCCTGGCTCTCATAGGTGCACTTATGCACATAAACCTCCCACCTCAGCTAATATACTTGCTCACCCAGACATCCCTCTCTCAACCTCTCTAGACCTTCTTTGTTCTTGCACACACACACACACGCGCACACACACACTAGACACAATGCTCTATATAACCAGACAGCTGGCAGGTGTTGTGTTGAGTAACCTGTCACCTCCTTATTTTTGACAATGCTACAAATGATCCTTCCTTCACACACACACACATACATACCTTAAACATTAATTATATACTCACGCATAGTGCATCTAGTTCCCGACAGAAGACTGTGATTGGTTTGAAACAGCTGTGAGAGAAATCCGCTCCATTAAATGTGACAGTTAACCTTGAGCAGATAATGGGTGAATCATTTCAAATGAAAGTCTTGATTTGAGATATACAGTGCATTTAAAAGATATAACAAAGGGTTGTGAAGATGTGAGTGAATGAAATAAAACAGGATTACGTTACTGTACCAGCTAAACTGTTACTGGTTGTCAGGATGACATCATCTAACGACTTTGTTGATCCCCTGACTTCTCTTTTACCTTTAGCTGCAGTTTGACATTTGACCATATTTCAAAACACTGACCAAAAAAAAAACAACACGCAAATGATTTTGCATTTCCCTCCACTACCGTTTTGTGATTATTTGGAGTACAAAAATCGAATGTCTTTGCTCTCTGCTCAAAGCTTTAGTGGGCATTTAAGTCACGTGCTTCATGCATGTGCGGCGTTATTTGTTCAGTGTGTTTCTTTTCCACCACAGCCCAGCATGTATTTTGAAACTCTTTCAATTTTTTGGTGTTAATACTGAGGTTTTTCGGGACACATATTAAAAATGCACATAAAAACAGTGCGATGTCTTGATAGTAAAATCTTTTGACAACTTTTTCGCTGGAAAAATTGCTCTGGACATTTATCATCTTTGTGAACTTCCGCAGCCCTAGAAATGGGTCAGAATAATAATTCGCCCAGTCGCTTTGTGTATCTATTTAACAGGGTTTTTAAACAATGAGCTTTACAGCCTCACAGAGCAGCTGGCAAGACTACAGACTCATAGTCTTGTTTATCTGTCTCTGCAATTGTAAATAACTCTTTTTTTATTTTCTGTAAATTTCAGTTTTCCTGAAGCAAGGAACTTTTGAAAAATGACTTTTGAAAGCCGATATCACATCATCACAATGTCTCTTTTTAAATCTTAACCGTTGCTGCTGACCTTTGGACTGTCTGAGGTCTGAGGTGTCTGTCACCTCCTTCAGCTTGGGAAACCAACAGCTGACTGAGTCTGAAGTGACTTGTGTGGGTTGCTTTCTCCCAACTATCAGAAATTCCATGTCCTGTTGAGCCCTGAACTGATGAATGTATCCGCTTGGTTCACGATTAAAGCAGCATGTGATTGTTTATAATTATAAAACGTTTAGCTCCAGTGGTGTCACAGTATAACTTGGTGTTTATTCAGCTGTGTACCATCTTTATGTGTGTGTCAGTTTGTGCGTACATATGTGCGCGTGTGTCTGTTGTTGTGTCTCCTGTTGTTTGACTGTGCTTCCAGGAGTGATACTGTTTAGCACATGAATTAAACACTCAGAAATGTTTATTCTCAATGACAACTCAGCAGCATAGCCCCAGGTTTTAATCATAGCATGAGTGATAGTAACGTGTGTGTGTGTGTGTGTGTGTGTGTGTGTGTGTGTGTGTGTGTGCGTGCATGATGTGACAGTGTTCATTGTTCCTGAAAGCCACTGTAGTTTCTAAATCAAGTCTTTTATGAGGTTCTGCTGCTCTGGGCAGACCATTAACATTTCATGTCACCCTGGCTCACTCTCTGTCTTACTCCTGTGGGCTAGAAGCAGAAAGTCCTGCTTTGAATAATCTCTGCTACAGTCTGCAATACCAAACCACACTGACCACACTTAGTGGGATCTTACGGTGGATTGTGTGTGTGTGTGTGTGTGTGTGTGTGTGTGTGTGCGCGCACGCGCGTGTGTTTTAAAGTTTAAAAAGTCAACAACAGCTGTTGACCTTGACCCTGAGCTCAACCTTCTGCACATGAACGTCGCATTTTAGTTTAAACATTCATTTTAGCAAAGTGATTTTCATTATGCCTGTTGAGGAACAGAGTTTTTGAAATCAGAGTAGAGCCGCAGGGGGAAATTTTTCTCTTAAGTTTCATCACTTTGCCAGACTTTATTGTCTCTTTCTCTCACTATGTCCTCACTCTCTTAACATTCACCACTCACTTGTCAGCTCTGAAGCGCAGCTTGCCTTAAGTATCGGGATTCAGTGTGTAAGCTCATCTCATTATCCCCGTTTGTGTGTGGACGTGCGCGCGTGTGTGTGCTTCATGTATAACTGACTGTGAGAGTGTGAGTGAGTGATGGGTGTGTAAGCCCCCCTCTCTTGCGCTCTGTTTGAAATAAAGCGACAGATAATCGCAGGGCTCTGGCGAAGCGAGCTCATCTGAGCACCAATCGATACGGGTGCCATAGCTTCAAAGCAACCCTTCAAAGAGGAGAGAAATAGCCATATGCTCTACGTGCTCTGTGTGTGCGTGTTAGTGTGTATGAGAAACAGAGGGAGGGTGAGAGAGCCAGAGCAAATATGTGTGCGGATGGGGGGAAAGAGAGAGATTGGGAGTGAGAGAACAAAAGGAGGAGAGAGACAGAGTCAGGGAGTCTCTCTGTGCAAATGAAAACAGTTTTCATTTGGTAGCAAACATTATCATATCACAGTTGACATGCAAAGTGCTTGTGATGCAACTGATGTCACTATTTAAATTGGACAAAATCATTGTTTCGTTAGCTGGTAATCTCCTGATATTATGGCTCTGTCATCTTTTATTCAGCAAACTGGCAGCAGCTGTGGCCTTTGTTGGGAAAATGGGCTGGGAGGAGACACACACACACACACACACACACACACACACACAGGCATCCTATCTCCAGGTCTTTAAATGCTATCTGCGTGTGTGTGTGTGTGTGTGTGCATGTGTGTGGTGTGAGTGAATCAGACAATAGACTATACAGTGCACTGAGAGACAGTGGGAACCGTATGAGTGCAGGAAAGAAGAGTGTAAGCGTGAGAGAGTGACAGAGTGAGAAAGGGGAAAGTTGTGTTTGTATGTGAGACAGAAAGATGGAGAGAGATCCCCCAGCCATGCTGTGTTTAGCAGTGCCATCTCACCTTCCTCAAAGTGAAAATGAGAATATATTTTTGACTCGTCGGTGTAAAAAAAAAAAAAACAACTTGTCTGGAAGTTTGCGCGTGAGTCTGTTGGTGAGTGTGATAGAATATGTGTTTTTTCCTCTGTGCATGCAAACATGTGGAATTGTGTAAAGTGTGCATGTGTGTGCATGTTGAGAGAGAGAGAGAGAGTGTGCGTTTGTGTGTGTGTCTGTGTGTGTCAGCATGTCTAATTAGCTGAGACAAGCAGGTGTAAAACAATAATTAATGACACAACTGACTAACTTCATTATCTCCACATGAGCTTCTCATGCTGGCTGCACAAACACACACATGCAAACATATATTCGGTAAACATCTCTCTGAATATATGTGTGTGTGAGAGAGGAGGTAGAGAAAGAGTGAGTGTGTTTTACATGCTTTACTACAAAATAGTAGTTCAGCGGCGTGTAGAGTAAGTGGACACAATAATCACACACGTCGCTGTTCGGCCACTCAAACACTCATTTAGTTTGCAAATGGACTCATTACTAATGAATCACAAGCTGCTTTAGAGCAGGCTGAGCACACAGTAATGGTTTGGCCATCCTCCAGAATACAGACACTACAACACACACACACAAACACACGCACGCACACACACTCTGGTTGACAGAGATTGAGAGCGAGTGTCCAAAAGCCCCAATTACCTTCAGATCCAATGTAAGAGAACAAGCTAGAAAGCTAATTACAAGTCCCACACATGTAGATGGGAATCATTCAAGCACGCACACTCACTCACACACACACACATACAGACACACAGTTCATTGCAGATGCTCTGTCACCAGAAATAGCATTTTCTTAGCGTTTACAACAAGCTCGTTATGGAAAATATGGCTGTGTCATTGTTTTATTACCATAAGTCATGATTACAACCCCTGAGCCCAGTGATCTTTATTGAATCATCAATAAGACTTTATAACTGACTAATTCCAGTTTTAGCCAGATTGATTTACACTTCACCACTCTGCTCAGCTCGAATGAGATCAAATGATATTAGATACCTCTAAATGCACCATGTTGTCATTCAGTTAAGTGGAATAAATATGTTTTTTATTTATCATTCAAGTACTATCAATCTTTTTCTCCTGGCAGTTTGCCAAGACATAAATACTGCTGATGCTCTCTCTCTCTCTCTCTCTCTCTCTCTCTCTCTCTCTCTCTCTCTGTGGTGAGTGAGTGAGATGGCAGTGATTGCACAGAGTAATTGGACCTAATGAATATGTCAACAGCCTGTTTCTTTCTCTCTCCATTAAACACAACTGGATTAGATTTACTGTGCTTACCCCGACAACTTAAAGACTCCATCAGTAGGCTACTTTCCACATGCACGCACTCTCTCTCACACACACACACACACATTCACACTCACACACACACAGATTGGCTTAGCTCAGTGGATCAATGGCCTCTTGGTCAATGTCTCCTTCGGGAGGGTAATCTATCTGGTCCTCACTAATGAAACAGTCTGATCACACGGTGTGCGTGTGTGTGTTTGTGAGAGAGAGAGAGAGAGAGAAAGAGATTGTGTGATTGTGTGTGCCTGTGTGTGTGTGTTTAAATATCTCTGTGCAGTCATGGGTGTCAGATTGTCTCTACAGTGTATGGATATGGTGTCATGTTGTTTGTTCTTAGGTTAATTACAGACTTTATCCGGCAATTTGTATAAGCCACACACACACACACACACACACACACACACACACACACACACACACACACACATATCACTGTGTTTGTGTACTTAATGAAAATATTTAACACATAACAATTTCCTTCACATCATGAGTAGTATTTCAATAATCCTGAAATAAGACATACACCTTCACCTAGTATTAAAAGATCCTCTCATAACTACAAAAAGCTGCATGCTGGTGGTGACACAGATGTGTAGTTTAGTCATTTTCAACAGTCTAATTCAAACACATTATTTTCTGCCAGCGCCTTTTTTTAAATTAGTTCCTACCAAATTATCTTCATAATTCAGACCAAATTGTCGTTGACAGGTGAAAAAACTGCTGCTGTTGTCTGTGTTGTCTGTCTCTTTGGTGTCAAAAAATGTTTTCTTAAGTGAGCCCCATGACAGAAATACCAATGCCAAATAAAGTCTGCACAGCCAATGAGAGTGCAACAACCCCACACAAAGGCAAGAAATGAATTCCTCTCTACAACGCTAGCAAAAAAGACCTTTTTTAATTGAAAGTATAAAAGTCTTGTGTGTCTTGATGGCCTGATGGTTGCAATGTAACCGCAGTGTCCCCAGTTCAATGCAGGACAAGGGCCTTTGTTGCCATGCTTTCTCTTGCAGTGTTTGTTTTTCTGATCTCTTCCGATGCACAAAGGCACAATTCCAGGAAGTAAATGAAGGAGGCGAAGCTCTCCGCTGTCTCAAGTTATAGTCATTGCAATTACAATGTAATAGATAAAAACACTATACCATGCCCATTTGTGATTTAAATAAGATGGAATTACTTATCCTTTATCACCGAAGGCATATAAGTGAGCTGCATGTGTGTGTATTCCTTTATTATATCTCTGAGAACTAGCTGTGTTTATGTGTCTGTGTGTGTGTGTGTGTGTGTGTGTGTGGGTGTGGGTGTGTGCGTAAAATAATCATGGTTTGTCTGTTACTATTACCTCTACAAAACATCAAGAACCCTCCACACTCACCGACCACTTCATTAGGTACACTTGTATAATGTGATCCAACACAGCGGCTCTGCTATAAAGTTTGCTTTCATGAAGCTTATAGCTTTTTAGTATTTGTTGACAATCTCTGGCTGAGCTGTTTTATTAGATCATATTAGACTGCGTAAGTGTACCTAATGAAGTTGCCAGTGAGTGTGTATCAGCCTTGTCCCTAAGACAATAGTCACCAGAAATTCTCTCCAACTGCAAAGCTGACAAACAGTGACTCGAAAGTCCACAAATCAAATCCTCTGAATCCACATGGTTACATTATGGAGACTGTCTAAATTTTCCCTTCATCTATCTGTAGATAAGTCTCTGGTTGCTCTGCAGGAACTCGACTGCAAGCTTGTACTTGTACAGTTTTAAGAGTGTTAAATACAACCCATGGTGTATTGGAGTAAAATGACAAAATGCTACCTGGATTCTTTTTTGGTGACCTTTCCAGAAACCAGGTAGAGAGAGCTACCGCTAATTTGAGATGTAAAAAGACATTGTTTTTCAAGTGAGCTCAACCTTTACAATATGTCTGAGATCATTTAAGTTAGCATCTGCATGCTACATTTTCTTTAATTGGGAGGCACTTGGATTCTTTTATTTGTCAGGTTATATTCGTTGCTCTAAAGGGCCACACAGGAAGGTGGGGTGGAGAGCCTGCCATCGTAGTGACGGTGTAAAAGAGATATTGTTAAAATATGGGGATTATGGCGCACATTTTCAGGCAGTCTCTTCTGGAAAACATTCATAGTGTCGTACTCAGTTGTTCACAAGAAAAGTGACAGAAATAGTTGTGTGAAGAATGAAAAAAAAGAGTGAGCGAGAGAGGAGTTCAAACCTGGCTTACATTCTCACCTCCGCAAAGCTGGCCAATCGCAGCATGAACAGGGTGTGAATCTCAGATTGTCAGATTCAGAAAGTTACAGAAATCGTCAGACACAGCCCCCCGTAATCCAGCGTCAGAAGGATGCAGGGGGAGGGGGTTTCCAACTATTCAACCATTCGACACACACTGCTCACGGAGTAAACTGGCAGCTTAGAGGTGTTTGCATCGTCTCTTTCCAAGGCTGCATGCTCTGCAGCCAGGAGAGCATAGCCGTGTGAAGTACAGTAGGTCAGTGTTTGGCAAGGGAAAAGAGAGATGAACAACACCCGACAAACCAGGGCTATCTCCCCACTTCCTGCTCTGCTCTACCAGAGTCTGATAAAGTCTGGAGCTGTAGAGGGAAGAGAGGAGAGGAATAAATATTGTACAAGTTCCAGAGATTCAACAAATCCGTGAGGACTATTTCTAGATTTTTTTTCTTTCTGTTTATTTAAAGTTCTGTCTTAAACAACCCCCTCAAAAGCAGATTTAAGGACATTTTCTTTTATGATTTTATGAATACTGTCAAATGGTATTCAGTGCAGCAGAACCTGCCTTACTTTGCACCATAAATCCACTCTCGCACTTTAAAATCTCTAGTTGTACCTCACATCTCTCCTGTGAAGTGTCTTGGAAAGTTGTTGTTCTGCAACCGCACCCTATAGTAATCTAATTTCAGTCTCTCTTTTTCTCTCCCCCTCTTGTTCGTCCCTCTCTCCTCTGCCTCTCCCCCCTTTTCCGCTGCCTCTCTTTGCAGTTTGACGTGTTGAAGTGCTTCTTAAGGTAAGAGACACTCTCATTTCGTGTTTTCCTTCTCTTGTACTTTCTTCCTCTGATTTTCAACCCATAAAACACAGCACGCCATCCGCACTTGGCACAGTGTGTGTATCACGAAACAATCTGCGTCCTCAAAATTTATTTGGCTCAGGATCCTGCTCACTGAAACACAATAACATTGTGTTAAGATAACAAAGAGACACTCTGGGTAGCACTCCCACTGCACTCCCCTGATAAAACAATAATCAGAAATGCACAGAACTGAATCATCTGACAACAGGACACTTTATATAGGGATTATACAGCATGTGTAATACATTTACATCCCTCCATTACTTAATAAATAATTTTGATCAATAATATATATTAAGCTGTGTAGTAACTCTGTGATGTACACACAAAGAGTAATATCACAAAGTAAATCCTCTTCCACAGTGTTTTGCAACTGAATCTTTCTGTCACATGCAGTTAGTCATAACCGAGTCTGTCTGCAAAAAAAAGTAAACAACAACAAAAAAAACCTACTTCTTTATAGTTTTTAAAAGGCAAGGCCACTGTTATTGTTTATTTATGGATTACTGGTTTCAGCTTTAGTATATCTCAAACTTATTACTTTCAGGCTGGGCTGCTCTGTAATAATATCAGCAGACTCACAATACTTTCAAAAGAAAATTAAATGTGCTACACTGGCATACAACCAGGCCTGACCTGTGTGGCTGGGCACACAGGCTGTGTGTGTAATATCTGACTGCAGTGTACAGTGTGAGCACACCACAGGCTTTTTTAATATATATATCTTAAGTGTCATTTAAACATAAAAGGTTTTATTTTAGCACTCAGAGTTTATGTGACTTGCTAGGGAAAAAAGGTAAAAGTGTATAATTTTCTCTATGGTTCCTCAAAATGGAGATGAACTATAGTTTAAATGATAAACAAGAAAGTTTCATATTACAAAAATAATAATGATAATAATATACTAATAGAGAACTATGATAAATGTTAAAGGAACAGTCAGTCAACAGTCTAAACTATACTCTCACTATTATACATAATATTGTTAGTCAAATTTAGTAAAACGTTAAACTTCTTTATCCATATGATTGAACTGACACGTACTGATAAATAGTTCCCTGCTTAGCTCCACCCAACTTAAACACAAGGGGGTCTCATCAGCCAGACTAATGAAAACATCTTTAACTCGGCCACTGGGTGTGTATGATTCAAAGAGCGAAAGCATCCACAGACTTTACCCACTAGTAAATCTACTTGCATAAATAGACGTATTGTAAATTTCAGCTCTTGTCGAACAAGTTTGCACAATGCTGATTAAGCATGTCACTGCCATATAGGTTTCTGAGTATGTCACAGCATGCAGACATTATAAAACCAGTGTCTGGTGCGACATTCCCACCATTTATGTTAGCCAACAAATACTTGCTCACCAGAGCTGAAGGTGGGAGCAGCTATAGCTGCAGAGTGACAGTACCAGAAGGCCGATGGTGTCACTGGCATGGTATCATTAAGTACTATTCAGTAACGTTTATTCATGTAATTACTCTTGCTGCCAGAGTGTGCAGACAAAAGAGCTGCACTTCTTAAAGTATTAAAGAAATCAAAGTAGTCTAGTAGTAAAATGCTTTCTGTCAGTGTTGTACTATAAAATATGATGTTTTATGTATTATTATTACTGCTGCAGCAATGTAGATGTTGTATTTTACTGCTGTACTGGTGTGTGGTTGAGCTTATTTCAACTACTTTACCGTCGAGTAGATTAACTTACAGCAATGTATCACATTCTGTCAGATCATCATGTGCTTGCAGCGTCACTGTCCTGTGAGAATAACATATTTCTTATAATCAACTTTTCTTGAGCTCAGAATAAACCCTGTTTTCAACTTTTGTGACGATGCGTTTTTTTTCAGCTAATCAAAGGGATTTTTTTAAATAATTAATTTAGCTGAAGAAGTGGAAGGATTTTCAAAACCCATAAAGCGTTACTTAATCCTTTCCATATTCACAATTCCCAAATTTGCAGATATATGGCTTTCACTGGAAGGAAATACCTATAATTTTTAGTAGAATGTAAAGTATTACATTAACTAACAAACTAAATTATTTCTTTCTTAAATGTAAAGAGATAGACATTTAAAACTGAATAAAATAGAAACACTCAAGTGCTGAAATGTAAGGATATTACTCAAGTAAATGTACTTTGACCATTGTATGAAACAACAATTGATGAAAACAGTTTGGCTCAAAGAGTTTATTAAACTTTTAATCTGCATTTGAATATGAATAGTGCCACATATCAATATTGGGAAAAAACAAACACTGTGATACTGTAATTATTGCTGAATTTTGTCCAAGGCACCCACGCCTTCTTCAGAACTGAGGACAAGTAGAGAGGGGTGCCAATCCTCCAAAGAAGTTAAGACATAAAAAGCACCATGTAGCTACAAGGTTCCTACCAAACACAGATGCCATGTTAGTGTGCCCTTTAGTATTTGTTTGCTTTGGTGCCCAAGGTTGTGTGTGTGTGTGTGTGTGTGTGTGTGCGTGCGTGCGTGTGCATGAGGGCATGTGTCTACATCTTAATGTCTGTTTCCCTCCTTGTGTGTGTCTGGTTCCCAGTGTTTGGAGTGGGCTCTGTTGGGACTGTGTGTAGAGCCTCATTAGTGGCTAAGGTTTGGCCGGCCCGCTGCTACTGGAGACTCACTCTGGGGCACAAAGTCATATGTTACTCTACTGCTGGCCCATCTGCCACATTGGCCCTCACTTGAGACTCTGAGTTTATTTCTTTTTTCTGTGTGCTTGCATCTTTGTAAGCATTGGTGTGAGGTAACTGAGTACTTTTACTCAAGTATTGTATTCAAGCACAGTTATGTGGCATCAAAGCGAGCAGATTTTTATGATTGCAACTCTCCTGCACCTCCTGGAGAGGCATGCCTCATACTTTCTGTGTAGTAGATTAAATTACCCTTTATATAAAGCAGGAAAAATGAGCTCCAAATTGTCTCTGCAACATGCAAAGTGCTGTACCAAAAATAAGAGCTAACCGATTAACACTGGCACCACTCTGCAAGATGAATTCTTTTGCTTTTAAAACTTTAGGTACATTTTGCTGTTAATATTTTGCTCTTTTACTTGAATTACTGAAGGACCTTTACTTGTGATAGATTAATTCATGTAATACCATAATCTAGGTAAATACTCAGCTCTGATTGGTTGCAGGGTGCCTGTTAATTCCTGACAACAGACACGTACTGGTCTGTTCACCATTCGTACTTGAAATATCTGTTGCCAGGTCGTATCTAAGGTATCTAGGATTTGTCCTATTTACTTAAGAGGTGGTCATTTTGATTGTATAAGAATCATACTGGATGGTAATGATTGTTTCAGGCTTTAGTCAGGTGTTACCAGGAAGAGTAAGTTATGTCTTGTGAGAAACTTCTGATTTTAATTGAAAAACAGCTGACATACATTAATGGTCATAACTTATAAGACGGATAACAATCTTCCAAGGGTGTGTAATCAGGAATCAATGGACCTTGTCGGGCTTATCCCCTGCGTATGTCATTGCTGGCTTCACTTAAATTGTAACAAAATTTCCAGCACTGCTGTTTGTACAACAAGCATGAACATGAACAAGTGTGTTCATGTTGAGACATTGTGTAGCTGCCAGTCACGCAAGTCTGGTCAGTCACATTGCTCCAGATGGCAGGTAAGAGGAAGAGATGAAATGTTAAAAATTATCCAAGCAATTCATCTCAAATTCTCAACTGATGATGTTTTGTGGGGCTCTTTCAATTAACATGGATAGGATATAGTAAGCCCTGCATGAACTGGTCCAGTGCACAATGTCGCTGTATGTGTACAACAGCTCTCAACAGCCCAAGTTGTGTAATGTGTTGTGTTTGCAGTAAAAACTCGTTTAAAGCCTTCGCTTTAATAGCTCCACTCAGCTGGAGAAAGGTTAATTATCACATCCTGTTACTGACAGACAGGACACCTCCTCCTGTCATGCACACACACATACACCCCGAGCCACACAAACACGCAGACCATCAAACAAAACTGCGCGCAGTGTGTATCTGTCATATAAAGATGTAATCCAGCATCTGTTTGTCCTCATTTCCTTCATCACTCGATTGAGGCTTTCATTTCTTTCTCCTCAACTCACTTCCTCCTGCCTGCCTCCTCCTCTCACACTACCCATAATCACAATATGAAGAGACTGATGCCACCAAATTCATTCATGAAGCCGCTCATCAGGAAGAAACAGACCAAGTCCCCTTGGATCACGTTTCTTCACTTTGATGCAATGTGTGAATTGGGCAGGTTTATCACATCTCTTAAAAAACGGGGCACAATTTAAAAACGAAGTGACAGATGAGTGGACAGAGGTGTTCGGCGGGTGTGAAGCACTGAACCACAGAGAATGATTGCTGTTGTGTTCACTGGAAGATGCCAAACAATTTAGAGCAAAGAAAATTAAACTGACAACTGAAAAGGAACCACAAAGAAGGAATGGAATCTCTTTTCTTCTAAAAATGGACAACTCCACTTTCGGTCATAAACCCTTTTACAATATATCTTCATGTCATCCACTCGAGTCTTCCCTTCACTTCATCTCTATCCTCAAACATTCCCATCTCCTTCTTTTCCTCCCACTCTTCTCCGGGTTTCTTTTTCATCCTCCTATTTTTGCGTGCATCCGCCCCCTACTTTGTTGTCTTCCATCCACCTCCACCCTCTCTCCATCCTCATTTCATTGCCAGTCTAGACAGCTTCAGCAGCAGGTGCTGAGGCTGGGAGAGGTGGAAAAATAGGGTGAGAAGAAGGGAGGGAGGGAGCAAGCGAGGAAAGGAGCCAAGGGGATAAGGAAGACTGAGGGAGAACAGAGAGAGATTAATAGATCAAGCGGAGAGGCATATGATGAAAGTTTAGAAGAGTATGGAGAGGAAGGGAAAGGAAATGAAAGGAAAGGAGAGGGATGGGTCAGGTTAAGGTAGGATTGGAGCAGAGAGGAAGGAGGGGGAGATATGGGGAAAGTAGAGATCTGAGTAAATCAGGTAGGTGCTATACTGAGGGGAGAGGTGCGGAAGAGGCTATTTTAATGCAGGGTGGAAGTCAGGTGCTCGAGTGAAGGAAGTGGCAAAAAAAAAAAGGGAGGAAGGGGAGGCGACGGGAGGTGTGAGCAAAGGAACGATGAGGTAATGAGAAAAGAAGTGTGAGGAGAAGAAGGGAGGGGAAACAGGGAGGCTGGTGGAGGAGGAGGAAAAAAGTCGGAGGGTAAGTGAGAAAGAGGGGAAGAACGAGGATAGATAGATGCATGTATGGATCTAAGGATGGATGGATGGATGGAGTAGGTGTAGGATAGAGGACAGGAACAGTGTTGTTGTGCTTTTTACGGGAGGACACCGGCTGCAAGGAAGTGAGGCGGGTAATAAGGCCATAGCTCATTCCTGTGGAGCAGCCTCTATCCTATTAGTGACTACCTCTCACTGGATGACTTATATGCACCTCGTTTTTCACCAACAGTATGACAGCAGATGCTTGAGAAGAAACAAACACGTGTGTGTGCACGCACACACATACATGCACGTTGGTACAGCAGCGGGAGCGATGACAGGAGGAATCTGTTCCTCTTTCCTGATGTGAAGAAAGAATCGGTGCAGAAAAACCAACAGCTCACAACAAAGTGTCAGATTGTAGAAACACCTCAGAGATAAATGTAAAATAGTTTTTATGCTATTCTGCGTTAAGACAGGCTAAGTTATAAATCGAATTAATTACTCATTATTGGACACATTACTCACTGAAAAGTTATCACCTCACTTTACTCACCAACAAAACTAATCAGTTACATTACTTAAATTACTCAATTAGACTTTGCCAAGGGTGCCTAAACCATTTCAAAGCCTCCACAGCCAAACATCACATCCGCTGCATTTGACAAAACAAGACATTTACTTGCCGAGCATCAACACCTAGCTTACTATTCGCCTCCGGCTCAAAGCAAAACCAGGTGAGTGTAGGCTAATTTATTTTAACTTATTGTATGAGCTGATTTCTATAAACACTCTGCTGAGACGGAGTGCACAGGGTAGCACTACAGGGATGGTGACGGTCTTATTGGAGCTTTAAGAGGATCTACAGTTAGACATGAAGATGTTTTGGGTTGTCTTTCTTTTTGTGGTTGTAAACTGGATTGGAGCTGAATTGTTTGGGGATTGTGGGGAAAACAAAACACACTCCACCAACTTGATTGAACTCTGGGGAACAAGTCTATTACACACTCACACATACACACACACACACAGTGCTTAAAACTGTCACCTTGATTTCAATTTCTGGTACATGCATTCATGTATTTGACTGAGCTGACATTTTGCCTAAAATGTAATGACTTTTAATCAAGTAAAACTGGACTATGACTGGACTAAAATGCCCTAATAACCCTAACCCTCTAATACCAATAAACATTTTCATTTAAAAATTAGAACTAAATCTAAAACAAATACCAAAATTAACACTGAAACCAAGTGAAAGCTGAGACAGCAAACTGAAATCAACTCCGACTAAGACAGCAAAAAAGCTGATCCTTAAACTCTCAAAGCGACAAAGTGTTACAGTGTTTAGTCAGTGATGGACAGAGTGGTGACATGCAGAAAGTTCAAATGCTTTAACTCTGGATCAGTTCCTGCAGTGTTTTCTTAATTTTAAAGGCACCTTATACGACACTTTATCACATCTTCTTACACATTATAAATGACTATTGTGTTACTGCCCTACACTGGTGAAAAATACATTTCAATGGAATAAAAGGCAAACAAATAGTCTCATGTTTCCACCGTGCGAAACAGATTTGAAGCCAGTCATGAGTTGATATCAGTCTCAGCTCACTCAGCAAGTCCAAGATTCACTTATTTTCAGAAGCACCTCTGGACAAACTCAGGCTGTTTGAAGCATGGAAACAGATCATCTTCTATTCACTTAACAACCTTGTACACTTATAATGGGTGCCTGAGTGCTGTATAATCAGTCGCCTCAGGGAATTTTGTAATTGCAAGATATTTAACAAAATCCCCTGCTATCTTGCAAGGGTTTGCAATTTGGACCGGTCCCCACACTTTTACCCTTCCAAATCCTTTTCATTTGAACTAAAATAGTGTCATTGTGTCAGAACAATCCAATCAAAGACGTCTAGTATGCATTTAGAAACAATTTCAAACTGCATTTAAATTGAAATGGGAGAAAAGAGTAGAACGAATTGTCTTATAGTTTTGCAAAAAAAAAAAAAGCCAGCAGGAAATTATTTTAGTAAAAAAAAAAATGCAGAGAGGATTGGTACTTCACAAAAAAGAAAAAATAATTGTCTCAATGCCACACACATAAATATGCACACACATACACAGTTAAAACATCTTTTCAATCCCGCCTTGTCCTTTAAAGTGAAAGTTCATTTGTGTTATTGTAATTTACCATCTCCACGGTGACATTTTCTTCTGAGAATGAAGACTGACCCCGTCAGACTCCTCACCCACTGGAGTCCAAGCAAACCCAAGGACTAATGGTTTGGAGGGATATAAGAATCTATTCCAATGATTTTAGCCATTTTAATTAAATTTATGCATATTCTTCCCTGTGAAGAATTTGGGGCAGCTGTATCAGCAAGGGGGGGGGGGGAGAGAAAATGGGTCACTTTGGCAGAGGGGCTGAAAGGCTTCATTAGGAAACCCGTTGCAGTCATTCTGTGGCCATTCTAATTCTGCTCCAGCATTCCCGTTCCGCACTCGTGGGATTCCAATATCAGCCTAACATTTGTGACCTCGTCAAAAGCAAGAAATAAGCAGGTGTCAGGTCGTGCTGGTCTCACCTGCCGCCACCTCTATGACATTCTGCCACCTTTCCCTATTTATTCTGCCTAAATTAACTCTCTGTCTCGCTCACCTTGGGGAGAGAAATGTCAGGTGTTTCTTATCCAGAACTTTACAGGTTTTTAGCGAGAGAACCTGTGCGCATTGTCTTTGCCAGTGAAAGAATTAGGATGTTAGCACTGAGACAATTTGATGTTAATCGTGCAAAAGAATTAGATGTACTGTGTGGTTTTGCCTTTCAAAGATGATGGCTGAGCAGATGGAACAGGGCAAAGCACTGTCAGAGTCTCCACACTTTAGAAGCGTTTCTCCCCTCTTATAGCTCTTCTGCCCTTTCTCATTTTGCTATAATTCTCCTTATCCACCTCTCTCCACTTCACCCCATAACACTGGTTCATTTTTCTTGCTTCCCTTCTGTGTTGTAGACACTTTCTTTCACTTCTTTCGCTCTCTCAGTCATTCGTTCTCTTGGCCCCGAGCACAGTAGCGTCTAATATGTCTTTAAAAGTAGGACACCGCTGAGTAATTTGTTGCACCTACCAAATGATAATTCAGAATTGTCACCATATATCCATGACTGCAGGGCCACCCCAAGCGCACAATAGCATCTGCTGCTCTGGAGAACAGTCGTCGTGATTTTCTCATCATTGTGGTGTTAAATAGAATTTGAAAATATAGGATTATTTCACAAAGACGTGACACCGTTTCACGGCGGGGATGTTTGTGCCCTTTGTGTAAGCTGCGTCATTACACTGCCATTACATGGAATTTGCTGTGTTGTAGATTGCTTACAGCCACCCTCTGCTGCAGCTTTTCTTCCTAACAGTGAGCATGGGAGAGAAAAACCTCCTTAAATTTCAACCTTTTTCTCTGTACTGTTGCAGATTATTAACCAGCAGTTTGAAGAGGTTTGGCCTCTCACGAGGCAGAATAGAACAGCTAATTACTTCTTTACAATTGTCATTGTGATTTACCTAAAGCCCTTGAAATTCAAGGGAAATTCCAACAATTTTACACATGAATCACTTAACAAGTCTCAAGTGCTATCTGGCCTGAAACGCAGTAAAGTGGGGTTGAAACTTTGTAAAATGGGGAGAAATAACCCTAGGAAAAGTGTTAGGCTTAATATCATACAGGACTGGGAGAAATCTTTAAAACCAGGTGCCAAACTGGTGTTTTAGAGTGTAAATAGCATGGTAGATGGTGTCTAATTGCATTACTGAGAGTACAGGAGGTCAGGATGTTTGACTCTTCAGTTTGCCTCAGAGTTGTGCAAAGTTATGGAAATCCAATACTAAATGACTAAATTACAAGAAATTGGTTGTGACATACGATGCATTTAAACCAGTATTCAAGTTAGAATAACAGGAATGTAGCAACACTGCTATACATTTGGCTATGTGTTTTTGGTGGATGTAAAGTATGCCAACCTTGTCTCAGTGCCATTCCATGCAGCACACATAGTGTACAGTGATGTCTGAACCAAAACAGTTAAGTTACAGTTGTTGAAACCGAAACAATGAGTAGAACGACAATAAAATGCTTAATAAATCATTTTTCCATTGTTAAAATAGAACATTGTCTGTTTCTGCTTTAAATTTAGTATGTTGAAATGCGCTATAACATTTAATTCACAGTCTACAAGTATTACTCAGTATGTGCCAACAAGAAAGTCCCAATTTGAACCCCAGCACCATGATCAAAACCTGATTTTACCTATTGTAAAGTCAGCTTGAGAGCAGAAGTGTCATTCTTATAGGGAATGTTTCTCTCATTGTTCTGGGTCAGATGTGTGTGATGGATGGATGTCTGCTTGAGAGTGCCAGTGGAGGCATAAGATTTTAAAACCAACTGTCTGGTCTAAGTCCCAAGAATTTGGTATGTTAAATCTGAGACATGAAGGCACACTGGAGCATTGTAATCTGACTCGACTCAAAATGCCAGATTCAGCGGTGCTTATCCTACTTTAGGTTTTAAGAGGAGCTAATTTTTTATGTAGTTTAGGATTAAAGTGTGACTTGAATTTATATCCTGTGTGTGCCTCCTCTCTGTCTCTCTGTTATCTTGCCGTCTCATGTACACGTTGTCGGATGAGCACGCAGAGACCACGACTTGTGCTCAGTAATATTCACACTTTAGGCCTTTTTCTGTCTCGAGAGGTTCAAGAGCAACAGGTCACCTTTGAAGGCGCACTTGAGCTATGCAGGCAGTTGTGCATCATGTATCATCTCAAAATGCTTAATCATCCTTGCGGGGGCAGATTAGTTGCCAATTCCTTTGTGTGAACTCTTAAACGTCACACACACATACACGTACACAAGTCGTAAACAAGTTCAAGTTGTTTACGCAGAACTGTGTCATGCCGCTCTGAGGGTCCCTGTTGCCAACTTGACCTGCAACAACCTCGTCAGAATTCTGGGCAAACTTTGATCAGCGCTGCATACACACCTCGAAAGAGTAAACATGTTTACAGAGTTGACTTTTCTGCTGAAATATATTTTCTCTAGAAAATTATACGAGTGATGAGCACGTGACTCTGAAACATCACACACAGCATCAACTGCCACTGTGGAAAGAAAGGGGGCAGCTTGAGAAGGGTTGTGTCTGGAGATAAAGTTTGTAGGTAACCATGTCAGTGTTATGCATGGCCCTACTGTGGCACTACATTCAAAGTAGGGCGTACGAAGTCACCATCTGATGCGGGCTCTGATGCCCAGTCTGCTCACCCTGCTTACTCGCTTGCCTTGATGTTGAGTCCAGTTGACAGAAACCTAAGAAGAGTGTTTCACACATGCTGAGTGAAGCCAAACCAAAGTAAACCAAGTTCCACTGAGCTGCCCTGGTTAGGGTTAGACATCAAAAAAATTATCTGGGCCATTGCTGCGCAGGTCAGTGCAGAAATAGTTTGGTTCATGGAGTGAAAAGGGTATGTGAAAGCACTTTAGTGACCTAAATAATATGCAGCTTTTCCTGTGAATCATTTCCGCCACCAGCAGAAACCTTTAAGGTGATGTCCAGACAGAGCAACAAGAGTTGAATTCCCTTCAAATTACTATCAACATTTTGACTCTCACTGAATAGTCACTTCAGCCATCAACATAAAAGGGTTTCAAAGGCTGCTCTGAAGGGTACCCATGGGAGTCCTCACAGAGATTCAAAGCAACTAAAAGGGTTTGCAGACAGACTTTCACCATGGGTGCCGCTTTATCACACAAAAAATCAGGGAGAAAACTACAGTAATGCCGTGTCCACCGAAAACAGGATAAACATAACTTGTCCTAGCTTATTGTGCAAGACCTGTAAGCTGAAATTGCTTTCGCCAACATGAGCTTTCCAAATGATCTAGTTTCCTCTTCCTCTTCCTCGCCCGCACAAGCCTGCCGAGGCTTTAATTACTTCTGCTGGGCCAGCACAGGTGAAGCACATTCTCGCTAACAAGGTGGTTTCCAACCAGGGAGCACTGAAACACCAACAGGAAAACAACATGATGGAGAGGAAAACTGGCGCCCACAATAGAGGGTAATCGATGCTTATAATAATCCTCCACCCAACTGATTCCACCAGCCATTGTCAGATCATTACAGAAGAAACATGGTGCAAGTGGAGAGGAAGCCGGGTAGGAATGTGTTGAACTGAAAATAAAGCATGAACTAGTTTTCACACACAGTGTACATATAGACCAGTGACAAATTAAAGGAAAACCTGAATAAAAAAGGGCAGAAACATAACAAATGCAGATGCCTCCACATAGGTGCAATGCATGGTACAATTGAGCAATTAACATCCAAAACACTGAGCAGGCCCAGTTGATTCTGATTTCGAATCAAATTGGAAAGAAGAAAAGAATTAAGTGACTTTGGAGGAGACATCATGTTTCAGTCGTGGATGGCTGAAGCTTCGGTCACAAAGACTGCTGCAACTGACAAATGTTTGAACAGGAAGAGTGACTAAAGAGACATGAGCATTTAGATCTATGTTAAATACGTGAGTAAACTGGGACTGAAACTGTGTTCACCAATGCACTTTTGATGATCCCATAGCACGTATGTAAGGGAAAACAGAAGAGCCACTCTTCTTCAGGCGACTGAGAATATAATAATGCAGGACGTTATCAGACTCTCAGCAGGAACAGCCTGTTGACAATTACACAGAGAGGGATTTTATAGTAGGTGCGCAGCACATAAAAACCTCATTACAAAGATGAATGCACGTGCGAGAGTTTGAGGTGCTGGTCTGCAGAGTAAACTGATCTGGTGAGTCATCCATGACAACATTCTGGACAAGTAGACGAGTGCATGTGTGGTGTACACCATGACAACTGTGCAGGCCTGAATGCTGGACCCCTGTAGGGAAGGGATCTGGTGGGTGGGTGGGGGGGGGGGGGTTGCTGACATACTTGGGGTCCACTTGTACCTTTTAGAAGGAATGGGTCACTGCAAATCAATACAAATCTGACCTGAGTGATCATCTTTATCCTAAGGATGAATCAATTTTTCCCCCAATGGGAGCAGTCTCTCCCAGGGTGACAGTGTCTCCGTTCAAAGTGCACAGGGGGTCACTGAATGGTTTGATGAGTATGAAAAAGATGTGAATCTAATGCTGCTTGCGGTCACTAGAGGTCAACCCATCTGAACACCTATGGGAGATTCTGGATCAACACTTTAGACAGCACTCTCACCTACCATCATCTAAACACCAAATGAGGGCAGTGTTTCTCACAAACACAGGCTTTACTTTGAGTGAACCACCCAGGAAAATTAACTCCAGACAAAGTATATCAGGTGACCCATTTTTTATTTTCATTTTTTTGATCTGTTTATTATCAAAGAGATTGGCATCCTCTGTCACTGATGAACTAATCTGACACTTGATCTGCTGTGCGCCTGCCTAGACTCCCCACCAAGTCAAACTCCCAGAGTTGGAAACATTAGAGGGAATATCTTTTAAGAGAAGACTGACTTAGAGAACCATTGCTAAGACAGATTGAAACTGTCTGCATCAGGAAGTGGCCCGACACCTGACTAAGACTGTTTTGTTCCTTTATTTTATCCTTTGTCTGTACACACGCCACAATGCACATATACACAGCACTAAAATCCAACTCATGTCTGAGGCAGCTCATCAGAACACACATCTTCTTCAAATGGCTTTGGACTACATCATGTGAGTTTTAGCCATTATGACCTGAAAACAACAGGTGTTCAGAGGTCAAGGAATGTAACAGTAGTGACATGTGTCCTAGTTTTCATTGGTAATTAAATCACTCTCGATCTTTACATCATCAGAGCCTGCAGTTAATGTATGCTGCCATCATCGTCTCTGCCCTTATTTAGTAAGTCGGTCAGCAGCACAAACACAGGAGTGGTGTAACAGCACAGACTAGTGGTAACTCTTTGTCACAGCATTTTGCTCCAGTTGCCAGTGGCAGTCACTCTAACTGTCTTAATATTGGCGACAGTATACATGCCATACTCTCATTCATGGTATGTTTGCTGTTACATATCATGCCTGTAACACGCCACAGCCTGCCGCACAGTGTCTCTTACTGAAAATGAGTGTGTACAAATAGAATCAGAATACAGTAAAACCACTCAGATTGGGTATTTACATTAAAAAAAGTTAAAAGCTGTTGTAGTGCAGTTGCTGATTCACAGCACCGCCGCAGTGGTTTATTTGTCAAAAAGCCTCAAAGTTCAACAGAGGACAGATTTTACTACAAAAATAACTATGCAACTGCCATGAGACCCATCCTGATTTCACTCCACCAGCGAGGTGATTTCTATTTTGCTCTGACTCTGTTCGCTCTGCTGCACTCCATAGATGGCAAAAGAATTCTGGATAACGGCACAGGGTCACTGCAGTCGCACAACATGGAAGAGTAACATCTGGAAGCGTGTGTGTGTGTGTGTGTGTGTGTGTGTGTATATATGGTCTTTCTTCACTTACATTTAACGCGCCTCTATGCTAGTATTCACACGTGTCCTAATACAACCCCTTTGATCTGCCGTAGTGTGTACTGTATCATACTGATGCTTTTTTTCCACTCCGGCTTTTTAGCCCCTCATCGCCTTGCAGCCCGTACAGCTTGTAAGTAGCTGGCAAGCCTTAAAAGCCTTAAAAGCTCTCAGGGTAGGAGTTGAGCCGGGGCTATCCATTTGACCTGACCTGCTTTAGGAACACTTACTGTACATTAATTGTGTTTATGTCATAGGATTTTGATCAGGAGCCTTCGATCTAAATGCTATTTCTTAAACACACACACAGATGAATGCAAAAGCAAGTGCAAAGCACACACAAACACAACAAACTTTGTTGAAAGCCAGAGTTGGCTTTAAGAGCATCGAGTTCTGAAAGGCTAAGGCTCTGTTCCTAATCCCTTTCCTACTTTTCCTCTTTTCTCCCCTCCCCATCCCTCTTTTTGCTTTCTCTCTGTATCTCTTCTTCCCTCTTGCAGGAGAATTCTGGGGAGATTTCTTACTCTTTCATTCCTCAAGGATGAAGCAGCACAGTGGACCTGTGTACTGAAACAGGTAGGTATTTAACATCATTATGACCTTCAGACAGACAAATGCACATACATAAACGTCTTTCCCTTCACTGTCAAAGGCAGATTTGTTCTGGGTCAGATTTGTGTATGATTTATGTTGCTAAAAGGCTGTGCCATGTCCACTGAGATAGATGCAGCAAAGGAGTAGAAAAAGGAAAGATAAAGGGGTGGGATCTTGCTTCTGAGAAAGAGAGTGAAGGAGGCAGAGAGAGAGAGAGAGAGAGAGAGAGAGAGAGAGACTTATCCTCAGGGACAGAAGGAGCGAGTGAAGACACTGTCGACAGGATGAAAGTTTAACCAAACATCAGCTCCCCACAGGAGTGGCAAATCTGCTGCCGTCGCAGTGGACAGACTGGAGGAAAGACATGCAAAGAGACAGACCGGCAGACAGGACAAGACAGAGCGGCGATCCCCAGCTGTTTTTAAAATGCTGCCTCTGATACATTATTGAATATGCAGCTCTCCGATGCATCGCTGAGCTTTCCTCTCATGTTAGCGCTCAAGTTTGCATGGCGTCACCATTCTAAATATAAAGCATTCGCTCACCCCTCCTCGGTATGTTAAAAGATGCAGAGGCTGCACGTAGGCTGTGTGTGTTGCACTGAGTGGCACTTTTCTTTTCTGAGGCTGGCTGGAGTTTCAATTTGTGTGAGGGTGTGTGTGTCTGTGTGTGTGACTCATTTTGGAAGCAAGCCTGTGCAAACTTCAAAAAACAAAAATAGATTTCATCAAACTCCTTGAAAGTGTCGTTAGATGATGCACAGAGTATACTGGGGCGAGCGCTTCGCTGGGAGTCGCTTGTACTGTACACTGAAGAATGTAAGATGTTATCAAGGGGATTGGTTTTGTATCAAACAGCATGTGGGACACCGCAGGTCTGCGACTATGTAATGCAGCAATAACTTAGTTTGCACAACTCAACTGTCCCTCCATTTTTCCTGTTTCACATTTTCCTAGTTTAATAAGTTGAATTAGGATGGGTGTTCTAAGGTCAGTGCCCTGAGACTCTTTTGTGTGGAGTACCAGGCCTGGTCTACAGGTGGCAGCAGAGCAACATACCCAGCAGGCATGTTTCTGTAGCAGACCCAATCGGCTCATTTTACATAGCAGATCTCGGTGCAGGCCTCCCTTCATTTTTTTCTCTGTGTCATCCAAGACAGGTTTTCAAGCAAATGATTCTTCCTGGCCAACAAACTACTGTGTAAATCAATCAATCAATATGGCTCTTTGTTCATGGATCAAGTGTGCAGACAGTTCAAACTCACATGAAAAATCTTGTCTTGTTTTATTTTCAGCTCCCACTTTCAAACTTCATGTTCCAGGATGAACCATGAGCAAAGGTAAGAAACTTGTCTTCAACTTGACCTTAATTCAGCATGCGTGCATTTGTGTGTGTCAGTGAGCACATGCCTGTGAGCGTGCGTAGAGATGCATGCCTTCCTGTCTGTTTGTGAGGATGCGTGGACACCTGGGTCCAAGTGCTGCAGGGGGTATGTGCAGTTGTATGAATGTTTGAGGGTGTGTGTTTCTGTTTTCTGACAGATGTTGTAACGACATGATTAGCCCTCTGGCTGCCAGTAGTTCTGTGTGAGGTTGCTATAGTGACTGTGGGTTGAGTGTTGGGGAGGCCAGAGAGGAATATGAGGGTGCCGAGCATGAGGAGAGGGGGTGGAATAGGAAATGAAGTGCCTGGTGCCTCCGGCCTGTGTGTGTGTGTGTGTGTGTGTGTCTGTGTGTGTGTTTGTATGTGTGTGTTTCTGTTTTCCTGTTCACGAGTGGGTGTGTTTGTGTGACGTTTACGTCTGTTTGTTTGTGTATTTTTACAAAGAGTACAGCATTGAAGAGACACTCATCTGTGTAATTGGGAATTTGATCAAGACAATTCACTCAAACACACCATCAATCATTTACATACACACACACACACACACACACACACACACACACACACACACACACACACGTTCAGTCTGCGTGGGAGCAACAGAGACGGGGATCCTGTGATGGCTGGAGCGTGGGCTGAGGGTAACCTGCTCTGCCTCACAGACCAACACCATGAGTGGGTCGCACGTATCACTTATCACTTAAATTGCCGCGTCAATGGAGCTGTTGTGCAAACTGGTACAAGCCAGAGAAATGCCCTCAGCACAGAGACTGTGAAACGGTGTGATGTGAAGCACCATGCAGCTTCAAGAACACGGCTCAAGCTCAGCTTCATTTATTTTGTTTGTGTTCTAGGGAAGAGCTCATTAAGACCCCCCTACTAAGACACCAGTTTACTACTTTTGTTGGTCTTTTAAAACCAGGCAGAACTTTGAATATTCAACAAGGGATATGTTGTTGTATTAATGTAACTTTTGAACACATATTTAAATTCTTCCTTGTTTTTGATATAGTTGACATCGGTGTTTAGTATGAGCAGTAATTCATAGTGTTGTTTTAATTTCATTGGCACATTCACAGATTTTTCTCTCATAATTTGTGATTTATGTGTGCACTTGTGTGTTAATTTCATATGAGAAGGCTATATTTTCTTTTTTTTTTCTAATTTTTAACACAAGTGGAAGAAAAGAACCAAATAGAAAATGCAAATGTCAAATGTTAATGCAAACATGAAAAACTAGGAGACAGGATTATAAAAGTAATATGTGACAGGGTGTATTAAAAATGTAATATTTTAATCACTGAGTTAAAAAAAAACAACAAAACAACATCCCGTCAGGGCTCTGAAGTAGTTGATATGTTCCCGGGGGGCCACCTGAAGTGAACCAATCTCATTTTACGTAACAATTTAAAGCCACCCTGAGGCTCTGCTGCTACATACACAGCAAACCATCCTCATGCTTGTCTCCTGTATTGCCCGAGTGTGCAGACTGCCTTGGTATAATAGTCACGGTGAGAGATATAATGTGTTGTACCATACAGGGCTGGATTCACACAGGGATTACACCTAGATGATTCTTCAATAGAGGAGAATTTAGTCTCGGGTAGCCGGGCTTAATCCGCGCCTGTAGAAGCGGACCACAGTGCCTTGGAGCTGTGGCCAGATATGACAGAGAACAGAGAGCAGCCAGATTAGTTCATACTAGGAAGAGGGCTGAACTTGAAGCCGCCTGACAGAGCGTCTCTTGACAGCTCCTCCCAAATCTCTCTACTCTCTCTAATGCAGTCTGAGGGAAACACTGTTCCCCTTTCAGTCTTTTTGACTGTCTCTTTCTTTCCCTTGCTCTGCCCCTGTCGCTCGGTGTGAGGTGAGAGCGAGACATAGAAAGTAAGACTGTCTGTGTGTGTGTGAGTCTTATCGCTTCATTAGCCTGCAGATTTCTGGGTCATTCATAGCCTTGTTCCCACTGTCTCGGATGCTGTAATTACCCTCACATGAGTCACATCTGATAATTAGGATGGTCCGAACTGGACTCAGCCTAACACACACACACACACACACACACACGCTGTTCGCTCTTACAGATGTGACACATATGCACACATACACACACATCAGTCATTAGTGGAGAGCTTAACATGCTGCATAGTGCTAATGGGATTATCATTGCTGAGGGTCCCACTCATCAACCTCTTACTCTTCGCTCTATTCATCATCAAGCACCATTCTTAAAGACGAGGAGGATCTGCCATTTTCTACATGATCTCTTCCTTTCTTTCTTTTGTCTTTCTCTCTTTTACACACATCTTTCTAGGTCTGTCTTTCCTCCCCACTGTGACAATGAATATCTACTGGCATGACAAAAGACTGACTACGTGGGTCTCTGCACTGGCCCTCATTTCCTTAGTCTCGCTCTACGGTCTGCTTTCAAGGAATGGCAATATAATGTGTGAAAACACTGAGAAACCCTAACTCTATAATACATGTTCCCAACCTACCAAGCTGATGGCCTTCAGCTGTTGTGACTTTGTAATAATATAGTGTTTTGTTTTACTTTTATTTGAATATTTTTTACCAGTCTGAAGAGGTCAAATGATCATGCAATTCACAAGAAAAAAAAAAGGATTAGAGAAAAGTCTGTAAAATGAACAATATGTGGTGTAGCAGGATTACTGTTCCCTTCTGCTATCCGACTGTATTGTAATCATCTTGTGACCTCTTGTGTTTATCTTCCGATGCTTTGTGTGGTCCCAAACCCCTGGATGGGAAGAAAATTCTTTGATGTGTTTGTCTTATAATTTCAATTTTGGTGGTGGTAACTGTAGTTGTTGTAGTAACTGAAGTAATAAATTCCTCAGACCGTGATTTAATGACCATTGACCGAGTTCTCCTGCTCACAGGGCCTTGCCAGCAGTGTCAACATGTACCATTTTTGCGCACAGAACAATAATGGTACCTTAAGGGCATATCTATTAAGTAAATTTACATATAGCAACACACACACACACACACACACACACACACATAATAACACAGTGACCAGCATCTAGGCCACTACTCCTTCAAATGAAGCTCAATGTTTCTCTAGACTGTCCCTGATTAGTACATTAGTCCAACATCACCACATTAATGTAAACTATGTTTGCCATCAACATGGAACATGAAACCCATTAAATATTGCCTTTAAATTTAGATGTACAGGTAGTCAGCTACCCTTAAGGTGATAAATAAAAAAGGTATCACCACATCATACTAAGAATATGAAGAAGAAGATTTTGCAAGGAATGTAACTTTGATATGTTGTTCTGCTCTTTTATCCTTCAGCTGCATCGACATAATCACCTCTCTCCATCTCAGCCACTCTCGGCCCTCTCTGCTATCATCACTGCACCCATTTCATCAGCTCATTTAAAAGTAATATTACCCATAACCATTCAATTTTCACTGTGTTTATTCTGTTGACTGAAACGGTAATGGAGATATTGACAGCGCAGCGCAGAGTGATTCTGTCCAGGCAGGCCATTGTGTTGAGTGGTTCGATGGAGAGGAGTGGATGACTGGAGGGCTATCTATGGTATTACATATAGTGTGGAAGGCGTGGGAAAGAGAGGCCCTCTGAAAGCCAGAAGCTTAAATACCATGCCTCACATACACAGACATAAAGGGACAACTCACACACACACACAGGGATACACATACAGGCAGTGGATTAGGATGGGGATTATGGAAGCATAGCTGTAAAACAGGCAGAGACAGATCAGCGTTATACTTCATAAACACACTGGATGTGTATTAAAAATGTACAGTAAGATGGATTTATTCTGAGGTGGATGGTATGATGACTTATGTTCATGCATCATGACTGAGCACTATTCAAGCTTGGACAGTCTAATAGGGATGCAAAGAAGCCTTAGCAACCAATTATTGAAACAGAATGGCAAGAACAAAAAGCTAGAGAGATTTTTCATGCCCGGGTCATAAAGTATTTAATAATGGTCATGAATTTCAATTTTCTACTGAATGACCTATAGAGGGAACTACAGTGAGATATAAAATTGTTCGTGATGTAGAATCTAATCTTCCACCACATACAAGAAAAGACAACCTTGACATTTTGCCAAGCAAACACGTCCTGACATCATCACCTGCCAAACTCTGTTGATGTACTTTATTAAAACACCTCCAGCACCATTTTAAATAAATAGTGAACTGTGTGAGTTTGTGAGAACTGCCTTATCTGCAAGGACAGCAAGACACAGAGGACGTCAACCAAAAGTTTTGCCCAGAGCCCAGGGTGTGTTGCTGGAGCATCTACGTCAGCTATGTCAGCAGCTCTGTGAGGCTGTACTTGAGGTCACCGTGCTAACATACACACAATGACAATGCTGACGTGCTGATTTTTAATCAAGTATAATGTTTACCAGTCTCACCTTTTTAATTTAGTGAGATAGCATGCTACAATTTAATTAGGCAAAGCAGAGGCTGATGGGGATGCCAGTGAGTATCAAACAAGGTGAGATTGTAATGTGAAGATGCTGATGAAGCAATCAAGATATTTCACTCATAACTGTATATGTGAGCATAGTGGTGATGCTAAAGGAAATGTCTCTAAATCAACAAAGTTTGTAGGATTCAGCCATTGAGGAAAGTAAAAATGTATCTATGCATTAATATCATGATATATCATCATCATCATCATCATCATCATCATCATCATATATAGCGTTGCAAGATTCGCCTAAAACAACGGTTCATCTGTATCACAGTAGTAAGAACATTATCGCTGAAATAAGGCAGTTAGTTGAACGGATGTAGATCACATTTCTAAAGCTCTGCTTTGACAGACAGGCCAGTAAAGATTAACTTTATCAGGGGTAACAGAGCAAGGAGGAGATGAGGAGCAGTGAGTTTAAGTCCATTTGGAATCCAGGGGGGTGGCGATATTTTATAATTTCTAAAATTTTAATCTTTTATACAGGAGAAGTATAGTTCACCCAAATAGCATTGAACATAGTTTCTCACTTACCACTAGTGGGATCTATTCATAACCAATGGTTGTCAGTTTTACATTCTTTGAATCTGAATTTACACTTTCCTCCTCTGAAACGTAACAACCACAATATAACAAAAGTAAATAAAATTTTCTTTGTCTTGCTAACAGAGAGACGTTTAAATGAAACCAGGAGATTGTTTATTTTAAATGTTAGTACTGAGGCTTTCAAAATTAATTTTCTAATGTTTTGAGCATCACTACATTGTATCGGCCTGACAAATGATTAAGGTTAAGTGTCCCTTTTGACATTAAATTATTTCAGTAAATAACATTTCACAAGTCATTTAAAATAAGTGGATAAGTCACTTTAGTTTTTCCTTTTAAATAATACAACTTTGAAATGCCACGTTGATAAAATGTGACATTTTAAGCTTGCAGGGATTGTGACTGGGGTGAAGTTTAAACTGAACTGTCAAATCAAGGCTCTGTTTGATGTGATGAATCGACTGCCATCACTGCTCCCTCTTCATTAGTCACTATTCAAACTCTGCCTGGCAAAAACAGATGATTGCTATAGCTTGAACTGAGAAAAAAAATCACGTGACCTTTAATCGTCACAGGAGCTTTCTGCCATCGTCATGTTCAGATTAGCATCCATAATGGCCGTAAGACTTTATAACCAACTATGACCACTATCGTAAAGCTGAATGTGGTGAGCACAAACACCCATATAATGAGAAAATGAGAGGAAACACTTCACCTCTCCACCACCCGTCTTGTTAATATGAACAAATTGCCCCATTGTTGAAAGCAACGCATTGCTGTAAATTGGTGTGGATGTTGCAATGTACAGGTCCTTTCTGTCTGTTTTCGAAGATAAAAATGCAAAATGATATTGTCATCCTAGACAGTGTCAAATAATGTTTCAGAATCAGGCCACACACTGCTCACAGCTTGGTCGCACGCTGCTCATAGCACTGATGAAGCACTTTTCAATCTACGTTTCGGCCCCGTTTGGTCACCAGACATCAGTCATCGGCACACAACTCACTGGAGGTCTGTGGCTCCCTGTGATCCCATCCTCTCTACAACCGTCAAATATAATCATCAATCTCTCTTTTGTTTCCTTTTATATTCACTCTGCATTTCTGCCTGGCCTTCTCAAACTCTTCCCTCTCACCTCCCCTCACCCTACTCCTCCTCTCCTACATTTCCCCTCACTTCTTTCAGTATGCTGAAATCTATAACTAGCAATTTGCCAATCTCTCCCACTATGACACACACACACACACACGTACGTACATGCACACACAGACACATGCAGAGGCATCCAGACCGCAAGAGCTGCTGTGGTGTATAATGACAGATAATTGGCTATTGTGGGTTCGCCCTCGGCAGCAGGAACCAATCACAGTGACAGCCACTTCTCCATGACCCGTGTGTGCTCGCGTGAGTGTGTGTGCGTGTGCGAGTGTGTGAGGATCTGAATGTGTGTGATGCACTGATTATATTTTATTTTGCTGTCTGCCTTTGTTGCTCTGTGTATAGAAGTAATTGCACCAATTCGTGCAGCATACAGTACGTAATTGACAGCTCTCTTTGTAGTTTATATCCCTGTCATTTTTGCATATCTGTAAACATAAATATGCTATTCAACTATGCATTTCTGTATGTGTGAGTGAGCGTGCGTGAGTGCATGCATTTCGAAAACGTATACCCACTGCTGTCCCAACATTTTACTGACTTATAATGTGTGTAAATCCATGCAGCCTCGTTTTGACGTATTAGGCTTGTACACAGGTAGAATCTCAATAAAATGTCCTTATTTAGTACCAATGACCACTCAGTGCTTCTCGTTTTACATTCTTGGGGTTTATGCAGCCGCCTCGAGGGTCCACAGCTCCACACAATGCAGCGTTGCTGTTCCTCACTAATGTGATAGCTGCTTAGCTTGTCATTCGTCACTCATTTTGATGGAGTCAGCAGCCTTGGTTAATGGTCTGTCTGCTTGCCATTTGTACAGAACCTGTTGACTCCAACTGTTCCAAACTGATCATAAAAACATCATTTTTTCAGGAAAATAATCCTGATGTGTAAATTGTAGCCGCATCAGCAACTAGCCATACTGCATAGTGTAAGTGGAAAATGTCTCCCTCTGGTTTACACACACACTCCCTCTTCGCTTTTTCATTCTTACTCTTTACGAATACACACATTTATTCTTTGGGCCTGTATTCTGTCTCTCTTTCCCTGCCACTTCCTCCCCTCTTGCTGTTTCCCCCCCTCATTTCTCTCTCTCTTTCTCTCTCTGTTTGCACCGGTTCTCATTTCCGCTCTTTCAATAGTAGGGAGTGCTCATCCAACCCGTGCACACCGACTAAATGAGATCCTGTGTGTGCGTGTGTGATGTGTGCATGCAGCTTTGACTCTGTAAATATGATATTTTCTGTATTGCTAATACGTGCTACCATAAAAAATGTGCGCGTTTGCGTGCATGTGTGGAGGAGGGGCTGTGTACTTCATCATACCAGCCAGCTCAATATTCCCAAATGCAATTTCCTCGATGTGAAAAGAGCAGGCTGGATGTTCATCATTCTATACTCCCTTCTTAGTGTTCAATAAAAGCTTCTTTAGGACTGCCAGGCTGCTCGCTCTCGTGTGCTCTTTTTTCTTCCTGTCACTCCTTCATTTTCACTCTTTCTGCCTCTGCACATAAACACACACATGTACACTCTCCTGCCTTTTGTGGAACACAGCGTATCTGTCTCCTGTGCATGATTAAAGTGCATATCACAGCATGTTCCCTGAGTGTTTCTTTGTAATGCTGCTTAACATTCTGAGCCTATAACATATAATTCAGCCCAGCTGAGCTCAGCTGTATTGTGTTTGTGAAAAATCAATTCCAGAAAGGAGATTTTTACAGGTCTGTGTAGATAGAGACACATTTCAGCTCTGTCTCCGGTAAATTTATCAATTTGCATTTTCAAAAGCTCAAAATTAGCTTTTTCTCCACAGCTCAGCCAGAGGTGGATTCCTATTGTCGGGGCCAAATCAACACGTTTATAACAGGAGTCAAAAAGACTCAATTGGTGCCTTTTAACACCAGAATGGCAAAGAAGTCATAAAAGGCAGGTTTGGTGGGGAGTGAATAAGGACATAAAATGTTGTCAGTGTTGTTCATCCTTGCAGTGTAATCCAAATATTTAATTATATAGGATAGACTGTAGCTTTCATGTAGGTATGATAAACCAACATGCAGCCTGTCCTCTTACATCCCTCTGACAGCACTGTCCTTGTTAGCTATATTAGTGTCCTCCTCTATGAAATTATGGTTGTAATTGTCCAGGTGCAACTAGGGAAGGTGCCATTTCTAATACCAGCCAAGCCACTAATGGTTTAGCAGGCTAGTGTAGCCTCACACGTCTGGTTTAAAAACAAATGACTGGTGAACTAGGGAAACGGCAAGTCAGTGCCCACAGGAAGGAAGGGATAATGATGTGGTGTGTGTGTGTGTGTGTGTGTGTGTGTGTGTGTGTGTGTGTGTGTGTGTGTGTACCTCTGTGTGTATGTGTGTGTGTGTGTGCAGCCAAAGACGTGTGGAGTCACATTTCCACACTCAGTGAGAGGAAGGACTTGTGTCTTTATCATCAATCCTTGAAGTCGGAGGAATGTTTGTGTACATATATGTGTATGTTGGTGGGGTCATGTGTCAGTGCACAAATGTATGTGCAGGACATTAATCATTAAGCATCAGTGATTAAGGTGGGTGTGCGTCTGTGCAAGTGGTGTGAGTGGGTGGCACTGTGGCTCTCTATGATGCTGACATTAGAGGCAATTATTGAAATGTCATGGCTTTAATGGGCCGCCGCTCTGGACCCCTCTCATAAGTCATGAGGTGAACTTTCAAGGTGATGAAACATGGACATGAGATTTCAGGCTTTGTGTGTTTTTTACTTTTTTTTTTTTTTTTAACTTTTCATATTTGTATTCCAGACTTGTCAGCTGCCTTTACTTTACACACACACAGTTAAAATTACCAGCCTAATATTTCATTCATAGGGGGCTAAATAAAGGTGTGTTGACACAAAATGTTTGCTGCAAATAAAAACTATTGCCATTACTGGTTAGATACCATGATTAATTGATAATTAATTGATTGGTCTGTAAAATGTCCCAAAATGGTGGAGAATTCTCATCAAGCTTGCCCAAAGCCCAGTTTGACCCAAACGTATCAACATTTTTTAAAAAAAGAAAAACTTACAACAAGGATAGTCAGTCTTCAGAGGGATCACCTGAAGGTTAAACCTACTTGGAGCATGTGTATGAGCCAGCCTCGCCTAAGAATGCTGCAGACTTGCAGTGCATGGCATTATTATAGATTATTGCAGTGAATTGTTGCATCTATCATAACCCAACTGTCTCTGAATTAAATTTTGTCCAATTTCATGCCACATTTCTGCAACAGACTTTTGGTTGGTTAAATCTATTTTATTCAGAAGAAGGAACATTTGGATCGTAGGTTATCAGAAAAACAGCAAATGTTAGCAGCGGCTCGGCTCGCAGCCACTCTAATTACTGGGTCTGTTTGTTTTGCAGAAGAAAAGACCTTTTTTAGTGAACAGGTTTTCATTTCTGTTTCTTTGTATGGCAAAACAAAAGAGGTCTTCTGATCAACCTCTCTTTCTGGACAAATGAAACTAGTTACCTTAGTTGGATGAAATAACTAGATAGTAGTCAGTATAGTGTTCAAGTTCAACTCTTCTCTTTAAATAGTAGTGAAATCCATTTTATTTATAAAATAACGTCACAATAGCAATGTTTTTGTAATTGGGTGTCACTGTTGCAATTGAATGTAAAGAATTTTCAAAAGCCCAAACTTTTTCTTTCTTTACTCTTTATATCTGTAAAGACTTTGACGATCAATTATCTGGAGTGTAGAGAAACACCACCTAACTCATAGCAAACACCTCTGGCTTGTCCACCATAGCAGTGAGTAATAGCATTAATGATGTTGTTTTCCTTGTACAGTAGGTGCTCCAGTTTCAGAGCTCTAGCACACTGGCACACCTGAATGCAACGAGTCCATCATTAATGTTACTGGTTGGTTCTACAGGCCAGGTCATTTTAGTCAATGGTAAGTCCAAGATAAAGAGCAAATACACTTTCTCCCGTGCCCCATTAGTCCACTGTTCCAAAAAACTTTGTGGTCTGTTTGGCAGATACACAAGCACAGTACCTAGTGAAATGTCCAAACGTCCCTCTATTGCCACTGGCCTATATGCGAAGACATTTGTAAAAGTAATGCTGGATCTTAGTGGTGATCACATACAGGTGCTCTTTCAATACTCCAGATGTACTGTGGTCATCCCATCTGGTGAAGGGCACACTGCATGGGTAGAGCAGCAACAACATGGTTCCTGAAAGAGAAATACAGTATTAACAAGTATCCATCATGTTATTTAATCATAAAATCTGTTCGGTCGACTAGTTCATGTCTTCACCTAAGGCTGCATGGCTTGTAAACTCTCTTTTCATATGTAACAATTCAACATCCATTATAATCGCATATGCATCTACAGTGTTTTAAAGTGGAACCAAATATTTGTTGGGGTTGTCAGTTAGTTTTGTAATTGGTTACAGTACTGAGACATTTCCATTAACGTTGCATCTGCCAGACAAATTTGAAAGCTTTTTTATGATTTCTTTGTCCAGTAGTAGCCCTTTGTTCAGTAGGTCCTCCAGCATGTTTGCGTCAATGTAGTAATAATGTCAACATCATCACTGCTCCTCAGCCAGCAGATGTCTTCTGATTCCCCTTTGGTGAAGTGTAATGTAGTTAGTTGTTTGTCATTTTGAAAACATTTCTCTGCATTGTAAGATCCCATTTTAGTGAAAGCATTAAGCATTATCACTGGTGAGCAAAGAAAACGCGACTCAACTAATGAATTAATTTTTTTGTTTAGTGCAGTTCTCAGGATTTTGGTCTTACCTGTAATAATTTTGGATTACAGACTTTGAGAAGTGTTCAGAACTGAATTGTTTTGTTGGTAACAAAGTTTATTTCTCTTTCATAGTTACAACAGTGTAACAACATAACAACAATGTAAAGGGGTAAACCTGAAGTCACGATCACATTTGCTGTGGTGTTGTCCTGCAATGGAAGTTGTGTGTATATGGTGTCCGTAGGATCATTTTAATGTTGCATAAGTCTTCCAGCAGGCTTTGGCTCATTTTTAGTGGAGACTTGAATTTTATAGTTTTTTAATGACATGTTTTTTGTATGTTTGTTTTTATCTTTATAGGATGGAATAAGCACCTTTATCTTTTTTTAACTGGATCAAATGGGAAAAAAAAATCCAATAGGTCACAATTTTCCCCTCAAAGTAAACTGGCATTTTTGATACAGTCTTCACTATACTGTAGGTTTGAAGAATCATCTTTTAGACTGTTTAATTGTAGCTACTCTTCCATAGTCCGAATCACTGATGACTTGATGAAGTTGACTTTAGATGGATATGGTCCAATCGGGCATTTTAAAATGGAATAGTCAGTTACAGTTCCCACCACACATGAAAACCTTGCTGCCAATAGGTTAAAAATCAAAAAAAAAAAATTCAATCAGTCCCACTGACACCTATTTTTAGAGCATTAGAGCATTCAAAGCCCACATATTGCTGGCACTGTGATATGTAGAGCATAGGACTTTTTATCTCACAGGATTAAAACCATAAGTGAGCGGGGCATTTTCTATGAAAAGCATGTACTCTAAATTGATAAAAATAAATAAATAAATAAATAATTCCCATGCCACAGCATAACAGCCTGGAGTACTTTATTAAGCCCACTTGAGAACCCTGTTGCAGATGATACCTCCAATAAAGTAGAGACAGCGTTTAAATTTGTCATTTTCCCAAATATGTGCATTGATGCAGGCTTGGGGAACAGGGATGTGTTGAACTGGGTTAGTGACTGTGGACTCAGAGAGCTGAGGAAAGGCAGAGTTCATGCATGAATTAAAAAACATTGAAAACTGATAAATTAGTTGGTTGACAGTATGCACAACATGCCTGCAGGGAGTGTGTGAACCCAAGCAAACATGTGTGCAGACAGTCATGTGTTTTCACATACAGGGAGCACCCATGCGTATGCACGCACTGAATATTGAACTCATACATCCATACATATTTATCAGTGGATCACTTTAATATTTAATCAAGAGATGTGAGATAGTGCTGTAGATATGTGTTGACAGCACTGGCATGTGAAGTAACAAAACAAAAACATCAATTAGCAACACTGGACGTGTGTACTGGAGGTATAGTAGATTAATGTGGTCTTTACAGTGCCATGCATGTGCATGTGAAACTGTTGAGCAGTGTAGTGTCATGAGGCCCATCAAATACTTAGATTTTATTTAAGCCAGTGAAGTTATCTTGATAGAAAAGCCCTTATCTCCCGTGTGTGAGTTATTATCTTTTAAGAGACTAAGCGTGCATGACTCTGGGCACAAGCTCATTGTGTATGTGTGGGCATACACATCTGTGTATGTGTGCGAACTTCACTGTCTGTGCATGAGTCCACATGTGCGTGTGTCCCCAGCCTGAAGTTGTGTGTTCTTGTACCCACTGAGCTGAAGAGTTTCTGCAACAAAAGCACGTTTCTGCTTCTCCGTCTCATTTACATCGCACCGATGGGAATCTGCTGCACCACTGATTGTGTTTGGTGTTCTAGGTCAGCACACCCAAATAAGTTTGTGTGTGCGCGTGTGAATGTGTGTGTTGGAGGGTAAGCATGTGCTCAAAGTCTGAAGGCTGAGGTTAAATTCCCATTTTCACCCCCTTGGACTGACTTCCTGTCTCTTTGTCAGCATGGAGAGTCCTGACACTAGAAGTTTTTTACATACCACACATACATTTTACACAAAACACACACATATCTGCACCAGCTCATGACATGGCTAAAACAGACAAAATGCTGCAGTCTCTCGAGCTTTGTCCACTATCATGCACAAGGAATTTTTTAGTCACTAATTCATTTGAATAGTTATGGGGATGTTTTGTAGCAGAGTCGGTACTACAAGAAAAATTTCATCATGAACAACAGTATTGCATCAAAAAACTGATGAAGTAGCCCAGAACTGCACTTGGATTGTTGTGTAGAAACACATACACAAAGCGAAATGGATCACTCATATGCAGACTGCTGTGTGCTCTATAAGCAGCCCCACATGGGAAGATTTTTACATTTGGTATGATCATCCAACACACTGAACTTCAGATTACACTGTTAGTCCTAACATTTATTGCACGAAATAGTTGTGAAATATTTTTTTTGTCTGTCGACCACTTAAAATGAGATGCTCCGTGGCTTCCATTTTTCTTTTTTTTCCTTTTCTTTTGGGCGGGGGCGGCGGGCTGGTGGCCTAAATAACAGGAAATGTCCAGGCAATATCCGACTTTATCAAAGAGCTGCTCCTCAACTGGAGATAAGATCGGCTCCACTTGTCTCCACGGATAAATTGTGTGTGATTGCCTCTTTCCTAATCTCCAAAACCAAACATTACCCCACAGAGCCTTTTTAGTCTGTTAGGGGAAAAAAACTCAACAGAGATTTTATCAAATATTGAGCTTAAGATTTGACAAAATTACTGAGAAAAACTATCAGTCATGAGTTCACCTTTTCACCTGCTCTGAAATCTGTCTTATCTTCTTCACTGCAATTATGTCACGAATTTTATTTAAACTAGCATTTGTTGTTCTTATTATATTAAAGCTGAGTATGACATGTGACCAAATGCTGGTCAGGTTGACGTTACATGCGGGGGTTTGCGCTCCTCATTGATCCGTCCACCTCTTCGGTCCGTCTACCGGGACGATTTCATGTCTTACCGGGCGAGGGAGTGGTGACAAAGGAAACCGGGGGCCTTTTTTTTTTCTTGGCGACTCCAGATCGCTTCACACTACATTATGGACTCCCCCAAAAATAACGTCGCATGGATTACGCGCGGCGTCTGCAGCTTTAAATCTGCCCCAACTTCACTCCAGCCACCATACCGGGGGGACTTAGCAGCTACCTTACCGAGTCATATACTCACCGGGTAGAGGAAATTATTGGAGCGAGAGAGAGTGCGATTGGAAGAGAGAGAGGGAGAGAGAGACAGACAGAGAGAGGGAGGGAGGGAAACAGACGCACGGTGCTGGATTATTTGGGCAGAGCGGCTGCAGCCACGGTGGATGTTACACAGTCAAGACGACGAACGGAGAGCTTGAATCTATTCAGACTGCGAGTTTTTCCAACGACGGCGCCGGGCGGGATGCTGATATGGTGAGCGCTCTTCTCATTCCTACGTGTAGTTTGTGTTCTTGTGGAGGGCGCACGACGGAGCGTTAACTTCTTATGATAATGCATTCTCTGTGCATCCGCGCTTATCCGCTCAGATGTGTGTGTGTGTCTCTGTACCAGTCCCACGATGTCAAACACATATGACTGACACCCAGTGTCTGCCTTATATTTCCTACCCAGCGTGAACAGTTAGTTGTTTTATTGGTGTTCCAGGTGATTCCTGGCTTTGAATTCGCATCCAGTGGGAAAATCACAATGATATTTTATCACATTTCCTCATTTGGAATCTTGTGTTTGTGGCAGCCCGTAGTGAGTTCATATTGATCTTAATTTAGCCTAATCAATGGATTTATTAATATCTGCCATGACTTCATGATGTCATTTGTATAGGAGCTCACAGAGCAGATCACAATATGACTGTCAATGGCTATTTTGTTGTTGTGTATTTCTTATGTTGCCTCAGTTATATGAATATACAGTAAATACAGTTTTGCGCTGTTATTACATTTCACCCTTGTCAAACGTACAGTGAGATTATTACAGTTCTTTTGACTACAGGGCGCCTCTTGAAATGAGGTTTTTAATGCTGATGAGAGATTAAGGAGGCTGTAAACCGCTTGGTTTTCACTGGGGTTGGTGCCTGCCTGGGGTTTGGTGCTCCCCCTCAAAACATGCTCAGAGGTATTTTCTCACAACTGAGCCGGCACAGAGCAGACTGGATGGATGTATGATGGTGTATGCAGACACAAAGCAATGGGATGTGTTAATGGCAGTCAGTTAGTTCAACCTGTGTTTGAGTGGGCTGCCTGAATTTATGCAAAACTGCATGAACATTTTAGACTCAAATAGGCCACAGTGGATTATATGGGTGAATGCCTGTCTGTGAATTTCACTCTACCAGCCCGTATCCAAACCATGTGGACACATTTTTTAAGAGGTTTGTGGAAAAAGAACATTTTGACAATAGTTTTCATGAAGAAACGTATGTGTAATATTTCGATACTGAGCCTCCCCGCACACACATACACAGACAATATTCCCACTTTCACATGTGAGACGTGATGATTGCATACAATTTGTATTTGACGGCTTGGCAGCAATTCTGATACATGACATTGATATTTCTCTGTACACCACAATTCAGTGACAGTAATGTGTTCTAGTGTGCTGACGGCTCTGTGTGTGTATGTGTGTTAGCCCGTAGTCAGCAGTCTTGCTCAAACACTGTCTATGGCAGCATTACAGACCTCACTAGCTAACAAATCAATCGCACAAGTACTTTTACAGCAATTAGGTTCAAGTAAGTGAGATGGAGACACATACATGATACCAAGAGGTACTTCATACAGTTGCATGATCTTACATACTCGGTTTATGCATACAGTTTCTCTGCTAAGTGCCTTAATCCATATTAAGTGTTGTTATGAAAACCTGCACAGTAGGAGCCATATGTCTAGCTTTGTTTCCAGATGGAACAGCTACATGATATTTTCTTTAATAATCCAGTTGATTGACAAGTTATGGTGCTTTTTCCTGGAGAACCTTGTATATATTGAAGTGAAGTGAAGTCGTTATATTCTAAAATACCAATGCATAAAGCTTCTAAAATTAGCATTTAATATTAAAATGTGACCAATTTTTTGAAAATGTCATTCACACAGCTACTTTTGGTGCACTCTGTCAGATATGTTTGGGCACATTAGGCAAGTGGACTACAACCTGTTTTACGACCATAGCCTGCTACTCTCAGGTCAGAGGTGCCTTGTCACATGCCAGTCTGTAGATGAACAAGTGCTTTACCCCCGCTGATCTTCCACTCTGTTTGTGTGGAGTGTGTACTCATGTGCACGTGTGTGTGTGCATGTACATGCGTGCCACTGCAGCTGTTCCTCCTCTCAGAGAGATTAAGTTTCACAAGATGTGATGGATGCCAGTGTCAGAGCCAGCTGTGTGTGTGTGTGTGTGTGTGTGTGTGTGTGTGTGCGTGCATGCGTGCGTGTGTGTGTTTGTGTATTACATGTTTGTCAGCGCATTTTTGCATTTCTGTGTGCCTGCGCATGTATGCATGTATGTCATAAATGTCCATGTCATTGCCCTGAGGGTTGGGTCAGGTTAGGAGAGGTGATGTTAAGGTCAGGGATGTTATGAGTTGGGTTGGTAATTATAGCGACTGCGCCTTTGGTTCCCACAGACCCGGCCAACACAGTCTAAACCAGGAAGACATGAGCAGGTCAACAGAGTCGGATCACTGCTCTGGTCAACTTGTCCTACTGCAAACAAAGAACTTAGCCAAGAAAAAAAATCCCACAAGATTATACAGAGCAGAAAAAGATTGTTTAAAAAGCTCTTTTGTTGTCTTCGAGTCAGAAGTTTGACTTATTTCTTGCCTGATCATGCAGAGGAGTGAGAAAATAAGGGTACACCTACTTTTTTTATTTTGATTCACTGTGGCAATCGCAATTTTAGGGCTTCTCAAGAATCAAACTGCATATGTAAAGAGGCTATTTTGAGAGACAGGCTTGTGGTGAAAACAGGCTGTAACAGTCAGAGCGGGCAGGCAGGAGGCTCCTGCATCAGCTACAGTTAGCCAGCATCCAGCTGCGTTGCTGCTTACAAAAGTGATGGGATGTGGAGCCGAGAGGAGTGGAGGAGGTGGACGAGCAGCTGAGAGGAGTGGAGGAGACACAGCGATGCTATTGATTTACCTGGCAGTCGGAGGGGACAGCTTCCAATCTATCTCAGCTCTCCCTATCATCTGTCCGTCGGTTCACCTGTGTCTCAGCCTTCCTGTCCTTTTCTCTGTCTGACTCCTCAAGTGCTCCCCGCTCTCACTTTCCCATACTTCTCCAACATCTGAGCCTAATCGATATCATGTATTTCTGTTATCTCTCTCAGCGTGATTTGTTTGTTCCCTGTTTGAGCTGTTCGTCCATGTTACACCTTATCATCGCCTTTTCTTTGTCCATCATTGTCTCTCATCCCTCGCTTGCTTTCTTTCTGTTCTCATCCATCCATCACGCAATCACACCCACATACAGGCTGTGAATTGGTAATTAATAGCAAAGATGTCTTCACCTGTGGAGAGGAGCATATGGCGAGATATTAAAAATTTAACTTAAGACTTTCCTCACTTCATCTGCTCTCCACTGAGGCAGGTTTGTTCTCTCGGTTTATCTCTCGTACTGTTGCTCTCATGTCTTCCTCTTTTAGCTTTTGCTCTGTCTCCTTTTCTCAGTATGAAATTTCTTAGTTGTTTCCTTTCTTTTTATTTTTTATCAAAGCATTGTAGTGGCAGTATGTAGCAAACAAATAGTTTTTGCTCACAGACATTTTTAGCAGCGCTCTGCTTACTGTTCTATAACAGAGATGCACTGGTATCAGATTTCCATATTTATTACATGTGCTGTGTATGCCTGGTGTGTGTGTGTGCGTGCATGAGTGTGAGTGTGCATGTGTGTGTGTGCATGCGTTTGTGTGTTGGATATGGGGTATGTGTAATGAGGAACAGACAAAAATAGAGGAAAGAAAGATTCACAGAGTGAGAGATAAACAGAGAGAGAGACACACACACACAATGACAGAGACAGAGTTTGTGGTGGGGGCCATCCCTTCGCAGCCCCCCACCCCCCATGTTCCAATCAGAGGGAGTCACTCTGAAGGAGCCAGGCACAACCACAACAATGCCATTTTTCCAACCACTCTTACACACACAGACAGACACACAATCTGAGCCAAATGTGTACAGCCCTCCACAGTCAAGGCTCAAGTGTTTCCCTCGTCCTCCTGCTTACTCTCAGTTTCTTCCTCTTATTTAATGGCTTTGTCTCTTCTCTCACCCGTCCTCCTCTTCAATTATTGTCTTCTGCCTGTCTCTTTCTCGCCCATGCTTTGCTCTCTCTTCCCCCGTCTTCTATCCCCGTGGCACGCATGATGGTTTGACATAGCGAACTGGTGCCAGACCACAAAGCCTTATTTTCCCTCTGCAGCTCTTTCTCCCTGCTCCGTCTTTCTCTCTTTCTCTCCTTCTATCTGTCCCCCCCACCACCACCACCCCTCCTTACTACTATACAGTTTAATCTGCAGCGGGGGCTTAGTGGCACGGCTGCAGGACTTCCACATCACTTCTTTCTCCCTGCCAGAGGATTTGCAGCTGTTTGCAGCAGTTCTCCTATGGCCCTCTCTGTCCTACGCCCTCTGTCCTCCCCAGTTTCCAAAGTTATTTATTTGTTTAATCATTTATTCATTTTAGTTTCCTTTAGCTTTGGCCGTTCCCTCTTATATCCTCTCCTTATCTTGTCCTCCCCTCTCTATACAGTGGCGCCTGTGTGTGCGCCATGTGTTTGCATTATGTTTTATTATTCCCTCCTTTAATCACCGTCCCATCAATGCAGCCATAAAACTGAGCTGATGTCTGTGAAATCACTGTCATGGATTGCTTTCTTTCCCCTACACATCCAAAGACAGGGCTCTCACCCAGTGTTTGCTCCAGTTTTTGAGGCGACAGAATATGTATCATTTATTCACTTAAATTAGCCGTCATCCAAATTTTTGTTTTTCCCTCTTCTCTTGGGAGCATCTTTGGCAGTGGTATTTTCCCAGAGATGACACGTCAGTCCAACAGCGCGGCCAGCTCTTCAAAGAACTTTCTGTAGGTGGCGCTCATTTCTGTATTCCTCTCTGGTAGCTATCAGCACTCATGCTAACTTTACTAGCCACATTTGGTGCTCCATCACAACATATGCTTTGTTTTTCTTCTTGGAAAGCGATAACCACCTCCAGGTGTTAAGAACAATAAATATAAAAGCCTTTCATGTGAACCAAGTATGAGTCACTATTGTGTTATATCAATCAGCAACAGAGTAGCAAAACAGACATTTATATGCACATTTTTCAGATTAAAACCTCAAGCTAAAGCAAGGAATTTTCCAGTCCATTATATGAGCAGAGGGTGTTTGCTCTGTATCCTCTGTGGGAGTCTTTACCTCCGCTGTCCCTGCCATGGCTTCAGTCCTTGGCTCAGTCTCACAACCGCTCCATTCACAGACGACAGGGCCAAGCGGCGGCTGGACGCCTTAAAATGGCTCCCACCAATCACCCGCCGCACATTAATTCTATTAGTCTCTCTCTCTTAGCTCCTAATTTTTCTGCCTGTCCAGGATTAGCCCTCACCACTGTTTGTCTGTAGATTTGTAATTAATGATTTTGATTGTCTTTTTTGTTTGTTTTTGCCAGTTGAATCAGGATAAGACTGTTGAGCTGAGCTTTTTCTTTTGTCCCTTCGTTTATCCTTCATCCTGTTGTTGTTCGTTTCCCCTGTCCTTCTCTCTGGGGGGCTGAGAGTCCAACACAAATCCCATTTCTTGTTGTTCGTGTTCAGGAATTATGTTCTGCCTCCCCATTTCCCTCAGACTCCCTAAGGCACCTGGGATTAAATGATGTGTGATGTTTGTGTGTGTGTGTGTGTGTGTGTGTGTGTGTGTGTGTGTGTGTGTGTGAGCACTTTTTCTCAGCCTTTACTGTTACTCTTGATTGTGTAAGGGCTTTCTGTGTGTAACGATCACAGTAAAGATTGACCTCCGATGAGGTGTAAAGCTTAACCGGACGTGGGTATCGGTTTGCCACGTGGGGGCTTTGAGTGTGTTGCTGTGTGTGCATCTGTGTGTGACCACCCCTGTGCACGTGCACATGTGTGTGTGTGCGCGTGTGCACAAGGATGAATAATCTCTTTACAAGCACCAAACATTTGAAATTACTAGATATGGCCTGTCCTCAGAAGAGAGGATGCCAGAGGCTTGAATGCAAATTTACAAACCTGACCTGAAATGTCCTTCTACTGGATTAAGAGTAATGCGTCTCATTTTTTTTGATTAGGGCCACGTGTTAGTGTGTGTATGGGAATGGCAGGGACAGTATATGTATGGATGTTCAACACAGAGCAGGTCTTCACATGTTTATGTCTTTCAGAACACGTGTAGTCGTAAACCTCATTCATCCTTGTGGGGAAACTTGGTCGTAATGTGATATGGTGTCACAGTTGGTGAATGCAATACACGTAATAGGAACACTAATGCCATAAGACATGCCGTTGCTTTAGATAAAAACATACCAACAGACAGTCCCTGCATAATTACACTGTGCCCATCCTTCACCTTGTAAACATGCACCATGAAACCATTTCCTTTCCTCTCTAATGTATCCCAAACCCCTTACTCAGCGATTCCCCAACTACTCCATTCCTGGACGGCCTTTAGACACAGGAAGTGCCTTAGTAGGTCTCTCAATATTGCAATATTAAATTAGACCTGTCATTTAATACATCCCCTGGTGTAGAGATTGGCATCGTTTTCCTTGTGCATCCTCTGAATCTCCCGGCCAAAGCAAAGAGACACCTAACCAACTGCCGGCCTCCCCCGTGCCTTTCATAAGAAGCTACTGTAATAGGTTTATTGAAAATAACAAGGTTGTCTGCTAGAGTTACAGACGGGGCTCCTGCTCCTGTCTCGGCTTCAACGTCAATAAACTGTGGCGTATTTTTCAATGGAGCCGTCCTTAGGCTTCTCACTGAGGCTTGCAGCATGTGTGTGGCTTAACACTGAGGATGGTGTCTTTTTACTGTGTCCACCTCACGATTCGTTAAAGCAAATCATGAACAGATTCGTCTGTACCTAGGGAAGAGAAGCACGACTTAAATGAACACCACAACCGAAACACATAATACATAAACGCAAAAAGTGAGTTGTGCTGCCGAGATTTAAAAAAATAAATTGGGTTTAATGGAGGCACAAAACAAATTCCTCAACACCAGCTCCAACTCCTTGTGTAGCTGTTCAAACCCCCGGAACACAGAGGATTTAATTAGTGTATTATAACAAATTGTTGTTGTTATGTGCGACATTTTTGGAGAGAGAGAGCGAGAGAGAGCCTATTAAGAAGCTTCTGGTCATCAAATAAGTTAATTATATAAATTTAATTGGCCTTCAGTTGTCGTAGCCATTTGCGTCTTTTCTCTTTTTGTCTCTCTATGAGCGACACAGTGACACTTCAGTCAGGTTGAGAATTCAGTCACAGCGCAGATTGATCCCCTTCCTTCTGCACAGCTCCGTCACCCCCTGACCTTAAAACTGTCTGTTCTCCAAAGTGAGTCTCTGTGTGCATGAGGATGGTTGTTTGTGTGTATATGTGTGTGTTTGTGTGTGTGTGCAGGCATCTGTGCTGTCTCCCCTTTTCACAGAAAGGCAGACATAATAGGCCAGTGTCAAAACTGTGACACACACATATATGTGTGTGCAGAGTTAAAGGCACTAAAACGCAGGATTATAACGTAATCTGACATTTCTTGGCTGATATGCTGATTCACCGATTAGAAACCAGTCTGCCATGCCAGCAGCGTGTTTGTATGTGAAAAGGAGAGACATAATGACAGATAATATGTTTAGATGTGTGTGTGTGTGTGTGTGTGTGTGTGTGTGTTGGGGGGGTATATTTATTTGCAGACGAGCTTAACGTATGCCGCCTGCTAGACCACATGAAAGAGAACAATCATTCGAATGAGAATTGCAAACCTACATCTCTCTGATTGGAATTAAGCAGTCACCCTCCATATTGGCTTCAACTCACACAGGCAACACACACTCTATCACACGTATACACACCCACAAGTGAGGCAGTTTATGATAAGCTTGCTTACCCCAAATGGACTGACCAACTCATGCATGCACACACAACCACACACAAGCAGCACACATTAAGCTTGCTCAACAAATTGGCTGCCCGGCACACACACACACACAAAATCTCACACACACACACACACACATTCTGCAACACAGTGATATTTTTTCCTGGTGTGGCGTGTGTTCATTGTAAGCAGCCTAGCCGTGCCGCTCTGCTCTCCTCATAGACTATTTAGCTGCTTCTCCGCTGCGCTGGGTGGCAGCCAGTAAAATGGTGGCGCTCATTGTGGAAGGCTGCTGGCTGCCATTGATTTAGCCCAGCAGGTCTCTGAGGATACACACTGTTGCCCTGCCAGCTAGGCCCGGGGAAGGGGGACTGTGGTGCGTGTACGCCAGATATAAAAAGAGAAGGGACTGTAAAGTGCATTTATTGGTGTGCACGGTGGCGCAGTGTGTTAGGACAGCTCTGCAGCCCGTCTGCACTAACTATATTCCGAACTGTTTAAACCCCTTTGGGGAAACTCCAGGAAGGTCCAGAGCGATCAATTAGCCATAATGCTTTTGATGTGATTTGTTGTGTTTACCCGTAGAGAAAGAAGAGTGGAGGGAGAGGGGCAGCTCGTTCAAGAAAAGTGCTCTTTTCTGAAATACTTCTCCATATTTTGCTGTCATCCCTCCTCCTTTTCCTTTCCCTTTTTTCCCCTCACTTCGATTCCTCAGACAAGCTTTGAAAAACAAACAAAGGGAAGCTGGCATCAGACTATAAATAATGCAGACACACAGATTGGGGTCAAATGCTTTGGATTCCACAACACATACGTACGCCTGCATGGGGGCTCATACACACACCCACAGATTCACGTTGACAATGTGAGTTGTTTTTTTTTTTTCCTATAAGCAATATTTATTCCCTAGCGAGCAGTCAGTGTGATAATTAAGTGCGCACACGCACTCATTACACACACTGACTTTTATAGCCGAGCACACACTGACTCTCTCACACTCACACACACACTTTATACTGTATGTACACACACAGGCTGTTTACTGCCTTGATGTCCCTCGATGACAAAGCGTGACAAACAAGTCTGTTCAGAACACATTTTGGTCTCGTTGTGCCCCCCTCCTCCACCCTTCCACCCACCCCTCTCTTCTTCCCTTCTCTCCTTTTCATAACTCCGACAAGGGCAACTCAGTCATCCTCTCCATCCACAGCTCCTATCCATCAGCACACTGCCATAACCTGCCGCTGCTCTCTGATAGATTACTTTTCATGTGCTGATGTATTGGCCAATCAGACTTTGAGGAAGTGACAGATTAGATCATTATGCCCCTTTATGATTATGAGTCTTGTTTTTTCTTTAAATATTAGTGTTTATCTGTTGTGTTATATAAGAGGCATTTTTCATTATTTTGTACCTCCAAGCAGGGCGGCTAGGAGGAGAAGAGAGACGAGATGTGTCTTTATGAAAAAGAGGACTATAAAACACATAAAACAAAATTTCTTCTAAAGAGCCTTTGAAGGAGACACCTTTGTATGCTCTTACAATCTATGCTCTTTGTATGCTCTTAAAGACATTCCCCTTGTATACTCTCTCTCCACAAGAGCCAACAGAGAAATCAGTATGTGTTGCTTTTTAAGTGAATTTCTTCAAGTGTGCTTTTCAAAAATGGGTGCAGTCTGAGCGAGTGAAGTTTCATCTCTTTCATTCTGAGGGATTGACACTGAGAACTGATATGTATCATGGATTTTCTAAGCGGACACAAGAAAATTATGTGATGAAAGTGCATTACACAATGACAATTAAATACACCTGTGTCAGTGTGATACCATGTATATTTGACAAATTTCAGCATCCACAGGAAAAATGAAATCGCTCCCAACCCAACAACAAATTTGGCAACAGAAATGTAAGCCACTAAACAGATTTGCCCTGTTCTGTTTGTTTTATTAACAGTTTTTTAGTCAGATTTTGTTGTTGTTGCCATTTTGACTGACTTTTACTAACACTTAACTCATTTTGTTTGCATACTACATGGTAAAAGTTTGGTCGGTACAGCTAAAATCAAAACACCACATTAGAGCTATGAGTGATTGATCTTACTTGCTTTGATGTCTACCTGTGAGCCTGCTTCTCCCTAGCACAGTTGTGTGTTTTCCTTCAGTCCTTCATTGTTTATAAAAGACATCCTTTTTTTCAGCTGCACATGATGCACAAGGTTATGTTTAGCAACATGCAATATTGCTTTAATGAACCTGCAGTGAACTATAGTCACATATATTGCTAATCCTGTGAGGAGAATCCAATGCAATAGCTTGCATTACATACATACACATGTAAATACATACAGTATATAGCTGCTTCTCTTTGAGGATCTACTAACCTCGGGCATGTTACAGATTCCATTGATATGATGGTTTTGCTGTAAGAGGCTTTCAATTGTTTACATTAAGTGCATCTCGGTCTCCTGTAGTTTGTGCAGAAATTTGTATTTCGAACCTATGCGACCACAAGCCGCACATCAAACATCAGACTCTCTTGCCTCGAGGTGCAGCATTCTAAAATATCTGGCTGCGACTTCTGCATGTTACGAAGATTATCCTCATCTCTAATCGTTAAAAAAACAAGCACGGACACCGAAAGTGTGCCCGGTGTCAGAGTATCATATTATATTTTAGATTCAGCACTTCATCATTACTGGATGCAACTGCATTACATAAGCCTTTTTTTTCCTGAAATCAATTACACAAGTGACACACAGTTCAAGCAGTCAAAAGCGATGAAGCTGTTGTTTGACCTTCTGTGGATTTATTTTATTCAGCGCAGAGTATTTACAGTACACGTGTGGTGTTTTAGCACTGAGCTCATTGAGCCTATAGGTTTTCTCCCTGACCCCTGACACTTAAATCCCCTTGAATGGTGCAGTGTCATGATTGATGACGTCATTAAGAGCATCAGTGACACATAGAGACGAGGACACGCTTTGATAGACAGCGGCCTCTCAGCATCCATCCTTCTCCTGCATGTGTAAGGCCTGTCCATTTATCAAACATGAAGTTGTGATGTCCCATGCAACATTTCTCTCAGTCATTGTCATCATAGGAGTAGTGATCGTATTCCTCTTATTACAAGGAACATGGGTCTACTGCATGTTGGTGTGCACTGTTGTCACATAGTGTGTGTGTTGGTGTGTGTGTGTGTGTGAGAGAAAGCTCCCCATGGTATCCCTCTCTCCTCGTCAGTATTCGCTCCATGGCCCCCAGTGCCTTCTACTGTAAGACAAGCTCTGCCTTGCTGTCACTAGCCATTATAATGTATACAGCACCATACAGGGCTTCTGTCCTTTGAGGCCTACAGATCAAACACACACACACAGACACACACACACAGGGAAACACAGGCACATATGGTCCATACTGTATGCATGCACAGCATCACACCTCATCTCTAACTCTCTCAAGTTTACTTTCTCTCAATTGGATGGAAAGTAACTAAATACATTAACTAACAAGTACTGTACTTTAGTACTACTTTGAGGTAGCTTAACATTGCTTGGGTATTAAAATTTACTTCAATTCAGTGGGTAAAACATTAGTACAGATTCAGATACAGATGCAAAGTTCCATCCTAGCCACTTTTTCCAGTCCCGTTGAACTGAAATCACATTTAATCAACCCTTGTTGCAGTCAAAATTGATTCAACACATTCACATTTCAATTCTAATAAATTTTATTCTAAATACTTTTATTCATTCATTCGTTTTGTATATTTAAAAGGAGGAGGAAAGGTTAGGGGGCTAGCAGAATAGCTGCTTTAAGTTGTATTGCTAAGCTAAGCCAATGAGCTGCTGGCTGTAGCCTTATGGTTAATGGACGGATATGTGAGATGCATCAATCTTCTCATCTACTATACCTCTCTGCTACAAAATGAATAAGCAAATCGTCTATTGCTTTAAGTAAAGCCTCTGAGTGCTTCTTCCAATGGTGCTCTCTCTCTAAAATCTGTGCTTCCTTTCTTTTCTCTTTCACTTCCTCCAAATACTCTCTCAACACATTTGCAGTAACATGCATATCAATAAGTCAATAAGCAATGAGATTCAAATCTTTTTAACGCCACAGTAGTCTTACTCATGGTACTCAAATAAGCAACCCTGCTATTATATAAAGTGCTGGATCCGACAGACAGATGGAGCACTGATAGTAGCAACCAGAGGTTTTTTTTTTTTGAGGGGGGTGCGTTTGGGAAATCATGTCAGTCTCTCCATCTCTTCTGCTAGCCTGTCGTGCTCACTCTATTCGCCTCTCTCACTCTCTGTCTTCCTTTTACATGCTCAGATCTTCAAACCACACATGCAGGAACACGCACATATACACACTGCAGGTCCAAACTTCCTTCCTCAGTGACATCATTGAGTTGTGGTGCCCCCAGCGGCAGCAAGCCGAGGAAGGGTGGAAGCATTGCCCTGGTGCTCGGATGTCTGATTTGATTCACCCTGACAACCAAGGACCATTTGGGAGCCCTGTAACCACGGCAACTCCCATCACAACATTCTGGGTGGTTGGTCGACGGGGCCAGTCAGGGCCGGTGTTCCTTGCATCCATTTTTAATGGCCAGTGTACTTAGTCGTTCTTCCTGGGCCTGTCTCCCTGCGGTCCCATCTCCAAGAAGGAGAGGCAGCCGCACTTGGTGGAAAAAGCCCCCATTACATATTTATTGTCCCCAGTCTTAATTACTGAGCCAGAGGGGATGTGGGTTTTGCTCTCTCTCTCTAGCTCTTTCTACTTCTCTCTCTCTCTCGTCTCTGTTTTTAACTTGGAGGGATGAGATCGTCTTTTTCCTTCTGTCTCTTTACTCGCTCCCTTCCCTCTGGTTGTAAGACCTCCATCCCTCTATGCTATGCTACTTCATATTTTGTACACTGTGATGGAATGTACTGTTCACATATCCCTGAGAAAAACAGTGGAATTATATATTATTATATATCATAGGCATAGATGACATGTATGTGGCGTTGTAAGTGTGTGTCATGGCTCAAGGCTGTTATCCTTGCATGTATTTAGAATCTATTTCTTTCCTCTCTTGCAGACATCTAGTTAAGCACTCCCCATTTGGGGAAACTGGGATTTAACTATACTTCTTAGCAGACTTATTTCCAACTTTAAATTGGCACCACCATATGCAAGATATAATCTAGTCTCAGGCACGTGTTGCACTCATAATTATAATAGTTATGGTTGATTAGAGAGTTGGCATGGAGTCTTCAGTACGTTGAAAGGCACAGCAAACCATCACCTTCATTTGAAAATCCATGCATAGTGTTCACGTCTCTGCATTTCCCCACATGTTATTTTGAGTCATTCTCATGTACTCCCACTCCTCTGCTGGCCAAAATCAATCTGAGGGAAAAGGTTTTGTAACCCCATCCTTCTCTCTCAGCCATTGTAACATGACATTGGAGAAGATTGATCAAGAAATGTATTTTTGGACTCAATTGTCCATCGCCTCCCCTTTGACCTTCAAGGTGGTGATATTGTTATTTTCTATCATTTAGCTGTCAAATTCCTTCTGTCTCTATTTCAGTGGGGCTAGAGTTGTTTTTACTTTTGCAGATATTGATAGATTTGGATCTTTGACAGGGATTTCTCTGAGCTTGTATCTGAACAGAAGAAAAGGAGAGGTGAAGCTTTTGCTTTAATTTGTCCACGCCACATGAAATCACCTTGAGCGAGGCGTGGAGGAAGTGTGACTTCTTACATTCACACAGAGGTCTTCTTCATCTGCTCTATCAAGAGGAAAGTGTTTTTTCACAATGTGAAGGCCATCTCTTAACTTGTGGTGCACTGTGGTATTCAGTGAATGCATGAAGCAGGGTTCATGAACTGCTGTGTGGCTGCTCCTCCTCCTCTGCCTTAGAAAAAATAAAACAAAAAAAACAAAAAGGTTCACTCGCTCATTGCAGGAGGTTGAAAGTGTGTGTGTGTGTGTGTGTGTGTGTGTGTGTGTGTGGCTGTTTCTATGAATGAATGCGTGCTTGCGTCGTGCTTTGATCACAGGTAAATGCACTCTTAACAGGGCAAAGAGTAGGAGGTAAAGGGCTGCACTGTCTGTTCCACAGTGAAGAACCACATGCAGCTCAGATAGTGTATAATAGAAGAGGATATGGGAGATGGGTTATAGCTGGAGCACTGTGTGGATAAAAGGTCTAGTTATTGAAGGGTTAGCCCGCTTCTGGTCTGGAGGAAATCCATATTTTATTTGACGTTAGAGCCGCTCAAGGCCTGTAAATTATTACTGCTGCATTCCACCTGCTTGTGGAGGTCACCCAGCCAGCTAGATCGGTAGGTGTGTGTGTGCCTGTGTGTGTGCACTTTTCTGCGGACACACTCTCCCTGATGTGTGTCCGGCCCCAGTAGCCTACAGTAGTATGTGTAGCATGTCACAGGGCCACAGCAGTTATCCTGCGACCATACTGCAGGTTCATCCATCCATAGATCTATCCTTCCCTCCATCCATCCATGTACTAAAACACATTACAGAGATGACTGCCTCCGATGTGCCACTTTCCCCCCCAGCACTAAAGGCTCCCTACTGTACAGTGTATGCTGCTGGGTGCAGGGAGTATCTTGGCCACAATGACAAACACAAATACACACGCACGCACTCACACATGCACGCACATGCACAATAATATCAAAAGCATGAAATAAGAAGATTTACTCAAGTACTGGCAGTGCAGTTTTTATGTGCTAGTATTTGACTCAAATGTTCCCCTTTTATGAAGCGTTTTCACTGCAGTACAGAGAGAATATTGTCGTCTTTATCCTGTAGTTACTTTGCACATTCAGATTTTTACTTCCAAAGCATAAAATAAGCTTGTGAAATATGATGTACTTCTCTATAAATTGCCCAGCAGTCAGACATAAAGCAGAATCCCCCGGAACCCTTAGAACACTGACATACTCCTTAACACATCAACAACTTATCACTACAAAAGGGAAACTCCTCATAATGTACTAGAGCTGCAGTTAATCATTATTTTCATTAACAATTAATTCTCTTAAATGCATAAAACATCAGGAAAAAAGTGAGAAATGTTTCGGTTTTCCTTGAGCCAAAGGGGACATCAACAGTAACTGTTTTTAGATTTGATCAACAGCCCAAAACCCAACGGAAAGCAGCAAAATATCATATTCTCAAGAAAAATGACAAAATTGCTTGAAAACCGATGTTAATGATTGATTTTTTTTTTGTTAAAAAAGTTGCTGGTAATAAACATGCTGCAGATGTTTTTTGACTTTTCTAGAGAATTTCATCAATGTGGGACTCCAATGCTGGAGTACTACTGGTTTGCTACTTAAAATAGCTCACAGCAAAGCTCCGGTTACACATGGAGCCACCACACACTTGGCCACAATACTTCACGTTCTTCAGCTCCTTCCTCTTCCTTTCCTTCGTCTCGCCCCTTATCTCCTTCTGCACCATTCAGCCCTCTTGCTTAACCTTCTTGCCCCTCAGCTGGTGCTCATCTCTCATCTTCCTCTCACTTCCTTCCTCCATCCCTCCCTCCACAGTCCTGCTGCTATCTTTACGACCCTCTCACTAATGCATCGCTCAATTAGCCTTCGATGAGGTTTCCACTAAAGGCTGGGTAAATAGGTAATTACATGTTGTCATCCCCCCACCTCTTGCTAATCCACTCAACTTCACTCCACTCCTCACTGTCTACCCCTCCCCTCCTCCCTCTTGCTCCCTCAATATCATGGATGGTTGCCAGAGATGGTCCAATAGAGGCCCTGCGTGGACCTGTTAGTCTCAGCTGGCTTAACCCTTCGATTGGCCACATTCAGCACTCTGCTTAGTGCACACTTTTCACTGTTTTCAGCCTGCTCTTCAGCTTCGTTATATGGGATGCTCTATCATCAGAATGGGAAAACCGGAACCACCCACCGGCTAAGTGCTGATGAAATCCTGCTTGCTAATAGAGACGTTAAATAGGTCCATGTGATTTGAACACTCCAGCATCTTTGTCAGAGAACGTCAGTCAGAGAGGTGAAACAAATGGTGACAGGTGGAAAGCAGTAGTGGGAGGGATTTGTGCTTTTTTTGTGACTGACAATCGGAGAGCGTAGGCACTGTGGCTCTCAGATCTGACGGCTATTGATGCGATCAAATTGCCTGCCTCAAGGCAACAGTCCACAGGCACTCTGTGGAGCCGGTGGGATGCATTATTTTGCTTGTGTCTGAGGCTGAGGCCATGGAAACGGAGTATTTATCAGCTTTACTGCTGCTGAAATAAATTGATGCAAACGCGTTGTCTTTGGGGTGTCCTCATCTGTTACATCAACAATAACAATGTTTACCGTGATATATAAATGTCCATTCAACATCATCCATCCAGGCAGGCTCAGAAATTCTGCCTCTGTCAAGGTCCACCTATTATTCAACAATGTCGTAACAATGTGGATTTTCATCTTTCATGCATTCCAGGTCCGGGCTGCTTTCATGCAAGCGAGCTGCTGAAAATTACGACGCTTCTTTTTGAGAGGACCAAACGAAAAGCTTTTATACAAACATCAAGGAAATAGGAAGGAGAGAAAGAGAGTGATGCCTGCAAAGTGAACTTTGAAATCAAAATAAAACTTTTACTCTGGGTGGAAATGGAAGCTGGACTCACAATCTAAAATGACTAGACCTTGGCTATAGTGTAAAAATTCCTACTTGGATAAAAGGAAAGTAATAACCCCCCAAAACAGGATAGCTGATTGACGTTCCAGTCCTCCTTATTTTAGAGAGAAACGAGATATCAGTGAGACCAGGACTCACACAGAAAAAGACGGAGAGAGTACAAAAGAGAAATAATAGTTTGTTTGGGCCTTTGGAGATAGACGCTGAGGCAGAAAGTGAGAGAAATAGACTGGTTAGATGAGAGACAGAGGAGAAAAAAGGCAAGGGAGAGAATGAGTCGGGCTGAAAGAAGGAATAAATGAAGGTAGAAAAGAAAGGAGGGATGGAGGGAGGACAGTGTGTTTGGGGGAACCAGAGGAAGTGATAAGTTGAGTACAGCCAGACAGCCTAAATCCTCATCTCAATCAATCACATTTTCCCTTTCTCTCCTCTCAGTTTGTCTTATTGATTTCTTGTTTCTGCCAGTGTCCTGAAAGCCCGACTCAAATGACTACTCAGAGTTTTTGGGGCTCCATCTCCCAGTAAAAATGACTATTTTGTAATTTGTCTCTCAGCTATAAATGGCAAGTAAAAGGATCACTAGGGTCTTATTCAGGAAATGGTGTAGCTGCTCATTCTCCTGCAAATTCCTTACATAAAAAAATACTATTTTACTTTGCCATAGCAGTCTGTGCCAAATCAGGAAGTAATGCAAGGCAAGTCACAAGTGTGCACTTTCAAATTCAAAGTTGAGATGCAAACCTTGGTAACACTCGATACGAAGGGGTGTGCGTCAGGCTGTCATGACACTGTCATAACCATGACATGACAGCCTGTCATGGAGATGAATGAATTAATATTTATGACTGTTGCTGTTAACTGTCATTCGGTCAATTAACTCTAACCCTCATTAAAAATGATACAATTGACTGAATGACACTTAATGACACTTAATGACACTTAATGTCAGTCATGAACATTCATTTAGACTCCTGCTAGTTCCTGACAGGTGTCGTGTCATGGTTATGGACACGCTGCCAGGTAAAGTGGTACCAAAACCTTTAGCGCTTCTGAATGTTAAACATTTTAATAAAAGCTAAATTTATAGTGGGAACAAGTCCTTTAGGTAAATGATTAACATTCTATAGCTTTTTACTGATTAGACCTTCAGTCTCAGTTTTATGTCTTTACAGGATGAGGAGGTTGACATATTCAAGTCAGTGGTCATGTTAACATTTTCATCACTGAACCATGTCCAAGCGCTCTCTCTAATGCAAATCAAGTACAACAGTTTTAATGAACCAGCCTCAGTTACTGACACATCCTACATGGGTTGCATGTAAGAAAAAAATACACAGGTCTCGTTTAGAGATACTTTGTGGACACATCAGCTCCTCTGCAAGACTCTGAGGCCTGTGGTCACCTGTAACACCCTGCTCTGTGTTGGTAAGCTGAAATGTTCATGTGAAGCTCTGCAGATACATCATTACAATTCAACCAGGACCTTGACAATACTTAAAGTGACAAACATGTTGGCAGGGAGAACCTCATCCATCTTCTTCAAAGATGTTGGTAAATGCAAAATAAAGCTGATACTGTATCTATATAAATCTCAGTCTGACTCTAAAATGAAGGAGTCGTTTATTGGAGCATCTCCCTCTGTCCCTTGCCTTGTGTCTCCAGTACAAACACACACGCTGTCATACTTGGAGTACAGTACATACATATGGTGGTTCCTCTTTGGTGCTAAAACTAGGTGAGTCACCCATATGCAGAGGCATTTAAAATCTCTGTCACAGCGTGATGTCATCAGCCACTGACACTGAGTTGTGTGCCTTTAAAGATCAATGTTTCTCTCGAAAACATGCTCAGGGGTTACTTCTGGAGTCTGTTTGAGTGTGGCAGGGGAGATGACAGATCAGTGGTAATCAGTGTGTGCATGAGTGTATATGTACACACATGCTCAGTAGTCATATACATCAAACAAACACTCTCCCTGCAAGCCATTTCCAGCTATGTTTGTTGTGTTGTATGCTGTTTGTTGTGCGATGAGAGACTGTTATATTCTGCTGGCATTTTTGCAAATCATTTTCCATACTGCTTGTTATCTATCTGCAATGAGTGTGTTTCACAGATTTTTCTGCGAGGGGCATGCCAGCGGCTTCTTTGGTAGCTCAGATAGATAATCAAAGGGTTGTAGTCAAAGCCACCTAAATTGAGACAGAGGGAGAGGCAGAAGGATCTAATCCACAAGTTAGTCATGTTTGTAAAACACTAGTCAGTTTCAGGGCTGCCTAACAAAGGACAGCAAGTGCTCTTGAAAATGGCACATGATGGCAAAACAGTGGTGGACTCAAAGCACTTACACTGACGTTACATTACATTCAGGTCAGAGTCAAGACTGAGTGAAATGCTGTAAGACCAAAACAAGATCCACGGACAAAATACACCGTACTTAAAACGTAAAATGCTGGCTTAACTTCAGATGTTATTTATTGGTTTGTTGCTTGTGTATATCTGTAGTTTTACCTGTGCCTTTGTAGCACTTCCTCTTCTCTGCCGTTTTCATGGCAGCTCCTCACCTCTTGCTGTCACTGTCTCTTGCCCGAGCCATGCAGTCCAAAATCCTGTGCCATGGCACTTCCTTGTCCTTGATGCTTCCTGTTGGTGTGAAGGGCGGCACTTATCATGTGTAATTTGACGCAATGCGCTGCGACTGCAGTGTGTTTTCTGAGACTTTTGGCACCTGTAATTCAGTTTATTTGCCCCAAGTCAAAGACAGAAGTGATATGTAGCCGTCAAGACTTATGGACTGGCTGCCAACTCATACATTGGACGGTTTTTGTGATGTTATCCTGCATCATCAGGTTCAGGTTAGGCTTGAGAGCTCCTCAAAGTATGGTCTTGGCCAGTAGAACTACTGTGAACGGACATTTTCAGAAAATTTTATGGCTCAAGTGAGCACCATTTATGGAGAAGGAGGAGGACGTAAACTAAGCTTTTTTTCCACTCAGCTTATCTTGTTTTCGTGCAGCTCTATGATGCAACAAATACAAATTGTCTCTCCATTGACATTTCTGTCAGTCTGCCACTGTTTCAACAGGGCAAATAGAATAAGTTAATTAGTATGTCTAATTGCATTTGGTGGCTCAGCTTTGGGAATATCAAATCAAATTAGGATACTCCGTGCTCTTTTTCCATGGCACACGGTTTGCCTTAAGCTATGCTTTTTAGGATCTATCTTTTGTCTTTGTCTCTATCTTGCTCAGCGTTCCTTCCAGCTGTACTATGCCTTCACTTTGTAGTCTACCCTGTTCTCTCTCTCTCTCTCTCTCTCTCATCATCCTCCCACATTTTCTTTTTCTTTTCCTTCCATTCTTGGATCTCATTCTCTCCATTAGTTTTCTTTATTTTACTTTAGCTTTCCCATCTCACGACTTTACAGCTCCATTTCTTAATAAATACTTTTTTCGTCATAAACACTAGAGACGTAATAACATGACCCTCTCCATGGGACAAAAATAAAACAAGCTGTTAATCCAATAAACAGCCACAGCTAATGCAATAACAATCTGTAATTAATTACATTTATTTGTTGCCTATTGATGATGTAACTGGTATGTTTAAGGCTTTTTTCCAGATATTTAACCCATTTTCCTTTTAAAATAAGTGTTATTACATTTTTCTGACAGACATCCTATTACATTTTGGCAGGTTAACATATTTTCCAGCAGGTATCAGCTATTCTTCTAACCATGTCCTATTTAGCTTTTACAAACGGCATTCCAGCATTTAATTAAACTCCTCCTCTGAAGCACCCATAACTACATGCTTTTATATAAACACATAATGAATGTCAGTATAATTTAACACAGGTGCATAATATAAAACATGCCTCATTGGAGAATAATGTTTACGGTACAGTTTAAACACATTTTAGATTCATTACAAAGTCTGTGCACAGTATAAACACTTTATTATATTATATATATTATATAGTTACATGCTACCATTACATAATCAGTTACAAATTGTTTTCATCTTCCAGCTTCTGTTTCCCTCATTTCCTTCTCCTCCTCTGTTGTCTCTTCTTCCTCCTCACCTCCTTCCCTGTCCCCATTGCGTCTGTCCTGTTTTAAAAAAAAACAAAACCATAAGCCAGTCTGTCACTCTTTGAGTCAGTCTTTGTTCTGTCAGAAGTTATCCCAGAGATAAGTGTGACTGATCGCTGCAGGCCTGGCCAGACAGGCAGTGTATAATTGAGTGATAGGGACTAATGTAAGTGAATGGCTTAGAGCCGACTGTGATCCACAGCAGCGGCAGAAGCTCAGGCACCGAGGGAGGCTTTCTGTTAGGCCCTCGGTAATACTAGCAACAACAGCCACCCAGATTACAATCTGGTGACTACCTGCCTGTGTATGTGTGTGTCTCAGGTTATCTTCTTTTTGTCTTCTTTCCGTCCCGTGTCTCTTTTCTCCTCTCTTTCGTAGCTCTGTTTACCACTACTTTCCCTCCCCACACCTTTTCTCATCACTCTCGCGCTCTCCCTCCCTCGCTCTCCCCGTTATCTTAGCTCTTTAATTAACGTGACATGCTGTGAAGTGAGATACTAAATAATGCAGGCTTTTCCCATGACGTTGAATCACCCAGAGTGATTAGTGGCCAAACACAACACACACACACACACACACACACACACACACAAAGACAGATTTGCCCTTTTTTAACTCAGCGGTGCACCTTTTAATATCTGTATTCATTTTGCAGCAAAAATGTGGCTTAATTAGACAAGTATGCACATGAATGCTCTATGGAGAAAAGAGTGTCAGTATGTATTTTAAATAGCATTATTATCTAGGTTACAGCAACATACAGAAGAGTATGTAGTGGATGTGGTAGTGTTGTTTAGTAAAATAAGTGCAATTACTGGTTATTTAAGAAGATTCAGCAAGACAAAAAGTTTAATTAACAATCTCTGAACAACTATAAAGGAAAACTAAACTAGAATTTAAACTGAACTCATCTAATATCCAGTATTAAACAAAAGTAAAACATAAAACCAAGAGCAAAGAATCTGAATGTTATGCCTTTTCTCACTGAATTGCTGAGTTCCAATATCTACTGTAGTAGTGTAAATCACAGTGCAGAGGACTTAATTTGTGCTCAGAGAGATCTAGGTTATCCCAAAGCAATTGTTTCAGACCAAACCAAGTGGAAAATCCAGTGTGGGCTTAGTTGTTTGCTGCCTTGGCTGCGGGGATGCTGAGAGCGCTGGGCTCCAGCGTTCTTCTACCCCTACCCCCCTTGTCTTTTTTTAATCAGATGGCTTGTTCAGGAGTGGAGGGGATTAAGACCGCTGCTGCTGCCGCTGCTGATGACTCTGTCCAGTTTTGGAAAGCTCACAAACACACGCACACACGCACAATACAGGAACACACACACACACACGCTTGTACGGACACAAGCAAATCAGCACAGACACAGGCAGTCAGTGGTGACGTACGCATGCATGCACATACAGAAGCATCGACATTTGCATGAGCTATCCCATTTGCATGCACATACAGCACAGGCCTACACATTCATTCAAGCAAAAATGCACATTTGCACTATACATCATCTCTCTCTCTTTCTCTCTTGCCTCCTCTCACTTTCAGTGTCTCTCACTCAACCCTGTCAGTTTCTGGACAGCAGCAGTGATCTGTCATGTCTCATTGTGTCATGTGATTTGAGCTGTGAGATTTCTGACACACAGACTGACGCCTGTCTATTCTAACGCCAGACACTCACACCAGGCACTGCAGATGGTAGAGAGACAGACAGACAGTGGGACAGAGAGAAAGGCAAAAAACAGTTGACTGATGGAAACGAGACAGAAAGATGCTGTGAAGAAAGTAATAATGACAGACAGGAATAAGAAGGAAAGGAAAAGGGGGTCAAATAGAATAAATATTTAGATTACATAGATCACTGAAACCTGCAAAAAAATGAAAGTAACAGACTGGGGAAAGGGAAGAAAGATGGGAGAGTAGTAGGAAGGAAGGGACGAGAGGGAGAAAGAAATGAAGTCAGCTAAGGATGAAAGGATAGAGATACTGAGCTGTGTGTTGACCCAACACTGTGTGCAACACAGCCAGCAGATAACACCAGTCAGTCTCCTCCCACTTTAATCTCCCCATCGTCCATCAATCCCTCGCTCCAATCCACCCACCCCTCCATCTTAAAGCCATTCATTCCTTCTCATCAATCTGAAATCATGCCGTTTTTGACGTACATTTCAAACTAAATCTGGTATGGAAGAGTGGCAGTGCTTTGTAGTTTGTGTAAAAACTAAAGCAAGAAGAAATTGTGGATGTTGCTTAAAAAATAGGAACTTTAAAAGCCGACTGATGCCAAATGTTTGCCATAAGTTGAAATTCATCAGCTACTTTGTGAACTCTCTCGCTCGCACACACAGACACGCACACACCAAAACACACCTCCGGGCAATGAGTGTATAGTCCTAATGAAGCGAGAAGAGGAGAGGCAGCTGCATAACTGGAGTGTAAGGCCTAGAGGGAACTCACACACTTCAAGTCTGCATGCGTGTGTGTTTGTGTGTGTGCGCACAGACTATATAATATCCGAAACTCTCTTAATTTGGACTTTACGAGTCTAACAACTGCATTTCCCTTTTCCCTCTCTTCTTTTTCATTTTCTCCAGGTTGTGAGGGCCTGTTTCTATCGTCCTGTTGTACAGTGAGGCAGTGAGCTCACGGTGGATACAGCATGCATGTGTCGACATATCCCATGATGCACTCTGCCAGTCCGGGCCTGCTCCTCCTCAGCTTCCTCTTCCTCGCTGATGCCGACTGTGAGTCCTTTCAAACTCTGACCCATCTACTCATATTCTCCGATGCACAAATCCCCACACAGATGCAAAAAGAGAAACTGTTAATGTGTATTCACGAGCAGGTTGGAGTGACCTGAATTTTTCTTACAAACCACTCTACTCCTGATTTCATATCGCTCCTGTGTGTGTCTGTGTGTGTGTGTGTGTGTGTGTGTGTGTGTGTGTGTGTGTGTGTGCGAGGGTGTTTATCTGTCTGTGTGTCAGAGTGTGTGTTGGGTAGCAGGTTTGATTTGAGGCCAGCTGTTTTTGTCCATCCCAGTATTACTTGGCATGAATAGACAGTCCACATATGGCAAATCAGATAATTTCCCCACTGCTTGTGTGATTGTGATCATACTGTGTGTGTCTGTGTATGTGTGTGTGTGTGTGTGTGTGTGTGTGTGTGAGAGCGAGAGAGAGAGAGGGAGAGAGAGAGAGTGAGTGAGTGAGTGATTTGTGTTTGTCTGATGTTTTTCTCAGTGAGTAAGTTTACATGCACATTAGTACCCTGATTATGAGTCATATCCTGATTTTAATTACTGCAGCTATTGATTACTGCATTGATTAATTTGTCTATTATTCTCTAGATTGATTGTTTGGTCTAAAAATATGTCAGAAAATAATAAAAAAAAAAGGTCCATCACCAGAGCCAAAGATACTTAAAGTTGCTTGTTTTGTCAAACCAACAGTCCAAATTATGAAAGACTCAAACTTTCAACCATCACTGCAATGTTAATCATATTCTTCTATTTTTTGTCGCTAACTATTACATGGCTCAAGTCAAAGATACACCTACACAGACAGTAGATGATGTTTCTGTAAATAAACCCTGCTACCACATTTAGCTTTCTGAAAACCTGTAGAGAGGAGCTGATCCAGGTTTTTACAAAACCTTGTCGTTACTGGTATAATAGCCTTAACATACTTGAGCATGAGTAAGAGAAAATCTTGGCCAGCCATGACTTCCCTGTCAATTTGTCAGGTTTGCCGATTAACAACGAGGCTTTGAATCCCATAACAGTGGTGATGAAACCGCCTGATTTGGGCTGAGACTCAGGATGAAAAGGTATGAAGACAGATGAGGAGTGTGGGAGGACTAAAAGATGGGGCAGACTGAAAGGGAATAATGGACGAGAGAGAGGGGGAGGTCATTCAAGCTCACCGTGCAGACTGTTAAACATCTGGGAGTCATCGTGTCAGGGAGATCATTAATAATGGCGTCTAGTAAAATTTTGATTTGCGTATTTTTTGTGAAAATCCTTGTTCCATAAGTGTAAGTGTATTGCGGTAAATATTGTGGAAAATAAGGTAAAGCGTATAAAACATGCAGCAAGTACAGTGCAGTGTGTTTGTTGGAAGGAAAATGCAGCGTAGCTCCAAGGTTGTGGTCGTACAGCGCTGAACATATATCATCACCACCATGCAACACGCACACACATTCGCACAAGCGTACAAGCACACAAGTATAGGCTTGAGGCAGCCGTTTCCATCCTGCAGTGTTTTAAAAGTACACCATAACACAGGGCCCAGTAAAAAGCACACACATCCACAAACCACTCTTGTTTTCCTTTCAGCCTCCTGCCCTCTTGTCCCTTGTGTAAGTCCCAGGGTCGGCCAGTAAAGGCCCAGTCATCCATCAAAACGATGATGCTCCCAGACTTCCTCTATGATGGTTAGAGAAGCAGCACAGATGCAGCGAGGGTGGAAAGGATTCATACTTTGTCTCCTCTGTCTATATTTTTCTTTCTATCCTGCCCTCGTCTCATTCGCTGTGACTCTCTCTATTGCTCTTTTCCCGCTCGCTCTTTGCCTCTTCTCGGCACATCCATATAATCTGCTGAGAAAGGAAGGACAGAGGGCTTGAGGGGGGAAAGGGAGGAAAGGCTGTTCTTTTCTCTTTTTATCTCATTGTGTATGACATACTGTGCCTCTTTTAATATCAACAGTGGGGACTCAGAGATTTAAATGTTGAGAACTCAAACAGAGGCTGCTGGGACACTGACATCTTTGGCGCTCGGCTCATGTCTGCATGTTTTGAAACATTAAATGCGCTCTGAAATATTGCTTTCAGTTCTGCTTACCTTCACCTTCATTATAAGCATAATAGTGTTTGGCAAAATAGAGGCCACTCCTCTACTTCTGGACAGTGGCATCATCTTTTTTTATCAAACCTGGGAAATGCCACAGATATGCATGCTTGCTAAGTTACACTCATACACACCCTGGTGGACTGAGGGTATTAAGATGCAATCAGATGGAACAGCATCCCATGTGCATAGTTGGAAGCCTTGCATGACACTGCACCATATGTGCATTCTGCACACAAGCGCTGGTGTAACAATACAAGCAGTGCACTGAGCTTTGCGTGTGTCAACATTTTTTTTCAAATTCACATCTCCCACTTTTTTACTCGCTCTTTTTCTCCATCCCTCTGTCTCTCACCACCGTTTTTGTTTCTCGTGTATTTGTGTGCGCGTGCGTGCATATGACATCTATCTGGTGGATTAAGAGTAATGCCCTGATCCTGTCGCAAACTAGGCCACTGCTCCATGTACACAGTGAGATGCCCTGTGTGAGGAACTGCATCCATCCGCATGTCATTCAGGGAGACGGGAAACAATGCAACAACAGGCTTCTTTCTGCTGACCCACGTTTGCCCCAAAACCAACAAGCTGTCGTTCTTCCCCTTTGCAGCTTGGATGTAACAATAAAAATTCCAACTGATGTAAAACTCCTTGTGTCTGTGTGACTGGACACAACTAAACGGTGTCTTTTTTTCAGCAGCTACAGCAGGGGAAGCGATGCTGAGTTTGTGTGTGTGTGCTTTAGTAAGCAGACTGTACATTTTGAAACCAAGCACGAGTGGTTTAGGATTCTGCCTAGGGAGGCTCTTGGTAATGTGAAACTCTTTAGCCTCAGTTTGCATCACATCATTTGTGCATTGTAAAAGCTGTTTCCTTTACCCACAAAGCATCAATATACACTAGTTTTCTCAGTGACTGAAAATAAGAGATTTTCATACATGACATATCAGGCCTGGCAACAACGTCGGAAACACAGAACTTGGCCATGTGCTGAGTAATTGACCTGTCAACATTTGACCATATTGCCAGCACTCGCATGGCCTTAAGGCTGATTGGAATCTGAAAGGTGGTTGGGTCAGTCTCCCACAATGCACTGCTGCTTTTGCTTACTTTGGGAGCCCTTGAGCAAGCCACTGAACACCAAGTGCTTAGAGAGGACCCGTCTTTGGTTACCTGCAAATATTTCATTCAGCTTCCCCTCAGGTTCTAAGTTCAAGGGTCTGAGTTGCAACAAAGATTAATAGCTGGCTCGTTTTTTGTAAATGTAATGGGGTTTTAATTTAACTTTTTATATTAGATCAGCATTTATTATATTTTTATGCGAAAAAGAAAAAAAAACACATTTCAGTATAATTTTTAAATATTTTCATCCAGTTTAATTATGCTGTGTTACACACAAATTATTTCTCATTTTTCATATTTGATGCATTTAATATACTTCGAACATCACCATACTTTATTTGGATACAATAAGTAGTGTACTGTTGTGATGGCCTTGAGGAAAATTTAATATTAGCGGTTCTGTTCTCCATGCATAAAACTAGCTTGACTTTTGCACCAGCCTTTGGTAAGAACATAAAAACGCAAAGGAGCTGTAAATGTGTGTCAGAGATTTGTGAGATCAGGCATATCAGTCAGGGTTTGTGTTTAGTGGCACAAGCCCAAGCGTGAGTCCATGTGAGTATGTTTGTAGTCGTCTGTTTTTTTATGTATATGTATGTAAGCATGTGTAGTGATTAGAGTAGACAAGAGATTAGACTGCGATAAGTATCTAGTTTCGTGCGAGCTTCATGGCTCCTTTTGGCTGATGGATGAGGTACCGTCAGGATTCACTGGCATGAGATGAAGAGGCAGGGTCACAAAGGTTAAAGGTTTCTGCCCCTGGGGATTAGTTAAGGGTGTGAAACAGAATCAAGCAAGTTATTTTCTTAGATGGATTTTGCTTCTTTTCTGTGATTGATTGGTAGTGCCCAACTCACTGAAAGTGCAAAAAAATAGGCAAGATCTGGGTTGACATTACTGCCCATAACCACAGTACAAAATGTCAAAATGTCAACATCTGCTCTTGGCAGTTCAGGGCATGATGGAGGCAGTGGGTGATTTCTCCTGTGGACTGGGAAGTTATGATCAAATGACCAAAAGGCCTCCAGTGTTACACTGGACTACATACTGGTCAGGTCTCAAGAGATCATTTCAGCATTTTTATTATTATCAGTTAATAATATGGAGGAGGTCGATACTGTCTTTGAATGTGGCACTGGAGCCTGCAACTGAGTAGCTTAGCTTAGCATGAAGACTGGAAACTGGGGGAGAAAAAGCAAGCCTGGCTCGGCCTAAAGGCAACAAAATCCGCCTAAATGCACCACCAAAGCTCACTAATTAACATGTTCCATCTTGTTTGTTTAAACTGCATAAAAGCTAAAGTCTTGTTTTTACACTACAGTTTTTGTTGGGATTAAACAAATGATATTCAAACACAATATTTGAACCTTGTTGATATTCTGCTTATATTTAAAAATGGAGGGAGTCAGGCCAGGAAATGTCATCAAATTTCATGCTGGGGGGAAAAAAATCAAATTAGGAAGTTTTCTCTGCTGTTAAACTAATAAACGGGTCATTCTTTACCCTGAAGACATTTGCAGGGTTAACAAGGTTAGACAGTGTTTATAAGAAATAAGAGAAAAGAAATCTGCTGTGACAACGCAGAAGCGTCTGCAGCAATGTTGAATAAGGAAATAGCACTTAATTGTGCTGAAATTGTCCTTTAATTTCCTTATTTTTAATTAACGTGCCACTTATCAACCAAACTAATTTCAGTCATTATCTGAATAATTCATGGTGTATTTTCTGGAATCATTTATTGTGTTGTATTAAAATTCATCTCCAGTGAGGATGTGCCAGCTCATGAACATGAAACCTTGAAAATAAAAAGACTAATTTAAATGCTCGATAACCTCTTTCCATCAACTCCAGTCTCAAATATCTCTCTATGGAAGGTGACAGAAATGGGTCACGTAGCAAACATTTTCAGAAGTCATATACGCACAAAATTAAAATGCCAGTCACAGTTATGTTGCTTTTTAACTGCTCACTGACAAGGATGGTTTTAGGAGTAACCACCTGCTAAGGGCACAAAATATCTCTTCAAGTAACACACTGACCTCCCACAATGACATCTCTATTGTTATCTATTAAAGTCAGCCCGTGAGTGAGTGCTGAGGAGTAAGAGAGAAGGAAAGTCCACATGAAGCGGTTCTGCTGCCCAAGCTTCTCAGTGTGCTGCATCGCTGGCCCGGAGCAGTGAGGCTATTAGCAGCTAGCATAGCTGTGCATTCACCCGTGAGAAACAGGATCTGACCAGCGTTAGCTTAGCGTTAGCTTAGCAGGTGCACCCGTCTGTGAAGAGGCCTGGATAGCATCAGCTTAGCTCTAACTTAGCTAAGCAGTGGTGTGTGAGTAATACGCTGTGACCAGCGCTGAGAAAACCCTCTGTTCATCTTCATGGGAAGCCAGCTCTGACCCAGTAAAGTTGTGTAGCTACCCAGTGGGTAGGCCATGTGTTTCTAATGACCTGTGTATAAAGGAAGACCCTATTTGATTAATTCCTCCCCTTGTGTTTCTAACAAATTAACCCTGATTAATTTGGCACTAGCTGGACCCTAGGGCAGTTATGGTTGGTAAGTGGCATGCTAATTAGACATACATCACTATTGGCAGAAAAAGTGCATTTTATCCTTTGCCTTTACAAAGGATCATGATATTGATATTGTAAAAGTGATGCTAGGTGATGTCAGCTACGCGATGGCCAAACCCCCCCCCCCCCCAGTAAGCAGAAGCTTAATGTACGAACAAAACATTGTTTTAAATAAATTACCTAATACTTCAGATTTGGTTCAGGCACTGCACGAATAAATGAATATGAATGTGAAGTTTTATCAAAAGTTACAGCATTTAATTGTGTATAATTAAATTTTCTATGTTGAAATGGCCCCGTTTTACCAAATGTTTTCCAATTAACACTTATGTGTGCTGCACAAGGATGATAGCTGTCTGTCTTTGTTTATTGGCCCCAGCAATCCAATTTCATTTCCCGAACGAAAGCGAGCAGCTGATAATTTGCTCTTAATGTGTCGGTTTGATGTTAATGTGTTTTAAGTTATGGTTCTGGCCAGCTGCCTACCCACTCTGGAGGCTGACTATCACAGCCATGGCTCAGGCCCCGATATTGGCCTCTTTCCTCAACTTGTCTGACAAGCCTGCATCGGCTCTCATTTGGGAAGTCATCAGCTCACCGCCCACCACCACATACAACACCATGCAGCTGGATCTCTCCCTGGCAAGGACTGTGAATTACTCATTACATGCCTAACTATTAACATGAACACACACACACACTCATACACACGTGTACACAGGAGGATGTGATGCACAGGCACAGATGCTTGACAAGTTGTACCAACATCAAGAGCACCCTTTTCAGATGCACCGAAATCTTCCAGCACAGTGTCACAAATACTCACAAAAGCTTTTCATGCTTATGACCACGTCTGCACACAGGCCAGGATCAGGAGAACAGATGTGCCTGGTATCGCTGTGATCAGGAAGTTTAATAGCAATTTGTCCCCTGTCTCTGAGGTATGATCCACTGTTCAACCTGTGAGCAAAGAAACAGCCAACCATTTAGCTTAAACATGCATGTGCAGGAGCTGCGGCTGTTAACGTCTGGGTTTCCTCATCTGCTTTTTACCCAATGCGTCACTCTTACCTGATACAATACTTTGTTGGTAAACCAGCATCTCTTTTCAGTTTGTACCTTTCATACTAGCAGGATCAGACAGAGTGGGTCCACCTTGTGCCTCTCAGCTCACTGCTTTTTGTTGATTTGTTTTGTTTGTAAAGGCCTGCCTGCTTTGTGCTTTTTCACACCAGATCAGCCAAGTGACTGAGGGCAGACAAGATGAGGCCCGAGGGAACATAAACTGCAATATTTTGCAGAGTTTTGGAAAATATCTGCAGGAGTTTAGTTTTATCGTAGTGATCGAGATGATAAAACATGCATTTCATTCACTGTGTGTTGCTCAGCACATATACATATATTTCAGCATCGTAAAAAAGTAAGCAAGCCCTTTTTACCACACTTTTAAACTCTACTTCTAAAACCTGAGATCTGCATCTTTCGTGGTTTTTCAGCCTTTTTATGCTTCCAAATATATACTCTCCAATCTTACATTTATATGGTTTTCCAATCTTGATGCACTATATTCGTAAATCACACTCCCTGAAGGTTTGTGCCAGCATCTGTTCTTACAAACTCGATCTCTCTCGCTGTGTCCCTCTAGGTTAAGACAGCATCTGCCAGCTACAGTATGTCCCTGTAGTCTCCTGCAAAGTGTCATTAGCTTCATTTAGTCATGCCATTTGTCTTTTCTGCTACTCAAGTGAACCTCAATCACCCCATTATGGTTTGCCGGTTAATTTAAGGAGAGTTTATCCATAGAAGTGTCTTATTTGTCACAGTATACAAGAATAGAGCTAAAAAAAAAAACAAAATATTGCAGTAGTCAAGTCGAGTCAACATTTTTTTATTTTAGGACCAGTTGTTCTCTGCTACCCAAATTATTCTATTTCTTTGAAAACACATAAAGACGATCCTTCACCCTGGAATCAAAGTTTATCACACATCTACAGCCGTGACTCGAAAGTGGTACGGAGAGGGGCGCGGACTTTGTAATCCCTGCCATCTGCTGTGTAGATCACATCCCACTGTATGGCGACTTTTATGTAGGCCATCCTCCATCCACCCCACACACACACAAACACACACACACACACACACACACACACACACCAAGAGGGGAAAGATTGGCACTGTCTAATTCCATCTAAATCTCCCTCTGCAGACCCACTCAGTTGTTTCCCCTTACTTCCATCTTAGGTCATATTGAGGGAGGCTGTGAGGGAACACTAAGCTGCTGTGAAGTGCCTCCCTGGAAGTTTTTGTGTTCTTTTTTTTTGTACATCCATGAAATAATAAACCTGCACAATAAACCTCCCGTTCCCCTAAAAGCACTACAAATACTGAAGTGATCTTTTGAGCCTGAGCTCCCCACCCCTTCCTTGGCCCAAATGTCAGTGCTTAATCCCACCCTGATGATCTTGGCAAAAGACAGCACAGTTAGGACATAGATAGAGCAGAGGAAGGGAAGGAGAATACAAAAAGGAGGTGAGCAGGAAGGATGGATTTGGAGGAAAAAGCAGGGGATGAAGGGAGGGAGAAGAAAGGAAAAGAGCAGGATGAGAGTTGTAAAAGGGGGGAGGAGAGAAATAAGGGAGAAGAGGAATTGCAAGAGTGAGTTGGGAGAAGTGTGAAGCATACGTTTGCATCAACCCCCCCCCCCCCCCTCCTCCTCATTAAGTCAGTCAATGTGACAGGAAGACTTATGTAACACCCCAGAGATGGAGGGAGGAGATGGAGAAAGAGTAACAAGGTGGAGGATGAAAGGGAGAGCAAGGAGAGCAGCTGTGAAGGGGGAAATGGAGTGATGCAAAGAAAGAGGAGTGTGTAGAAAGATAAAGGGGCAAAATATGAGAAAGAGTGAACATATGACAATTAAACAGTAGATATATGAAGAAAGGGATCGGGGTGGGAGAGATAAAGAGAAGGGGGAAAGATAAGAAAGCAATTGAAAGATCTACCGTGCCTTTTAGTATGGCTCTGCTGGCTTTACACTTTTCATTTGTTTTGTGGGGGAGAGATTAGCAAGAGGATTAAGAGAGTGATTCTCCCGCTCCTCATTCTTTCCTCTTTCCATCCCTCGTTTTTCTCTCACTCTTTCTCTCTCTCTCTTTCTCTCTCTCTCTCAGATGGGCACACGCACATTTGCTCACTCACTCAACCCAGACATGCAGTGTAATGGCATGCATGTAGGAACAGTGTGCATGCAACAATGCACTGTCAATATCAGGGCTGCCACTAACAATTATTGTCATTAATGGATGATTCTCTTAATCTGTCAGTGATAAACAGTGAGAAAAGAGTAGAAATTACCAACTTCTCAGATTCCAACGTGGCATGTTTTTATAACTTGTGTTGTTCAACACACAATCCAACACCCCAAAAATATTTTTTTTTTCATCGCATAAAAACAGAAGAAAATCTGCAGACTTTACCATTAATCACTTCATTGTTTTGAAACTTGTTGATTTAAATTGACTAAATCAGTTTCCCACTTATGTATATGCAGAGTTTGTTTATACATACATGAACAGACATATGGATGTAAGCAAACACAAACTGCACGCGGACACACACTGGTCTATTCAGTCATTGAGGTAGATCTGGCCGTGAGCCAGTGAGGTGTAGAGGTGATTGGGCAGCTTGGGGCTCTCGACCATGTTTGCCAGTACATCTGGCTCGTTCTCTCTTGCTCTCACTCTCTGTATCTCACACTCTCTGCCTCTCTCTGTCTGTCCCTCTTTCTCTTTCGCATCCACCTCCTGTGCTCATCTTCCTCTCTCCCTCCACTTCTGCTGTTCATCCTTACCCATTCTGCTCTCCATCTGTCTCCCTCACTCATTCCCTTTATCTCACTCGCTCTTCTGTTCAGCTCTCCCCACTCGTTCAACACACACACACTCTCCCTCTTTTTCTCCTCTTCTCTGGAAAGCTTAGCTTTTCTCCCTCTCTCCCTCCCTCCTTTTAAACAGCAAAAAGCAATTTCTCTCCCTTTGTCAGGGCGGTTGGCGGTAAGCCCTTAAGTAGGGATTTTCTGGTTTGGCTGGAATGCCATTAGGCGAGCTGGTGGTGACGTGCCGTGACTGACGTGCCGAATCTTTTTGATGTCGTGATGTCACAATCCAGCGGAGGCTGTGGTTATGATATTGTTGGCGTCCCCGGAATGAGGGGCTTTAGTGGTCATGTCAGGAGTAAGTCTTCATAAATCCTTTATGGCACAGAAATATTAAGCTTCTTTGGTGGTACAGGGACAGAGGGAAAAACATGGTGGAACGTGAACACACGTGTTCAGAAAAAAGGCAAACACACAGACACAAAGCCACGCTCACGCGCAGCTACGCAGAAGAGAAGATATAACAGCATGTGTACTCCAAGAACTGGTTAACACCAGAACACACAGACAAACACACACAATACCAGCCAGTGTTGGACAATATTATTTTAGATTTTTGACATAAGCTACTGCACTATGTGCTTCCTGTTATTAATTTAGACTGCACAAACACACACACACACACACACAGGAGGTCTCAAACTTATGCATTACAGATGTATGAATGACAGATAACAGCAAGTGTAAATCTGATGCTTAATTGCATTTAGAAACACACAATAATCCATTAGAGAGTATGCACATGAATGTGTGAATGATTATGAGTACGGTAGTCTTAACTTAACTTGACTTAACTTTTGCATACATCTTTCCTTACAGCACCCCCCAGGTTCACGCGCACCCCAGAGGACCAAACAGGAGTCCAGGGTGGAGTTGCCTCCTTTGTGTGCCAGGCCACAGGAGAGCCACAGCCCAAGATCGTCTGGAACAAGAAAGGCAAAAAAGTCAGCAACCAGAGATTTGAGGTATGATGCTGAGATACTAATGAAGAGGGTGAAACTCCACTGATTTCACTGATTTGTGTTTAGCAAATACATGACTCCCATTTAAACCGTTAAACCATTTTGTTAATAAGGTTTGCTTTTTGTATTGGTTTTACAAACATGACGTAACGGGTTTGTGAACATTAGAGGGGTTAGTAGGTGGAACCTTGAAGAGAAGCTTTTCAATTGTGAAGATGTGCTTCGTCTCCTATAAACTGAAAATGTTTGGATGTTGGACTGTTGAAAAAAAACAAAACAAGACGTTTTAAGTAAAGAAAACCATGGACATGTTTTTTTACACACCAAGAAACGACTGATTAATAATAGTAGTAAAAATAATTCTTAGTTGAAGCTTTAAGCAGCTGCTTTACAGGGTGGCAGTTTCAAAACCCTGATATTACTGCAACTTATTACTTTACACACATCTATGTGACTGTATGACTAACTCAAAGTGCCTGAATGGAACAGAGCCATCATTAACGTTATTAGTTATACCTGTGCTTTTCCTTTGACCACCAACCAGAGTGTATGTATGAAATGTGTATTGTTGTTGCCACGTTTAAAGATTTGATTAGTTTTCCTGCTTCTCTTCATTTGTACTCCAAATGCCATACAACTGTGAAATGCTATCTGCTCCAACTCTTTCATATGTCAGATGATGCCTTGGGCTAGAGTATATGAAATTCTTATATGATCCCCCTTATTAGTTTCCCGAAGGCGCTAACCTTTGATTTATTTCCCCACCTCACAAGTCACTCTTAGAAGGAGATGTTGAACCAGCCTCTCCCCTCCACACTCAGTGTCACCCTGACCTCACCCAGAGTCACCCCCCGCTTTTCCACTTTAATAAGTCGAGTTTCCTCCCAGGTTTAAGTTCATCTTTCTGCCTTCCTATTTGTGATTAAATCACTTGGGGAGATATTTTATTTTTAATCCACCCTATATAAACTCAGACTACCCGCCGTATAGTTCTTTTTTTCTGTCCTGTCCGTCAGGAATTGTTGTGGGATTTCTTTTTTATTGCATTTCCACAGTCAGCAGAAACCTTCTCAGAATTCAGAGTTCACATTTATTACATGCATGTATTAAACTTGTGCAATAGCATTTGAAATGTGCAATCCAGTATTTCTGGAATCTTAAGTTGTTACATATCCTAAATATGAGAAATAAGCAAGGGCAGCTGTGGTTTAAACTATTCTTTCTCTCCACTCATTACATTCAGCCAAAATTACAGTGGACTGCTTATCTGGTGCTACCTGAAATCGATTTAAATGTGTGTAGTGATTGATAGTAGACTGTGCATCCAGGTATGCCTTGTGGCTAAGGATTAAACCTGACAGTGCTCCCATATTCCCTTCTGTCTGTCCTTTCAGCTTCCCCGAGCAAATTAAAAACTAGGAAAAGGCCTGCAAAAACTTTTTTTGTCTGTGAAAATTACTGTTTATCTCTGGGCTGCAACAATGTTAAGATAAAATTAAAACCAAACAATGAAACAGTGACATCAGTTAGCGTCCAGTGCTTCAGCCATACAACAACAAACCTGCTGCTCCTGTATCTGTAGCAAAGAGCAATATTTTACAGCCTGATGAGTTTAGGTTTCTTTAAACCCAAAGAAACAGACTTTTTTGGCCTTAAGGGGAAACAAGCTGCAAACACAATACTGACGTGATGAGCTTTTAAGTTGAAAACAGTTGCTTATGTAAAAGTCCAGCAGACACTGAGAGACATTAGCATTCTTTTGAAGTTCAATATTTGTTTTTTTGTTTTGTTTTTTGCCACCAATAAAATACATGGCTTTTTAGCTGCTAATCTGTTCACCAGATAGTCGCATACTTTGTCTGTTGTTTGGTGCATAGGATGTTGTGTACAGTCGTTTTTTAAAGCTTTTCAGCTTAGAACGGGTAGTGAGTGAACTAAAACAGTGAAGATAGAAGCCACCGAGCTAAAATGTGCTATGAAGCTGAAGTGAGGGAAGAGAGAGAGTTTTGTGATAATGCTCAGTAGGGTCCACGCTACGATTGACACCATTCACTGAACTCATTTTTGATCTACTCTTAATATATTTCATTGGTTAAAGCCGCTTTCACTTCTTTTCACTGCAACAGGTAATAGAGTTTGACGACGGGTCTGGCTCAGTCCTGAGGATCCAGCCCCTGAGGACCCCCAGGGATGAGGCTATTTACGAATGTCATGCCTCCAACTCTGCAGGAGAGATCACTGCCTCCACCAGACTAAGTGTGTTACGAGGTCAGTGTGAACACACATGCCAGCTATGTTTCCATCGAGCCGTCACACTAAATGTTTTAATTGCTGTGAAAACAAATTACAAATCATAATATGCGGACATAAATCATAGCCAAATGAAAACGACAGTCATAATGCATTAATGTGTTTTCTATGAACCACCTGACTGTGACAAAGCAAACACACTTTACTGTTTTTCATAAGTAAGTTTACATACAGTAGGAAGCTGTATATTAGGAAATTTAACGTCCATTGACCGTCGGCTACTCATAAGTTCTGGTGTTGCAGCAGATGTTCCTTTTACTTAAAATCAGGTTTTGCACATTGTTGTTCTTGTAACTTAAAAATTGTTCATGCGGAAGAATTCCTGATATACAGATATATATGCAAGTGTAAGCCTGGGTCCACTGCGGTAGATGGTTTTGTTAGTGTTAGCAAGAGTCCATTAATGCAGATAGTGATGTTAGTGTTAGTGGAGTCCATTAGGAGAACATTATGTACCGGTAGTTTGAAGCTCAAGAGTGTCTTAGTGAGTGAAGCTGCTCAAGTGTGGATAATCACATCGCCTGCCTTTACAGTACATGCTCGTGGGGAAAGGACGTGCAGCCTATTGTTCTACCATCTCGTCTCTCTCTCTCTCTTTCCCTCTTGTCTCTCAGAGGTAATAACATAGTCTACAGTTCTTCCTCTCCACTTTCTTTCCTCTCTGTCTCGACTGTGTTTTTTTTATTTTGTCTCCTCAAGTTCTGTCTCTAGTACTTTCTCTTTTTTATTCTCCCTCTCTGTCTTTCTGCATTTTCACCCTTTTCTCTCTCTTTCTCTCTTTCTCTCACTCTTTCTGTCTGTCTGTACACTCTTAGGTCCACTACACAGCAACCTCTAAATTATTCACATCAGACCACTCTTTGCATCTTCTATGCTGTTCCGCTCCATCCATCCAGAATTTTTCCTGTCTCACGTGGTTGTCCTCTGTGCGTCTGTATGTCTGTGTGTGTGCGTGCATGCAGGCATGCTCAGCTGTGCGTGTACATCTGTATGTGCTCTTGCTTATGTGTTTCTGCTTCTATTTTTGACTTTTTCTGCCTCCCTTGATGGATCTACTCGTGTCTAATCTTTAGCTTTATCGAGAACATAACCGCACAGAAACAGGCCGTCAACACACACACACACATACATATCCTCAATCTGAGACAGTCAGTCTTTATGTAGTGATTAGCCTCTTTCTACTCCTCTGAGGAGTCATTGTGTTGTGGATGAATAAGAGGCCACCTGGGAGTAGCTAATAGCCCCTGATAGACTGTCAGTCCAAATGTCAGTTTCAAAGTACACACACCCACACACGTGTGTGCACCCACACAAACACACGCACACACACCTATACACACACACACACGTAGTCTTGTCAGTCTTGTCAGTCATGTCTTCTTGTCTCCCCTGGCTCTGTAAAGACACGGCTCCAGTGACTGACTTGACTGACTGACTGACTGACAGGAGGGATCTGGTGTTAAGGTCAGCCGGCTTAATTACTGAGGATTAGAAGCAGGCTAATTGAAATCTTGGCTTCTAGTAAAGGGCTGTGATTGGCAATGGCTGAAATAATAATGAATTTGAGAGCAATTATATGCTTTAGGATCCAGTGTACAGTCAGACACTGTATAATTCATGGTTTGGTCAAAGTTGAGTGTGTGTGTGTTTAATTCATCCAAGTGAATCTCGGACAAAGCGCTTCAGTCCATAGACTGTAATAGAAAAGATGAAATGTAGTACGAACTAATTACCATTCTTAAATTTATGTTAAAGGGGACTACCAGTGAGACAAAAGAACAGAATGCATGCTTGCAATAAACTCCACTAAAACTCAATAATTAAATGCTTGAGGACCGACCTGAAAAAGTTCAAGGATAACATCCAACCCAAAAACAAAAGTAGATAGTATTTTGGAACAAGTTCATTATATTCATCTTTACAACCCTGCATATTCTTGCCATTGTCCCACCTGTCATCATAATGTATAAATGGCTGATTGACACATTTATAAGGTCACAATTCACAGTGAATGTACCTCACATTTTGTTTCCCTTCATATTCTCACAATGTGGTTCTGAAAGGGCATGGTGCGCCTTGTAAAACAGCTTAACGTGATGCATAAACAAAACAAACTGGCCTCATAAACCAAACCAGAGATGACTCAGCACTTCTCTTGACACAAAGCATAACATGTAAAAATCACAAAGTATTGCAATAGTGCAGTGCTGTTGTATTGGATTGCAATATATTACGTAAGTGTTAATTTTATTGCATCCAGCATTTATGGTTTGTTTCCCCTGAGTCAGTCATGAATGACAGAAACAGGTTTGTTTGCAGGTGTAGATGTCACTCTTGGGCTTCTGATTCAGCAGCCAGCTCATGCTTTAGTTCCCATGATTGTAGGACCAGACTTGATTTGTGGCGGTCCAGATTTGCAGATGACAAACCCAGCGAGCGATGTGTGTGGATTTCATTTTGGGTCTTATATAAAGAAGACAGTGTTCGCACAGCGGTTCCCATGATTGTGAGACCGGGCTTTTCTATGAGCTGTGAAATTATCTGGATCTCTCACAGTGGAAACACTGAAGTGGGAGCACATCCAAATGAAACAGTGGGGATGTGTGGAAGGCTCCGTTAACAAGGGAGTGTAGGGTTACGCATCTGCTCTGACCTCAGGGGATGTTTAACTGTTCAGCAGCGCGCGCACACACACGCACACACATTGGAGCAGCTTTATCCCAAACACACTTTGGTGTTACTTACACCTGTCCCCGTGATGGATGGTGGAGAGCTGGTTATGTGCATGAGTTAATACGTATGTGTATGCGAGTGTGCGTGTGTGTGTGCATCAGCTCTCAAACACTTTCCCTTGTACCACTTCACACCTTGTCTGCACAAAAAGGCGCGCGTGTGTGTTTTCATCCACTATGTGTGCATACCTGTGCTGTTAGCTCATTATGTTTTCATGTTCTTGCACACACCTCTTCCTGCGCATCTGCAACTCAGTTTTTTTCTTTTGTGCACGTGTGAGTGGTTGTAGAGGAGGGTCAGAGAGAGATGCATGGTCTCGGGGAGTAGCATTCGAACTGTGCGTCCTCAACGTTCAGTGCAGTGTCCCACCCCAGGTAGATGAAATAGAATGCATTATTCCTGCCTACGAGGGGCTGGCTTTGAAGTAAGCGTTTGCATAATGAAAGCGGAGAGAATCAGGATTGTTATGCTGTATGGGTCCCTTGTGCTTTCTCTCCCTTTCTGTCTGTTTTTCTCTTGCTCTCTCTCGTGTTCGCTCTCTGTTTTCCTTTATGTCACTCTTTCTTTGTCTCACTCTAATCCATTCCTTGCTACCCTTTTGCTCTCTCTCTTTTCTTTTTACACTTTTGCCCTCTTTCACCACCCACCCACACACGAGACACACTGGTACACACAAACACCTTCTCATCTTGTTCCCTTGGTTTATTATGTCCATGTTTCCATTTGTCGGGCGTTGTGATTGATTGAAACCGGAGCTGTTAAAAGGCCACACACGCACTTGCAAAGCTAGTGTCTCACGACCCGTCAGCTATGGTTCGATGGGCTAGTACCAGAATTAGCATCTCCTTGGCGAGGTTCAGCGCTAGGATTTCCCGTTAATGAGGCTCTGTGTGGTTGAGAGGGATAAACTCACAAGGGATTCTGGGTAAAGAAAAAAATATGGGGAAAAAAATTAAAATAGACTGCCGTCTAGATCAAATACAGCTCAAACGCATGCAGGAACACACACTCCTTGCTCACTCGTCTTTTTTCACCATGTCTATCTTTATCCACTTTATTATGGATGACTCATGAATTTGACATTTTACCTCACAGTTTCAAAGTGCAGCCTTGAACAAAGTTAAGAGTTTGTTTTTTAAAAAGTGATTTGCACTGAACCTTTTTGATTCAAGGGTGAATACAGTATCTTTTCACTGAGTTCAAGCGTCTTTGATCCCCACCTCCTCAAAGCATTGTCCCCTCCTCTCCCTTAAATCTCCCACTTCAGTTGAATGTAGCTGGCCCACTGCCTTTGATTTTCCTTATCACAGTGGAATGACTCTTCATGTTTGATTTAATTGCCTCGGATGTGTATGAATTCACATTTGATTTGCCATCCCAGAAGGGTGCGAGTCCCAGTGGATGTGTCTTTATTGGACTTGCCTATGTGATTCATGCAAAGGCAGAGAGGGCTGTCTGCAATAGACTGAGCTCGACAAAAAGTGTAGCTCAACTGCTACTGATTCCCAGCAGAATAGAGAGTATTTGATTTCCAATTGATTCTTATTCGAACAGCGATTGCCTTAAGCTTTAGTGAGATAGTTTGTCAGGTGAAATGAAATGTTACTAGTTCTGTTTGACCCCACTATTGGATTCTTCAAAAATCTTGCCCCCGGGCTCATGTCTGATGTGAAACATATTTTAACTCTAAATTGAATCTAAATTTGACTTTTCCATTTGAGCAGCCAGGTTCCTTTAAAAGCCTTTCACACCGGAGTAGCAGCTCAACATTCTTGGTGTCAATTCAGACAGTTTGCTACAGGAGTGTGTCAAATGCACGCGAGATAAAGGAAAGAATACATTTCACATTTTAGGAAATGTATTTGCTGTCTCACTAAGAGTTAGGTGAGGTGATCAATACTACTCTCAAATGTTTGTTTGATTTCTGATATAAAGTTACAGGCAGCAGTTAGCTTAGTTTTGTGTAAATGGTGAAACAGCTTGCCTGGCTCTGGTAACAAATACACCTTTAAAGCTCGCTAATTAACCCTTTCTATTTATTATATTATGATATATTTATATATTATTTATTATTATATAAGTTTATTGGAAAAGGGAAAAAAAGCTCCAGCAAGTTGCAATCAAGTTACATGTCATTTGTTTTTGTTCTGACATATCAGTCACTGTTTGTTGAGCCATAACCCACCCAAACCCAGAGTCAGAAAGGTTATATTCTGTATTTTTTGTTGAGACAGTTTTAGAGGTGTTCATTGAATTTTGTAGTCATTTCAGTGGCTGCAGTTTGTGGTACAGTTGAATTATATTGTGTTATACCAAGAAGTTCCTCAGATATTTTATCTGCCATGTTTATACAGTATCAGTGAGGGCAGACTAAATATGAGAAACACCAGTTTGATTTAACTGCCATCGATTGCCTCCAACATGACCATGAAGTTCAATCAACACCTCTCTAAAACAGGTTCTTCAACAAAATGAGCATTTTAACCTTCATGAAGGTCAGATTTATTGCAGGTCTGATCTGATGATCTGTTATATATGTGTTTCCAATGATAATCGACATTAATTAGGTACATTAATTACTTACACACTCCTCAGAGTCAGTTGTATGTAATATTTGTGAAAAAAGCTGGATAAATACTTGCCTAAATTGCTTCTCAATAAAACATAGAAAAATGACCCAAAGCCTGAACAGTTACAGAAACATTATGAGTTTATAATAAAGAGTGTCCTGTGTATAATCCTTGTTTGAAACATGAGGAGGTGAGGTGATGCAGATGAAGGTGTTTTGAGCCCCGCTGAGAGAACTGTGGGCATTACGTACAACAAAAAAGGTCAGGGGCCACTGTGCTAAGCTACCAACCTGAAGACGTGAGTAAAATGCAGCTCTGCTTGACTCGTGTATTTGATCTCTCCAGAGGACCAGCTGCCCTCGGGGTTCCCCACCATAGACATGGGTCCCCAGCTGAAAGTGGTGGAGCGCTCTCGGACCGCCACCATGCTCTGTGCTGCTAGCGGCAACCCTGACCCAGAAATTACCTGGTTCAAGGATTTCCTACCGGTCAACACGTCCAATAACAATGGACGAATCAAGCAGCTCCGCTCAGGTAACCAATGCTTTTATCCTTCTGTTCTTTTCCTTCCCCTCAATCCCGGCTTTTATTTCCACCTGAAGATTTTTCTTCCTCCCACTTTGCTTTCATCCCTGTTTCAATATCCACTCCCTCTTATCCTTCCCCTGCCCACCTCCACAAACCGAATTTTTATTTTTTGTTCCTACAAAACTTCTATTATTCTTGCCCTCGTTCACCCCTTTTCTTATTGCTGCTCCGCACTCCTCCTGCCGTGGTTTCTGGCTGTGTTTCTCAGCTGCCCCTCTTTTGCTGCTGCTGCTGCTGTGGTATGAGTTGACTGTGTGTGCGGTTGCCAACTTTTCTAAACTCTTCAGGGCCTTAAAAAAGTGAACTCCCCACTCTTTCTCCCCTTTTTCCAAACTCTCTGAGGTCTTCCCGTGCAAATCGCCATCACGAAGGGTTTAATTTTTCACTTAGTCAAAACATTATGAAATATTTGTAACAGCACGCCTCAGCGCACGACATGTCTCTAATCAGATCTCAACAAATTCCTACGCTGACAAAATTTTGCAAGGTAAACCCAGGTGATGGCGGCATGTACTGATGGAGCGGCCTCTCAAAGATGGCTCACTGCTGTGACTAAACAATCTGATAACCTTTTCTTTTTCCTTATTTCATGGAAAGTGTGTCTTGTGTAGGTGTGAAATTGACTCACAGACATTGTATCCATGTTAAATGAGAAAATACATTGAAAGAATTTGTTAAATTCAAATAATAGGAGAAATTACCAGAAAAAACACGCACAGAGTAAAATCCTTTTCAGCAAAGCCACTAAATCTATCTCGATAAGCATTTCAATAGCCACAGTAGTCTGTAAAACCCCAACTTGGTGTAGCAAATCCCCTCCCTCCTCAGACCTCCTTCTGCTTCCAGGGACCAACTCTGGACCCAAAATCCCTTTCTTGTGATTGAACACCCAACTCTCTGGCTTCTTTATGGATAACAACCTCTTTGCTTCTGTCCCTGTTTTGTTTTGTTTTTTTAATTCTCTGGCTCAACTCCCCACCCCCTTTTTGTCCAAAACACAAGATATTAAACACAATTATTACAACTTAAAATGTCAAATATTTGGTATGTTAGCTTCTTCTGTGTGATGATAAGAAAATAGTTGACAAAGTTCTGTGTAGCTCATCGATATCCATGCCTTTTTTTGTTTTGTTTTGTTTTGTTTTGTTTTATTTTTGGAGTTCCACTGCTTTTTCAAGGTGTTTCTACTAAGTCAACTCCTCTGTGTAACCAATGGTCCGATTGTAATGCCATGTCTATGCTGTTTCTTTTCTCTTTGTATCTTTTTAACCACAGAGTCCTTTGGTAAGTGCTTCTGTTCCGAGGCCCACACCCTCACTGTCCACTTTTCTACATACTGTTCACTAATGTTGCTACTGTTGCTGCTGCTGCTGCTGCTCACCTTTTACAATGTTGAGGTGTTATTAAAATGCATGGCATGCATTTTACTAACAGTCACACACAAAGCTGATATGAAGCACAGATGCATACACACAGACACACAAGAAATTCACACTTAAAGGCCCACCAATACATCATTTTGTGTAAAGAAGCATACCATAGATGTTACAAACTAGACATACACACACACACACACACACACACACACACACAGACATGAATACACATGTACAAAATAAATCTCTGTCACCCTAGAGGTAGCTGGCCTCACCCTCACCTGTGCACCTGCAGCCTTTCCACGACCAAAGAATTACAACAACTTTCTCCTCACACTCACCTATTTACTTTCCCACTCCTTCACTTATTCACTTAATCTTTCCCTCACTCACTCACTCTGTCATTCACTCACCCACTTACTCTCTCCACTCTGCTGTATAGAGTTACCAGTCAATAAGCCATCAGCTCTAGATGGCTGTCAGGTAGGCCTACAGTGGAGCCACTGTAAGGAGATCAATGGTTTCAGACTTCTAGATGTTGACTCTACAGTGTAGTATGTGTTTCCCAAACCTGGTCACTACTGCTCTGAGGTAGTCATTTGATCATAGACACAGGTAGCTTTAACCATCACTATCATAGAGTCACATAGGGTTCAGTCGTTTAAGGAAAAGCCACCCTTCTATACTTTTTCACTGTTGGATAAAACATACTAAATCATTTCTTTGTTTTTTTAGTCAGTCCTTAGCTTATGCCTGAGCAACAATTTTAGCAACAGTTAGCAACAATTTTGATGGTTGAGTAACTGTTTAGATCATTTTATGGTGTCTGGCTCCCGCTTCTGTTTTTCTCAGTATTTATCTGATGATTTTGGACTGTTGGCCTGACTAAACAAGCAATTTGAAGGCCAAATGATTAATTGATTAATCAAGAAAATACTCAGCAGATCAGATGTAAGATCAATGGAAATCACTGTTAGATGCAGCCCTGTGTCTTTCTCTTATGGTGAATGCAACATTTCCTCTGGCTGCCTTGCAATCTGCTCTGCTGAGTCCACCGCTCTTCCTTTTAGATGCCAGACTTCTCACAGTATGATTGTTGATGGTCGGTTTAAGATATTGAGTCTACAATCACAACCCCTGCTCTTTGATTCTGAGGGGCGGAGGCATGAACTTGACATTTACCGCTGATGTCTTAAATTGTTTGAAATTTCCCTGCTGTCTGGCTCGGTTGTGGGCGTGTTTCAAGGATTTGACTTGATGCTACATTGTCTAGCTGATACCCGTTATCCTGGAGATTTAAAGAAAATCAATACAATGGCAGATTTTAACAGGGTTTAGTTGTACTGGACAGTGTTTTTTTTTTATATAAAGATACCTACACTCGGTGTTACTACCAGGATTATGCCTGGTGTTGATCTGAGTGCTAGATAAGTGCAGGTTAAAACTCAGGGCAGTTAAGTGTACTGAGAGTCCCAGTCCACCTCTTAGAGAATGAGATGAGTGCAGTGGAGACACTACCCTACTCCTACAGCCACATCTGCCCCTGCTGCAAGTCAATGAAGTCAAATCAATAACCCATCTCCTTATAGCTCTGTCACAGTCTGTCACTCTGTCTTTCTCTTCTCAGGCTTATTCTGTCTTTATTTATTCCGTCTTTCTTTTATGCCTCTCTCTCTCTCTCTCTCTCTCTCTCTCTCCCTCTCACTCTGTAAGGATCTATATTTTGAGTCTTTTCTCTCTAATTTGATTCTTCTCCTTTCCAAGTTACCCACCCCAACCCCTACCCTCCCTCCCTGATCCCCTTCTCCTTCTGTGGTACTAACATTTTCTTCTTCTTCTCCTTCTCTAATCTCGTGCATTCATTGCCCACTCAGGTGGCACGCCCATACGAGGTAAGACTGCTGGGAGGACCAACATGACACAGTGGCCTGATTCCTTTTCAACCCCTGGTTCCTACTTGTCTCACAGATCTGAAAAAGCGGCTCTGGGTGGATTAATCAATATGGGTTTAGTCCAAAAGACTCAGGACTCTGCCATACTGGTAATACTCCAGCTGCTTCAGATCTGCAGTAGGTGCAAGCGGAGGGAATTGGAATTGAGCAAACAATTCATTATACTATGACTTTTAATCACCTCCCCTCTTCTCGTCCTTCATCCTCTCCTCATCCTTTCATTTTTCCATCTCAGCCTCAACGTTCACTCTATAACAAAGAAAATCCATTGCTTCCTTCCTTACCATATTGTGATCTCACTTTTGTATCCATCAGTTTAACATCATTTAGCTTCTTACATCTACTTTGTTGTCAGTCTAAAGCATGATGTGATTACGACTTGTATTTATTTATTTCTCGCTTAGTTTGATGTGACAAAGCATAATATCACTTTTACCTCCGTTTGTTTGCTTTTTTAATTTTTTTATGACTGGATTTTCTTTCACTTTCTTTTTTCTTTTTCTTTTTTTGACGGGGGGGGTCTTGAACTAAGCTTGACCTGGCCTCTCTTCCTACCTTGTCTATATTTGCCCAATCAAACGTCCCAGTTTTGTTTTCCCTCCCAGCTGTTATTCGCTCAGCCTGAAAAGTCCAGATGGCAAAGACTCAGACACACTTGCAGACATTAGTGTACTCACACACACACATAAACACAGAAACGTGCACATACACAAACATATTTCTTCATGGTTTTTTACCATTACTCTCTCTTTTCTCTCTCATTACCGATAAAAAGCCCCAAACAACCACTTTTTTGATAAAGTTTTTATGGGCGCTTTTTTGCCTTACCACACCATCTTTAAAAACCTCTGGTTGACTTTTTTGACAGTTTTTCTATTTTCAGGGAGCGAGAAAAGCATCGGTCCCTTCCCAAGGCTTTGCGTATGTCGTTCCTTTTTTTTTTTATCTGTTGGCCTTGATGGAGGTCGGTTGATGTCTTTACCTCCTTATTGGGTGCGTTTGTAAAATGACATCACACTCCTGATCCCACTTGTGGATCCGAAAGGGTTGGGGATATCTTATTGCCATGGCAATATCTTTGTAACATTTTATCCTTGAAAACTAAAACATGATTTGCTCCCTAATATAACCGCATCTTAATTTTCAGCAAAGAATTTTCAAAATACTGTATTTGTGACTGGATTCCTCCACATTTTGGCTGCTTGGTTTATTTGTTTCTGCCTTGCATGAAGACTACATTCTCCGTTTTTGTAGACTGTGTATCGATGCTTTTTTGTTTTTGTTTTTTATTTCCCTCCCATTTCTAAATCAGGATGCTGACCCTTGTTTTGGGCAGATTCTTGCTGACAGTGGTAGAAACTTGCTAATTTCTCCCAATAGATTTGGCTCCCTTTTTAGCCCTGTGTTCCTCATACAGAGTTCAGCTTGTTTTTGCTGAAAACCCTCAGATTCATTGACCCTTTATGCAGTTCTTACCATTTCTATGTTTTGTTTATTTCTATGTATTTATAGACTATACCCAATTATCTGTTGCCTTCCACTTTTGTGTAATTGCTTTTTCTTCCTCGCTATCTTTCTGTGTTACTCTGTCTCTCTCTTGCTCTCTCTATATCTATCTTCTCTCTATTCTCTGCGCCTTCTCTCCATCCCTCCATCCATCCAGGTGCCCTCCAGATAGAGATGAGTGAGGAGTCAGACCAGGGGAAGTATGAGTGTGTTGCCACCAACAGCGATGGGACACGCTATTCCACCCCAGCTAACCTCTATGTCAGAGGTAAGAGGACGGTAAAAACCAGCCTGTTCTGTGAGCACCAGAGACCACTTAGATTTAAGGATGACATCGATAATGGATGCACAGATTGGGATGTCTATTCCTGGAAGATATTCATAAGTTTTCTACATAGACGCCTTCTGCTAGGAATGTGCGTTTATCATATTAATGTGATATGATGCTATTAAACCTGCTGTGTTTTATAATTCTTTGCTGTAGAGCCATAAAACAGGTTGGTTTTAAAACGAGACCTCTTTTACATCAGTTAAGGCGCAGCTGAATGTTTCACTCAGGCTATTAATCTCTACGCCCTCCCCTCTTAGCCTTTAGACCTCAGAGAAAAAAACAAATCATTGTCTGGTTAAGACTTGTGTTTCTCCCCAAATCTGACAGGCATCTCACCTCCTCAGGCGCTGTCTTCTTCAACCGACACACAAACACACTCACACATACCCACCAAATGTTTGAATCTTGGAGACATTTTTATTCCCGTGGCCTTTTGCTCTGTTGTCTGCCTGTCCAGAAAAAATAAATAAATAAATAAAGGCTTTAAACAGCGTAGCATGCTTTTCTGACTCCAACATGGCTCCGAGGGATACGAAACAAACACACACGACTGGACGCACACACATAAACACACATCTATGTCCTACACTAAACTATATATATATATATATAAACACACATGCACACACATACACGGCCACACACGAACAGCGCAGAGTCAGTGATGTGCGTCTAACAGTGCTTGCAGGGCCAGTAAAATCTTGCAGTGCTGCTCAGTGAGTGTTTGACAGGCAGTCTATGGAGACAGCTGGCAGTGGAGGCCGCCTTAGACAGGAAGGCTTTCAGCAACACACTGGCCATCTATGGCCTCTGTTTTCTCTCTTTGCTCTCCTCATTTCTTTCTCTCTTCCTTTTCCTCTTTAGCGTTCCCTCCGTCTGTTGCCACCTTGCCATGCTCCTTTGTTTAACTTGTTTTCTCTCTGTGTCTCTTCTCTGGTATTTTCCGCTTTCCTTTCTTTTTCTCTCCTCCACCTCCTCTTTCTCCTCCTCCCGCCGTGCTCTGTCCTACCTCCCTCTGCAGAGCTGCGAGAAGGTTGGTACAGTAATGTCTTTGTGTGGCTCTTTTGAGTCTCTCCCGAGTATTTTCTTTTCTTCCATTAAACCGCCATTTGTGTTTGTGTGTCTCGGCTGTTTTATGTGAGGTACTGAAGGTTTAAACCTGCCTGTACAGTTTACTCCTTTGAGATATACTGTACCCTGCATTCTGCTTTTCTCTTTTTTTCCCATGTGAGTGCATGTGTGTTTGCTGTGAGGTTTTTTTTGTGAGTATCTTTTGTGATTCAGTTCATAAAATATTTAATGGTGCACACCTAAAAACACCATGAATAAAACATTTTGATATCACATGCGCCCTGGTGGTGATGATGTAGCAGACTGTGTGAATGCTTGCAGTCTTCTTTGAATGCCATAAAACTTCATTTCAGAGCACATTGAATAAAAAAATCCAATGTATAGACTCTGATTTTTATCAATTGATAACAACAAAGTCATGAATTTCTAATCATATCTCTTCTCCTGCCTTCATCCTCCTGCTTTCATTGCTATCTGGTCCAGTGCGCCGTGTCCCCCCTCGCTTCTCCATCCCTCCAGCTGACAGTGAGATCATGCCAGGGGGGAACGTCAACATCACCTGTGTGGCAGTGGGCTCACCTATGCCATACGTGAAGTGGATGCTGGGAGCAGAAGACCTGACGCCGGAGGATGACATGCCCATTGGCCGCAATGTCCTGGAGCTGACTGATGTGCGTCAGTCCAACAATTACACATGTGTGGCCATGTCAACTCTTGGCGTGATCGAGGCAGTGGCACAGATCATTGTGAAAGGTGGGTGAACTAGTGTGTCTATGGTGAGGATTATGGGTAAGGAGAAGAGAGCATGTGATCTAGAGAGGAAGTGATGGTTTGACCTTGCCCCTGGTGGTTTTCACATTATTCAAAAGAGAATTTGAGGACAAAACCACTGTGCAGTTTCTTTTTTCTATGTCAAAGAACATTTACATTATAAAGGAAATACAGTAACACTGTTTGCTGTGTTTTCCATATATGCCTGACACATTCAAGTTAACACAATACATTTGGCATGTGTAAATATATCAGTATTTGTTTCTGTGTATATCAGAAACAAGGAAAAGTGAAAATAAGACTATTCAAATTTGTCAGTGTACAGGAGTTTTAATCTGAAATATGCAGGGCCATTTAAAACAATCTTTGAAGTTATTAGAAATTATTATATAACTTTCTCAATAGACTTTAATCTTTTACTAAAATGTTTATACAGTTTTTGTAAATGTTATAAAGATGTTATGTTCACTGAACAGTAATTCAAGGACATTGAATTGATCTCGTCTTTTAAATGTTTCCACATTATTTCACCTCCAGAAGTTTGTTTTCATCTTGTATAAATGCAGAATGATGCCATAAGATCTTGGTCTCTTCTTTCTCTCAGCTCTGCCAAAAGCTCCTGGTACCCCTGTGGTGACGGAGAGAACCGCAACAAGCATTACACTCACCTGGGATTCTGGCAACCCAGAGCCTGTCTCCTACTATATCATACAGGTGTGGGACAGACACAGAGGCGCTACTGCATGTGCACACAGGTTTTTTGAGATGCAGAACTTAAGATGGCTAAAGCTGCACACCATTTTTAGAGGAACATAAACTGTCATTAACAGCTTTAGTCAGTAAGTAGAGCTGCAAAAGAAAAAGAGCTCTTTGTCTCTCCCAATAATCATAAAATCGCCAAATTGCTCACAAGAAATCTGGTGTCTTATGAGTACTCTCTGGCCACAAAATAATGAACTGGAATGGTAAGAATGAAACACTGAAGCCACGAGAGCGAAGAGTCCATTCACAAAAAACATTATGTTTGGTATAAATCATGTGGTGTTATGAGCATAAAGCTTGTAGTTAAGGACATGGTGGTTGTAGTTCCAGATAGATAGATATACACATAGATAGATAGACACATAGATACATAGATAGTTCTACAGACTTTACATCCTCCTCAGGACAAAGTTGGCTTATGCAGCTTTAAGTCAATATATTTCTCCTCTCTCTTCCCCCTAGCACCGGGCCAAAGGGTCAGATGACCCTTATAAAGAGATTGATGGTATTGCCACTACGCGCTATAGTGTGGGTGGGCTCAGCCCATACTCCCACTATGACTTTCGGGTGGCTGCTGTTAACACCATCGGCCAGGGCCCCTCCAGTGAGGTGGTGGAGGCTCGCACAGCCGAGCAGGCCCCGTCCTCGCCTCCTCGACAGGTCAGGGTTTGATGGGACAAAGCACCATCATAAAATGTTATTTTTACAATGGTATAGCAGTAAACATAAGATATCCAAGGATGCAGTTTTAATAATGTATAAAAAAAAACAAGTTGATTTTATTGCTGAGCCGTAATTTCAATTTATTACTGTTTCTCCTTGAATAACTTCCCCTGGATTAGTCTGAGATAAAAGCATGTTACAGTATTCTTGTTTTTTAAGTTTTTGTTTTTCAAACACCAGTGTTAGGTTGCCTTTAGTTCCCAAAAAACTAACCCAACTTTCTCCAACAAAACTTTCTCCAGTGAAGCTACAGTATATTTTATCCCAGCATAGTGTAGCTAAAGTTCTTCCTCTTTGCCCTACAGGTCAGAGGTCGTATGCTGAGCACCACAACAGCAATCATCCACTGGGATGAACCAGAAGAACCAAATGGACAGGTGGTGGGCTACAGAGTCTACTACACTTCAGACAACACACTGTCAGTCAACCAGGTTTGTGTGCCTGCGTGTACTTGGATTCCCTTAATTTTGTTGTTGCTTCTATTAATCACAGATGGCCGATAACTTGTCTGCATGTGTCTAATATGTGGGTGTGCATCTGTGTGTCGACTTGCATTCATGCATTGTGTTGTGTGCTTGTGTTGTGCAGTGGGAGAAGCAGATGGTGCGCAGCGCCAACTTCATCACCATCCAGGGTCTGACTCCTAACAAGACATATTACATCAGAGTGTTGGCCTTCACATCTGTTGGAGATGGACCGCTGTCCCAGGACCTGCAGATTATAGCCAAGACTGGAGGTAAGAGAAGGATTTGAGGCTTTGATTATAAGCATGTGTTAGCTCATCTGAGCATGTCTGCATTAATCACCTGCAAGCATAAAACAGAAATATTTTAACTTGGTTTCACTAATCCTGTTATTCCTCAAATCTGTAGTTCCATCCCAACCCTCAGAATTTAAGGGTGAAGCCAAGTCTGAGACCAGTATCCTGTTGTCCTGGGTGGCCCCACCTCAGGGTGGACCAGACAACCAGATCACGGGTTATGAACTGGTCTACCGACGAGCTGATGACACAGAGGAGGTGAGGATTGTTAGCTAAGAGGACTATATTGCAGGACCAAGAAATTCATGGATGGTTGGAATGATGGTAACACATTAAAGGATGGATGTGTGAATAGATGGATAGGAGGATCAACTGATTTCAATATTAAAATCAAACTCTACATAAGTCTGCTCTTTTTAGACATCCTGTGGATTAGTCAATGCAGCTTTTTCTTTTGACTTGATGGCTTTCTGTGATCTTTATGACCTTTCAGAAAAAGGTGAGCTTTGAGCCTACCACCTCCTACCTGTTGAAGAACTTGAAGCCTTTCTCCACCTACACCTTCCAACTGGCTGCCAGGAGCAAGCATGGAATTGGGGCATATACCAACGAAGTGTCCATTGACACGCCACAGACGCGTAGGTCCAACTACAAGTACTGCTGCTGTGTGTGAATGTGTGTGTGTGTGTGTGTGTGTGTGTGTGTGTTTGAGAGAGAGAAAGAAGTTTCAATTTTGACAATGCAAATATGAGAATTGAGACAAAACTGGGCCACAAATAAATGAAATCCTAGATCTGGCCATTATAAATTTGAATGTGACAAGAATATTTTCATTAGACCTTTGTTTCTTTTGCATTGTCAAAAGGAACACTTCATGAATCCAGACCTTAACTGACCTCAGATTTGATACTTCAACAAATTTGTCAGCAAATAGCTTGTGCTTTATGATTCCCTGACCTTAAGTTAAAATATATTTCAGCAAACATAGTACCAAACAACTTAGGGGGATAACTGACTGCAATGTAATGTAATTTGTTGGCTACCAATCTGAGGTCTGTAAGAGAATCGGTAAAAACAAGGTAAGAAACCAGAGGTTTGTAGATAGAGATGAACTCCATCATGGATCAGAGGCTTGGGTAGGCTGTAAAGACAAGTAAGTTATGGGCAGGTATGTTTGTGTGTTAAAGCTCTAGTCAGTGTTTTTGTGTTGCATCTCTTTTAAGTCATTCACTCGTTTTCATTAACCAAACATTTCTACCAAACAAAGGTTGACGCCCATCATTCAGTATCTTTGTTCAGCCATCTTGCTTTCTAGTCACAGGGTCATTTTTTCGTATGAGCTTCTGTTCTCCAGTGTTTTGTTTTCATTTTATGTTTCTTTGTCTTTTGTTCTCTGTCTCTCGTCTGCTCAATTTCATCCCCATTCCTTCACGGCAAACCTCACTTCCTCACCTCTCCACCCACCGATAACAACTCGCACACACGACCAAATAACATTTACCCAAACTACCCCTACTGTGCTTCCTCAAAAACTGGCCAATCAGTTCCTTCAGCACCTCCCCAGGACATCACATGCACCAGTCCCAGTTCTACCAGCATCCTGGTAAGTTGGGCTCCACCTCCTCTGGAGTTTCAGAACGGCGTCATTACTGGATACTCCATCCAGTACTCCACTACTGAGGGCAGCAAGGTCTCTAAAAGAGTTGATGGAATTCCTCCGGAAAGTTCTCCGTATCTCCTGGAAAACCTAGAGAAATGGACTGAGTATGGCATAACGGTACGGGCGCAGACGGAAGCTGGGGATGGACCAGAAAGTTTACAGCTGCTTATCCGCACAGAGGAAGATGGTATGTTCCCAAATAAACCCCCTGCCTGTCTTAGGATGGTCCGCCCCACTAACAATGGCCACCTCACTAACATAGCACTAATGAAAGCCCAAAGCACCCTAAACTAACAAGTTTCTTCCACTTGCCAGTAAAGACGTTTTGTCTGTCCTTCAGCAGCAATCTAAATGGATGATGATGCATTTAAGACCCACTGTCAGACCCTCCAGTTGTGAAAACCTCTCCTTTATTCCTTCATAACTGCCAGAAACCTCAAGAAATCTGCTCCTGCTACTCCCTCACCACTGCTTTCTCTTTTTTCCAGAAGCTGTTTTTATCCTCTTTTTGGTCTTTTTTTCTGCACTTTTCCCCTTTCTTCTAAAATCCCCTATTTTTGGGATTAGAGGTGTTTGGGTTTTCCCACTACATTCTCCACTAACAATACCAGAACAAACCCTCTGGCTGTAGCTGTACCTTGGCCCCTCTGCACCTTTTCTCATTGACCATCTGCCCCTCCGACTCCTCCCCAGTTCTCTCCAGATAATTATTTAAATATCTTATCTAAACTACCTTCAATCAATGTATTTTACTGACTTGAGTAACTTACAATATATGCAGCAATATGTCTTATATTCAAGCTCAATATCCCATACTCTCTCTAAGAGATTTTTCCAACTACGGCTTTCTTTAGAGTGCTTACGCGTGGGCAAGATAGCAAGAGGTGGCTGGATTTTTTTCCTTTTCTATATATATATAATTATTTATTTTTTCTTTTTGGGAGACGTGTAGTTTTTGGCAGCGCGAAGAGGTTTTTCTTGATAACAGTATTTTCTCTTTGACTGCCTGCCACCGTTTATCTGCCCATGGCAACAAATCCTTTTCTATCTGCCATTCTTATCTTTCTCTACATTTGCTTCTTATCCTTCACTGCTTTTTTCCTCCATGTTTTTCCTCAAGCACTCTCATTTTTTACTATTTTGACTTTTTCCACACATCAGAGCAGTTTTAGACTTTTTGAGGGTTGTATTTTTACTTTTTTTCAGCTTTTGGGTATTTTTTCATGTACCCCTGAAAACAGTAGATTTTTTTATTAGGAAAAAAGCTTGTTTCACTAAAGTGAAGGCCTTTACGTGAGAGGTTTGAGTGCCCATCATCTGTGACCCTTGACCTCTATCCCAAAATGCATTTTTAGTTCCAAGTGGTCCTCCGCGAGGGGTGGAGGCAGAGACTGTGAACGCCTCGGCTGTTAGGGTGAAATGGCGAGCACCAGCGCCTGAACGGCAGCACGGTCAGATCCGAGGTTACCAAGTCCACTATGTGAGGATGAACTACGGAGAACCTCAGGGCCAGCCCTTCATCAAGGACATCCTCATAGAGGACTCTCAGGTGACACTAACATACAATCTTTAAATGAATAAATAAATTGACAAATTGACTGGAAACCTTCATTAAGATAAAACAAATATTTAGACATTCTGAGAACTATGCTTCTGTGTGTTCTTGCAGAGAGTTCAGTACCAGCCACTGCTAGTCAAATATGAAACAACCAGGTTAGCATAGTATAAAAACTCAAAAAATGGTTGGACAGTTCCATTGAAGCATAACAAAATCTGCGTAACAGGGGCTCTAAAGCTCACTAATTAACACAATATATCTACCAGATTTCACCGTGTTTATGTTAAACTAGCTAACCAGCTACAGGCTGTAGCTTCTTACTTTAGGTACTGACATGAAAGTGATAACCATCTTCTGACTTAGCAAAAAAGCAAATGAGTATTTTTAAACTGTAAGTGCTCTTCACATTAACATTGGTCTGATCAGGTTGAACGGACTTATTTTTTTTAATTTTGGGCATTAGTATTACATTTATTTTTAAGACAAATAATGTACCTGAATCTATTTATACCTGACAATAACTTCTGATAATTTCAAATTGATACTGGAATGGCTGAAAATTGTGGTGCATTCAATTTGAGTGTGTTTGTATGCTAAATGGAATTTGTTATTCTCTCCCTTTTCGTTCTACGGTGCCATTGTTCAGTGGGAATACGATGACTCAGCTGAATATGTGAGTAACCCCTTCTTCAAGCCTATAGACTTGAACCTTTGGTCACTCAGGCTGTAATTTTTTTGACCAGCTTGACACAGATTTATTTTATTAAACTGAAGACCTGCTCATTGTCTTGAGGGCTCACATAAGTAATTACCGTCTAGCTGACAAAGCTTTTGTTGTCGTGCAGGAGGTGATTCTTGGAGACCTGAAGTCAGACACTTCCTACTCTGTATCAGTGGGGGCTTACACTGCCAAGGGCGATGGTGCTCGCAGCAAACCTGTTACTGTCTGTTCCGCCCTGCCACGTAAGTGTGTCTGCATAGACTGTTACACAAACGCATGAAAAGACATAGCGCTACAAAAGAAAACACAGCCACACAAAGCTAGTAATGATCTTTTAGACTAAAGCATCACTAATGATCATTAGAGGCCATTAAATCATTGAATTGGTTTATGTCTCACTCTGTCACACCTTGCTATGCCAGGAAGAAACCATCATACAGTTCCATATTAATCATATTTTGCAGTTTTTGCTTGAGGCAATGAATAATGTGCTTTGCAATTATCCTCTAATTATCTTTTCATCACTCTCTCTTGCTCTCCTGCTTTCCCTGTTTTTCCCTCTTTCCAGTGCCTGAAAAGCCCAAACTGATGGTGAGTGCCACTGATTCAGGCACTGCTCTGCTTCAGTGGTACCCATCTCCCAACCCACCCACCCCACTCCTGGGGTACCGCCTCACCTTCGGCCGTACTGACGTCCTTCCCTTTACGGTGGTGGAGTTCCCTGCCAAGGAGAGCCGCTACACCGCCCAGGATATCCACAAGGGAGCTAACTATGTGTTCAGACTCTCTGCCCGTAACAAAATGGGCTACGGAGAAGAGGCTGAAAAGGAGGTGACTACTCCAGAAGATGCCCCGAGTGGATACCCAGAAAATGTTATCTCAGAGGAGGCTTCTGCCACCTCCCTCCGGCTTGCATGGAAATCAGTCCCACTAATTGAGCAAAATGGGAAAATTGTCAAGTACTCAGTGCTGTACAAGGATATAAACAGTCGAGGGAATGCCTCAGAAGTTGTGGTGCCCGCTCCGGGGTCAAGTGTTTTGTTGGAGGGTCTGAGTGCCGATACTGTGTATGATGTCAGGTTGTGCGCGTTCACAGCTGTTGGCCCTGGGCCGTTCAGCCCCAGTGTCCAGTTTAGGACGCAGCGGCTTGACCAAGGTAGGACTCACAGTCACTTCCTAACAACTCATCTTCATCGCTCAGGATGCAGCACACGCTTCCTAACAACACATCTGTGCACATACTGTGCACACTACGTCCCACATGAACACGAACACACTCAGACACATCTGGTGACAACATCCTAAGTGTCCTTTTTCGTTGTCTTGTCACTGTAGTCTTAGACCCAACGTCCTTTTCCCAAAACAAGGTAAGAGTCTTGGGTCTTGGGCTAGTTTCCCTGTCCAGTCAGGCTCACGGTGTTGATCAGAGCAGATAGCTATAGCTTGAGACTGGTATTAGTGAGTGGTACACAGGTAAGGTCATTATCTTTGTTTCAGTAGAGATTAAGTGAGACTGGTATCCTATTCATGTTCATTTCTTTTATTTTGTTTGTACCTTAGTTTTTGCTACCAACTTCAGAGTCAAGGCTGCCATGAAGAACTCTGTGCTTTTGTCGTGGGAGATCCGAGACAAGAATCCTGCCCAGCCATTCACCGTAAATACATTTACATTCTATCATATTTTAATGCAGTTAAATAAAAACATACTAACTTAACTTTGGCAGGTCTCTAATTGTGAATTAACAAATAAATGCAGGGTGAAAATAATGGATGGTAAATAATCTGTTGAACAGTGACTCACATTGTAAATTCAGGATAGTTCATTATATTGTTTCTAACCATTCATTGCCTATTTTTCTCTCTGTTAAGTTGCTGTTCATTAACTTCAACACTTCCTTTTTGATAATTGATGAGGCCTTGCAGACATAAAATGCCTCTTGAGCTGCTGGAAGGCTTTTAATGTAAAATAGATAGAAAGGAAGTGCACAAAACATGGGAACTTTGTACTGAATTATAATAACAAACGTTATACCAATAGATTTAAATGGGAAATTAGAAAATTATGTCCTCCATGAAATAAACGCTTGAATCTTTCTGCTGCCGGATTGTGTGTTTTAAGAAATTAACTTTAAACCATGTGATCTTACCCCATGTCCAGATCTTGTATGGAAAGGGACAGTCTGTGGAAGTGGATGGGAAACAGACTCAGAAGCTGATTACCGGCTTGGAGCCTGACACCCAGTACTCCTTTCTGCTCACCAATCGGGCCAACAGTGCCGGGGGTCTGCAGCATCGTGTCACTGCTACCACAGCCCCAGACATCCTGAAAACCAAACCCATCGTAGTGGGCAAGACCAACGCAGACGGCATGGTGACTGTGCAGCTCCCGACTGTGCAGACCACAGCCAAAGTCAGGTAGGGATGATGGATTAGCTAAGGAGATTGAATAGAGTAAGAGTGAAGGATCTGGTGATTTGTAAGAGCTAGACGTGAATATTTTAAATAGAAAGTGATGCAGCGTTTGCTCCAAATAGGTTGTTTTATAAATGAATTGTTCCACAGACCCTGTGAGTGAGGTAATTTCACGTCTCCCTCCTGCTGCTGCTTTTCATTTATTGGTCTATCAGGAGGGATTTCTCTGAGCTGGCAGCAAAGCAAGTCTGAGAACTCCCACAACAGGCTAAATGAAAGCACAAAGCTGATAATCTCATCTGCTTTTTGTAACCAAGAACAAATATAGATACCAAGTGGAAGCAGTCCTTCAGCATTTAAGTACAGTCTGAATCACCGAACTGCTATGCTCAAACAGCTTTTTTCCTGAAGTTTGAAGTTGTTTTTTTTAAAATTCCAAACATGTCTTTCCATTTTAGGTGCTCAGTCAAAAAGATAGTAACATTAATTGCAATTAGCAGGACGTTGAGATTACCTAGTGACAATAATGAAAAGCACACTGCAAGTATATTTTCAAAGCAAAAAATTGCGTATGTATGTTAGTGTGTGTGTGTGTGTGTGTGTGTGTGTGTGTGTGTGTGTGTGTGTGTGTGTGTGTGTGTGTGTGTGAAAAATTTTTTAATTCCCCCTTTTCTCATTTGACATGAATAAGTTACTTTGTACCGTATCACTTGGATAGTAGTGTATGCTCAAGTGTAAGTATAGAAGCACTGGAGTGAGCCATCTGTTGAGGACCCATGTACGTGTCTATGCTCTTGTTTATGGTCTGACTGCTTCTGCAAAATTCCCCAACTGTCATGACATTGTTTTTGTCTCACATGTGGCTTCAAACATGGCCCTCTGTTCCAAAAACAACCACACAGCTAGATTTAGAGTGTAGTATCACAGCTGCTGCAGCAGCAGCTACATACTGTATTAATGATCCTGTACTTTATAAAGTAAAGCACTTATGGAATAGTTTGATGACTGATCTTTAATCTCCATATTTAGTTTTATTTAGAAGATTAGATTAGAAGATTGATGCCAATCGTGTGTACAGTGAATATGGAGCTACTGACAGAAGTTGGTTAGCTCAGCCTAGACCCTGGAACAGCTAGCATGACTCTGTCTGAAGGTCATACAATACAATCCCTAGCTGTTTTCCAGCTTTTCACAGTTTTCATACCAAACTAAGCTAACTGGATGCTGGTTTTAGTTTCATATTTATAGTACATACACGAGAGTGAAATCAATGTTCTCATCTGAAGCTCAGCCAAGACAATAAGTAACTGAACATCCCAAAATGTTGAACTCTTCTTTTAAATATCAGATTTAGGGATAGTAAATGGCTAGTTTCCAGTATGTTCCCATACACCTAAACCCTGTGTATGCTGTGTTTCAGGGGTTACTATGTGGTGGTGGTGCCACTGAAGAAGCAGAGAGGAGGGAAGTTCCTGAATCCCTGGGAGGAGCCCGACCAGATGAACATGGATGAGGTGAGACTGCTGCAGATTACACCGATAAACAGCTAAACAGTGGTCATAATAAAGAGCTTATTCTAAGGTTACGCTGACTGTTGAATGAATTAAATGTTTAGCAGAATAATGACCATGATGGTGATTGGGGTGAAGGCAGTGATGACTGTTATTATGACACAATTCAGTTTATCAGAGGGACCCTGAGTTTTATCACTGACAGCAGAACTCAGGCAGTAATTGTTCATTGTCAAGCATCTGAACCAGTTCATACCTCCACTGGTTCGTGTTTTTTATTTTGTATGCAGATGCTTGTTGTTTGGTTTAAATGTATCCTAAACCAAAGAAATGATAATCTCACTAACAGAGGCAGAGCCTTTCATGGTATAAGCATTGTCATCATTCAGACCTGCAAATATGTAGGAGAGGTGTTTGTACTTGAACCTTTTCATTTATTTGCTGGTCTCTTTATCAAAACAATAAGAATCAGTTGGCGGTTGTGTTGTTAACCTCAGCTTTAAAAACTAGATCAGCAGAACAGCTCAGTACTGTGCAGGTCCCGACATTGTACATAACATTATCAACAACCCCTCACATCCAAATGCCTCAAATTGCCCCTTGACGGATGAATAAAGTATTTTGAACTGAACTGAATTTCCAAGGCAAATGAACAAAGAATAGTGCTGAGTCCACAGGCTCTGTTGTATCAAACATATCTTATTGTGCAAAGGTAGATGGCTTGTCCATCCGCTGCCTGTTCACTCCAAACAATACTTTCACATTACATTTCCCACCTAATTCCTTTTTCTAAAGACTTCATCACCTCATTAAGCAGTTCTGAAAGCACATTCATGTGTGTGAGATTAGTTTCAATAGAGTTTTAATGGTTCCCTCTGTCTCAGTGGATAAATGTGGTAGCGATTCAGTTGATGATGAAGACATTTGTGCTTAGGTGATAATGGTCTATACAGCCCATTGTTCCTTCACTGATGAGGGTTTTTGTGTGGGCTAAAACTGCCAAAACTGCCCTTCTTTTCCAAGGTGTTTTTTGTGCCAAATACTCAGGAAAACAATTTCCAAATATTTAGCAAATACTCTAATTTTTTTCCTCATGAAAAAGGAAAAGCTTGATGACTATTATTCTCGCATTTCACATCTTTTGTGTCAAACTCTTTGTCGCCTTTGTTTACCTTTCAACTCGCCATTTCCTCCCCCAAACCTCCCTCTCCTCTATCTCTTGGCAACCCGTGCTCCAATTTTCTTCCCTCTCAGCTCCTGAAAGAGATCAACAGGACCAGTGTTAGTCGCGCCCTCCGTATTCGCAGACAGGCTGGCCAATCAGATCCCAGGGCCTATGTCACTGCTCATTTTAAGGCCCTCCCACCGGAATTCACACTTGGTGATGGGCGAAATTATGGTGACTTTCGTAACCGTCCACTGCAGAACGGACAGGAGTATGTTTTCTTTGTCCTTGCCCTGCTAGACCTCTCTGAGAATGTGAGTAAAATCACAAACACACTGACACAGTTTATCCATGTAAATACAAGTTTGTCTAATATTTATGTCAAAATCTGTAAAACCACATCCTCCTCCAGACTATGTACGCCACCAGCCCTTATTCTGATCCCGTGACCTCATCGGACGTGGATCCTCAGCCAATCGTGGATGAGGAAGAGGGTCTGTTATGGGTTGTTGGGCCTGTGTTGGCTGTCATCTTCATCGTCTGCATCGTCATCGCCATTCTCCTCTTCAAGAGGTAGGGACAGCGTGATGGAGCCAGAACAATGTGTGGTTTGATAAAATAATAAAATATTGAATTGGTAAGAGAAGAATAAAGTAAGTCAAAAAGAGATACATGATTTATAATCCTTTACATCACTTGACTGGACTGTTGCTGTTGGGCAGTGATTTAAAAAGTCCATGATTTTTAAATTATGGTTTCCATAATGCTTTCAGAGATATAAACTGGAGGTGCAATGTTAGTTAGCAGCGTGCTACTTGACCCTTGTGGGGTTTGTTCATATTTTGGCAAATTGGCACCATTAGAAGTCTGTCGAATTAGCATTTCTTTTTTGCAATTAACACATGAAGATAAAGACAGATTACTCAGCATTTTTCCCAGGCAACTTTTTTCTAGAATTTCTTAGTGAAGATGGTTGTGAATTTATGGATTTAATACCCATTATCACTCTGCAAAAGAGTAGGAATTTTGCGCTGTGCTCTTTATTTGCCCCCTGCATCACCTCTCTGCCTTCAACATTCCCGCGCCCTCCACAGTTTAAAAACCTCTACATTAATTGGTTTATTATATTTTTCCGTTATTTTGTGTTTCATAATTTTACATGATGAAACACAGGGGGCTAACACCTGGTATAGCAAAAACATTTAAGTTTAGCTTTAACAGAGATGTAGCTGCGTGTTTCAGGGAGACAGGGAGATAACATTATCACACATTAGCATATTCATGATAATCATCTGTTCTTCTGGTGAGAGCTTTGTTAATGCACATGAATAATTGCTATGAATGTGGCATTGCAAAATGATTAACCTTGATGTTAATAATGGTAATAATAATGGTTCATATCCCCTTTGCCACATATATTATAGTACGTTAGCATATAGTAGATGTCACAGAGGGTGAGCTGGGAGATTATGTTTATGCAGTTTTTTGCCGTTTGTATTTGCTCATTATCTTGTGTCTATAGGAGATGCTTCTTAACATATCGAACAACAGAATAATAAATTGATTAGTTTTAATGATGGGGCTCAGATGATGACGTCAGCATTGCTGTAGTCCCTGATGTTTGTTGATTGGACACTAATGTTATTCACCCTTGTCTTTTCTTTTATACGCTCCTCTCCCTGTTTGAATGCAGCAAACCTGACAGGTAAACAAACACCACCTATTACCATTTCCTCTGTCCTACAGGGGTGTTTTCCTTTGCAAAGCCTTTGCAAATGATGGTTTAGATAATAGATCCCAGCAGAGTCAGGATTACCCTGATGTTTCTTTGATGATTGCATAGTAACCTGAAGAGCTCTGGATGCATTACACACTGGAAGGTGCACAATTAGTTCAGTGCTTTTTATAAAGCAAATTTTGAATATTTAAAGATACATTGATTTATTGATTTGATTTATTATTGATTGATCTGTGTATTTTATTTTTGATTATTACTCTATCATATAGGACCTGCAGTCAAAGTTTGGTACTGGAATTCAGTTTTCGCCTGTAAATGGACAAGGAGCAATTTTATGTGACTTGCTGTGGTTCATTTATTCAAACTCACATGCCAAATTTTGAATTAATATTATTATTACTAATGAGTCCCACATTTTCCAATTGATTCAGCTTTTTTCATGCACAAGCAAAACAAATTATGATCATATGAACACTGTGTGTTGATCTGTCACTCCAGGAAAAGGGCTGAAGCTGAGGGCAGGAAGGGCAGTTTCCCCTGTAGCAAAGCCATGTCATCCCACCATCCCACTGATCCCGTGGAGCTACGCAGAATCAATTTCCAGACACCAGGTAAACTAGACACACATGTACATGCATACATACACCCAGGTATGAACAACAGCTGTAGCTTGTTGGTTGATTTCCAAAGTGTTAGTTGTATTTATAAGATTAACCATGATGTTATTTCCCTTTTCAGCCTACCGTGTATCAGTGTACCGCGGCTACCGCCGTTTGTCAAGTTAGTTGGTCTTAGTCTGCCATAGATCTTTTACTCTTTCTGCCGTCATTGTTTTCTACCACATTTTCCTCTTTCTTTCTTTCTTTCTTTCTTTCTTTCTTTCTTTCTTTCTTTCTTTTTCCCATTTTCATGCTAACTAACCTTCCATCCCATATAGGATGTCGCTGCTTGAATTGACAACATTTCATCAAATACCTCTGGAATACTTCTTCAGAAATCCCCCAAAACTATTTCATGCTAAATTTTTAACAGCCTGTGTCATATTCTTTTTTTATCTTCACCAGCAGTGTGCATATACTCTGAGGACATGTTACTGTGCCTCAGTAACTTTCACAACACGCACATTGTTCTTCTTTCTGTCTGCCTGGAGAGAAAATGGTCACTTAACAAAAAAAAAACCCACTTCCATTTGCTTCCTCCACCAACTATGGACAGAACACTAAACAACACCTCCTCTGAGAATCCTCACTCTTAACATTTTCCTCCAAAAGAGTTTACTTGGTACATGTATCGAAATGGCCTCTTTTTCTATTTCTGTGCTCGGCAGGCATGGCAAGTCACCCACCCGTCCCCATCTCTGAGCTGGCAGATCACATTGAGCGCCTCAAGGCAAACGACAATCTCAAGTTCTCTCAAGAGTACGAGGTAGGAATGCTGATTATCTGTCCCTGAAAATCTTTAACTTGGGAAATTCATCTGTTTTTTTTGCTCCGTTTCACTTTCAATGGTGAGCGCTGTAGATTGAGCCTCACATCGTTTCTTCAGTTAAGTTGCATTTTGATTCGTCTTCACAGAACGATGCAAGATAAAGCGCATTCTCCTCTCCCCACTGTCTTCTTGTTATCTATACAAATATAAAGGGGGGAATTGAAATTGCAAGCTCAAAGAGAGTTTGCTTACAGCCAGATGGTTATCAAGCCCTTATTTCTACGCTCTGGTGGAGAAAGAGACGAACCAGAGATAGAAATAAAGAGGCAGCGACACAGAGCAGACTCTCCAAGAGATACAGGAAGTAAGTGTTCTTTGCAGAAAAAAGAGATGTTACTTGATTAGTTTCCTCTAACTTGAAGCAGACTTAATGTGGAACAAGAAACGACATATACTTGTAGATAACAATGTGCCAGAACTTGGTGTGCTGAACTGTGGCACTAAATAAGAAAAATGCATCATCAGTAGAAATATTTCCCAACATGCTGGCTGTGTAGCAAATAGCGCTAGCATTACAATGAGCTCCACAGAGAGCTATTAAAGGGCTAAAAATGTTTTCTTTTTGCTGCAAAAAAAATAAAAATCAGTTTAGACCAACGGCTCCCGGGTGAAGAAGGAGACACAAGGCTCTAATTGGCTACCACAAGAGAGAGACAAATGGTGTGCGACAGAGATGCGTATATAGAGGAAGACAAGGACACATTATGCAAAGAGTAGAAAAACAGAGCGGGGATGTTTGAGGCAAAAAAGCGTTGGGAGAGAGGATAAAGGAGGGTGGAAGAGACAGTGAGGGAGAAGCCGTATGTAATTGTGGTGTGAGTTGGAGCTACTCGGTTGAGCCTCACATTCTCTCTGCATGACTGTGTGCTTTGTTCGGTACTGAACCCTTAACGAGGGAACGGGAGAGATGGATGGAGGAGGGACTGAGAGAGAGAGAGAGAGAGGGAGAGGCCAGAAATGATTGCGGTATAATAATCAGACACACATGATGCTGGGCAGCAGACTCAAACACACACACACACACACACACACACACACACACACACACACACACACATACATGCACTCATCCAGTACCACTCTTGTCCATTTTTTCTCCTACCAAACCATAATTATGTGTCGTAAAATATTCAGAATTGCTAAATTGCTCTGGCGCTCTCCTCTTCGTCCCTCTCCATTGACAGCCCCATAATGACCTCATGTCTGCCTCTCCCAGCTAACAGCAGTGGTTACACTGTAATTACCCTCCAGGAACTTAATGTGTTGGTCTAACACAACTATCCTTTCTCTCCCAGAGGAATTTATTGTGCTTTTATCATCTTTCTCTGCTCGCTAGTTATGTTTTTTCTTTTGGTGGAAAGCGGAAAGTCCCTACATCTCTGTTGTTTCTTGAAATGGGATATCATATTTGCTGACATTCACGTCCAAGTTCAATAATACCTAGTTAATTCTCGATTTGTACTTGGTTTCTAATGCTGTGGTTTTTCTGTGGTGACTCTGGATAGTGCTTGTAAGCTCAAATTTATAGAATTGTCCATTTCCAGCCTTTCTAGATCCCATTTTCTGCATTTTGTGGCTAATTTTAAGTGATAACAACATCCTAGCCAACACTTTTTAAGTGGTAATGCTTAGAGGGTATGCATGACATTACTAGATGATTTTACACAAGTATGATTTCCTTGTTTCTTTGGAAACTGAGTTCTGATTGATCAATACTAACATTTTTACTAGCATTTCAAGCAAAAAAGAGATTTTTTTTACCACAATGAATAGCTTTAATCAGACAAGCAGTGACCGATGTCAGAATATAAACTTATTAACACACCATGTGCTGCTATACTTTCAAGGCCACTTAAGTCGTAGGACCGAAGCATTGAAACCAAACTGTTTCTTAAAAAATAACATATTAACCACGGAAAAAACAGCCTCAATTTTTAAACACAGATCATCATCATCCAGCGAGCCTGCCTTCATGAGTTGTTTCCTGTTCTTTGTTCTGACCTTGTCTTTTGCCTCTTGTAGTCCATCGACCCCGGTCAGCAGTTCACATGGGAGAACTCCAACCTGGAGGTCAACAAACCAAAGAACCGCTACGCTAACGTCATTGCCTATGATCACTCCAGGGTTATACTCTCCAGCATTGAGGGTAAGACACGCTGCCGGTCTATTTGTGTGTGTGTGTGTCTCTCCACTGTTGTACTTATATCTTTGCGAGGACATTTTTAGGAAGTGAGGGCATTTTGGTTGCTTCCTCACTTCATTTACCAAGCTGTCTGAGGCTGATGCATTGGTTTCAGGGTTAAGGTTAGGGTATGGGTCTCAATGGGGCATGTGGTTGTGGTGGTTAACGTGGGAAATAGAGGCTAATCACAGTATGAAGGTATCTAATGTGTGTGTTTTAGTTTGTAACTCTATGAATTTGTGTCACTTAGAGTAGTTAACCATGAGGGATGGGAGGATGGAGGGATTGCTGGTTCAAAAGTTGTGTTTTATTGCTATTGCCATACACACAACACACACAGGGTGTTTTGCCTGCATCAGCCATAAAAATTATCACTTCAGCATTCACACATATTTCTGTTTCTACCCGCTGTGTTACCACATCATACCATTAATACTCGCTCTCACTTGACCATTTTAATATTTATGGAGATGAATTAGGCTCAAGCTTTATTAATAGCCAATTTACTGATTTGTTTCCATGGTGCACCCTTTTAAAATGGTCTAAAATGAGAAGAAAAAAAAACATCTAAGTCCTGTTCTCAGTGTGCGTTTCGAAGCACACTCACCCACCTCAGCTGGGAAAGACCTGAGGCAGAGAAACTGGCAGCTCCAACGTGGAGAGAGGGAGGCAGTGGGAGGCCAAGCCCAAACAGATGAGCCTTATCTGGGCAGAGCATGTGTGAGCAGCCCTTCCACCCCCGCCTGTCCCGGAGCCCTGGCTGTCTGTCTTTCTTTCAGCTTAGAAAACACATATACTCTTGAGCATGTCCAAACACAAACACACACACATACACACACACACACACACACACACACACACACACACACACACACTCTACTATAGATTTAAAACACATGCCCAGGATGTGCGTAAGCACAGATATGCACTTTTGCTCCCAGTCTCCTCCGCACATGCTCAGTAACATACACTCTCTGCCAAGCCAGTGCAGCCACCAAGTGACTGGAAGTGTGTTTGTGTGTGTTTGTTTTATCTGCACTGTGCTTCTGCTATAGTCCCTTGCAATAAAGTTGTAGCACATCAAAGCCTTTTGCCAAGCTGTCTTTTAAAGACTGGGGTTGATAAACATATGTTCTTGCTGCCTGTCCCCATCCTATTTAAAATAAGTTGTATAAACACCCATGCCCCTCTGTCATTTAAACATGCCCATGTCCATGGGGTGTGTGTGTGTGTGTGTGTGTGTGTGTGTGTGTGTGATGGTGGCTTGGGGTTCTTACAAGTATATGGGACTGAGTCCTGTTCTTAAATTAAGCTTCAAGGAGAGAATCCGCTGCGGGAGTTTTCTTCCTGTCAGGATTCTACTGTTTGCTCATTGACTTCTATCTTTTTAAATGTAAACTGTTATCAGACAACTCAAAAGGAGTTTTGTGTCCCACTTCGGCAGAATCGGGTCACGGCTGAATGCATGCGTACACGTCTGTGTGTATGTGTGTGTGCTTTGGTGTTTCGGTGTATGTGTGCATGTTTGAGCTATGACTCAGTGATTTTTGGGATTATGGTATTAGGCCCCAGATGAGCAGGACTGATCCTGAATCAAACACACACAGACCGTCTCTCACATCACACAAACACACACATACACACACACATACACACAATCCCTTCCAGGACAAGCAGTGTCAGCCGAGTCTTACACAGAGACAGCCTTACAGTCATATTGCCATTCAAAGCGACACATCCAGAGTATACTCAGATTAGGCCCATGATCGTCTTAGCATGCATTATAAAACAAGACGGCTGAACAATCCAACACCAAAGGACGCTTGGCCCTGTGAAAACATTAATCTCCCTGCCATGACCTCAGATGATCCACACCCTTTATTACTGGGACATAAACCTGCTTTCATGCTTTCAGTAGACTTCAAATAATCCATGTAGATTATTTCACCGTGAATCAGAATAAGATTCAGGTTCATCCGTAAAGGAAATTACTTGGACAGTGACTGTTTCCTTGTGATCAATGCTGTTCATCCTACATATGATGCATTGGACAGACATGAACACAGAGTATTTCAGCATCAGAGGCATATATCTCACCCACCTGTTCCCCTCTGTTAATTCCCCCTTTTCTTTCCCTGATCAGTCCATCACATTTGTCCTTTCCTTACCTTGCACGTACCTCTCTCCTCCAACATTCATGACTTCTACTTTTTCCTCATCATACAGGTGTCCCAGGCAGTGACTACATCAACGCTAACTATGTTGATGGTTACCGCCGTCAGAATGCCTATATCGCCACTCAGGGATCCCTCCCTGAGACTTTCGGGGACTTCTGGAGGATGGTCTGGGAGCAGCACACAGCCAACATCATCATGATGACCAAGCTAGAAGAGAAGTCACGGGTAAGGAAAAGGTGTCAAGACAACATGGAAGTATAGGACGTAAAGGAAAGGGTAGCACAGCAATAAACCAACTCAGAGCTAATGCACAAGAGAAGAAATGAGAAGAGAAGGGTGTAATAACGCAGAATCAGCCAAATAAGTAAGGAGTAGTCTGGATAGGTCAATCAAGAAGAAGGCCCAAATTTAAGTAGCATTTTGGGGGGAAAGGCTGTGATGGTAGGTGAACATGTTAGAAAGGAGAATTGTATACATTGGTAGATTAGCATAAGGATCTGCAGGGTATCTAGACTACAGAGGTATGGTGAAGTAAGATAGCACATATAGACTGAGTTGGATATTAGATGGTAGGCAGGACTCAGTGGCATAAGCTGAAATAAGTGTAGGATAGCTTAATGTAAACAGTACATTTTGTAGTTTGGAAGAGGTAGCATCTAAAGGATAAACAATTTTCTTCCTCCATGTCTGTGTGGTACAAACACATATCTTTAAAGATTTAATTGTCAGCAATAAATATTTTACAATAATGTGCCCAAAGGATCACAAACGCTACAATCTTTATACCGTGACAGATTTTTTTTTTTTTTTATGAGGGAAATGTGGCAGAGTTTCATTCTTCTGTCTGTGCCACTGTGCATTAGCGAGCAAGTTACTTAGGTAAGCCACAAGCTGTACAAGTACAAGTGCATTATTTCTTTGGTCTGCCAAAACCAGCCTGCTTTTCAGATGTTCCTGGGAAAGTGTTGCAAAGTTCAGTGTGTCAGTGAGTCATGTGTAGTGTGAAGTGCAACTGGATGTTTCGCTGACAGTGCAGAAACAAGTAAAGTAAAAGTAAAACAGCTAAAGTGTAGAGTAGAACTGGGCTTGGTAGAATATGATTGGATAGACTAAACTGCAGGAAGGACAAGATATTTGGATGAGGAAGATGTGGGAGCAGGAGGGTAAGATAATGAGGCATACACCAAAAAACATGATAGGATGTGGAAGATCAGCCATTTTAGAAGGTAACGTTGCAGTTAACTAAGGGGAAGTTCATCCAAGTTGAACAAGAGTAGAATAGGATAGGATATGGTTCATTTGATGGCAGTGAAGAGAACACAAACCAGCGCAGGGCAGGATGTTCATTTTTCAGGACGTGGAAGGACAATAGAGTCCAGATGGAATCAACAGAACGGGGCAGATAAGGAGAGGACACAGAAGGAAGAGCCAGGACACGTCATGTTGTACAAAAATATTTTATTGAATACACCAGAAAAGCAGCAGACATCATTGTGGTGACTAAGCCAGAAGTGGTGTGGTTAAGTGAGAAGTGAGAGTGGGCATGTGGGGTAGCACCAGGTGCCATGAAGTTGATCAGAATAGAATACAGTAGGTTATAATAGAGAACAGGGAGCAAGACCCAGGGAATTACAAATACTGCCAAACTGGGTAGGTAATGGATTAGAAAATCATTTAGCTTCCAGGCATTTTGCTGTTGTTAACAGAATATGCGCTTGAGTAAAAATTCGATGTAATGAGAATGTCATGTTAGAATAAAATGAACAAGAATGGCTGGAGGTATGAATCATGATTAAGTGCTAACCAATTATGTCCAGAGCCCTGTTCATAAAATGATCCTTTCCTCTCATCTGTGCTTCTTTTCCTATTAACCTGTGTCCTGTGTTGAAACTCTGTTTCCTTTTCAACTTTTTCCAACTGTCTCTGTTGTGTCTGTTTGACCCTCAGATGCCCTCTTATTTCTTCTCTAAGGCAAGATCTCTCTTTCTCTCCTTTGCTAATCCCTTTTAAAATGCAACCACACCTCACATGGTTTTCTCCTTACCTTTTTTACTCTAATCAATGCCCTTTTTCCTGCTGTTTCCCCATTTTTTTGTCTGTGCGATAGCGAGAGAATTGAGTGAGAATGCAGAATTGTTTTCAGCTCACCACAAGGCACTCATAGTTAACTTGGTCTGAAAATGGGTTTTATTGTAACCACTGCAGTTCAGAAACAGTGCACATTAGTGTCTACAGTTTGCATGATCACACCCACAACTGTTTTTCTATTTTCCTGTCTAGTGGCTATGCTGTAGAGGATTCAGCCATTAAAGAAAGACATGTTTACACGTTGGAGTTGTTTGAAAAAAATCAGTTGTTCTGCTGTTGAATCACTGAAGGACTTCAGAGCACCTAATTGTAAGCAAGAGGCTGCTACTGTCTCATAAACATGATGAATCTGTAGTTTGTGAATGACTGTTTGGCTTAAAGTCCTCTAAATTCAATAAAGTAGTCACAACATTGTGCAACAATGAAAACATTCAGTCTGAAAATACTTAGCTTATTCTCAGCACACTATCTCCATTTCATCTACTGTTGGAGGGAGTACTGGGCTGCTAGTTGGAGGAAATGATTTAATCTCATTTAACACCTCTCAACATTATGCCATTATGTGTTCACACATTAACAATACACATGATCACAGATGGCCCCACTGTGGGAATCTTGCCAGTATCCTTGCTTTTAGCACCAATCAAACCACACACAAGCTGGACTCAGTTGTGCTGTTAGCCCATATATCAATGGATACTATACAGTAGTCTTCACACCAGGCATTTACTGCGATCCTGTTCAGTCATTGGCAGTGGTCGGGCCCCCCTACGTGGACTACCACTCCCGTCCCCACAGTATCTCAAGGTCTGGTGGGAAAACAACAGTTGAAAAGCTGTAATTACAGCCTGAACGTCCCGGGCCAAAACGCATAATCCCCAGTCTGGAGCAGTGGAATGCAGAGCGAGCTGAGCTGAGCTCCCTGCTGTCTTTGATGTGAGGACTGGAGGGATCAGCACATAACGTTTGGTTTGGCCTGATTCTGCCAAGGCCCTCCTCCCCTCTTCTCCCTCCTCTGGGATTTTTCCCCTTTTCTCTCTGTGGTGTCTGAGGCTGGGCCGGAGAACTACAAATATGACCGCCTTCTGCAAGGGAATTTTATGAGTTTTGGGGGTTGGGGATGCTGGGATTTGGTGTGAAAGATGTAGTTTTGTAGGGATTTGTGAGGTTGGAATCTAGGGTGATGTACAGCGTCAAATATGTGAGGGCTGAACTTCAGGTATCACTTGGCTTTTCCAGCTCTGTGGTGGATCTTTGTGAGAGCCCACCAACTTATGGTAATTTCATGCCACACAGTTTTCTAGTCTTTAACTTATGCCAGATCACACCTCAGAAAGCTGAACTCTCTCTCTCTCTCTCTCTCTCTCTCTCTCTCTTTCCCCTGCCTCCCTCTCTATCTGTCACTCTTCACCCAACACACTTACTAAAACCCCTTTCACACGCTGGATTGTCGCTATATGCACATTTTTTCCAAACATTACTGTCTGAACCTTGCAAACTCTCTCACTGATCTGCTTCAACACTCCCCTCCTTTTTTCTTTTTTTTGCCTCTGTACACGTGCACACGCACCCAAGTCAGCTCTGTCTTTCTCTCCACTTTTACGAAAATGTGTACAGACATGCACAAACCACTCTGCATCTCTCACAGCTGCTTCCCTCTTCCCTTGTAGGTGAAGTGCGATCAGTACTGGCCGACTCGGGGCACAGAGACCTATGGCCTCATCCAGGTCACTCTGCTAGACACAGTGGAGTTGGCCACCTACTCTGTCAGGACCTTCGCTCTGTACAAGGTAACATGGCATGTGAAGTGGAGTGTAATGGGGTCATGTGTGCATTGATCTATTGAAATATTAATGCACACTAGTTTGTGTGTTTACTCTTGGATCTGTGGCCATGTCACAGTTTGTGCTGTTGTTGCTTATGTGAGCCAATATGACAAGCAGCCACATGACAACTGATTTTTTTAACACATTATTCTCCCAGTGAGATTAACGTGATTCATCATGCAATATTGGCCTGTTTTCTGTTTTGAATTATTAGTTGTTGAATTGAAAAAGCGCATCTTGGCTCACCAATGCATCACCTGTCAGGTTCAATAAACCAACAGCATGCTCATGAGTTTGTTCTTATATATGCATATATGCTAACTATGAATTGTTGTACTCTTTAAAGGATAAGTATTGCGATATTATATATTTTTGTTGTCGATAAATCCCAGAAACACACCTACAATGAATTTATCTGTGAAGCCAAAGCCCGATTTACTGCAGCTTATTCCTCTCCACAGACCTCCATTGTTGCCCAAAAAAAGATTAAAAACACATCAATGAGCAACACTGTTGTTTGAGTGACATGTTTCTTTATTACGATGAACACATACACTGTAGTTTATTTTGAGTCAATCCCACAGTCGCCATCCTGCTGCCGTAAATACTCACTGGGCCGCCAAAAGTGTATTAATCCATGGCTGAAAATAATCCCCCAAAATAAACTATTTACTCCTGTTTCAGTAAGCCTTTTTTAACTGACACTACATGCTGTATTTGTAACACGTTGTGCGGTTTTGGCCTTTTCATCAGGAAAATTTTAATTAACAGCAGCTTTATTGATGAATAAAATGACAGTTTCAGATCTCTGTTTTGATGAAGATATACCGTCTGATTATTCCCTCTTAATGCATGTATTTATCAAAGTACCAAGGCCAGGGAGCAAATTCTTCACCGCTGTGACTGCATTGGTTTTGCTTGATAACACACTTCCAATTGGCTTGATTTACATGGTCATAAGGACAGGCATGTGGGCTCTTCTTAGCCATCTTGCCTAAATAACAGAATACAGTCCAGCAGCGCATATATACGTTTAAGTAAACTTGTACCACATTTACCTTAAACACTCTTGTCTGTTTGTCCAGAGTGGCTCCAATGAGAAGCGCGAGGTGCGTCACTTCCAGTTCACGGCCTGGCCAGACCATGGGGTGCCTGAGCACCCCACCCCCTTCCTGGCTTTCCTACGTAGGGTCAAGGCCTGCAACCCTCCAGACGCAGGACCTATGGTTGTGCATTGCAGGTGGGCTTGTGTGTGTGTTCAGACAATTCACTGGACCAAACTAATTCCTAAAATCACCAGGGAAGACAATCGAGTGGTCCCTGACCAAATAGAAAACATATCTTGTGTGTGTGTTTGCTGTGCCGTGCTTCCATGAAACACTTATGTGTTATTTTGGGTTTTGCTTGGCAGCATAATTTTCAAAAGCCTCTGAGTCTGTCAAAATCAACACGAGTCCAAGAGCACTTGTATAAAATCATTCATAGGTCCTGAACTGAAATGAGATTGACCTGCCATTATACAAACCCCAAAACCATCCTCGCTGGCTTAGACACCCACATTCCTCCCTTAACAACCTCCATCATCTCTAAGGTTTAACAACAACAGCTGCCGCCATTTCTGACCCTATTTTCCATAAGTAGCTTTCAGTGCTAACTATTTACTTTATAAGCTGGTGGTAGATCTGGGTTCATAAGTTTAAATTCAAATGAACTGCCGTCAAAGCAGCAGGAGGCTGATATGTTGGTCGGAGGAAGATTCTGGAAACTTGTCGTTACAGTGTTGGCACAGTGTTGAGGACCAGAGCTGGAATGAAGATGCTATTTGCTCTTACAACGGAGTGAAGGAGAGGATAAGCTAGAAGGTAGCAGAGGGAATATGGAGCAGAAGCTCTCGGGAGGAAGAATTAGTGAGGTGTAGATGCGGAAGGAAGAGAGCGAGTGGAAGAAAAGGGGATTGAGAGATGATTGAGAGGGAGAGTTAGCGAGGGACTGGGAGTTAGAGGAGGAGATACGTGCAGAATGAGAGAGAAGGTGAGGTCAAATCCAGGACATGGTGAATGGAAATGATGAATTAAAGAGAAGGAAAGGTGGAGAGAAAATGGAGTCTAAAAAAACGTACAAAAGTGAGAGTGAAAAAGTGGTGGGGTGGTGCGAGAGTGTTGGAAGGGTACTTAGAGAGAAGATAAAGAGGCAGCGAGCTGAGGGCGGCGGGGGGGTGAAAAGGTTGGCAGGAGAGGAGCTCTTCCTAATCTTCCGTAGCAGTCAGATGGAGTATCTAACAGGATTATCAGTCAAATTTAATTATCCCGGCAAGACTCCATCATAATGTGCCTTAACATATCAACCAGCCTCTGTATCAAACAATGGACCGAATCTCATTCCACCTGAACAACACACAGACACACGCACGCTAGTGCGCACACGCACACGCACACGCACACGCACACACACACACACACACACACACACACACACACACACACACAGATATTAATTTAACCATATAAAGAGGTTTTTATTCACTTGCAGGAACTTGCTTGGTCAGGGTGTTTCACCATTTAGGTACTAGCACAGCAAAAATGTGAAGTGTTTGGGTGGGCAGCTAAATGTATTATATTTCTGGATTGTATGTCGATAGGAGAGGATATCTTCCTAATGCCAGTCAGACTGAGATGCTGACTCATCGCTGATGTCAATTTTTACGTCCTTTGTTGGAAATATTGCAGGTTGGCCTCTTTGTGATACTTAGTTGATTTAGGCACAGTATGTTGGAGCTTTTGCATTACACAAGCACCAGATTTGTACCAGGTTTGGAGACACAGCACACACTCAGGAGAATTGTTTGTTCAACAGTTCATAACCCAGGTTATGTGAGAAAATCAAATCACCATCTGTGCCATTTTTTTCCTTTCTTGTTTTTGGCTCAGTGCTGGAGTGGGTCGCACTGGTTGCTTCATTGTCATCGATGCCATGTCAGAGCGAATCAAGCATGAGAAGACCATTGACATCTATGGCCATGTCACACTGATGCGCTCCCAGAGGAACTACATGGTCCAGACGGAGGACCAATACATCTTCATTCACGATGCGCTGCTGGAGGCGGTGACCTGCGGGAACACGGAGGTCCCCGCGAGGAATCTATACTCCTACATCCAGAGGCTGACACAGATTGAGCCTGGAGAGAATGTCACCGGCATGGAGCTAGAGTTCAAGGTGAGGACCAATCAGAATGTCCTTGAGGGTTGTAAGATTACGGATGACTGATTTATAATATAATGATAATACTGACACGCTTCACTGGTCTCCACAAGGGAGAGTTACCTTTTTCCCGCCCATCAACATACGTAAGGCCAGACATCAGGGTCAGTGACACAATAGCAACCCTGAATTAGGTACTGTAGATATTCACTGTTTCTTCAAGCCTCAACAGGATAAATCAATGTCTAAAGATGGTCCCTGTACCTACTAGTCCTAGAGATCACAGCAGGCCAAAGCATATTTTCATTGTGTTACATATACTATATATAGTATATATATAGTATATACTATATAAACATAAACTACACACACGTGTGTGTGTGTGTGTGTATATTATATATATAAAAAATATAGTTGGAGTTGGAGATTAAGGTGAGCCTAAATTTAGCCTTAATTTAATCTTATTCAAAGAATTATTGTACACTATGGGACATACTCCTACACATTTTCTTGCGGAATTATAAGAAGTTTACCAAGTCCACTAATCAACATCTTATATCATATTCATTTCATTTATACAAAAAATGTGTGGTTTTACGGAACCACAGTAGCATCCTGGAATCTTGGTGTCACCATGAGGTCGCCAGGCAACCAGCAGGGACCCAAGGAAGTCACTGCAGCTGGGCAGATCCATGCTCGCTGTTTGCCTGTTTTCCAGTCTAACTGCTGGGCTAAGATAGCTGGCTGTTTCATAAAGGAGGAGGTTGGTTAACATTCCAATAATGTTACTTACCAAAAACATTAAGATTGCATCATATAATAAAATACAATGAAAATGAACTGGATAATGCTAATTAATTTTAAAAAGGCTTTCAAGAACAACACGCTGTTTCCAAACTAGTCGACACACTTGCAGCACTTCTCGTCAATGTACAAATTAAATTCATGACCTTGGAAACAGCAGTTAACAAAGCAATTACATCTCTTAGATCTATGTAGCAGCTGCTGAAGATGTTGGTTCTGTCTAACACAGCTTGAGAACAACCTTGTCCACAAGGACGTACAGTACACAGGAACCTGAGCCTCTTTCCCAGGGCTGTTAGCAGTTCCCCCTCTGAGAGTTTCATATACTCAGGATGGATGGTTGGATTTGAAGGAGATTATGGGATTGTACCTTTTGAATCAAAGGTAAGAGAGTTCTACTGAGGGCTTTAGAGATCATCATCTTTGGACGTTCGATGGGCATACACAAGAAGACCAAATAACAATGGCCAGAAAGTTACAGATTACAATAAAAGCTTCAGGAAAGGTCATACGGCTGTTTTCAAGCATTTAGAGAGCTCATCAGAATTCAAAACGAAACCACCAAAACATCAGGCATCAGTACACAAGCAACAACAGTCTGTACATAAGGGATTCAGAGTGTTATTGAGAAGTCTTACTTTCATTTTATTCTAGCTCTTTTTATTTTGTTTACCGTGATATTTACCTCTTGCCAGACGAGTTCTCAGCAGACCCCATCTGGTTTGGCTGGACTGAAGAGAGAATCGGTTTTAGCCATACAGGTATATATTGAAAGCAGGTGGCTTAAATTGTTCCTGGAATGGTTTATGTCTGCTCAGACGCTCGGAGGGCAAAGTAAACACAAAGCCACTCTAAGCAATCTCCTTCATCCTATGCTCTGGCATTCCTGTCCTAATGGCAGCGGCCTCCTCAGAATGACAATGAACTGAGCGCTCGCTGAACTGTTTGCTCAGCCTTATATTGATGTAAAACATATGCCAGGGGTGTCCCAGTCACCAGATTTCATCTCGCTCAAACACTTGTGGGACAGAAACGGCACTTTCCACCTTCATCAACAAAACACCCAAAAGGATGGAATTTCTCACGGAGGAGCGGCGTCGCATCCCTCAAATAAAAATCACAAAAAGTTGAAGCCTGTGTGTGTGAGAAAAGGCAGAAATGAAGCCGTTCTGGCAGCTTTTGGTAATCCAACACCCTATTGAGACATTCTGTTTTTGTTTCCTTTCATACAGAGTTTACTGGTTGAGTTTAAAAAGGTTGCCAACAGGGCACGGTCTTATCCAAGATTAACAGATGGTACAAATAATGGTGTGCATCAAAACAACAAACAGTCTTGTGCAAGCCAGACATTATTGATAAGACCGAGTCAAATTCAGACCAAATGACACAAAGAATCACTGTAACTGGCAATGGAAACTGGGTTCAAAGTACCCAAATGAACTGGTGAACTTGTGGTTAGTGTGGGATTTTCCGACTTGGTCTGTCTGTAAGAAAATAAGGTACTTGCTTTTTCTCCCACAGCGCTCCGGTAGCCACTGATGGTCGAGGCTCAGTTCACGAGACCCCATTGTTTCCCCTCACCGAGTCTGCGGTTTCCCTCTGCCTGTTCTCTGTTGTTCTGTCTTTCGTTTTAACCCATGTCATTCAGTGGTCGAGTGTGCAAAAGAGAGGGTGTGCACTGTATGCTCACGTCTGCACGTCTGCATGTATCCATACGAACATGTGTGTTCCAGGGCTTTTTTCCCCCTGTGGAGCAGGATCAACTGTGGTTCACATATGTGTATTGAGACAGTGTGGGGCCTTGTGGTTTCCTGCCCCCCGACTCTTGATTTTCTTCCTCCTCCTCTCGTTCATCTCCCATTCCCTACCATTGCCCACGTCCCCCTATATCAGCCCTCTGTTGTTTATTCAATTGAATTGTCTGACTAAATGTCCTCAGGCCTGCCGAGTCAAGCTGATTTTCTAATTTCAGTTGTCCAGTATGCCAGAGGAAAACCAAGGCTTGTGCTAAATACATTTGAATGAGGCCCTTGAATTTGTCTCAACTTACTCTCTATTTTTCTTCCTTCATTTTTTCCATTACTCCCCATCTTCCTTCCCTCCCCTCCATTTGCTTTGTGTTTTGTCTGCTCTCACTAACGCTACTTCTTAAGGCCATATTTAAGGATCTGTAAAAGTTTTGTTTTAAAATATTGATTTCCTTTCTGTTCTAGCGTCTGGCCAGTGCCAAGGCCCACACATCACGGTTCGTGAGTGCCAACCTGCCATGCAACAAGTTCAAGAACCGGCTGGTGAACATCATGCCCTACGAGACCACTCGAGTGTGCCTGCAGCCAATCAGAGGGGTGGAGGGATCTGACTACATCAACGCCAGCTTCATTGATGGATACAGGTCAGAGAAACTCACCTGAACCTTTACTTCCTGTTTTCTTGTTGCCACTTTTTTGAGACTGGAGAAGGCCAACTCACGGAGTAAAATTAATCAAGAGTGGCGCTTATGCACAGTATTTACTTACATATATTTGTGTTTATAGGCAGCAGAAGGCGTACATAGCAACCCAAGGCCCTCTGGCTGAGACCACAGAGGACTACTGGAGGATGCTGTGGGAGCACAACTCCACAATAGTTGTCATGCTAACCAAACTGAGAGAAATGGGACGGGTATGGACACACACACACACACACACATTAATGTAGTATGATATGTAGAGTTAGTATGGATTGGCTCTGCTGTGTAACATCTGATTTTACCAGTGTCCAGTGATTGTTGGGATCAAAGCTGCTAACAGCTTAAATGATGTGTCTGTGTTGACAGATTTAAACTTGACTGACTTTGTGCCAAATTACACAGATTATGTACTAAAAGGGGGCAGAGACTCTGAAAGAAAATATAAACAGGGAGACAATAAAACCCTCCCACATCCACACTAAGGTTTCACCAGGTTTCAGTGCCCATGGGCACAAATATTGGATCATCCTTTGTTCCTGCTTGATGAACAATTTTAATATGTAACATCCAAAATCACACAATGTGCTACAATTAGGGTTGAGTGTTGAGTTTTCATTGTCAAAAAATGAATTGTGAGGGACTGCCTGAACTTTTCTCTGGGAGGAAACAGCTGTAACATTATTCATCATTTAATGCAGGAAACAAACACTAAATAAAGTTAAATGTCTGCAATAGCGGTGTTTGGAGAATATTTGTTAAAAAAAAATTTAGTCCGAACTATTAAAAACATTGTATGAAACATTGAAAATGCGAGCAACAGAGTGATGGAGTGAGAAAGAGAAGGATGATGGTGTGAGGTATATCTCATAAGCATCATATCTCATCTGGCACAAGACTATCTTTGAGTGAATAATGAATTTCAGAAGTCAAGCAGACATATTCATGACAAAGTAGACAGGCATCATCCTTCTCACATGCTGAATCCCTCAGACGTGATGTGAAGCTCTGAGCAGAAGTCTCTGTGCTTTCCTCCTGCAGGAGAAGTGTCACCAGTACTGGCCTGCGGAGCGCTCTGCCAGATACCAGTACTTCGTGGTGGATCCCATGGCTGAGTACAACATGCCCCAGTACATCCTCCGAGAGTTCAAAGTGACCGATGCCAGGGTGAGTCATCAGTATACGTGTGTGTGTGAGAGAGAGGTTATCATTTGTACTGTATCAATATACCTGTTATTTAAGATAATAGGCAAGAGCTCGTTCTGTTCCTCCAGGACGGCCAATCACGGACAGTTCGTCAGTTCCAATTTACCGATTGGCCAGAACAAGGAGTGCCAAAGTCAGGGGAGGGATTCATTGATTTTATTGGCCAAGTGCACAAAACTAAAGAACAGTTTGGCCAGGATGGGCCAATCACTGTGCACTGCAGGTAAGACCCCTCTTTTTTATCCATTGTGATCACTGTATGTGCTCTGACAAATAAACAATTCTCTACTTCTTTTAAAACAGCAAATTAGTTTTTTTTGAAGATTGTTCAAGTTTCCAGTAGAGCTCTGACATAAGCTGACATTGCTGTGGCTTACCAACTTATAAAGACCCTTTATGTTGTCCCCCATCTCTGAAAGTGATCTTCGGAGGTCTTACTAGATATCAGTAGCAAATGCACTGATCAGAGATACTGTTTACACCTGACAAACCACAGATTGTATAATTGTAGTATAATATAGTCTGTGTTCAGCTGCGGACTGTGATACAGAGTTCAGAAAATATTGGATAATTGCAAAAACAATTATCCAATATTTTCTGTAGCCTGTTTACATCAAATCTAAAAAAGGGTTTACACTGAAAACAAACTTCAGTTGTGCACCTCACATGCAAACATATCGAAGTAAGCATCTGCAATGAACACAGAGATCACAAAGGTAATAGCAGGACAGGTGTGGCTCAGCAGGTAAATTGGCTCCTCCTGTCTACATGTCCCATCACTCCCATTAATTAGGCTAGCGCCTCGTACGGTTGCTCATCGCTGTCAGTGTGTGAATGTGTGTGAAAAGTGAAAATGAGAAGCAAAAACTCAGCATTAAGTTACAACTGCTAACACAGTGAAGTGGCAGGAACTTTCTCTGTGCGAGAATGTGTTTGTTAGTATATGTGTAGACATTATACATGACTATGGGTGCAACAGTTGCAAATACATGCAGCCCTAAATGTGTTTCCACCTGTCTACCAACAGTGCTGGAGTCGGGAGGACTGGTGTGTTTATCACCCTCAGCATCGTGCTGGAGAGGATGAGGTACGAGGGAGTGGTGGACATCTTCCAGACTGTCAAGATGCTGCGCACCCAGAGACCCGCCACCGTTCAGACAGAGGTGAGCTCTCCTGCTGTTGTTATTCTGTCTCCTCTGTAGTTCGTGCTGTCTCTCTCTATCAGGTTTTCCTCGTTTTTCCTTTCTCTCCTTTCACTGACTTGAAATGCTTCTGCCTCCCTCCAGGACCAGTACCAGTTCTGCTACCGGGCCAGTCTGGAGTACCTGGGAAGCTTTGATCACTATGCAACATAAACCTAGCGGCCGTCTCTCATGCCACATCCCTCCTAGTGCACTTTTCTTAGGTCACACGCGGCCTGAATTAATGCACCAGGCTGCGATGTGTCTTTGAAGATTTTTGCCGCCACATGCAGAGTGAAGGGGGACCATCGGCTTATCCCGTACCCAGAAACAGCACCTCTAACTGAGCCATAGCAACCTGCTTGACAAGGGTGTTTCCTGCCACCCTCAGCCCAAACACACCCATTGGTCAGTCTGAAGAAGCAACTTCAACCACTGTTCCAATCAGAATACTTGATCAGATATTGATTTTTATTCGTTTCAGTGCTTTTGTGAGCACCCAGATTGCTTTACATTGTTTGGGTGTGGAACTCTCACCTCGTCCACCACCAGTGTAGCATCACCAACCTAAATACAGGACCGGCTACAGTATTTAGCTGTCACAGGAAATTTTGATTTTTCTATCCTGAGGACTGTCTAGAAGGAGTCTACAAATCCATCTTATGGGAGCCTCGTGGACTGAAAGAACTGGGACTTTTCAGCACCAGAGAATTGCCAACAGGAGACTAAAAAACACAGAGCACACAGTATTAAAAAGACAAAGAACACACATCCCAAAAAAGACACCAAGAAGTGTTTTTTTTTCTGTTTTGTTTCGGAAACAGACTCTCGTTTCCTCTGAATGAAAAAGAAGATATTTCTACCATACAGTAATAAAAACCACCAGTTCAACCTTATGCTTCACAAGTTAAGATAAGGGAAATTTGAGAGAGGTTTAAAAATGCTATACCACAAAGTAAAAACATTAATTTAGTTTTTTAGAAAAATATAGATAATATGTGACTATCTTGTTTTTTAAAAACTGGGTATTTCCATGTGGCACGTTTCTGTTTATTGTTTTTACAGGTATATGACTTTGTCACCACTGACCACACAAAGGCGAAGTTGTTTTTGTTTTTGTTTTTTTCTGTGTAATCCAATGAGCTGTAGCGATTTTTATTTTTTTTTAGTGATGCGGTACTGTTTTAAAGTGTACAATCAAATCTAGTGTGGAAAATGTTCACAATTCAACAAGAAAACAACACCATTGAGTGTCACTCTCCTATATTCTCTACCCACGCAAACACACACACACACACGTTTCGCATGCACACAGGACTCTCAACCTCATGTCCATGTGGCCTGTGGTGTCAGAGAGGGCGGCCATTTTTGAATTCCCAGGGGCCCACAGAGGTGCAGCACTCACCCTGCTGCTACCAGAGAGAATAATCTTGCCAAGTTGTTCTGTGTGCAGGTTGAGAGAGGGCCAGATAAAACACAACAGAGAGTAGGCACAGAAAGCAAAATATGAAAAATAAAACGACTATTTATGTGTCCAAATAAGCTTCACAAAGAATTCTCAAGCAGGGAGTGAGGAAGGGATGCAAGCAACAGGGTGGGATGGGGTTGGGGGGTGGGGGTGTCGGGGAAGGAACAAATTTCTCACTGGAATGCTCACCTATGACTTTTCTCTCTGTCTGATTCAGTGTGCAATAAGTAGATGTATGATATATTTTTGTGTCAAGTCACTAACTGCAGTTATATGCCATTACGACGACGATATTGATGATGGTGCATTTTCCAGACACAAGGATGTTACGCTCTATATGGTTCTCGCCACCGTTTAATGTGTCCAAACAGAGGAGCGAACCTCTGACCTTTTTAGGAAGTAGATCTTTTATCACATCACAACTCCAGTAGATGATGTCATCCTCCTCCTGTGTGTCACGGCAACCAACGAATGATCGAACTCATATCTCAAACAGCATCTAATAAGTATTTTTGATTTTAGATTTCTAGTGCCTTATATTACACGCCTATTTTGATAAAGTTACTTTAAAGGGTTTTTTGTGTATTTTATGTATGTATGCTTGTACGTACGTGTACCGAATGTCTGTGCATATGATTTTGTTATGTTAGAGTATGTGAACGTATCTTGTAGGTTCTGTTTTTGGCTGTGAAATTTTGTATGGAAGGCTCTGTGTTAGGCTGGATAGTTGTACTCATCACTTTTCAACCCAGCAACAGCATCATCATATCTCTTTTAATCAGAAAAGAAAAAAGTAATCTTATCTTACATGAGGATTCAATTACAGACCAAAAAAAATGTGGTTTTAAAATATCAGGCAGGTCTGAGAGAAAAAAAAAGTTTGTATGTCAACAGCTGTCCGTCTTTTCTTCCTGGGACACTTGCACAAGCTTTGTGTATATGCTCGTCTACTCTTTCATTGAGACTTTAGTTTGCCTGCCATAAAATCTTGGCCACACAGGCGACTTTGGCACCGACTGTGAGCTGGCTCAGACAAGTCATACTTACTCAGCTATGTAAAAACCTCTATATAAAGCTGAGCTGCAGTGGCTATCTTTGTCAGTTTGGACAAAAAGCAAAATAATAAACTACACAGATACGCTCGTAGTATCTCACCTGAAGCCCTTCACCTAAAAAAATCAGTCAAACTGCTTCATCTGCGTTCCTTGTTCTGATGTCTGCAGTTATTTTATATTTTTTTCCTGTTAGCGACAAAGGCTGAGAGAAATTCAGGTGCTACGTCTCCAATGACACAGAACCTAAAGCATAATTTTATTTCTACTTTTTTAAATGTGTCTCCATTAACGCTTGACCACATAAGGGATCGTTGACAGTTTTCCACCATCTAACAGTAACCCTGGTGTTGTTTTTTGTATGCATGGTACCACTTTTGAGATGCCCCTTTGGTCGCACCTGTTATGGGAAGACTTGCACTTTCTCTCTTTGTACTATGCACTAATACTAGTATCCTATTATCGCTGATAAGCCCCCACCCCTCCCCCAAAGGAGTTTTACTTGAACTCAGTAAAGATGGACCCTGTAATGCTCACATGGTTGTGTATATGTAAATAACACAAAACACAGAGAGTAATTGAAATGCATAAATAAATGAATAAATAAGTAAATGATTAAGAGTGAATACAAATCTATCAGATATACAGAGTGATATAATAAAAGGATGCACCTGAAGTCACAGTTTATGGCACAGCAGTATGTGCAATACATCACATTGTGGATTTGTTGTACCACAGAAGAGAAGTTTCACAAAAAGTGTTCTATTTTACCCCCCAATGTATCATGTAGATGGATAAAACTGGAGTTTATAAATTGTATAAAAAACGAAAATATGGTGTGTTACTTGGATCAGTTACCTCCAATTGGTCTGTAAATGTAAACTTTTTTTTTTTTTTTTTTTTTTTTTTTTTGTTATATGCTCCGGGTCAACAAGTGCTTTTTATTTTCTTACTTTGGTTCTCGGGGCGTGTGAAAACCTAAAAACAGGTCTGTATGGTTTTCTGTTCTCTGTCGACACAAGTTTCATTTGTTACAAATAAACTCAAGTGAAATAATTGCTGCTGCTGTCATGTTGTGCATTGAGACAAAACAACGATACACAACAGTGCCAGAAAGTTACTTCAGCTACTTTTGAAGACATTCATTTTGATAGGAACAAACACCACGAGCTTGACATGTAGCTTAGTGATTTGTACAACTGTTTTGGAGTTAATGATCATTTTTTATGCCGTAATGCAACAGAAACCAGTTCCAGTCTCAAATAATCTTTTTTGACTCCAACTTAGTCAAACTTGCAGGAAAATATTCCATCACAGTGAAAAACAAACCCTCTTTACCTCTGTGTCAAAGCAAAGCAGGTGTGAGGAGGAATAGTCAGTTCATCAAACTTTAACTTATTTTATAATAATAACTTCTATTATTGTTTGCTCTGCTTGCTATATGTCTTATTTGTTCACAGTTTATCAGTTAAATGAACTGGAAATAAAAGTGCCTGAAAGGTATAAAGTGAATCTAGAAACTTACAGTCTGCTTTGGAAAATGAGCAGGAGTTATCCGAAGAGTGGTAACACACACAAGCTGCCATGAAAGAGCTAAAACATGCAAACTCGCTAAAAGCGGTTACAATAACCAAAATGCTAAATGCTAAAGATGATCAGCTGGTTCAAAGTATACTGTGATCACAGTTTTTTCAGATATCTCCTGTTAGATGGAAAACTCTATATTTTGGTGACTTTTTTTGGTGAGGTGGATAAATAACTATTCCTTTAAGGGATTAGAAAATATTCCTATTTCTCAATCTAAATAAACTATTTATACCCTGTTTGATTATCTGGGAAATGGTCACATCAACATCTTCAAAGCTGAAAAAACTTGCCCTCAGTAGGTTGTGTGAAAATGATCTTTTAAGTTTATTTGACAAAACTGAAAAGATGTTCTTTACTCACTTTGTGGTTTGTCATTTTCAGTAGCTGCTGTTTCACTGGTATGTTTAATACCTGTCTGACACCCTTTTTCAATATATTTTTGCAATTAAGCATTGTAAATTTTTTTTCTTGGTTTATAAAGAAACAATCCAAGCTATTGCTCATTATAAAACCAAAGAGCATCAAATCAGGATAGGAATGACAATGTAGAGTTGAGCTGACAACCTCAGTGTGTAGAAATAGTAACGTTACCTCTATTTGTCTCTAATTTCATTCCAGAAATGTTTCAGCAACTTTTTTCTTTTTTTTTTTTGGCAGTGTAATAAGCAGCATTCCAGCCTCACAGGGCTTTTTGCATCACTATAAACTTTTAGTCTTGTTAAATCCACATTGGGAAACAGATCGAGGCTACAGTCTGCACTGAGAGGGAGAGCTGCGCCTGAAAGGGCCTTGCTCATTCATGTCTGACTTGTTATTGTAAAAGCACCGCACATTATCTCCCAACATCTCTGCCAGGCTGTAAAGAGGCCGCCTTGCTTGCAGGCTTTGAGCAAAGCAGATCAGTCTTCTTCCCGTCGCAGCCTCTGAAGCTCTGTTGCATTCGCCATGAGCTGTGTCATCAGCTCCGTTCCCACCACTTCAAGATCTTCTCTGTAGGACTGTGCTGCTTTGAAGACTCACTTGTTTTAGAGCCGAAAGCTTCTGCATTTGGCTTTATTTTATTTTTTATCCTGCTCCCGGGGTAATGCAGCAATGTCATTGTTTACCATATGTTTAACTGTTAGTCAAATAGAGGTGAATGAAATGGTTCACCTCAGAGACATGTGATTGGCCCTTCACTGCTCACTAATTCAGTGTTGAATCAAACCATCCATGTGGGGATTCTCCAGTTGGGGCTCTTTCTCTGCGCCGTCTGATAGGTGATATAATAGCTGCTGGGAGATGCACAACAAAGGCAGATAAAAACAGAGCAAAATGTAACATTTCACAGACAAACCTGGAGACTGCAGGTTAAAAAATAGTTTTACTCAGCAAAATTATCCTAAACCAACGAACCTGTCTGTTGAAATGTATAAATTAAATATGTGAATATTTAAAAGACTTAACAGAAAAGACTACAGGTTGGCATCTTTGTACACTGTGGCCATGTCACAGAGCTGTTAAGTTGTTAAGAGGTTTACATTTGGCATCATAACAGAGAGTGATCTGAAACTGGCTAAGACATGGTCTCCATGAGAGTACAAAGCTTTCTGAAGCCGCGCCCTGACCATTTAAGGTACCTCACTGAATTTTCACTTCCTGCCTGTTCTACCAGCCTCCTCTTCAGGACCTGATGACGTGAAGCAAACCTGGTCTGCTGGGAAAGTATGTGGAAGTATTTCATCTTCAGATACTGTTCAGGCAGTTCATCATCAACAGTGCTTAGCACATAGAATAAGGCACGTTTACTAAACCCTGGTGACGTCACTTAACCTCGCAGTTCAGTTATTAATTAATAATAATGGTGTCCTTAAATATCACAATACAACCACTGAAAAAAAAATAGGCCTTATATAAAAAATACTGATTTTATTAACATTAAATGAATCTGATGTTTGCAACACATCACTAGTTCAAATGCAAATTACTGTTCAAAGTTTCATTTCTAGCATCAAATGTTGCAATGAGATTTAAGGTATTCCAGAGTAACATGAACCATCTGCTCCACTGCACGTGACATTTCAAATTTCATTGTTTTAATGATCACTTTCAAATAAATGGACAATTTAATGAAAAAACATATGTAATTTTTATTGTTTTCCTTACAGCAGTTAGCAATACTTTAACTATAGCAAGCCAAAAATAAATACAAATTTTAAATAATTTCAACAATGTGTTTCATTCAACAGAGCAACAGTAGCATTTCACGTTAATTGGGCGCAGAATCAAATACACAAAGGCATGGCTCCCTGTCTGAATCTTTCCACCTGGCAAGTGATTAACATGTGGTCAATTCTTTTTTTACATTTAAATGTTTGAAATTGATTCATCTTTCAGTGTCAGATTACACAACTGATGCCTTTTTGTCACTGTGGGTTAAAATGCAAAGAGGAAGCCATTGTAGTGTAATGGGATTCAGCCCAGCAAAAGCAGTTAAGAGACTATGTTTAACATGCGGGGAGAGAGAGTAAGACATGAGGAAAATACTACAAGCAAAAGTGCATAAATACTCAAAATCAAAACTGGAATTAACAGATCCCCCAAAAAGCTACCACAGGCGAGCTGTTTAGAAAAATCTCACCTGTGAATTTTTTATGTACAAAGAAAAAAGTTTGTTTATTTCAAAAAGGGTGATGTGACAAAGGTAAGTCACATTTATTTTCCCTGACAGATGTGAAAGCACGAGGCAACTTAGGGAACTATGCCCTCTGGTAACCCATTCTAGAGTCCAGCTGTCCAATCAGAATTCGTCTTCAGCCCGTCAGAACATCCAATCACAAATCACTGATTTATACTGTACAAGAACGCGCAAGTTAACGTCCATCCAAACCCAACTCATCCGTTCCCTTATGCTGATCCGCTGACGGGAAAGGTGAGTGGGCAGCAGTTAAAATGGAAGATCCAAGGAACTTACACTCACACAGACACACACGCACAAAAACACTCCCCTCCACATCCACTGTTATTTCAGTGCATTCATTGTCATTGATCCTCCTCCCATGATTTCATTTCCCTTTGTGGCTGCGTTGCTCCCATGTGCTTTTGGCAGTTGTTCGGAGACCTGGAAGGGCCACATAGTCTTTTTGGAAGCGTGAATTGGGTGTTCTCTGACGTTTCCTCTCCCCCTGCGTGGTAAAGAAGGCGTCCTGGAAACGCATGCTTGAGGCCGTCGACTAGAAAAACAAGACATGAGAAAACACCAGTAAGAAAATGAGAAAATGCTGCAGGTGCTAATCTGGCTATTAAAGTATCAGGATTATGTTTTAAAGTTTATGCACGACCCAGTAATCCTAATACTTACAAGTCTACGTTTCACCTTTTTAGGAAGGTCTTCATCTAAAGTATAGACGTCTTCTCTTTTTGCCAGCACCTGAGATCCGTCCTCAAACTCCACCTGAGAGCACATGAAAATATTCTGCAGTTATCTAAGTAGTTTGTATAAAATGCATTCATATAATACATTCACATAAATTAGTACAATTTGCCGCATTTTTTAAATGCACTCAGAAACTTAGGAGGTATTTTTTCCACTTGGTCTTTTTCAAAAACTTTAACTCAGTATTTGCAATTAATAATCCAGATTATCATTTAAAGATGATGGAATAGAATATTAGTGAGCTTTTTGGTGAAGATGTAAATACAACCTTATCTATTATAAAGCACATATCAGTACATGAGTAGGGCTAGTAGATTAAAAATAACATTAACGTTAACATTGCATTTCTTTGTTTTTCATGTTACTATCGGAATGTAAACGTGATGGCTGATTTCATGATAATTTACAAAAGAAAAAGTTTTCTGTGAATGTATATATTTTCTCAAGTTGAAACAAGAAAAGAGCTCTGGCAGCAACGTGATTGATTTTCACTTGGATATTTTTTGCTCAAAAAATTCCAGTTTCTTGATGTAAAACACGGTCTGAAACTATTCTGTACCCAAACACACCTTGACAATGGAAAGCTCTTGTTCAGCCTTTTTCTAAAATCTGACCTGCCGAGGTTGTGCGTCACAGACGCATTTGTGCATAACTAATGGTTGGCGCCCAACTCAACTAAATAAAGCTTTAAGTGGAAACCGCATGACTCTTAGCTTAGTGAATATTTCAGTGAGTTTGAATAATGCAGATTGTCACCTCCTTCTCATCCTCCTCGCTCTACCTCGCTCTTGCCATCTCTCTTTTCTCTGTACCCATCTGCTTCCACTCTGTTTGAACAGCTTTTGCTTCCTATGCATCTATCTTTTCATCCTCCCATCATCTTCCATCTCATCTCTACTCCTCCTCTTTAGTCGCTGTGACTTTCAGCACCTCCCTCAATCTCTGTCTCAGGTGTCCTCTTTCTTGTTCTCCCCACCTCTCCATACATAGACCAGGGGACCTTGACTACGTCAGAAAAGTCACAATGATTTTGATGTTTGGGGAGTTCAACAAGTTTACTGTGGTCTCTACTGACCATCAACTGAGTTCATTCAACATTCATGGAATAAGAATTAAAGCTGCAAAACTGGGTCATTTGTCATCCTCATGTACGTTCCCCAACTCCACAACTACGTATGTCTGCAGTGCAGAACATGTAGGTACCTGGTACATATAGGAGACGTTGGATCCCAGGTATTTGGCACCGTAGAACAGCCCATCAGGCCATTTCACCTGAACAGCTTCCCCAACTTCAGGAGGACCCAAGTTCACACAATCTCTGCTCTAAGAATACAAGAGAGTAATAGTTGGTCTGTGTAAGTACCTGAGTATGTGTCAAAATGTTCTCAGAAAGATTTTTAAAGAAGTGAGTGTTTTGATGTTTAAAAGGGCCCTTTTTATTTTTACAAGGTGAATGTCATGGTTGGACTTGATTCAGTCTTGGATTTTGTGTCCTGCTGTTGAATAGTTGAATCGTTCAATAAGCTTATCTGCCAAATGACTTGACTGAGCTGAGAACAAATGTTTGGTATCTGAAGCTAAATCAGAATTTTATAACTTGATTGTTCACACTATATGTGTACACAGTTACTGTGTATAGGAAGACGAACAAAAGAAACAAATTCCTCACTTCTTTACATGCAGCCTCTCAGTCTTCAGGAGAGGCTGCAACACTGGACAGTCTGCGTGTTTGCAGTCTTTGGTGATGTTTCCCATAAAACAATGCACACTAGGAAAGGTATTTCTAAATTCAGTGTAAAGCTGATTGATTGAAAATTTTGACAAAAATTACATTTTTCAAATTTAAGGAATGGGAAAAAAATGTATCGACAACATGAATTAGGATATGAAACATTGACCAAATCTTTGTCTGTGAGCCAATCAAGTCCAAAAAAATGGTGTAGATGAACACAACTTTATAATATAAATGGAATGAGTATCCATGTTTTTATCTACCTACTATCCTCTTTATCTACTGTTTAACATTTAAATACAATATCATAATAATTAAAAACATAGTTGGTCCATTTAAAGGGTTTTTAAGAAAGAAAGAGGTGCAGAATTCACTGTACATCTAATTCAGACTAGGTCAGTTCAGGCTGAAATTCAGGGCTGGATGCATATTAGTGGAATATCCTCTCCAATACAGCAGCAGCTCTATGTGGTTTTGTCTCTCACTTAGCTACTTCTCTTTAACAGTGATGAGTGCACGGAGTGAGAATTATCCATTCTCATAATCACTTGAACAAATCCATGAACTGTAGCTCATCAAAGCTAGTCATGTCAGTGATTATTTGTTGTTTCGATGACAGCACAGGAGTCCTGATGTTAAACTGAATGCTCTTTCACAAGTCCATGTTTCATGGTAATTGCAGATTGGTGAGAAACATTATTTAAAATTACTTGCAGGTGCACAGCTTAGAGAGTGAGATATTAAGACAAGCTTATAGGTAATTCCTCATGCAATGACCATTAGAGGCCCAATAATCCTCCTTAAAAAAAGAAGGCTGCTTTTTAAATGAGAGGCTTTTAATATCTGATATGACCTTGTGCAACTGGGAGGTGACCTCATGAGCGTGTCTGTAATTAAACATACTCTCACCACTATATCCTCCGGGTAGGTATCATTGGAGAAGGAGCCATCATCAAACATGACCTCGTAGAACATCTGGGAGGTGATCTGGGTGACCTTTGAGCTGTAGTAGCGCAGGTTCTTGTGTTTGGAGATCACCGTCTGGCCCAGTGAGATGGAAGCTTGGCATGCTCGCTGCTTCTGGTATACACAGAGAGCAGCAGTTAGACTACTGTCTGACAATTAAACAAACTGTGAGTTCTTCGAAACTACATGATGACATGGAGATCTGGGTTAACTGATCCATTTAAATACATTTTTTGGAAAATAGCATGACATCCTCCTTTTCATACATTCCAAACATGAACATTGAAGTCATACATGTTTATGTGTGAGTTATTTTCTTAATTTAATGCCATCAATATGTGTATTTATGCTCTCTTTACTTTTTTTATATATTTTTATACGGTTGCCAATTATCTCATGTGACATGAAAACTTGATAGTTGTCTTTGAGTAGAAACCCTCTGCCATTTTTTCTCCAACTCAGCAGAACCTGCTTCTGCTTCACACTTGTCCTATAACTTACAGCTGACGAACTGCGTGATTGGTGTCTGTGGCAGGTGATTGACACGACATATGGCCAATCGTCAGGCTCCATGATCACACCGGCAGCGTGGGCACAGGTCACATGAAAGGAGGTGGGACATCGGCCACATGAACACTGGATACAGGCACCTGCTTGCCGCTTCCCCGCACAGCGCTTCCGACAATAGATGCACCTCTGTAAACACAGACCAGAACAACAAGTGTGAGAAAGTAAAAATACATTTCAAGTTTGCTGATTGGACCTAAAGATGTCTAAATTGTTCTTAGCGCCTTACATTTTGTCAAAACCCTGACTACCAACCTGGTCAAACGACATTCTCTGAACAATGTAATGGAAGAAAAACCAACGAAACAGGCGGTCATAATTGGCTAATACCAATAAACATTTTTAATAAGCTTGACAACAATTAAGTAGGATTAAAACAGTTTTGATTCAAAGTGATAAAAAAGAGTGCTAAGATGTAAAACTGATGTATTGGTAGTGGTTGGTATAGTATGCATAAGGAAGCATAAAGAATATCTGAACCATGGCTCTTTGCTGATTATATCCAGTATGTTAAGGAAAAGTTAAGATGAAGACAACGCTCCTTACAGTACCACAAGACCTTGTGACACATCATCTTTTTAAAACTACATTTAATCAACTGTCATTGTGTGTCTTTATGGAAATAAAGAATGCTGGACCCTATTCAGTAGTGCAACTGTTGGAACTTGTTTTGGAAAAAGAAAAAAAAAAAAAGAAAAAAAAAGTGATTCAAAATCTGTATTTCCACTTGAGAAACTTTGGATATGGGCTCAAGAAAAACAGCAGCAAATTAAATACAAAATACCACTAAGTGAATCATCGTTGGGTTGTGCCATGAACCTCTAGCATCACTTAAAACCATCATGTGCTCCAAATCATATCTGTGAAATCTCCTCAGTGCACTGTTATTGGAAACCGTGGTGTAAACAAAATGTAGATATGAGAGAATAAAATGAGGAAAAGGGATAACGACCCCAGTTGTAACAGTCAACAGAAACAAGTTATTTGACCGCTACAATACCAGGAAAACCACAAATAAGACCATTCAGATGACATCATATGAGGTTTCCACAACAAACCAGCGCTGCAATGTCTGTTGTGGTATTTTTTCCTCCCCGTCTGAGGTCTATGACCGGTACACAACTGCACATTGGAGTAATGCACACACACATCTTCTGCACAAACACTGCCATGCATCCAAGCACAAACACACTCACACCTAAATTTTTTAGACGAACCCTCGGTTTTGTGCACCAAACAGCCCATCAAGTCCATTTCCTCTACTGTGGCATCTCCCCTCTCCTCCTCTCCTCTCCTTCCCACAAATCCTCAGCTCTTCCACTAAAGGGAAAGAATGACGACATCCTCCCATTATAACCCGGCTCGCTCCCCATTCCTCTTTCACCCCTTTCGCATGCCTCCCATCTCACTCCATTTCCTCCACTCTCCTGCTAATAAAACACCCATCTACGCTCTTCTTTTTCGCTTCACTTCCCTGGCCCGTCTTTTTCTCTCTTGTGGCGCGGTTTCACGTCTCTCTGGAGGTAATTTATTCATTAATTTAATTCCTGGGAATCCATACTGAGATATCCATACATGTTGACAGATATTATGCCTATATATAAATAACTCTTCAGAGGTAAGTGAGCTCAGTTGGGAATTAGCTGGCTTGCAAAATAATTCTAGCCTGTAAAAAGGGTCAGGCGACATGCAAATGACATACTACTATCATATCCATGAAAGAACGTGACAGGTCCAAACAGTGTGCGTGAAAGTATGGAGATGCTACAATATTAAAAAGGAGCCCTAAGATGTTTTAATTCCCAGATACATGTAATGGATCTCCCATTATATGTATCTGGGATTATATTATATTATATTATATTATATTCTGTCTCCCAGGAAGAATTACAGAGCATTAAATAGGTGAAAAAGAAAGTGATGCTGCGCAGACGCAAAACTTTTTTTTATAGTCCTCGCAAGCTAAGCTGCTGAAATAAATGCCCTTTGTTCATTTCTTTGAAAAATCAATAGCTGATGTAATTAGTTAACCCAGACGGTATTAATTAAATTTAACCTCTACTGCAGGCCTGGCCTTGCCTTACAATTATCAGCTTAGCCTGCTTAATTCAGATATCAGTGCAGGATCAGGAGGTATTGTGTACAGAGAGACTTGGAGAAGTCCTCTTTCCGTCTTGCAAGGTACCCAAAAAGGCATTGTGAATGCTTAATTTAAAAAGGGGTGATGAAATCCTGCAACTTTATCCCTTTCTTTATTAATGAAGCCTCTATTTGCTTCACAGCTCCTCCATTTCTAAACGGAGGGAATTTAACTCAGCACTTTTCTTAGTGACTAACTTGGCCTACATTTCATAAAGCCTTTTCCCATACCTCGTCCATTATGGACAGCAGTGTGCTGATGAACTGCCCTGACTGTCTCCGTCCACCTATTCAGGCCAGCGTGACAAGATTCTGACTGACAGACCCCATGTGTATACAGGGATGTGTATGTAAATTATCATCAATGTGCATTTATTGGTGGATAAAGTGATGTGAAAACATAGCAGTGTAGATATGTCAATATATGTCTGTTTTATGTTTTAATGTGCGTGAGTTTGTGTGTGCGTGTGTGAGTCTAACCCACTTTTCCCCATGCCTGTGCCTTCTCCGGGGTGTATTTGGGTGCCTGTGTTGAGCCATGCGTTAAGAACATTCCCACAGTAAATTATGAATGTGTATGTGAGCGCGCCTGTGTGCGTGTGTGTTGTGTGATAGTAAATTATGAATGTACTGGGCTGCTGCAGGGGCAATGGGTCCAATGCGTCCAATGCGAGCTTCAAAAACACGTGGCTCACGAAACATACAAATGATGAAGTGTTGTAGAAGAGAAAAAGCTTTACATCAATTGTCAGTTAAGTTGAAATCTGTGTCGTCACAACCCATACGTTTTTCTTTTTCTTACTAAACCATGTGTGAAGTCATGTGTGAAGAATTCAAATTCCTATTCTATTCTATTCATCTGCTTTATTATCAATCGAAAGCAAGGGTCTATCCAAAAATTAATATTTGACAATATTTGTGTTATTATGTAGTGTGAGTAAAGTGATTGCAGTCAGATGACTTCAGATCAGATACACTTTAAAAACAGAATAAACTGTATGTAATCATATATAATTTGTGGTTTTGAGCGATAATTGGCTGAGAAACAAACTTGACAGCATTTAACATCATAAAAGAAGGAGGTAATGTTTTCCCCAAAACGGATTTGGATCATTACAAGATCTGAAACATTTTGGCCATCATCAGGGTCAGGTCAGAGGATTTTTATGAGCGCCCCACCCTTTCCAGCCTGGACTACAATTTTCATTTTGTTCAGACTTTGGCCTGTGGATATGGAGACTGAGTTTGTGGTTTGTGCTTTTCATATCCAAATGAGCTTAATTTCAATGTGGTGTGAGTAGATATGAACCATATCCCTGTAAATACCCTGTGAGTAATGTCACTGTGTCCACAAAGTTAGTGTCCCCCTCAGCGCTGGTGCAGTAGTATCCCTTCAGCTATTTTTGGGTAGGCACTCATGTTGGACCCTGGATTGTTTGGTTCTATTATGGTGAACATGGTGTGGTTGCAACACTGAAACCTCTGTATGCTAAGCTGCCGGATATTAGGCACAACAAAGTAAATTCAACCTGATACTATTGGTTTAAATAGTGAGGTGTTTCATCACTGTTTAGTATTACTGTCCACATTTTCATCTTTATTTGCCCAATGAAAGTAGAGTAGGGATAAGTGCAGAGAAGGAGGGCATGGAACATAGATCCTTGGCTAGACATGAAGCAAGGACGTTGTGGTAACCTCTTATCGATGCCTGTTTTAGATTATACCTTTCAGTATAATATAGTTTCCAGTATAATCTAAAACAGATGAAAAGTACCACAAAACAACCATAACGTTGAATTAACATATCTCTAAAACCATTAAAAAACAGAACATTACAACTTAATAAAGGTAGGATTGTTTCAGAGCTGTTGCAGTAGCCTGCAATGGTTTCATCTACAGTAAGTGAACTTAACAGGCTGGGTGTATACCTACAATTCCTCGTCAATAAGACACGACAGATACTTGACATTAATTTCACTTTAATGTCTTTCTCACTCTCAGCTTGTTTAGTACACTGACTAATGTAAATCCTGCAGCCTGAGCAGTCACACATGCTTCTTAAAAAGTTTTCTATTACATGTAATACCTAGTGCTGAAACACTGATGTAAGCAGGGAATGGATGGGCAGTATTCATCTCTGTTATCCATCTTGTGTTGGGATGTACCTTTCTAACACTGTTTTCTGCTGAGCTATCATGGTGCCTGCAGCAGAGAGCTAACTATAGTGGCAACATGTCAGGTCTGCTGAGACACACTCCAACTCTCTCATTAAGCAAACACACACAGGCACACACACAAACACACCCAATAAATGAAAAAAATGCACGCACATACACACAGGCAGACAGACACACAACCACACATGTATAGACAAACACCCACACACAGGCAGCTCTACACACACAAACCCCCACTCCCACCCACCAGTGGTTAATTATCTAGCTTTGATTGCGGGCATGTTCGTCTCACATTGTTAATTAGAACTGTGAACACTTCATTAATTAGACCGAGCTGGTCCTCAAGGACCTGGGGAATTCCAGCACTGAAACTGTGTGTGTGTGTGTGTGTGTGTGTGTGTGTGCGTGTCCTCACCAGTTTATATCGCTGCATGGGGATTCTACTGGTGTCAATGGGACTCCTCTTGGCTTCGTCACTGAACCTCGCCTCTGGTAGTGCTACAGCACACATCACGTGGGCCCATCTATATACATACACAAACACACACATTCGCACGCAAACAAACGAATTAATACATTGTGACAATTAAGATGCACAGACAATTAATTCATTGGCGCTCTGGAGATCAGACATGAGTATGCAGAGATAATCACAGAACAAAGGCCTATCTCACTTGTCGTTTTGGGTTTTCTTCAGTGCTCCACCTCTGAGGTTACAGAGACAGCATTCCTGAGAAAACAAAGAGACAAGTGAGTAAAAGAGAAAGAGAGAGTTTTGTTTCTTACACATTCATTTCCTTTGTGAGAAACCTGCTCAGTTGTTCTGAGTTTAAAAAGGTACAATAATTTTAAGGGAAGAGGATGTCATGTCCTGTACAAATTGTAAAGTTCCATGAGGCGAAAGTAAAGTAGATGCAAAGAGGCTGCAAACAGCAACATCATCTTTGTGATAGGAAAAGTGAGGAGGGATGGGCCTTTAATATAAGAAACATTAGCACTGGTTACATCCCTGGCATGAGATAATGAGGTCTGAAGCATGACCTAAAATTAATCTACTGATCACACTGGAGTTGCCACATTTAATACAGTGCCTTTTAAAACCTTTTAAATTTAAAAGTCTTTTGGTGAGTGGAACATAATGAAAGCGAGTCTTTCTTGTTAAAATAGTATTATCAACAAAGGTAACACCTGCACATTGTATCCAAACAACAAATGTATGCACAAGGAGGAGTTCTCCAGCCAGCTCCAAAGATCCACCTCTTTTGGGATGGAATCATTAACTTTGTTGTTATGGATCATTGTGCAGTGTGTTGGATCTACACATAATGGGCATTTAAGATATCACACAAGGAAAAAGCTTCTCTTACTGCTGTAAAGCTTCCTTCCGTACAGCGATCACAAGACCACTGCTCACTAACGTCATTTGCAGCTACACCATAGCAACCTAAAGGAGGAGATGATTGATGAAAATTAGGGGCAAAGAAATTACTTGGGGTTAAAGTGTAAGTGTAAAAAAGTCTTTACTTAAACTCAAATACTGCTAATGCTGCTAAACCGCTTTAGTCCAACCTGGTGGCAGGGTGTCAATAAGCCATTCACAGAAAACAGCAGGCTTGACAGCAAATGGTAAGTCTATCATCCGTTACAAAGAGCAGAATGCCACGTCCACATATTTTCCACCATTTCTCAACAGAAAGATGGTATTGTTCCGTGCAGATATGCACAGTACTGCAAACTAAGTGGAAATGGAGACCTCTGTGGTATGTGTGTACGTATGTATGTGTGTGTGTGTGTGTGTCTGTGTATGAGAATGAGAATGGTTGTGGTCGAGAAAGAAATGCAGAAAACACAGACCTCTACGTGTCTTTGTTTATAGATGTATGTTTGTGTTCATCTATGCATTGAAGAATCCTTTGTAAGACATACAGACTTGAACTGATGAGACAGTATGCTTTCGTTTCAGACACTTGTGCAGCTAGGTCCTTTGTTACCCAGATGACATGACTGACACACTGCAAAACAAAGTAGTTTGAAAAACAGGCACTTTGTGTAAATATTGGTGTTTTGTTTAGTTTTGTCTGTGTCCTTGGTGTGACAAAATAGCCCAATTGTTTTAGAGCAAAATAAAATGCTGGTGGCCTCAAACAGAAAACATTTTGAATTTAAAAGAGAGACAAATGTGATTCTTTTCAAAGCTGACAGCTGGTTAAAATCCATGGGTTAGAGGTTTTAGACTCCAAAGCTGGAGGGAATTTTTATTTGTAAGAAACACTTTAGGTCTGTATGTGTGTGCATGTCTCCGTTCTTTTCCCTGACTATCCATCACCAAACCAAACATAAAATCTAAGTTCACCTCTCTTTCCTTTCACAGGTTCAAATAACAGCAAAGAGGGAAAGAAACATCAACTTGTACTTATTGTTGGGTCTCAAAACCAAACTTGTGGCTTTTTCATCAGTGTCGAATGACATACACTTCATCTTCTACTCCCCCACATACCATACCTGCACACACTCACTCAAGAAAGCAGTAGCACATGCATGTACTGTGCACAGTAGTTAGGCATGCACAGTACATACAGAACACCTAGACCCCCCACAGAGTTAAAACTGAGGTGGGATCGACAGCACTGGCAGGAGAGTATGGGGGATTGAAAGTGACTTAGGGAGTAGCAATGTCATTTTAAAGCTGTGGATTGGAGATGGTGTGTGTGTCTGTACGTGTGCATGTCTGCAGCAGACTGGCTGGAGGCTTAAGATATTGGTAAAATGTGTACGGATTGGGAAAGGGATCTGAGCTGTTAAAGTGTGTGAATGAGGGATTGAGATAAAGCATAGGGTTTCGTGTCTGTTTGTCCAGTGGAACAGAAAGGCTCCGGGGATTTTTAAGAGTGTGTGTGAAGGCCTGTTGCACTGGCTTGGGGCTTTTGGACAGGAAGTACGTGTGGTGGAGACAGAGGATTCACCGTCATTCGGCTGACGAGGGAAATAAAATACTCCAAACCACAGAGAGAGGGAGAGAGTGGGGGGCGCAGAGAGGGGGTGGAAACTGAGAGGGGGTGGAACATTGAAACACAGTGAGTCAGGAATAAAAACCCACTGACCCTCTAACAATGACATCAGAAAGACAGGCACAACATGTAGACACAAACAATATACCTTGGTCATGTTGGTAGTAAATAGACACTATGAAACCTTCAACCATAAACCGCATTAACTACCAGTATTTGCTTTAGGCTGCACCACACCCTCTTTCACATGCACACACTACTCTCCCCTTGTGCATACGTACTTGCGTGGACTTGCAGGCAACAGCCCTGGCAGTAGAGCAGGGGGGAAGTGCCATCTTCCTGCAGCAGAGGGTTTGTGGGAGTGGGGGGGCAGTTCTGCTCCCTGAACGAAAAGCAGATCTCTGGGACCAGAGGCTTTGTCCTTCTCAGACCTCCACAGGGATGTGTGGGGTCCCCCATTGGTAATGAAGATTTGGAAGTGTCCTTAGGTGCAGTGTCCTCTACTTTGTCTTCAGCCTGAAAAACAGAATTTTTGATGATGTGGGCAAATTATAGGGGGCCACTACCTTAATATGACAATGATTAGCTGCTGGGAAAACCTTCGACCTTCATCGCTAGCGGGTCTGAGTAATCATTTTCAATGCTAGCATTATGTACTGGTAGCTGTAATTTAATTATCAACACAGTCAAGTGCAAACAACTTACACTTGTCCTTCTAAATGATGATGACTTTTATATCATAATGAGAAAAAGCTTGGTGTCTTTAACAGGATTACATACACGTAGATCTCTACTGTACGCATCAAATCAGTTTGTCTATAAAAATGTTACCACAAACACGACATTACAACAGCCAATTTGATTAGCTTGAATGGTCTTCACTTTTTTCCCCATAACTATTTGAGATAATGATGCCACAGAGTAAACGATCTGATTTACAAAGTTTCTCCATGAGCTGGAATTATATAAAGCCGAACCAGTGAAGGTGCCCAAAACTACAGCAGGTAATCGTGGCATTAGAATGCTGCGGGGTAAAAGAGAACCAGCCATATGGGCCTAGGATTACAGTCACTGTCAAGCATGGATACAATTGACCTTAGAAATAAATCTTCTATAACTGTGGCTTAAAGGGTGAAAGCCAACAGTTCCACTGCACATTATCTGCTAGTATTGATTTCCTCCATGTTCAGCTTGGTGCCTCAGAGACACAGTCATGTCTCAAAAGGAATTTATGCTTTTGTTTGCAACACATATATGAAACTCTAATGCCTTATGAATCTTACCACCCAACAAATTACACTGGTTGTATATTTGAGTCTCCTTTACCTGATAATAGGGCATGAAGAGTGTGCACACGGCACAGTATGGCGGCATGGTGGCTGCGTGAGCATTGTACTCCCTCTCTGCTGTGAAGCAGCTCTTCTTGTTCTGCCATAGGTGGATGAGGGGCTTTGCCCACGCCTCCATTTCCTGTTCCTCGTCCTCTGCCAGATTTGCTTCAGGGGGCTCTAGGTGGAGACAAAACAAAGCCTTAAAAACCTTGAAATCACTAATTTATTGAAATGAATGATGGCTCAAATGATGTGTGCAAAATGGGTGCAAACCTCTTTTTTAATGATGTCTATTCTGAATCTGACACAACTGTGGCGCCTAAATATCAAAAACGAAGCATGCATCATTCTCACTATCAACTTGAGGTGAATTTATAGACTTTCTGTTAAGTCTGATCTAATCCATCCACAGTGCTGCCAATTTCCACAAATATTTTCAATGAATGGGAACCAATCTGTTCATAAAATTACCCAAGATGATTAAGGGCTCTCATCATCATAAAATAGACCTCTCACAGCCATGGTCATTTCATGGTCATTTCTTACTCAGGGATAAACAACTAAAATGGCTGCTGAATTATTCATCCTTTTTCATAACCACGGAGATGATAAATGTGACTCTCTGTGTGTATATGTGCATTAGTACTTGTTAATCGAGGGCCCTCCCTCCCACACAGTTAAAACAAAGAGAGTATCTATCACTAAGCCATTTTACTGTGGTAGGCCCGAGAGTTAAATCTGTTTGGTTTATGTGTGCATTGACGTCAGAAGAATCATTTGGGGGGACATAAAATGTGAAAAATGAGAAGGGGGAAGAGGGGACCACAGAGAGGAATGGTTCAATGGTTATAAAAGCTACACTGTGGGAGCAACACAAATGTTACCTGACATTACTTAATATTTAAAAGTTTGTTGTTGCTGGTATCAAAACGACAAAGTCAGTTCTACTCTTCCCCAGTTTATTTTCTTGCAAGCTACATTATGTTAAAACAAATAAGGTGGCTTTTATGAATGTTTTAATTTGGTTTTGGTTTACAAATAAAAAAGACAGAGTTATGGAAACTGTATTCTGGTTCACTGCAATCCAACCAGAAGAAGTCAAAGGATCATGGTTTCTGGCCTGGTGCCACCCATAATACAGCAAGAACCGCAACAGGAAATGTCCCTGGGTTTTTATTGAAATGAGCATGGCTCTTGGCTTACAGAATGTGCATGTGTCACAGTCTGAATGTTGGGAGTCCTTTTAAGGCTAAACCTTAACGATACCTTTCAATGAACTGTGTGAACTGTCTGTGTGTGTGTGCCCACCATCATCACTGGCAGCCTGCTGTTTGACTGCAGTGGGTACAGCCCTTGCAGTGGGTTTCCTGAGTGGGTGACGCCAGCTCTTAGTGGTCCTCTTCACTGACAGCGCAGGGTACTGGCAGCAGGAACAGGCGTCATTGAAAGATATTAGAGTGCAAATAACCTGTATTTTTATAAAACTTGAGCAAAAGACTGAATGTGTATGACTATGTATAAAAGAGCACTTACAGCACAAACCTCCCCAGGTTCCAGGCCTGATTCATAACACTCGTAGTTACTGGTATCATTTTCCTCCTCTTCTTCCTCATCAGATGAGTCACTGCTGCTCTCTCCTTTGGCACTACTTTGCTGCTCTGCCTCTTCGCCATCAGATCCCCCTTCTTCCATATCAGACACCCCATCCTGTTCTCCTCCTCCCACAGTGAGAGGTGAAACAGCAGTGTCTGAGGGTAGACTCTGCTCTGCCTCCCTTTGTCTTCCCATCTCCCTGCACAAGGAAAGGGCTTCAGACCCATCCGCTTCCCCTCTGCGGAGCTCATAATCTCCACAAAGCCCCAGGGGCTCAATAGCACCAACTGAAACGAGTGAGGTTGGCTCAAGCTGGGCCCAAGTGAGAGGCCCACCTTCTTCTTCCTGGTTCTCTGACTCCCGGAGGTCTTGTTCAGGATCCTCCAGGTCTGTGACCTCTTTGCACTGAGGTTCAGTCCACATGGTGTAAGGTAGGGAGTCGTGGGTGAAGTCAGTAGGGAGTTCGGGATTCAGACTCTGGATGAGTACTGCAGAACTCTGGGAATTTAAGTTTTTCCAGATGCTGCTAGAGAAAGGTTTGGGCTCCACGTATGGGTTCTGGGAAGTACAGTGTGAAAGAGAGTATGTAGTGTGGTGGTGGAGTTGTAATGCTGAGTGACTGTCACTTTGAGTGCATAATGGAGAGGAAGGGGCTAGGGGATTACTGTTTGATGTGCCAGTTAACAGAGACCCAGCACTGCTCAGACCAAACACATTGTCTCTTTGAGTGGGGTCCTTTGAGCTATCTTTAGTTGTTAACTCTGCTAAGCTGTATCGCTGCTCTGTTTGCTGTGCAGTGCTCTGAACGAGCTGGTGAGGGGAAGCATCATCCTGTCCAGTGGTAACATTTTCCACCCTTGTGCAATCTTTTTCTGCAGCAATTTCTGGCATCATTAGCATTTCACGGACACCACCAGACGCTATTTTGTGCATAGCACTGGCAGTTAAATGAGCCGAGTTTCCTTCTAAACCAGACACTGCTGCCCCTTCACAGTTATATGGAGAATCTAAATGCCAGTTGTTGGCATGTTCTACAGTGAGAGGTTCTTTTGACATCATTAATTCAGGTTCTCCCTCTTCCTGTTTGGCTCCGTGTGTGGATGGAGAGCCAGTTGGCACCTCCCTCTGAAGCACAGGTGCAACCTGGTGACTACATGATGTAGACTTTGGGACGTCAGTTATCCCGTCATGAGCCGGGGTGAGGGAGGGCATCTCCTGGGTCAATACAGGTGGCAAAGGGCAGATTTCAACCTTATCTACTGGCTCTGGAGTGAGTTTTGGCATATCTACTGCATTCCTCTGTAGCAGAGGAGGGGGAAGATTTTCCTCAGTGCTGCTTTTTTTTGAACTGCAATTGTGTCCTGAAGGAGAAAGGGGGGCATAACATGTGTAACTATCCCCCTCTACTGGCTCCGTTTTGAGATCATAAAGTGCTTCTGTTCTTGAGTGTGAATTGATATGTTTTGGAGCAACATCTTTGTCCATTTTCTCTGCTTTTGCAGTGATGTTAGTGTAATTCTCAGTGCTTGTGTCCATGCTGCTGCTGTCAGTGATTGGTGTTAGGCTTAAAATGTCTTTTCTACATGAGGAATTAGATGTCTGAGCTTTAGAGTCAGGGGTATTTGAGCTCATTTCAGTCTCAGCAGAAGTGTTTGTTGTGTGGGAAGGTGAGCAGAGTTTGACATCCTCCAGGGGAGGTATCCTGATAGAGCAGTCCTGAGGAGTGGAGGGGTCCTGGGGTTCAGGAGAGCAACACCTTGACTCATTATTTCCAGCATGGTTCTGGGTGGCCTCAGGCAACTGTCTGAGTCCTTTAGGAGTCCTGCTTGTGACCCCTGACCCTGAGAGGGTTTGAGGGTCAATCTGAGTGTCTGTTTCTGCCTTTAGGTCATTCTTCATAGGTAAAGCAGAGGAGGGAAAGGGGCTGCAGTGAGAGTTATGGGATGGCTCCTTTTTGGAAAATGCCAAACCATTACTCTCTACACGATTCACCTTGACCACACACATCTGTCTGCAAGGACCTGTTGACGATAAAAAGAAGAATAAAATGTGAAATCCACTACAATAAACAAGTAAACGTGGACAATAAAATATTTATGGATCTCAGTTAAAATAAATTATATAGACAATATAGAAAACATACAGAAATATAGATATAGAAAACAGCGATGCAGACAAACTGTTCAGTCATACACTTCCTTTAAGGGCAAGTTTTCAACTCCCTGCAGATCAAAATGATATCCAAAGCTCCAAATCAGTGCCATGTGTCAGTCTCTTACCAGAAAGCTGAATAGTGTTCTGGTTGTGCTTTGAATCAACTTCCTTTTTCTTCTCTTTCTCCTCCTTGCAGGTTGTCCCTGCCCTTCGCACCTTGGCCCCAGACGGACCACCCAGGCCTTTCCTCTTGCTGCTGCTCAATGCTGAGCTGCCATCCAGGCCAACAGGCTCCTCTGTGGTTCTGAGGCGCTTGGAGCGCATACGAGAGTGGCTGCTGCTATAGAAAGGTGGGAGAGAGAGATCAGTGATAATTGAAACTCAAACACCCAGATTAGGACTAAAAAGAAAAGAGAACAACTGTGGATTTATTGGGACTTAGGAGACAAGGGCCTTTAGTTTTTGTATCCTACAACAATGTGGCCACCATCACAAGAAACCACTCTTGATGTTCATCATCGCAATCTGATGTGACTCTAAATGCTGAACATGAAATTCAATTATTTTTTTATTATTTTCTACTTTGCCATGTTATCATATTATATGAGCAATATGATTATATTAACCTATATTATTATACATAAATTTTAAGTAACTTCAAATATTCTTATTTGTCCACCAGCAGCATTTGCTGCATTAGACAACTCTATGTAACAGTTTAGCATAGAATCAGAGAACTAATGTCTTATAATGAAAACAGTACCCTTTATTAGAAGGTCTAGTCTTGCGCCGCCTCTGCAACCAGCTCTGCAGCTCCGGTGTAGTACTGGGTGTAGCATGTGTGTGGTCAATAGGTGTAGAATCTTTTCCCAGCATCCAGTTAGAGTACCGGTCAGGTTGAAAACGTTTAACAAAGGGCTCCATAGAGATCTTAACCATGTCCCTGCTACATGTACACTAGACAAAAAGGAAGAGGAGGGTGAGATATTATGCCTGAATTTGAAAAAAAAATAATTATATTTATTATATTTATAATAACTGAATGTTACCTGCGTGGCCACTTTTCCATAGTCTATCCAGCGCACAGTGGCAAAGTTGGTGGACTCTGCACAGTTGAAGCCATGATTGAAACCAGCATGGTAGCCGTACGGGAAGGTGATCATGAACTCTCCAGCTTCCTGAGTAATCTAGCAGGAGAAAGACGCAGTAGGTGAGATTGCTTTATAAAAATGAAAGAGCAACACAGCACTCTAAACATTTTGGTTCACAAAAATTATAAAGCACAAGAGAAATGACAAAGAATTAAAATAAGCACTGCTAATTTCACTGGCAACTAAATAAATAAATGGAATAAAAAGAATGACAAGAAGAGGAAGACAGAGTCATTTTTCCAAGGGGCTGAGAGCCTACCTTATCAAAGGGAATGCCATACTTCTTTAGTACAGAAGGAGAGATTAGAGTCATCTTGTGACGAAGAAAAGCCTCACAACCCTTGAAGCTGTTTGGAAAGAAACCTGACAAAAACACACGCGCGTGCGTGCGTGCGTGCGTACACACACACACACACACACACACACACACACACACACACACACACACACCATTAACAGAGCATAAACCAGATTAAAAAAAATCAATAATAATCCTGACTAAAAAGCAAAGTGGTTGGGCCTTTATTGTTTTTATTGTTTCTGATGAATGACTTAAATTATCAATCACAATCAATAATTAATTTTCTGATTAATTTTATGAACTACAGCGTTACCAGCTGGGATTTAATAGCCTCATTTTACATTAAATTTATTACGAAGCCATGAATTTAGCTGTGCCCCTTCACTTCAAACACTTAAACAATTATTTAGTTGTAAATGTAATCATAAAAGATACAGTTTATTTAGTGCACTAATGTCTTGCAGTATGGATTTCCTAAAGTGGTTTGTCAATACATCGACTGTCTTTGTCCAGTTTACATCTACACTAGTAGCACTTTTTGCTTGTTTGTAGTCAGAGCTCATTAGCATTCTGCATCCTGAACTGTGCCATTACCGGTGCCCTCTCATTGCTGAGTTTAATTTATGTGCTGTACTTTGTTGTTTAATGCAGACCTGCTTCTGTATGCTGCAATCGTTATTTAATAATTATTTAATTATCTCTCCTGCCTCCATTTAGATGGAGAATACAAAGAGAATATAAATCATTTTACCTGTAGCCAGACGCTCCAGTCTCTTCCCATGCTCAGGGGGGATGGCGTACCTGTTAGGAGACAACAGATAGATATAGAGCAGACAGAATTATTTTTGACTGTGTATGCGAAATTCTAAACATGTATTGTTCATTATGCGTACACCGTATCATACACTGACAGTGGCAGGCAAGTTTTTAAGAGAAGCCTTTACAATTTCAATACTGCCCTCAAGTGGTGGATAAATGAACAATTGCGAGAAGTTACACAAATCAAAATTATGAACAAATTGTAATGCTGTCATCCCTTATGGTAGATGTGAATTCAAAATGACTGTAAAAACTCTCTAATAAACTGCTACTAGTTTTTTAAATGCTGACCCTTTACAATTCAGAAGCTTAATATATTTCATCTTTGTCTCTGTAGTAGTAGTTTTGTCTTTGATGGGAACAAAATAGCCAAAACAGCCACTTATTGCTGTCGAGTTAAGACTTTACAAAATCTCATTTCGACCTTATTCTGCATTTTCTTGTGCCATGCTGCTGACGCAATCCAAATTTTAACTATTCCCAAAGTTCCCGGTGAAAAACCTTGGCAGCGTGACAGAATTCCCTCAAGGTTTGACTAGGCATTCCATTTGACTAGCACCATCCGCCCTCAGGTCTGTGGCATTTCTATCATCATATCACCTGTCAGCTTAACAGAGCAGTGAGAGACAGGGTGAGAGGGAGAGGCAACCTCAGGTAGAGGTGACACAGGGAGTTGGAGGGGATTGAGAAGTGGGGGAGAGAGAGAGGTGCATCTTTAAGCCGCTCCCCTCCAGGGACGAGATGTCAAAATAGCAGCAAGATGAAAGAGTGTGTGTCACTGTGTGTGTGTGCGCTAGATGATAAGGGTAAAGATGTGTGTGCGTACTTGCCGCATTAGGCTGCTCTTTGTGAATGTGTGTGTCTGTGCGCGGTGCATATGTGTGTCACTGTCTAGCTGTGACACTGATCCCTGTGGGGTTGCAGGGCTCACTGCTCTAATGAGCAGAACTCCCTCCAGGGCAAGAGGGAGAGAAAAACGAAACAAGCCAATCTGACAAAGAAATAAAAAGCAAACTCCATTTTGATCTACCTGCATTCTTCACCTCTTCTTCACTTCATCGTTTTAACCTGAGCCTGTTTAAAAACAGCTCCTCTTCTACTATGAATACTAGAATGTAAGTTCGTCTACAAGTGCAAATTAAACCTGTGAAAGATGTTTTGTGACCCACTTGCTAATGTTCCTGGTCAATACAGTATTTTCTGTAAAACCAAAATAAGACCAACTTTTTCTAGAGAAAGTCCAGTAATGTGGACTTTCAAAAGTAAAGTCAATTGCTGAAAAAAAAAAACACATCACTGGGCAAACGAGCACTTAGGGAACAAAATCCTAGGTCAGTATTGAATAGAATAGCCAGGTTAATCTGACTAAACTATGAAATTTGATGAAATTCATCATTTAATTCCACTTTACTCATGAAAAATAAATTCTAAAATGTGGAGTGCTAAAGATGGTGACAAAGATGATTTTGCAGGCCTAAAGCACATATGCATAAGCATTTTGAAAGGGATGTCTGCATTTGTTTTCCAAACCTATATACTCTGCCCTTAATTCATGTCACACAAAACAACTAACAGGATTAGAAATAAGTCAGCTCTAACCAGAGGAGCAACACCGTAGACATAAATGAATATATCCACTAAATATGAAGGCTTTAAGGCAAATATGCGCCACATATTTAAAAAAGCAGCAAAATTTAGTCAACAGGCTAAATGCTATTCCCCCGGAAGCTGCCTGCACACTGCTTATACTACACAACCAGTGTCTAAACTTTAGCCATAAAATTACAGCTCTGTGGAGAGAAAAAACTTTAAAAAGGTCAAATGCTCACAAAAAAAGCAGCAATGCTTATTTCCAATTGGGTCCCATGGGAAAGAAAGAAGAAAAAATGCCACAGGGATGGGACCTCCATTAAGTCCAGTTAACTGGAGTTAACTTTAATGTGTTGCAGTGGTTCTAGTGATACAGGGTATCCATAGCAACAAGCATCATCAGCACCCAAAGAAAAGTAAGTGGATGTGAACATAAAAGTAAGGTTCTAAGAGTACAACTAGCACTGCCCCACTTATATAACAAATTTTTCTAAGAGAGTTATGCTGTAGATTTAAAAGTCAGGGTGTATTTTGTGGTGTTATTGTATCAGATTGCATTCTGTTGCACAATAGTTTCTGTTTGTTTATCCCCCTGTAACTGTTCCATACTAACCAGGACTTGGGCTCTCCAAAGTGGAGGTAGTTGATGCTGTACAAGTCCATATCTTCAGTGTGCCAGGAGAAGGTCGTCTTCCACATGCCAAAGTATAGATATGGAGTGTTAACCCCCTGGATGGATACCCCACAGTCCTCCTCAATAACATCCAGGATAGAGTTCAGGTGACCAATGTTCCACTCTTCCACATCCTAGAAGATTAGAAACAACATTTACATAGGTTTACAGATGTCAGATTGACATTTTTAAATCCAAACAGTACAAGCTATATAAAGTTTAACAGGCTGTGCTCGAGGTTGACCTGCTGTAACAAATCTCCATAAAAATCATGGACCAACCAGAAGCACTGTACACAAGTGAGGTGGTGGGGACCAGTACACTTTTTACCCTGTCTTATGAAAGATATTTTAAATGTCAGATCAGACTTGATAATAACACATAAATACCCTACTACTTGAAGTGGCTTTGGGTAAAATGTTTCTGATTATTTTACTTGTTCTGTACCTTGTGTTGTACCTATTCGATATGCACGTCGCTTTGGATAACAGCGTCTGCCAAATGACATTTCAGAACTGTATAATTGCTCTGATGGAATATGTTTGTTTGTAAACATATGGAAAGAATGGCATAGTCTATGTGTTGCTCTAAACTCACTCATTCTAAGTGACCCAACATTGCATTTATTAGCTCAAAATGATTTGTATGAGGGTTGGGACCAAATACAGTCAATGCAGAAAAACTGCGTTTTTATAGAACTGAGTGAAAGTTAAATAAACATCAAGTAGAAAAGGAATAACAGGTGACAGAAACAGTAAACACATGTTTAGAAATAAGTGAGCTCAAGGAGAGAAAAATCAACAAGGAAAAAGAGAAATTCTATCTACCTCGTCATAAAGGCTTCCGCTAACATCAGCACCATATATGGGTGATACGAAGGTGAGGTTCTTCCAATATTTCCTCTCAAGATCCTCATAATTCAGGTAGCGAGGTGTGCAATACCTGTGAAGGAGAAACACATAATATTTGCTACTGTGAAACTGCTATCTTACAACAAAAACCATAGCACATCATGATTATCAGGTCCAATTTATATCCTTTGCAAATATCACAAATATCTTGCACTTTAAAACTAAACAGTTGCAGGTTCAATCAAATGTGGGATAAAGAAAACAGCATCTCTGGCAATCCACCCAATGATGGTCTTACTGCTGATCTTTTACTTCCCTTTAACCAATTTCTCACTTTTCATTTTTCTCTTGATTGTGAAATATACAAAAAATACAACAATACAGCTCTCTAGATTCAATGTGTATATTCTTTTTTCCCCCCATTGATTGTGCCACCTGTTTTGGAAACAGACTATGCAGGATGATCAACACTGAACTTCTGCACATATATGTGTGTATTTAAGTAATTAAATAATTTGGCTCTGAAAACAATTAAATCACTTGATAATACTCACATGTCACTGTTAGCTAATCGCCTGAACTCCTGCACACTAAGAGGCTTCTTCTGGATGTTGTATTGCGTAAAGAGCCCCGATTGGCCAGCCACCATCTGCTGGATGGGAGCGTCAATCATCAGATCATCTATATCGTCATATGTGCGGCGGGGCTTCCACCCTTTAGGAGGAATCACCTGAGGGACAAATGGAGGAGGAAAGAAATGCTGTTGAACAGGAGAAAGTTGCTTTCATCATTAGGATTCTGCAGTAGTTAACCCACTATGTCCAAAAGGGCCACTAACTGATGACATATACATTTAAATGTATAACATATACATTTAAATGTATATGTCATTATATTATTATGTTCTACATTTTGTCACGTCTTTTTCTGCTTTTATTTTGTCAGTTTTTTTGCCTTCAGTACAGTGACGTATTGTCAATATTTGCAACAGCTATCAGACTGTATGCCCACAAGAGAAGAACCTTATATGTCAACCTACTGGTGATAATAAAGCCAATCACTCGGATCAATCACATGGTTCTCATATTTCACATATCTATACAAGCAACTGTTGAAATTGATACTTTGTCCAAGCTTAGAAAACACATCTTACCTTGGCCAGGCCTGCTCGGTGTGCACCCTGAGACTCCATATAAACCAGATACTGGTTGAAGTCCTTGAACTCTTCCATGGTGGGCCTGAAGGTCATAATCTTGCAGGTGGGGTTTGCAGGGGTGAATACCTCTGCTCCCGCCATCCTGCTGCCTCACCCGATATAACCTGTGATAAAAATAAATAAATAAATACATACATATCACCTTGCGTGTTGTAATTTTCATTTAAATAATAATGGTGATAGACAGTGTCTGGTTAAAATATATTGTTTATTTTGATAGCTATGTGGTGAAACAAAGTCTATTCAGAAAACATAAACTATGGTCGAGAATTACCACACCAAGTAAATCGAGATGCTGTTCCAGATATACTATAAGTAGACAAACAGTAACTGCTCAGATACATATTTGAAAAGTAATACAGTTTTGTTTGTTAAAACTTTTAATAATGGTAAATTTATCAGCTATGTATTTATTAGTAGTAGTACTAATAATTAATCTAATTATTTTTTGTTGATAATTGTCTTAATAGCATAATTAAAGCCAAGATAACATCAAGACTTAAGGTTAAAAACATTAGGTCCATATTAATTTCACACTTTAACACATTAGCATCTTCTAAATAATTTCAATCAGTTAGTTCCCTTTGTTGCACCTGTTGCAAGAAGACATGGACTGATGCATTATACCCTTACAATTTAAAAACAAGTATACCTCTTACATAACGTCATTTATTTTATCTATGCCTAACATCTTGGTACACATTTTGACCATTACTTGATCTGTACAACAGGATGTGTTGTCTACAGGCAGTCGGTTTGTGTATTGGTAACAAGTTCACCACTAGATGGAGGTAGAGACTCAACAAATGTGGATTTGATCCTTTGATCCTTGCTGATGCCAACAACCCTTTTCAGATTTTTGTCCCATCCACCCATCCCACTCCCAACTCTGACTTTACTGCGCACCCAGACAAAGGATTTATTGCCCCGAATAAAGCTACTGTGATTTCAACCTTACATTTCTTCATACCGTCAATTCACTCCTAAGCATATTACAATGGCGTGTGGCCGGATTATGTAACAAGCAATTGCAGGCTGAAACAAGTTTAAAAAAAAAACAGCTACAGTGTTAAACGTAAGACAAAATATGTTTACATCCATACTTTTTGTTTAGATATAAAACTATCATCTACAAACGTGGACAGCCTTAGTGACATTATGTATCAAAACAAATCTTTTAAAACTCTTAGGGCAAATAAATATCGGATGAATTGTAGTTTCGCTTTTAATGCAGCATGAGCGACTGCAGCTTGGTGGATCTTTGTTGTCTGCCAAGCCAGCTAACTAGCCAACTAGCCTACGTTTTGTTGTGATGCAAAGTAATGGCTGAACAGTTAGCGCAGCTTGCTAGCTCAGCTGACTAGCTCACTTATATTTAGATGGTGGACTCATTGGGTAACTCTTTGGCTTAAATTTGATACGTGTTCATGGGACCTGACCCGAAAGCACTTGGGAATGGCAGTGAGGACAAGGAGAGCATAGCAAACTATAACCCTAACCTGGCTAACAGTTGCCACATTAGCTAACTTCTCAGTGCACGAGTCAGTGGGGTTTAAATGTCCCTCGCAAGGTGGCTGCAGATAGGCCCGTAGCTACTTCGCTGTGTGACTTTGTGTTGTACAAATGACCAGGTTTGGTTTGTGTACTGTGTATACAATATTTATCGATATCACACAAGTTTAGCAACAGGCAGATGAACAATGACAAAGCACACAATGTGAGATGCCCACTGGCATGAGCGCGTGCCAACTTATTTGGTTGGCAACGCTAACAGTTAGCTGTTGATAGCTCGGCTAATTCTGCACAGAAGTCACGAAATGCACACCGATTTCTGATAAACTGGTACAATACGAGCTACCATGCACAATTTCCGTCAGTATATAACACCCCGCTTCCGTGAAGGTCTTTAGCATTTTACCTTTGTGTAGAAAGACGGGTTCGTGCTGTTGTTTATCCCCTTCCTTGTTCGTCCAGCTGATTCACATGACAGCTGCTGTGCTACCGCCGCTGCTGCTCTGTGCTTTACTGAGAGAGGGCAACGTTTCAGAACGTCGACTCCAACTCAAACGTGGGTCAACGTGCGAACAGGCACGCCTGCATGAGAGGCAGACCGCGGTGTGGCAGGCCTATCCAGGCACTGAGAGATCTGCGAATAAGCGGTGGAGTCGATGAACCGAAACGCAGCCAGTGCTGGTAGAAAGTGCACCTATATCTCTAGCGTATGACTACTTTACAGGAAAGAAATGGATGTTGCGTGTATCTGTCTTGAAGCTATAATGTTTTCAGATCAGTTCCAGTCTCTGATCCTGAATACACGTTATTAAATTTGATTGTGTTTTTGTTTTTTACATATGAACTGACAAATTAAAAGTGGACTCATGAAACAAATTGGAGTTGTTTTTTTTTAATTTAAGGCATATTGACAGCAGCCAAATACTTTGTAGACGCGAAATACGAGCAACTTTTGGGTTGCCAGTTTCAGGTGTTTATGCTACTCCAATAGGGCACTTACTTTACGCGTCTTCTTAACTGTAGTTCATCACGAAGACCACAATCATTTTAATATTTGTTTGGAAAATTTACTATTTGCTTTCAACAATTTTGGTCAATCTAAGCCAAAAGAAACAAAGCTAGACTAGTTATGTGATTTTATTTAAATTGTATTAAAATCCTAACTGTAAATACACTTATTCAAAAGTCTCAGGCCAAAGACATTTTAACTTACCACAGTAGGAAAACCCCAATTGTTTCTGTTATTTACAGCTTGGTGCTTCAGTAACTCATGACAGTGTGTCAGTGGTCCAGCAGGAACAATAGGTTACCAGAGTTGCTGAAACTGAAGCAGATTGGAAGTCGGCTATCATGAGGCTAATTGTACTATTGTTACTTGTGTTATACCCGATGACTTATTAACATCTTTAGGTGTAATGCTGGGGGAGGGTTTACCAACCAGAGGTGTTGTTTATACAGATGCCTAATAACCAACTTATTAATGTTTAAATGTTACACTGACAATTTATCAAATTAACATATCTACCCGTTATAATGGGTACCTCATTAGAAAGTATAAATAAACAAATAAAGTAGCAGGAGGAGTAGTAGCAGCAGAAGTGCCGTAACACACTGATTGTAATTTAAACTTGTGCTTAATGTTTGTGCCTCTCATGTGTGTCTATGTGATGAAGCGGCTGCTGAGAGCGGCTCCGGTGAGTGCAGTGACACTCAGTAAACTGGGAGGGTCGCTAATGACTTTCTGCAAACATGGCTGCCCAGGATGAACTCAGTAAGTTTCTCTCTGCGTTATCTGTGACTAATATCTCCTAAAATGTCCCGTTTGTGGCTGTTAAACACATACTGAAAAAAAGGTTTACTTAATGCTCACAATTAGGGTTGTTTTCAAGTCACGTTAAAGCTTGCTTTTGTTAAAAAAACTGTGGCAGTAACGACAGCTAGCTGCTCTGCTATAATGCTAGCTGGAATGCTAACGTCAGGAGGCCGTTTGCCCAGTCATGGTCAAAATGAAACTACACGTAGGCTATTAATATAGTTTCATTAATCAAACTTTAAATGTGTAGATTTACAGCATGAATGTTTAAGGCAGGTAGAGTTAAGAGTGCACGGTGTCACTGGTTATGAAAAGCCAGTGTTAAGGCTCAGAAAATTGAATTGCGTTGGTAGACTGTCAGTTGTGGTAGCTAGCTGGTGGTGAGCCATGCCGAAAGAAAGAAGGCAGGGCTGGGTGATGGTTGCACCAACACAGCAGCTGACAGGACGAGCTTATTAAGCCAAGTTGAAGCAACATGCATGAGGGACCTTCTGTTTTTAGTTCACTGGGGTTTTTTCTTTCTTTCTACTGTACAAATTTGGAGATCGCACTGCCAGGATTTGCTTGTAATTTCATGCATTGATTGGGTTGCACTTTCATTTTTGAATGGATGTAATTCCAATTATATCAGATGTATTTGTTTAATCAAATCCCATGTTTAGTGTTTATTTTTGCCGTTTGACAATTACCGTCCAGAAAATGAGACCTAAAAGCTTCATTCAAGATGTTAAATGTGTTTGGGGTTTTTTTTTGTGACAGATCAGCTGGAGCGTGTGTTCCTTCGCCTGGGCCATGCAGAAACAGATGAACAGCTACAGGACATTATCTCCAAGTTCCTACCCCCTGTTCTCCTCAAACTCTCCAGTGTCCAGGAGGGTGTGCGAAAGAAAGTAAGAAGGGTGTTGCCTATCTCTGTGCCTGAAGAGATTACAATGGCTCTTGAGTTTGTGCTACATAGCCTACTACTCATAAACATATTATCAAGTAACAGCAATACGAGAATATTCCCAAAGATTTTAGCTTCTTTTTTTTACCAGAACTTTAGATGTTGTCACTAAAACATCCATTGTACTGATGCAGCCTCACTTCCTCCTGATGCTTGCAAGAAGCTTGGACCTTTAGCCCTTTGCCTATGAGTGTTAATTTGAGCATTTCTTTCATGGAAGCAAACCATCAAAACTACTTTCTGTGCCACCTCTGCTAGGTAATGGAGTTGCTGGTCCACTTAAACAAGCGGATAAAAAGCCGACCTAAAATTCAGCTACCAGTAGAAACTTTGCTGGTACAGTACCAAGACCCTGCGGCTGCCTCCTTTGTTACGGTAAGAGTCTGATTTTACAAATCTGGTCTTATGACACAAGAAGTTAAATACATTTAAAACTGTGTAAGAGTTAAGTAATTTTAAAATTTGTCAGTTATATCCAATCCCAGCACCGATGTCCATTGTATACCAGTGCAATTTTCAATATGTTAGATTAGTTGTCTGTAACTTGAGAAAAGGATGCTGACTGTTGTTTTATGTATTCTGTAGAATTTCACCATCATCTACATCAAAATGGGCTACCCACGTCTGGAGGTGGGAAAACAGTGTGAGCTGGCCCCCACCCTTCTCACTGCCATGGAAGGCAAGCCCCAGCCACAGCAAGACAGGTGAGGGAACACACACAGTCACACATATAAGGATGCACAAGAATATGTTGATTTACCGATAGACTTGATTTACGGATGCCTGAATTGACACATGTACGAAGATACACAGATTCTTCCAGTCCTCTCTATGTGGGGTTGACACTATCTATCTATTGTTGGACTGTGAGTTCACGTTGCGCTCTCTTTCTGCTCTCAGCCTGATGCACCTGCTCATCCCTACTCTTTACCATATGAAGTATCCTGCAGACCCCTCGAAAAATGCTTCTCCATTCAACCTGACTGAGAGGCCAAAGACAGTGCAGCTGCTGCAGGAGTTCATGTTAGATGTTTTATTGATGCCTTATGGGTGAGCTTTTATCATGTACTTTGGGTTTTGTACGATAAAGAGCATCAGAACACTCAGCAAACTGACTCATTCGCTCTTTGGCTTCTGTAGGTTTGTGCTGAACGAATCCCCGACCCGCCCTGCTCCCTCCTCCTCTCAGGGAAGTTCTGCAGAGGGGACAGTGGCTGCGGGTGGCCAGGGCCTCCCACAGCCTCCTCCAGGGATGAGCGTCTATGCTGCCAAGAGGGTGATTGGAGAGGCACAGTGGAGTGCCGAGCAGCTGGAGCAGGTACAGTGAGTGACGCTAGAGAATGAACACTTGCTGTATTTTTGCTGGTGATAGTTTCTTGTTTAATTTCAGCCCAGTCTAGACATTATGTGTCACTTATCATTTATTATCTATTCAATACATTTCTAAATTTATGTGTGAGCTGCCTGTATTTTAAGGGCTGGAAAATCATTTGAATGGTTGTGGAGGTGGTGGTGGTGGTGCATATATTTATATATGTTTGTCTTGAGTGTCAGTTTATGATTCTTCGTGTGTATTTGGTATCAACAGTGTAAACTGGGCATAGTAAAGTTCATTGAGGCAAAGCAAGTCCCTGAGGTGGAGACCGTGGTTCACCTTGTGGTGGCATCAAGCGACACCCGACACAGTGTTGCCACTGCAGCTGATCTGGAACTCAAGAGCAAACAGAGGTAGGTGAAGGAGCCAGTGGAATAAATCCCATTAGTTTTTTGTTTTGAACCAGGATAGATGCTAAATTCCAGACTGGCCTCCATAAATACGGCGCCCTGGCAGTAGGTAGACCTGTTAAAACCTGATTAAAATCATTCATCTGAAACGACCGATTCTTTTCCAGAAACATTGATGACTCATTATTTCATAAATTTCATTGGTTTTGTTCATGTTTCATTAATCTTCCAGCATTATTGATTGGAACAATCCTCTGATTATCAACAAGATGTACAAGGTGTATCTGGGGGATGTTCCTCTCAAGACAAAGGTTAGTTCATTCAGCATTTGATTTTCAAACTTAACCTGCGAGTTTTTTTAAATATTAAATCTAAAAGCTGTTTTGCATTGGGCACCAGGGTGGCAATATAAAGCAAGAGCTGAAACATGAGCCAGTGAGCACAAGAGTCAAACTTAAGATCCTGCCACATCTTCTGCGGTCACGTCTAGCTGCAGAGTGCTTTCCAGCAAATATCCAGGTGAACCTTTTGTTTGTGCTTGTTGGTACATGTGCGTGCATATGTTGTTGTTGTTTTTTAGGAATTGCCCCTTTTTTATGTTACAAAATGTTGTTTCCTCTCCCTCATAGGTTGTGTATGATGGTCTCTTTGGAGCGAACACCAACAACAAACTGCTGTCCCTCACCTTGCAGTTTGTCCATCACATCTGCATGGTGTAAGACAAAAGCGCTCTCGTTTCTCTAGTCTAGGTACGCCTAGGTGTAATTTCTGTGTTTGTTTGCATCTTTAAAAATAACATTTATGTTTTTCAGATGTCCTGACACTAATAAACCCTTGGGACTGATGCTGCTTAATGGTCTTACCAAGCTCATCAATGAATACAAGGAGGTAAAACTATAACTGGGAATTTTATCTGCAATCTTATACAGTTTTAAATTTGATTTATACAGTTTAAACTATATTTGTCCTTGCAGGATCCTAAGCTACTATGTGTAGCCTACTCCGCTGTTGGAAAGCTGTCAAGGTATAATGAAATGCTTCTCTCTTTTTCCCTTTAACATTGCCAGCTTGGTGTGGGATTTTAGGAATTAAAAGAATTCTCCTTTTTCCTTCCTCTCCTCTAGCCGCATGCCACAGCTGTTTACAAAGGATATTGCACTTGTGCAGCAGTTTTTTGAATCCATGTGCAAGGTAGGTGAAAGTTTGGTCAAAAAGCCAACAATAAATTCTGTGAAAATTCAGACACACACATCAATACATTACGAGAAATCTATTCCCCAAAACATATCTATAATATTGAATAATGTCCTTCTCTTCTAATGGGAGCGTGGCGCTTCATTTGATGCTGGATATTTTGTGTCATCTCTGTAGGAGGAGCCTGATGTCCGCCTTGCTATTCAGGAAGCTTTGTCTATGATGGTTGGAGCTTATGCAAACCTCCAGGGGGCACTGTTGAACCTGATGGAGGCCCTGGTGGCTGCATATATTGGAAAGGTAAGTGGATATGAGAAGAACATATGTTTGGTTTATAAGCAAAACAAAGCTTATTGTTGATGAATTCAGTAAGTAGTCCTGAGGCTAATCAGCTGTTCTTTTTTGGGCAGCCGGAGGTGCAAGTTCGCCAGGTAGCCATGAAGTTTGCCAGCACAGTGTTTGCTCCTGATCACGTGCCATCAAGATACCTGCTGCTCCTGGCAGCTGGAGACCCGTAAGTCCCAAAACACATGAATCTTTCACAAAGTGGTAAATAAACAGCAACATGAATACACTGGCAACGTTTTAGCACGTTTTGAAAACACTTGCACATCATAACTGACACAGGCGTGTTAATGGCATGCTCTCCAGATTGGTGTAGAAGATAAAGTGGTTTCCTGTGTTTTAGGAGGGAAGAGGTGGCTGGGGAGGCCCAGCGTGTACTGAGAGCTTTTACCAAGAGCTCAGAAAAGGAGGGACCAAAGCCAATGCCATCATTTCCTGACATGGTGGCCTATGTCCAGGAGAAGGTGGGGCTTGGTGCATATTTGTCATTGTCTCTGAGTCACTACATTTAAGTTACAATGTGTCCATTTTTACTGCAAGAAATAACGAATCTCATATCTTTCTGATCTTTTTATTATCAGGCAGCACAGAGGGTCAAGACTCCAGCTAAATACATTGTTGGAACCTCCACTATTCCTTTCAACCCATCTGCATTTGGGGAGGTAAATGTGAATTTGTTATCGGCCTGTGACATGACTTGCCACATTCTTTCTTTGGAGAACTAAGTTGAGTTTTTGGTGCAGACACCTAATTTTTGTTTGTGTTCCTAGATCGTGCTCTACTTGAGGATGTGTTTAGCTTACAGTGCTGGGGTGACGCCCATGTCCACACGCCTGGCAGACATGCAGGACGACGCACCAGCCATCGGTCGCTACGTTCACACACTTCTGTCCTCTGATCAGCCTTCAGTGTCAAAGGGTTCAGAGGCAAACCCTGTGCATGTCTACATGGATCTGCTGCAGCAGCTGTTGTCTGCTGTTGGGGGTGAGAGAGGATAAACCTGTTTCATCATTAGGGCTGTTAGATGACAGATCCAGACAAGTCTCTGTATTCTTAGTATAGGCTTCTTAGAATATGTAGCTAATGTTAAACACAGAGTTTTAATCATGTTTTGAGTTAAGCTCAATACAGGGAATTCCAGATAGATAGAGATATAGATAGAGAGAGATAGAGATAGATATAGATATATATATAGAGAGAGATATAGATATAGATATAGATATATATATATATATAAAAGCTGAAATGGAAGGTGGGAAGTGGTTTGGGCAGTAAGTGGTTTTTCATCAAGCCTCCATTTACTCTGATAGCATTATGTCTAATTTGGCATAGTGAGGCTTTAAATGACCCCTGGAGTCAGGGGCATGGCCTCAGGGGAGATTAGGAGGTCATGATGGAGAGATGGGAGTGATATAATTTCAGTGTGTTGTAGAGAGAGGGGGAGAGAGAGGGAGGGAGAGAGAGAGGGATGGACTGTAGCCAATCATCGGCAAGCAGAATAACTGAAGTACTGTAGAGACACAGATGAGATTTCATAAAGGCAGTTACTCTCCACAGGCCTAAAAATCGAGCATGTCACAGAGGATGAGCGGAGATACAAAGAAGAAAGAGGTGATGAAGAGCAGNATTAATAATTAATATTAATAATAATTAATTGCACTTGATTTATAATCTCTCAACAGGTATCCCAGTTATGTACTGTCTCTTGGAGGTGGTGTCCGTCTGCCCAGAGAAACTGGCTTCCAGATTTGTTGAAAAAATTGACTGGATCAAGGTGAGTATTTCATAAATTTGTTTGTTCATTTGGATGTAAATTGACATTCCACCAAACAACCACTAAACAATTAGACTCATCACGTAACATAACCGTTCCTCTCTTCTCTAGAGTCTGATGAACACAAATAAGGAGGACATGAGGGAGCTCGCTGCCCAGCTGTATGCTCTGGTGATTTCCAGCATGACTGGCAATGAGCTGCAGATGGCTGTGCACAACCTGGTCAAAATCACCAAAGACAACCATGTAAGCTACTTTGTCTGTGGAGCACTTGCTAGTTTCATTCATATTTTAAAGGTGTGCATTTTTACCTTGAGTCAATGTTTTTATTGGTTCTGTTGAACCGCAGAGTCCTGAGACTCAGCATGGTGCCATCTTGGCTCTGGGCTACATGGTGGGAAGGTATATGAGCAGGAAGAGAGCTGTCACCTCTAGTGACTCTACACACAACATGGGGCAGTCAATGAGTATCACCTCTCAAGAAGATGATGAACTTGTTGCCATGGCCACCAAGACAATTGGTATTTGATTATTTTGGCTTTGATTATTTTGGCTTACATTTTTCTCACGATATGAAAGAGAATTGTGAAATTGGATTTGCAATGAATCTATGTGTGGCAACATAATTTAAACCACATTATTTCACTGACTCCATCCAGGTTCCTTCCTGGACAGCAGCAGTGCTCTGTTAGCTGTGGCAGCGTGTACAGCTCTAGGAGAAATTGGGCGGAATGGCACCCTGCTGATCCCTGCAGAGGGAGAGGGCTTCACCAAACTGTCTATTGTGGAAAACCTGCTGGCTCGCATCCCCTCTGGCAAGGAGAGCACAAAGGTAACATGACTTCACAACAAGAAGAAGCTGCTGTGATGTTTTGTTGGTGAGAAGTTACTATACTGTAGTTGCTGTATTAGGATGCGTCAGAACTTCAGCAAAAAGATTTGTGAGCAGTACTACTTCATTGTATGATCTCATTTGTATCTGTCTGTATATGTGGTCTAGATGAAAGAACGATCAATCCAGACACTGGGTTACCTACCTGTGGGTGATGGAGACTTCCCCCATCAGAGAAAGCTGCTGCAGGGTCTCATGGACTCTGTAGAGGTATGAAATATAGTGACTGAATGCAGCATTACCAATGGCATTCAGGCCTTAACAAAAACAGAAGTAACAGGCTGTTTGGGAACATTAATATTTGTAAGCACAAAGATATTGTTAGACAGGAAGTCTTACGTTTTTTTGTGTATCCTTCATTAATTGACATGGTCATCCTGTGACGCTGTTGGCATCATCAGTGGAAACGTCCTTCCCATTTCCCTTTTCTCTCTCAAGGCCAAGCAGGTGGAGCTGCAGTTTACAGTTGGAGAGTCTATAACCAGCGCTTCAATAGGCACCAGCTCTGGAGCTGCCCGAGACCCATGGACCTGTACTGAAGATGAGTACAGCCCGCCACACAGTATGTATCACCACTACTTTAACTTGTAGTAGTTTTGTACAGAATTGGCTTCTTTCTGAAGCTATGTTGTCCCAAATTTGATTTTGTTGTCAGTTAACATATGAAGAGGCCCAGTGTCCCTGTGCCAACTTTTCAAGTGATCATATTTGTCAGCATGTCTCTTGCATGACGACAGAAGTCTTCACAGTGAAAATGCACGCTGATGACAAGATACCATTCTACTCTCAGCAGCACTGCATCACTAGTCCTCAAATGTCATATATGTCAAAAAATGGCCTGAGCATACACATGAGTGCAATAGTCAATTATCTTTTAAAATTGAAATACTCACCCAATAAATATTTTTCCCTGGTAGATGTGAAAAACAATGATGTGGTTCCTTGGGTCCTGAACTCCATCCTGTCCAAGTATATACCCAGCCAGAACCCACATGTCCGACAGGCATCCTGCATATGGCTGCTTTCCCTGGTCAAGAAACTCAGCCAGCACAAGGAAATCACGGTGGGTTTGTTTTACGATAAACCTCACAACTCCTGTGGAAGTTAAAAAGAGTGATTTCCAAATATTGTTTAAGAATTTCAAACTGTCAGATGTTAACAAATAAATGCTACCTCATATTTGAACTATGAAGTCTACACCCCAAACCTGAATTGTCTTCTGTCACAGTTTTGAAATGCTTTTCAACACGCTATTTCACATTTGTCACACCACTCAAAAAAGTTGTCCTCTGTATTTATCAGTGACTTTTAGAAGATGGAAGTTCACGTTTATCATGATGAGAAAGAGAATCATCTCTATATTACTGCTTTTTTGTAATAGAAATACATTTATTCTTACGTTTTTACTTCTGCAGTCTCATCTGAAGGAGATTCAGGTGGCATTCATCTCCATTCTCTCTGACCCTGATGGTAAGACGAGACCAAGAGACAAGTGCCATGCAGCTATACCAATGCAACATTACACAACAAACTTCAACTTCAACTCTTACTCCTAAATTCTGTTTTCTCAAATGTTTCTTGACCTAGATTTGAGTCAGGATGTTGCATCTAAAGGCCTGGGCCTGGTCTATGAGATGGGAGGAGAAGGTGACCAACAGCAACTGGTGTCCACCCTAGTGGAAACTCTCATGACTGGCAAAAGGTGAGCAGATGGTTGAGTGTAGGAGGATAAAGGAACAGGAGAGTCACAGGAGTTTGTAGTGTCTTTCTGTAGGAGTAAAAAAAGACGTGGGAATAAGGCTAAAATGTGTTTAGTGTGTGAAGATGTTACATTTTTCTTTATCTTTGCAAACAGAGTGAAACACACAGTTTCAGAGGATACGGAGGTGTTCCAGGGAGAAGGTTTGGGGAAAACACCTGATGGGTGAGTCATTATATCATCACTGTAAGACATCTTTTGCTTGTTTGTTTGTCCAAATGTCAGCAATTAGCTATTTATGTGTGTTCTGCTTGACAAAAGTTTGACTTCCTCCTCTCTCTTGCATTGATGGTGCTGGCAGTCACGGCCTGACCACATACAAGGAGCTCTGTTCATTGGCCAGCGACCTAAACCAACCAGATCTCGTCTACAAGTTCATGAACTTGGCAAATCATCATGCCATGTGGAACTCCCGCAAGGTATCCTGCTCATGAATCATACTCTCCTCTCCTCTCTCCAGTCATCTGTCACTCATGCAACTTTTCTTATTATTCAGAGTTTTTCTCACTCGTCCTTCCACCTGACCTCTCCTCCTTTCAGGGAGCAGCTTTTGGTTTCCATATGATTGCAGCAAAGGCCGGGGAGCAGCTGGCTCCGTTCCTGCCCCAGCTCGTGCCACGTCTGTATCGCTACCAGTTTGACCCCAACCTCAGCATTCGCCAGGCGATGACCAGCATCTGGGATGCCTTGGTCACTGATAAGACCCTGGTAGGAGTTGAGCACTGTACATACACAAAAACATACAGTAATGTCACGTCGAGGACTTTTTGGTGATTCTTTATTGCGAATTGTGTAAATTTCTTTCAGTGATTCCTTAACTCCTGTTTATACAGAGTGCTGTTTTATGTCCTTAAGTCATTAATTACTGTGTGTGTGTGTGTGTGTGTGTGTATAAATGTTTAAGCTTTGATTATTACAAACAGATGGATCAGTATAGGCATACATGTAACAGACTGCTGTTATTGGAGTTAATGTTGTTGTGTTTGTTCTAATGTGTTTCAGGTGGATAAGTATCTTAAGGAGATCCTGCAGGATGTTATTTCCAACTTGACCAGTAACACCTGGAGAGTGCGCGAGTCCAGGTATACTAACATTCACGCACTCCTAAACTCCTAAAAATGATGCTTAATAAGACAGTTATGTTCTTTTCTGCTTAGATGGATATATTTAGCCTGATAGCAGGTTGTGGCAGAAAGCTAAATGCTCTACTGCAACTTGACTGCGTGACAAAGCAGAAATCATCTTCTTTCTCCTCCAGCTCAGGAACACTGTAATGGCTTCTGACGTCACGTTGCTGTAATATTTGTAATTATTTTAACAATGGTAATCATACTCAGCATAATGATCATGGTAAATCTTGAAGTTAAATCAATTCTTCTGTTATATTAATTTCAAGAGTGTCAGCTGGAAGTCTGTGTAATGTAAACATCTTGTCAGGAAGAAATGTGTTTGATGAATTGATTTTCCTTCCAGCTGCCTGGCCCTGAATGACCTGATTCGTGGCCGCCAAGCTGATGACCTCATTGATCACCTGGCAGAAATTTGGGAAACGCTGTTCAGAGTCCTCGATGACATCAAGGTAAGCTGGAGGTGAATGTAAATCGATGTTTCTTTAATTCAACAATAGCGACAGGCATTTGTTAGTAATCTGTAGGATATAATTATTAGAGAAATTATAACACATGCAGTGGAATAACCATAAACACGTTAAAAGAAGAGATTCAGTTTTGATTTCCTTATGTTATTCTGACTTCTTCCCTCTGCTTTTTAGGAATCTGTGAGGAAAGCTGCCGACCTAACGCTGAAGACACTGAGCAAGGTAAAGTTGTCACAATCTTGGCCTGTCTATATATCTCTGTTCGTTTGTTTATGTAAATGTCCAAGTATCTCTGTGTGTGTGTGTGTGTGTCTCTTTTTCTCTGTCCAGGTGTGTACTCGTATGTGTGAGTCTACAGGCTCTGCAGCCCAGAGAACTGTGGCGGTGATGTTACCAACCCTACTGGAAAAAGGCATCGTTAGCAATGTATCAGAGGTCCGCTCACTAAGGTAACCGTTTATATTGAAGCAACTTCTGCTGTACATTTGTCAGTCAAACACAAAACTAGCATTTTAGTTGTGGGAGTAGACGGTAAACTGGGGGTATGTATATGTTTGTATTTCCAAGATATTAAATTGACTGAGGGCCTTGTGATGGTAGTGAAGGGGTGATGGTGGTTAAGGTTTGAGGGGAAACTTTTTTGTCTTATTGTCACTAAATTAATACGTAGTAGTGTTCTCTCGCAAACAATTTAATTCATTTACCAGTATCCAGACCCTGGTGAAGATTAGTAAGACAGCCGGAGCGAGACTAAAGCCTCATGCTTCCCGGCTGATCCCAGCCCTGCTGGAGGCCCTCAGCACACTGGAGCCTCAGGTCCTCAACTACCTCAGTCTCAGAGCCACAGAGCAAGAAAAGGTAACAGCTGTCTGCTGCATCTTCATTTAACTCTGGTCACCACGGCCTATAAGTTTTATGACAGGTTAGACTCCACATTGTCATGTGTTATGTTTTTGCATCTCTAGAGTGCCATGGATGCGGCCAGACTGAGTGCTGCCAAGTCGTCTCCAATGATGGAGACCATTAACATGGTAAGAAAACAACATTACAAATGCTGTTGCACCTCAATTACTCATTTCTTGGTTTTTAGATTTATAGGTACTTGGGGTTTCCACTTGACAAAACACGACAATAGCCAATAAGATCTGTTTTGTAAGGATTGTCTTGTTTGTCCCTTCGCTCAGTGTCTGCAGCACCTTGATGTTTCTGTGCTTGGAGAGCTGGTTCCTAGGCTCTGTGAGCTGCTGAAGAGTGGAGTAGGCTTGGGCACCAAGGTACACGCACACTTTGGTATAAACGTAGACTGTGTGGAAAAGGTTGATGTCGTCTTTTTAAATCTGCCTGTTTGCATTTGGCCCTCGTCTGTCTTATGTATCTAAAGATGTAATTTATCGAGTCAGACTATTTACATTTGTCTGTTCTCTTGGTGTAGGGTGGCTGTGCTAGTGTTATTGTTTCACTGACAGTGCAGTGTCCCCAGGACCTTACACCATACTCAGGTAAAGCCCAAATATGCATCACTTCCTGTAGTATGTTGACTATTTGAAATGAATTGTGTTAAGAAGAATATTTTGGTGTTTCCAGGTAAACTGATGAGTGCCCTGCTGAATGGCATCCATGATAGAAGCACTGTTGTACAGAAACAATTTGCCTTTGCGCTGGGACACCTTGTCAGGGTAGGCACTGCATCTATTAAGCAGTTGTGTTACACACTGTAGGTTGTTCTCGGTAAGCAAGAGGAGTTGTACTTGTTTTTTTTCCATCAGACAGCAAAAGACAGCAGTGTGGAGAAACTACTACTGAAGCTCAACAGCTGGTACTTAGAGAAAGAAGGTGAGACGGCAGAAAATCTTCACTTTCCCTCAGAATATCGTGACTCTGTTTGTGCATTAAACCAAACAGTAACTTTTGTGAACTCTCTTTTACTCCAAGAACCGGTCTACAAGTCATCATGTGCGTTGACTGTGCACGCCATCAGTCACTACAGTCCTGATGTGCTGAAGGGCCATGCAGGAGTGGCTCTGCCGCTGGCCTTCCTGGGTATGCATCAGGCGCCAGGTCCTGATGAGGAGAAAGGAGAGAGCCATGACGCCACGCTGTGGGCTGAGGTGTGGCAGGAGAATGTTCCAGGTGAGAAATACTCGCATAGCATAGGTGATTACCAGCTGATTCAACCCCCCTTAATCATAACATGGTCCAATCATAGCATTTATGTGTATTTTGTCACAGGGATAATATAACATTTTACTCTTTGAACTTTGATCCTAGGAAGCTTTGGAGGCATCAGACTTTACATGACTGAGCTGATCGCTATCACGCAGAAGGCACTGCAGTCCCAGTCATGGAAGATGAAAGCTCAGGGTGCAGCTGCCATGGCAACTGTTGCTAAGGAACAGACAGGCTCATTAGTGGCACCACACCTTGGCATGGTGCTAACGGCTTTAATGCAAGGACTTTCTGGACGCACATGGGCTGGCAAGGTAAAGAAAAATTAGGCAGCAGAATAAGAAGAAAAGAAAGTTGTTTTGGTTTTATGCTAATTTTGTATTTATTTTTGTTTCAGGAGGAGCTGTTGAAAGCCATTGGATCAGTAGTCTCCAAATGCAGGTGAGGCTCCTTTCATAACATGTTTTATGCTTTTGGGCTTTATATGAAGGAACACAACATTCCTCTCCTGGTTTTTATACTTAATTTCTTCTACACTTCCTCTGGCTCTCAGCGCGGAGCTGCAGAAGCCTTGCTCAGGCCAGCCCACCATGTCTGAGGTGCTGGAAGTTGTGTTGAAGGAATGTCGCAAGGAAAGTCTGGTGTACAAAATGGCTGCTCTGCGCTGTGCTGGAGATGCTCTTCACAGCAGCCAGGAGGACCGTTTTAGCAACATTGCGGAAGTCCTTTTCCCTCTGATTAAGAAGGTTCAGTCATATCCTTATTATTTGATACCATCTGTAGTACAAGTATGTTATTTAAAGACATTATTGCTTTTACTTAATGGATCTTCCTGATACCCAACAGAGCTGCCCAGAGAGCGGTGGTGCATCACCAAGGTCACAGGAGGACGATGATAGAGATGTGAAGGAGACAGAGCTGCAGACAGAAGCTCTGCTTTGTGCTTTTGAGACTCTTGGAAAGACTTGGCCCAGAAACCCAGAGACTCAGGGTGAGTTACAATTCTTCCTCACAGGAGACGCAACTGGACCACAGATAGAACAAGTTCACTTGTTCTGGGAAATTAAAGAACCTTAAACTGCACTTTTCCAAACTATGAGCTAGATTTCCCTTTTGCACATTGTGCCTTATGGAACATAACAATCCCGGACACTAATTATGTTTTCACATCAATACGGTGGAGCAAGACTTGAGGCACAGAACCAGTTTTATTTCTTTTACCCTCTTTTTTTGAAGTTGAACATCCTGCTGGACTTTCAATTCATTCCTCCATTTGCTATTTATGTAGCTTAACACACACATAACACACTTCTTCAAGCATTAAAACATTGATCCTAGTTTTTAATGATCTCATCTACATCGCTAGTGTACAGAATCAGACATTTTGCTGTCAAAACCACTTCTATTGTGCCTTGTTTATATGTTGCCTGTAGCGAGCATTGGTCACTGTAAATTGTATGTTTTGGGATTATTCTTCACTTTGACATGTTGGCATTGTGGCATATGTAATAATGTCTTAGGCACAGTCACATTTCCAGCACTCATGACTGAAGATTATCCAAAAAATGGTATTTCGATCATTTTTGTTAATGAAATGAATTAACCAGTTATTTTAGGACAAGTGAGCATGCTCTGCTTTAATATCACACCGCCATTTATCGCATTCAGTCCACCACCTTTTTAAAAGTAAAACTTTAAGAGGCTCAGTTTCACTGTGACTAGCGTTACCCTCAGTTATGTAGGTCATCGTGTGGGTGGGCTACTGGAAAGCTTACTGCTGACCGTACAAAGCAATGTTGTGCACATTGTCTTGTCTGCAGCTCGTTTCCAGGTGGAGGTGTGCAGTCTGATGTGTGAGAAGCTCAAGCTAAGCACCTGGAAAGTCCAGCTTGCTGTTCTACAGTCCATGAAGGCATACTTCCAGGGGTAAAGAAGAACTTTACTAACATTTTACTTGTAATTTGTTCTTTGAAATTAGTCCTGAACCATAAATGAATCAAACTGATCAAAGTGTTTTTAAAATACACGTGATTTAATCATGGTTTTTCAACTAAATACACATGGTGCAAATATGTGCACCAATATTTTTCCCTTAAGGTTATTGCTGCTAGAAAAAGGCAGCGAAGACTTCAGTGCACTGTCTCAGATCCTCACAGAGACCTGTGCTGCTCTCACTTACCCTTTAGGTAAGACCGTCACAATTTCAGTGTGCTCTGAGTTACAGTCCAATGCGTCTTCATTTCAACAACACATTTGTACTGTGTTTCTATCCAGAAAACAAAAGTTACTCCTCTGTGAGGACAGAGGCTTTGACAGTTGTGGATCTGATCGTTAAGAGAACTGGAGGTAGGTACTTACTGCTGCTAAGATTGTCTTGAAGTTAACTGGTCTGTAAATCAATTTACATGTGAGCAAATGAAAATAAGATCTCAGTTTGCAGCAGCAGGGTTTCTCTTCTGAGTACTGGATGTGTGACAGTTTTATGGTAACATGTCCTCTGTCAGAGAAAACCTGGCTGTGACACATTTTAGCAGTGTTTCCCCTGACTGTAGGGTGCATGTGGTTTCATATTGCCAGTCTTCCTGCACCTTGTAAAAGCCTTCTTGTTGGTGAAATTTTTTATGAGCTAGTGTTGTGAACTAGTGGTTGGCAGTGTCAGTCAGACACTGTGGTCTAGGCTGAAATGAATGAAATGACTACAGTGCAGTGCTCCTGCACCTTTCACATTGGTCTTAGGTATGAGGAACAGTTATGTGGTTTCTGGCTGGTGGGGTTTCTGCATCTCTGCCAGTCTCCTAATCCTCTGTCCCATCAACTGCTCCATTTGACTGTATATGCTGGTATTTTACAGAAGATAGGCACAATTACATTTGCTACCTACATAATGTGGGCACTGCGCACAAAATTGATAACTGCTTGAATTCAGTAATGACAGGTGCTGCATTGTTCACTGCGTTGCACTAAGTCTTAGGTCCCACATCATGTTTTCTTCTGTTTCTCATTACTTCTAGCATGAGACTCTAGTTTGTAATTTAACAACAGATTTTTAATAATACTCCAGTTCAAATACTGTGAGTCACAATACAAAGCTACTGTCTTTTGTTTCTTTATAGTGTATAATTGTTATTATTGACATGTCTAGGATCACTGTATTGTGGTTGTTTTCAGCTTCACGTTTTTCACTGTGAACATGCATACACAGTATCGGTGTATGTAAAGATTATCGATCAGAGTGTTGTATATTAACATCCTTGTGCCAACAGAGAGTGAACAGTGGGACTGTGTGTCAGTGAAGAGCAGGGAGCAGCTGCAGCGCTCCCTGTCAACGCTGCAGTCAGACAGCAGACCTGACCTGAGAGATAAGGCCCAGGAGCTGCGCAGACACATCCAGAGCCAGCCATGAGATCTCACACACATACACACACAAGAGGGGGTGAGAAGGAGAAAGACGCACATGCATACACCTGTGTGATTATTTACACGCGTGTATGTGTGTGCACTCCTGTGTGTGCACTCCTGTGTGTGACTAGTACAAGTCGGCAGTGCAGGCATACATGCATGCACAGCTCACCCACCCAGACACATGCAGTCCCAAACACAGTGCAACCAAATAGAACAACTTCTTTTTGCTTCTGTATCAGTGAAAGAAATCACATAACACACTCCACTGACTTCTGTGACGCAATTATCTTCTCTTTAACATATTCACAAACTTCCCAAATTATTTTGTTGCTCATCCATGTTACCTTTGAAGGTGGCGTTGTGCAAGAGACTGCTCCACTCACTGGTGGCTGTCAAAGCCTGACTTGGAAACTTGAAGAAACAATACAATACCAACAAGTTTGAACTCCAGTGGTGAAGGGCAAGGCGATTCTTGTAATGTGTCAAGTTTTATTTGGTTCATTTTTAAATGGACAGTAAGATAAAGATAAATACTATATAAACCAATGTGTTGGGTTTGTGGATGCTGTATACCTATAGCCCCAAAATGGGGACTTTTACTACTGTTGTGGGTTTGCCTACTTATTAAATATCTGAAGAACAGCAGATTGTACACCTTAGCAGACTGTTGACTAGTCGGCTGCCATTTGAAGTTGCACTTTTCAGGGGTGTGGACACGTCCTCACTGTTTTACCAAAAGAGCTGAGGCATGAGAGATACATCTCTCTGAGTCCTGTGAATGGTGTTCTTTCTCCTGTTTGCAAGGTGAATGAGCAAGACAACAGCCAATTCTGTGAAGAATGGAGCATAAATAAAACAATAAAATCCTGCTGTTAAATTTAAAGTGGTGATGTTATTTGAATTTGTCCCTGATTAAATAAAACTACATTGACAATTTGGACAAGTGGCTTTCTTTTGTCTTAGTGAGACTACTCGTTCAAGTTATGTACAAACATACAATAATGAAAGCATGAAAGAGGCAATGCACACAGGCACTATCAAAATCTAGTCAAAGGTGGATTCATCTAACAGCCAATCAGATGCTTTATGACAAAGCAAACGATCCAAGTTTTGTTTTTTAATCTCAGTTTTGTTCATTTATACTGTTTAAAGTGGGGAGGTGTTTTCTCAACATCAGTTTTCATATTTATTTTCACAGTTTGTGACCTGAAGATATTTATAATGTTTATTATTATTAAAATGTCTGGCCACTGTGTCTAAGACTGCAGATTAGTGTACATGTCCTTTCTGCTACCACTACGGGGCACCAATTTTGTCCATCTTCAAATTCCAAAATACAGTCATTGGCCTCATACTTAAATTTGACCTGCTTTATTTATTTAAAAAACAAAAAACTGCTGCATATAAAACTAGTCATGTGAAGCACATGATCATTAACAGACCAGAAAAGAGACAGGATATCCAGAGACAGTTTACACAAACAGGTGAAGAAGCTCCAGCAGCAGAACAATGAGAGGACACATGACACTTCATAAACAAACATATAAAACAGAGCTATTAAGGTTACAAAGAGCAGCTGCAGAGAAAATGTGAGTATACACAACTGATTGCCACAAATACCATGTTATGTCGTGTTAAAGTGCAATATACAACATTCAGCCACTGTATGGAGTTTTTAGGAAATTTCATTTCAGGCAACATATTTCAGAGTTACTGTAATATGACATTTGTAAGCCACCTACCGTGTTTAAAACAGATGGGTAGGATGGGGGCATTTACATGTACACAGTCACACAAGCTTAGATAGCTACACAGAGGAAGGGTGACCTCATTCTCTGCTCTGGTTGACATACCTCCACCAACTGTTTTGTGCTGACATATACTAAGGCTGAATGTCATATATTGCACCTCGAAGTGGTTGGTTTCTACAGGAGTAATACAGACAGCATATTAAGAATACAGCTTTGATTAGTTGATGAGCAGTTTGTTCCTCTTGTCTTTCTGACGAGCTTTGTCTTGGACTTTCTGAGGGAGGTTGGCATCACTCTGGCTGAGAGCGGTCCGCGTCACCGTGGACATGCCGTCAACAAACTTTGTCTTGAACAGGACATTGGCATTGGTGAACATGCCATCCTTCAGTGACACCACCACAAACTGTTGGGAAAGAATTAAAAAAAAATAACTTGAGGACATGTTTTGCTCTGAGTGAAAAGTTTCAGTAAAGCCCATTAATAACTGGTTCTTTCATACGAGTCAAGTTATTAGTTATTAAGTTATTATAGGTTGCAGTGGATTTAAACAAACCTGTGAGTGTCTAAAATGTGTGCGCAGCATCTGTCCAATGTTCTGTGTGTGTGACAGATCCAAGGCTGCATCCACCTCATCTAAGATGTAGATGGGGGCAGGTTTGAAGAGCAGCATGGCCAGGATGAGAGACAAGGCCACCAGTGATCTGAAAACACACACACACACACACACACACACACACACACACACACACCCAAAGAGGTATTTAATAAAAGTGACCGACTTCATCAACATCCACAGAAACCTGACATACTTATTATACTACTGTTTAAAATGTAAACAAAACTTTTCAATTAGTGACAATTGAAAGTGCTTTTGCTGACCTCTGCCCCCCACTGAGCTCAGTAAGGTTCTCCTTCCAGGTGCTGCCCAGGGCCACCTTGAACTCGAGGCCTTCCAAAACACCGCAGCCCTGAGGTGGAGCCAGTTTAGCTGTGGCCCCTGGCAGCAGAGTGGAGAAAATGGAGCCAAAGTCCTTGTTTACCTGCAGAGGAGGGGGGGGAAGAAACATACAAGTACAGGAATTATAGTGAGGTCCAAATACAGTGATGACCTTACGGCTAACCAAGACCCACTGATACGAATGGTTGGACAAAATTATGACAAAAGAGCAACAAAGGCAAATGTAGGAATATAAAAAGAAAAGCTGTCAGCAGACCTTCTGCCACGCCAAGTTAAGAGCCTCGTTCTTCTTCTGGTCCAGTTCCTCAATTGTCTGCAAGATTTTTGCCTTGTCGTTCTCCACAATCCTCTTCTTCTTCATCAGGTCATTGTACTGCAGGAAGGAAGACATTTATGTTGGATGGATAAAGACATTAGAGGTTCTAACTAAACAACCTCCCAAACCCTCGGTGAATCTGTCCCCACCCTCTCTTCTGCCTCGTTCAGCATGTTCATGGCCCTCTTGTTGATGTTTCTCTCCAGCTTGGTGGTGGTCTCCTCCAGCTTCTTCAGCCGTTGACCAGCCTCACGGGGGTTGTTGGTTTTAAAGTCGTAAGAAGTGTTGGGCTGGCCAAAGAACTGACGCTCTGAGTGGATCCAGTCATGCTCTGCCAGCATCCGAGACACCTAGATGAAGTATGAGAGATGGTTGAGGACACTAATCAAACATGATAAGATAAAGCTTTGAGCGACCTCAGAGGTATAGTTTTATAGGTAAGGACTGACTAAAGCAATTTAAGAGAGTATACCTTGTCAGCAGCTTCCTGGCTGTCCTTGCAGTGCTTACTAATGTTGTGTTCCAGTTCTTTGATCTTCAGCTGGACTTCGTTGTTCTGCTCCCTTATTTTATTGGCCTCTGTGCTTTTCCCCTAGAACATTCAAATGGATGGAACCATTAAAAATAGTAAATAGGGAAATAAGAGAGACTAGACTAATAAGAGAATAACTAATAAATAAACTTCGCACTACTTTCCAGGAACATTTATCCTATGATCTGTTGAATTACTTCAACCTCAATCCTCATACAGGATCTGGTAGTGAAGTTACTTATCTAAGCTGATCAATACAGGTTAAATACAAAAGTCCTAAAGGCTGAGGTTCTGTTCACCTTGAGCTCTTTGTCCTGAGCCATGATCACTTCCTTCTGTTTGGCAAGCTCCTCCTGAGCTTTACGCACTGCTTCCTGCACAGCATCAGAGACAGGATGCAAATGAGAACAGTAAGAGAGCTGAGCAACCACTTTGTTTTGAGCTGTGATGAATAATGTGTTAGTGTGATGGACCATAAATAGTGACTTAAACAGACAACAGTTATTCCTGAACATATGAATCCACTAAACTTGTATGCCTAAACTGTAGCATTCGTACATATTGGCAAAATACCTTGTTCTGTGATACAGTGCAAGCCATGCTGTCTATCTGCTCCTGGATGGCCGTCATGGCTTCATCTACAGCCTGAATCTGCTGCTCATAACCAGCCTGCTCCCTCTGCAGCTCCTCCAGCTCCAGGGCCACAGCGTCAGACTCCTGCGCACATGTGCCAAAAAATAGAAACATCAATTACCTGGAAACAGATTTTATTTCTCGCTGGTGAAAAAGAAAAAGATAAAATGTCATACAAATGTGTAGCTGGTATACCTGCTGCCTCTGCTTCAGCTTCTTATTGAAAGCGTCAGCTTTGGCCTTGGCTGCATTCAGTTTCTGCTGGGCAGCTTTCAGCTCCTTCTCCCTTTCTGCCTCAGCGTTCTTCATCTTGTTCTCCAGCACCTTGTATTTTTCCTCAGCCCGTTTCTGCACCTCCTTGGTGACACGCAAAGTCTCCTCACTCTCCTCTGGTGAAGTACACACAAAATTAGCAAAAAACAACAATAATAAATATTTTAATTGCAATTGCAATATTACAATTGTCCCTTTTGTTCCTGGTGGAATCACAAATATAATGTTTATCTATGTGCACTGACTGCCTGGATTAATTCAGGTTTTTTTTAAACTTGTGTTTGGACACATTTCTGACCAATGGCCTTGCGCAGCCTCTCAAGCTCCTCTTGCTGCTGATGGAAGGAGCTCTGCTGCAGCTTGGCCTGCAGAATCTGCTCCTCTTCCACCTTCAGCTCATACTGCTGCTTCAGCTGACGGTACCTGGAGGGAGAAAATGTGGTGAAAGAAAATGTAGGTTGGTTTGAAAAACCTGAAATACACCAGAAAACAACTTTTTATGTGTGTTTCTGTCCACGTACTTCTCTGCGATGCCCTTAAGGCTGGCCAGTTGTCGATCAGTATCCTGAAGCTGGGCCTCCTTTTCATTCAAGTTGTCCCGGACCTCCTTTAGTTCTTGCAGGCTGGACAGAACTGATGCTGACTGGGAGCGAGCACCTGGGAGTGGAGAAGCGTGAAGAAAATAAAGTCCCGGAAACCTCATTGACATGTTTTAAAGCAAACTCCCCCTACCCAACTCTGGCATAATGTAGTGCATGAATCCCCTTTTTTCTCTCACCTCCACTCAAGGTTCCCTGTGGGTCAAAGACATCCCCCCCCAGAGTGACAGTCTTGGTCATCACCTGCTTATCAAAAGCCACTTTTTTGGCATTTTCCAGAGTGTCACAAACCAGCGTGGAGCCAAAGACGTACTCCATGGCTTTACGCAGGTCAGACTCATAGCCCACCAGAGACAGAGCTGTGTGGACGTTGTCTTCTCCAACCTGCCAGAAGGAGAATGGACAGAGAGGAGACAAGAAGAATTGAGGCAGAGACTGTGTCATGTTTCATGATCAGACATAATGATGACTGAATTTTCCACACCAGGCAATGCTTAAGATCTCTCACCAGGTTCTTGGCAGTGCTGACCACTCGGTCATTGAGTGTTTTGCCAGAGATCTTGTTCAGGGGAATGATGGTGTACCTCCGCTGCAGTTCTCCCTTCTCTAACAGCTTTTTGCCAGTCACCTGTTCAAAGACAAAAATCCCATTGAACGTTCTGGTTTCACTGTCGCACTTGTCTGCACATAAAATAAGAACAGAAAACACTTAAACATCCACCAAGGTCTCCAACACACCTACCTCTGTGTCAACTACAATGTTATAGAGACGTCCACCTGCAACAACCTCCAGTGCTGTTGCATAGGAGACATCGCGGACTGTGATCAGGTTGGCTAGCAGCCCCTTCACCTTGCTGTGGTCCCATCCTCGCTCTGGGTCCCTACAAAGACAAAAGAAAAAACAAACAAACATAAAAAAACACTTTGCAACATGTTGAGACAGAGGTTTGAAATTTTATGGGCAGGTCCACCAGGAATTTTCTCCTTAATCACATATTTATGAACAGGTGTTTACTCACTCACACACACACACGTGTCCTCAGTCAAGCAGCAAATGGATTGTTCAGACACTCAGATGTGAAAAACTAACTAAGCTTACTAAGCTTTAGAAATCAAGTGCCCCCTCAGAAAGCTTTACTCAAGTAAAGCCTTACGCAGCCTGCAGCTGATCAGCCTAATTAGATCTCAGGACTGAGTGGGCATTCAGTGACAGTGCTTGACTGACTGACAGACTCTCCTTAATTGTTTTTCACTGTTAAACCAAAGTTTTTTGGTACAATACATCACCATAAACTCACTATAATAGATAATGTGATCTAAATAAAAATGTCATCTGGAATTTGTTCACTGTAATACTAAGAGAGAAATGCTGCAGTGTCATTTAGAAGGTTAAATACAAATTTAAGTAATGTATTTTAAATAAGTAAAATAAACACTGAATTCTTCTCTGTCTTTCTTCATCATGTTCACATTTTGGATTACTATGAAGAATTTTCCAAAGCAACAACCAACACATGGTGAAAAATCCCAGCATGGAAATTTTCAGTACAGTTCCATCCTTGACATAAGCCTAAGAAAATGTCCAATTGCCCGTTGCAATTTAAAAACATCTTTGTCTATAAAATAGATTAATTCATCTTTTTGAGAAATAATTTGGCCCTAATTTGAAGCATGAAAGGAGGAACATTTAGTTTCAAACCATGCAGATTAATAACAAAGGAATGAGGCACATCCTTACTTGTAGTCGAAGCGTAAGTTGGGGAAGCGAGACATAAGATGCTCGTAGGTCTCTTTAAGTTTAGTGACCTCCCTGGACAGCTGCCTCCTTTTGTCTAGGAGACTCTCTTCTTTCCCCTCTGCATACAGACACAAGCATTATAACAGCGCAACTGCTATGTGTTCAGGAGGATGTCTGGCATTATTAAACAATACCTTCATAGTTGAGTTTGGCGAGCTCAGCCTGTAGTTTCTCCCTGCTGCTTCGGACAGCCTGCAGGGTGTCCTGGTCTTTTTTGTAGCCACTGTCCATTTTTTTCACCTCTGCCTGTTTGGTCTTGAGCTCAGCCTGAGCGTGCTTCAGGGTCATCTGGGCCTGGGCAGACAGAATATCAGAGGCAAGTCAGATAAATATTTTACATTTCAAAGGCAGCCTGAAAAACATAACCTGAAACATCACATCCCTAGCAGATATGTTCAAATCTTTTTCTCACCTGCTTGGCTTCAGTATCGGCTTTGCTCATGTCATTCTTGCAGGCCATCATCTGCCCAGCCAGCGTGGCCTCCTCGCCATCCTCGTTGGTGGAAAGGCCAGCCGACACAGCTCTAAAATGCTGCTCAGCTGCCTCAAGGGCTGCACTGTCCTGCTGTCCTTCCTCCTGGAGAGCCTGGAGCTTCTCCTTTGATTTAGAAACCTCCTTTTCTTTGACCACCAGCATTTTCTTGTCCTGGGGATGAAGGAAAACGGTTGGGGTGTTTTTGTTTTTCCAAAAGTCATAGGCACATATCAACAAAAAGTATTATCTTGTTACCTCCTCCATACTCTTGACAAGCTCCTTCCTCTTCTTGGTTTCATCTTTGAGATTCTGTTTTTTCAGGTCAAGTGCACTCTGGGCTTTGGCATCCACACGTTGCACATCAGCGAGAGTTTCCTCCAGGGATTTTAATACTCCATTGACCTCCTATGGATGAGCAGAGAATCATCATAGCAATATGTCATAAGATTTCTTTTCCTTGTTTAAGTTTGATTACAAACCCCCCCCCAAAAAACGCCATACAAAACATCGCATTTTATTCAGGGTCAATGTAATTACTAAGGAAGTGTTCAAAAATTTTGAGCCAAGAATGTCATTTAGGGGCAAAGATTTAAATTTTCAAGACATCTTTTAGTCACCTAAAGATAGGAATACAATACCAAATCATTCACATATAAAAAGCCTATATTTTTTGCAAAGAGTTACAAATTTATTCAAATTTGCAATCTATTTATTAGAGCAAACAAATTCTGGGGGAAACAGGGGTAAATACTGTAGTTTAAAAAGCACCACAATCTCAGCTCTGCACTGTCTTTCAGCATACCTGGTCTTTTTTCTTCTGTAGCTCCTGAATCTGGGCTGAGAGCTCCCGGACTTTGCTCTCATTCTCAGCCATGCTGGCTTGCATCTTGGCAATGTTGTCCTTCATCACCTTCAGATTCTCTGCTGACTTCAGCTTGGTTTCCTCTGCACACACAAACAACCAGGCCACATACAGCCGTGACAAGTGCTCGATTTCACGCATTAGCTTTTGGTACTCCAAGTACGAGGATCGTTCCTGTGGAGGGAAGGATGAGGGAAAAAGGAAAATAATGACTAAAACCTGAAATATATAATGAAAAATAAATAATTTTTGCCATCATATTTCAGTCACAACAGGAAATTTGTAGATTTTGGATCTTGCATTGAACCTACCTCTTGCAGTTTGTGCATGGTTGGAGTAATTTCCTCTTCCAAAATCTTAAAGAATAAACAAAGAAAAACAAATAAACATTTCAGTATTTGTCAGAGATGTATTTGTGGCACCTTCTCACCACAGAATAAAAAGATGTCCTGTCAAAAATGAGTTTGAATGTAACAAACACCACAATACATACCGTCTGAATCTCCTTCAATTTAGCCTCCTTCTTCTCAATGGTTTTCTGAGCACTAATCTTTTTACATTCATACATCCTGGTCCCTGCTGCTTCCTCAATCATGGCAAGGATCTGAAAGAAAAGGAGTGGTCATTGAGAAACCTCAAGAATCCACAAAATTATGCATGAAAAAGTAGATAGTGAGATGTGACTTTTACCTCTGGTGGCTTCATGTTTAAAACTTTTGTGATCCTCCCCTAAAATACAGGAAAGAATATATAATATATAAAAATACTGTAAAGGGCCAAATCCTTCAACCAAACGACTGCAAACATAAAACTGACCTGCATGATGAGAAAGTGTGGGTTGTTGACGTTGAGGCCAACAGAGCAGAACAAGTCCTGCACCCTGGTGTTGTTGGCATTGACTCCATTGATCAGGTACTTGTTCCTGCCACCAATTACCACCTAAGAGAAAGACAGAATCATGATGAAGACTGTTTAAACATTAACGCCGCAAACAATCTTATACTGCAGTTACAGGGCGTTCAGAAATCAAGGTTTCTCCGCAAACCTGTCTAGTGACGGTGATCTCATCGTGGGTTTCAAAACCCAGAGGACTCTGGCTTTTGTTGGAGTTGTCAAAGGTAATAGACACAGTGGCCTTGGTGATACCACCCTGTCCGTTTTTGTAAACCAGGTCCTGGAGGTTGGACGCTCGCACCTGTCAAGTAAATATGAAACAGTGTTAATAGAAACACTTAGATGAGCGTTAGCTAACTGTTTTGCTAGTCAACGATACAAGACTAACGTTACTGCTGCTACCAGTAACTACCACTACCGTACGTACTATAAAATGATTATGTATGGTCTCCAACTTGGTAACTTTTATCATAAGGATTGGTGAATTACTAGCCAATAACACACTTACATGGGTTAGATTGGAAATGCCCAAAAGGAAACATATCGAGTCCAAAATATTGGACTTGCCGCTGCCGTTTAGTCCTGTGATGGCATTGAACAGCGGGTCAAAGCCGTTGATCTCCGTCCTCTGCGCGTAGGATTTGAATCCTTCAATAATAATAGACTTGATGTGCATCTCTTTGCTGTCCTCTCTCCGCTGATTCCGGAGGCAAGATTTGTGTTGTTTGAAAACCAAATCGGAGACTGGAAAGGTAAATCACTCGTTACAGCACACTATTTACAACCGCCAACAGCAAAACTCTTTCCTCTCTCTCACAACTTGAATTTTGGCGGTAGTTATGGATCCGCTGGTCTGTCCACACGGTGCCGGTGACGGGGTTAAAAAATACAAGCTATCTTAACTCAATATGTGCACACATTTAATATATTTGTATGTAAATAAGCACGAGTTATTGGCAAATTCAAGGTGAATTCTTAAGAACAATATTTCATAAATGTTTAGATGAATGTTTATTTAATTTCGTCAGGCACATTTTAAGGCTACTAAAGGCTCCTGACTGATTTGTCGACTGGAACGATGCTTTGGCGCCATCTGTAGGTCGAAATCTGAACCACAGTTAAGAAGTAAAGACATCTTGTCCCGTATCAAACGTGAATAAATACGCTTAGAGAGGATAGAGAAAACAAACCGTTTTCTTATCAGTGATGGGTAAGACAGATAGTTAGCTCATTTGAATAATAACAGTATGTAGCCTTTTGTATTTTGTTATTTTAAGCCCTTAATCTATCACGTTAAATAATACAGAAACTAGAAATGTGTGCCGTATTTGCCATTAAGAAACACAGCAAGTCCCAGTATTTATGTTAATTCCTGAAAGGGCCATAGTCCACTGCGGTCCTTTTAACTTGACTAAATAAAACTACAATAGTCTCGTTGTTTTTTAATTACTTGTGGTTTATATACATATTTATTCAGCTATCCAGTCATTAATTATTACAGAAGATGTGTGTTATTTTCCATCATTTTCAGTTACACTGTGAAGGTCTGACTGCATAAATGCAGTTTCAAAACCTCCTCAACAGAGCCAGGTAAATAGCTGATGGAATAATAACTGAATTTTTCTGAATTGTATTTTATTTATTTATTTATTTTTGCTACAAGTAAAAATATACATAGTCTAACATATATGGCATCCTGTAAAGTATACACCACATTTTTAAAGTTATTGTAGATGTATATGACTGGATGTTAAAACCCTAAATCCCATCCTCTTAGGTGTATAGTCAGAGTGAAATCATAAGCTCTCATAGGTAAACTGAGGGCACCACAGACAGGCCCACGTGAGAATAATCAAAAATACTGTACAAAGTGAATTACTATATTAATACACATCGTGGTGATTTAATTTCTGAGAAAGATAAAGAAAGCAAGACACTTGTATTTGGATTTGTTTCTTCATTTGAAACTCACATTTTGACAATAGCACATAGAACAAAATACTTTGAAGAATCACTAATTACAAGATCACAAAAGAAGATTATACCATTTACAAACAACAAGCTGCTTGCCATGAGGATACATTCAGCAGAGTATTAATGCAAAAACAAATTTTCATGGTGAACTCCCCATCAAAGCCCCACCAGTGCAAAGGAAGCCACAAGCTTACATTCATTTCACACGTCAGATTCAAGACAATTTTATAAGGCACACACAACAATTGAAACACATACAGAGACACGCACACATTCATTTCATTATGCATCCAGGGGCACAGGACACATAGACAGACATACCAAATTGAATGCGTAGAAGCATATCTGTGTTAAGACAACACAGTCTCCTCTATTAGAGTAGAAGGAGGTGGGCTTGATGTAGGCCCAGTCAAAGTTCCGCAGGTTCAGTGACCTCTGACAGTGCTGGTCACTGAGAGCAACCAGGGCACGCACAATAGAGTATTTGGCTGAACAGTTGATGGCCGTCACTGTACGCACCTCGTTAAAGTGCAGCAGGAAACAGGGGTCATCCTAGTGCCAGACGACACATAGACACAGAATGAAATGGTGTTACTTATAAATCAATTAAAAATATTTTGTGTAACCTTTTCTAAAAATCAGAACTTAGACAGTGATTAAAACTAATGACCACTCAATTAATTAAAATAAATTGATTCTAAATCTGACAAGAGGCCATTGAAAATAACCCAGAAATATGAAAGCAAACAGGCTGCTTATGAAAACATAAATATGGGATGATGTTGATAAAACATGAATTCATGTGCCTAGTCCTCAAGTTACTAACTAAATATCTTGTACCAGATCACATTAAAAATGGCTTACTGAGGCAGCTGAATGACAGATCCTGTTCTACAAAAACTATCGTTGAAGCAAATAATGAGGTCAAAATCTTCAGCTAAAGACATGGACTTACAGTTCAGATTTATTTTGTCAAAGCTCTGATTTTTAAATTAAAACAGATAATTGAGGTGGGTGAGTGCAACAAATACATAGGGATATATTTGCGTTGTAACTAGTTGTAACTGTAGAATCCCAGTGACAGACTATTGGTTCCACACTATACATCATAGAACTAACATGTAGCAGCAGGACTTAGGACTGATGTGGAACTATAGTTTGAGATTTTTATTTTTCATTTCATCTGGATTATTAAATTCCATTTATCAATCATTCATTCAATAGAAAACAACATGAAATATTGCAATAATGAGAAAGGGAAGCTGCAATCAAATTTGGGTAATTACCACATCAGGGTCGCGGCCGTCAACAAGAGTTAGGTCTTGCAGGGACCAGACCTCCGTCCTCATGTAGCACTCCTGTATGCTGGAGCGTTTAGTGTGGGACCTCTTGGATCCAGATTTGATGGACGGCTGCGATATCTGACATCGCACTATACTTAACTGCACCAATTTGTTTTTTCCAACTGCAGAAAAAGGGAAATGGGGAAAAAGGTTATGTTTTTTCCAAGTATACGTGTGCACAGCAGGAGTAGGGATTTCACCTGCAGTAAACATAAAACCTTTATTTATTTATTAAGACTTAAAGACGGCCTGTTTCAAACAATAGTATAAGTACATGTTCAACACATATTCTCACAGATTCTTTACAAGAAAAATGATACAAAACCTGCAGAGGAATTTTTTTAGGAATTTAAAAATTTGATTATAAATTATTTTGAATATCTTTGCATAACTGAGCTCCCCTAAAACTGCCTTATATTTGATCAAATTGAAAATTCTATAAAATTACAACGTAATCAACAAGAATGCTGTTTACCTGAAACACAGAGAAAATGTCTTCCATGTGACGGCTCTTCAATCTCAATAAACTCCACCAGTCTCTGTTTTCCAGGTCGGAATAAGACTCTTTGCATCTCCTCCCTCAGAAGAGACGACATCACTGGAGAGGGGAAGAGGAGTAGAATCAAGATCGGAGAAAAAATGAAATAGTGAGGTTGAAAGACAACAAGAGAGAAGCAGGTGAGTAAAAAAATGAGGACCCTAACAATGGACAGCACTGAGACCTGGCAGTGGTGGGGAGGGATGTGGTGATGCTATCTCTGGTCAGACCGCGTCAAGGTATGTGGTTGTGTGTGAAATGAGCCCTTACTGTACCACACACACACACACACACACACACACACACACACACACACACACACTCCACTCTGCAGTGGTCATGTTTGATGATCAATGTTAATCTTTCATTTAAGTACTGCCTACATACCAACTTGCCAGGAGGGATTTAGTAGAAAGGGAGCAATTAAAGGCCAATCTCTTCATCATTTTACCCTTTTATTGCTTCAATTAAGATCCATTATGATGCTCAGGTTTCCTGCAAATATGGATTTCACTCTTGGATTTGTATTTACTTCAGTGGAGTATGTCTGACCCAAAGCACAGACACATCTATTACCTTACAGTAGTTACGGTCATTTGCATGTGTCTATACATTTCTTCACACTGAGAGTCACTTTTTTCATTTTCTATGGTCTCTTCTGTCTCTTCTTATTCACATATAGAGGTTGATACATAATGTGGCATAGTGCCCGATGTTTGTCGGTGATTAAACGGTTGTTGTGTGGGAAAAGGATGTCCCAAAGCACTCTGCATGGTTTCCATTACCCTGTAATAATTCAATCTACCCTTCTACAAATCTACCCTTTGTACAGGTACAAGCAGGGTGAAGCACCAAAATGGAAGGTTTCACATGCACACAATTCTTGCCAGCGCTCTTTAGAGACTGCGTCTCCACAAAACAATTTTCTAGATGTACTGAGAAGCAAAAAGAACATAATATTACATTTCTGAGCAAGTTCCAGTTTGTGGGAGGTGGGTGAGCCGCGTGGAAGGACTTTTCCATAAGCAAACTGCCCCAGAATGAACCAGACCAAGGCTCTGATTTGATTTGCTGTCCGGAAAGAGTGTGGCTCCATTGGATTTGTCACATTTGTGAAAACAAAGATGGGTCGTTCCACAGCTAAGTGCTTTATTGTTGTTGTTGTTGTTGATGGTTTTTGTGTGTGTTCACTTGAAAGGCTTTTTGCCTCTGAGATGGAAAGATGAGCGGATGGGCAGGAAGTAGGGAGGAAAGGAAATATACAAGTGTTGAATCTCATGAATAACACATGAGGTTTGTTGTACTTAGTTATCATAAACTTTAACCCCATATGCCTGTCATGAGCATTGAGATTGTATAACAGTTGCACAAAACCTTGACAGTTATTGTAAAATACACTAAAATAAAGGCTACTATGACTTACTGTTTGTATTTACTGAAAACACTACATTAGTGTATGTGTGTGTTTGTCTCTATGTGTGTGTATGTATTTCTAAGAAAATATGCTTATTAATGTGAGCATTATATCTGCCTTTGCAGCTTGTTAAAGCACACATTGAGTATTTCTGAAAGCAACTGCAATACTAGTAAAGAGCAATATGGGAGGAGTTTGGAGAGAGAGGGCTGCACAATTAAGGAGGATTAAGAGGAGATGTATAGAGTTCAGTAGTAGAGCACGTGGCAGCAAGGATGAGAAGATCTGAGTATTAAAATGTTACCAGGAAAAAGGTGGGGAGGGAACACTTCATGATGCAGAGGAAAAATATAACTATAAAAAAAGGAGAGGAAGCAAAGAAAGAGGAAAGCTCAAGACGGGAAGAAACAGCAGAAGATCTAAAGAGAAGAGAACAAAGAAGATGAATGTGTTGTGGAGATGAATTAAGGAATGAGTCACAGATTATAGAGGAATGGCTGCTGAGTGAAGGAAAGATGAGAAAGGAGAGAAAATACTAGATAGGAAACAGGAGAGAATCCTTAAGACGCGGATAACGCCTAATCCGAACAAAGCAGAAGAGAACTGAAAATGATGACAGAGGAAAAGCGAGGGGGCAAAATGAGTTCACAGCAAGGAAGGAGACTGAAGAAAGGAATAAGAGGCAGAGGGAAACTCAGAGACGGTGCAGAGGAATGATGAGTCTACACAGGATGAGAGAATTAATGAGGTTCCCACTGTTATATATTAAGCAAACTCGAATAGAGCTAATGAAAATACTTTTTGTTTTATGCACAAGCCCAAGACTGGAATTAAGTAAGCAGGTAATGCGAGTGTGAAAACAGGAATGCTTCTTTTATTAAACTTATAGATTCATTTTTTAAAAATATTTTGTAGTGCCTTTGGTTTTATGTTTAGACATTTCATTTAGGTTTGCATCAAATAACTCCTACAACCATTTTAAGTTTTGAAATTAAAGTTTAGTTCTCTGGTAATTAGATTTTTTTTTTAATAGGTCATGGCCATTGTGCATTGGAAAACTATATTTTTAACAGTTTATGTCTTTGCCATGAGTTCCAGTAATGCATTTCACATAATTATATCACATAACACAGGGCTGATTTCTTTCATTGTGATGCCATTTACTATTACTTTACATATAAATTTGATGGATGACTATATTATTATGAGGCAACCTGTGCCCCAGTATTTCTATATTTGAACAAGATAGACGGTTTTTCAGTGACTCACTGTTAGTACATGCAAACATCACATTTACTTATTCACATATTTTGCTGAGCAAGATAAGATTAATTTCTTACAGCTATCTTCTTTTGTTAGACCTGATAATGGCCTCATAGGTCTGATATACTGCAAGGAGATGCCTGCTCTACTAATGCACTGTACAGTCACAGGAAACATTCATCTCCTGGTCTATTAATTACATTTGGCAACAATTGTGGTTATGTTTTTTTTAGCTTTTAGGATTTGGCAGCACATTATTATCTATCTAATCTTGAATGATTTTAGTATAAGAATGAATTGCTTGTTAATGAAGGATTGGACTGTGGATTTTAATATAATTTACAGTGACATAGAGCTTTGATTCTGCTAAACGAGCCGTTACCTCAGCAGGTAAATATGTATGTGTGTGTGTGTGTGTGAGATATACTTATACCCAATGAGATAACAGACAGTGCAGCATAAATAACTCTTACTTGCAGATTTGTACATGACCAGATTTCTCTGTCATCTCTTTGTCTTGTTAATAAATGTTGTCTTTACCTAGAACATTGTTGGAAACTTCATTTTAAGCAAAAACACACCAATTTACACATCATGTTATGTTATATTATTAAAATTTGTCAATAAAAATCACATGTTCATTTTGAGAAAATGTGATTGAACATTTGATCTCACATCGTGTCTCATATAAAACGTTTTTAATTTCAAAATGCACCTTAATAGGGGAACCTCGACACAGTAAGTGTGCTACGTCACGGTCTGTTGAGATTCTGATTGGATGTCGATAAAAGGGGAACCCCCTTGCCATCAGGCAAGGCCATTCCTACCCTGCTCCGCACCGTCCTGGCGATTGTCCAATGTCACATCCACAGTCCATTCACTGGAATCTAAACTGTGTGTTTCCTAAAAATAATATGGTGATATCGATGAAGCATATAAATATGATCATGAGAATCGTTTAAATAGGGTGGTATTTAACATTTAAAAGCTACGTATCATGCCAAGACTTTAATATTTACGAATGAAACGGATATCTCCTTTCCGGTATACTGTCCGTGATTCCTACTTTAAATGCATTAATGGGGAGGCCAGGGTCGCTTCCTTGTCCTTTTACTCTCTGTCATATGAAAACTATGTGACACTGACAGTGGTCTGATCTGGCTGGAAAAGCCACAAAACACGCGGAGTCATTTCCCCTCTGAAGATCACTCAGCGATCCCCCTCCGTTTTCGCTGCTACTGTACTAGCAAAATAGTGCGCCCTACAGTCTCCATTGCGCATGACTGTACGTCGTAATATGAAGTAGGCCTCCTGTTTTTCTCCCCAACCCGGAGTCCTCCTAGCCCCCACCACCTCGATGCAACGATCAAGTAAGCAAAACACGGAGGCTGCTGTCGATTATTCGTAAAGGTAAGGATTTTTTAATGCACATACAAAGCTGTTGGTGGTCGTCGATTGTGAAAGAGCACGGCCGTTGTGGTCGGTAAACGGTGTTTTTTTTTTTAGCGTGCGGAAGCGGTCGGACTGCAGAGGAGGCTTCGGGACTGTTTCCGCACGCTTGAGGGAGAGCAAGGCCCAGTGACCCACATTCTGAGCTGCCTGTGTCTATGTGTACGAGTGGGCGAGCGTGTGCGCGTATCCCTCTCAATGTGTGTGTATGTGTGTGCCCGGGAACTCTGAGTGTGTGTGTGTGTACATACATCTGCCGCGAAAATGTTTCCACCATTGCTGGTTTTAGACATTTCTCCGCGACCGACATTTATGTTTTTGTGGGATTTTACGAGGATCTTGCCGCGCGCGGATGTTTAGGCTCAGCTTTCTCGCGCTGTTTGAGGACCAACGGTAATATTTTAGGGATTGTTTTGTCTTCAATGTCAGTTGTTGCGTGACAGCTTGAGGCTCGGCGCCAGCTTGCATGATACAGACTGCTATTCTTCTTGCTTATTTCACCAACGTGAGATGTTTTACCTGCCATAACTGTGTCATTGAGTGTCGGCGAGTGTAGCAGGAGGAAACGGGGACAGTAAGAGCCGCAAATCTATGAGTTAAATGGGCAGTTTTTGGTAGCAAGCTTAGTTAGCTTGCTAGCTAGCTATATGGGTTGCTCTCTTACGGTTGTATAACTAACACCTGTGGCACTAAAAGGTGTATTAAAAATGTTACTGTGTCTGTCTGATAGCAAATGGTTATTTTGGTCGACTGCATTATATGGTCTCCACAGGGCAAGGCTGCTAATATCAGTGTTTATTCATTGGTAATGGTGTACAGTGAGCAGAAGCTCAGTCTAACGAGGCTTCACTTATTGGCCATCAGGAATACATGACTGTAGTTCAGGCCAGTGCCTCCCAAAGGGGCTACTGTGGGGACTTGAAATGGTTTAAGAAAGTGCCTGAATCTCATTGTAATCTTCCACTAAATTAGGATAGCAATAGGATAATCCAGCATGGTGATAATGTTATCCAGAAGTTTTACTGTAGCCACTCTGACCTTCCTGTATACTGTCATATCTTACAGCAAAATCCTTTTAGGGTTCATACGGGCACAGGGTGCTCCAAGTGGCGATATGTTGTCTAATTGGTGTTTGGTCTGCTTGACAGTCATTGTCCACCTAACTGTGAGCCATCACGTATAGGATTATTTGATTAATTGATACATTTTTTAAAGAAACAGTTAAATTGGGCTACGTAAATTTAAATGGCCATTTTTTACTATTTTCTCGTAGATGGGAATGGGAAAATAATTATAAAAATGAAACTGGATATCCAGTGATATCCATTCATTAATTGGTTCAAGATTCTTAATTGTGAGAATATATTGCTTTTCTGTATTTTCCGTCACTCTGGACTGAATATCTGTGAGGTTTGGACCACAACCATCTTCAGAAAATTGTGACTGTCATTTTTGGTGATTTCATAGACCAAATTATTGATTATTGATAATCAAAAAGCTAAGTGGCAGATTAACTGAAAATGTAAATAATCACTAGTTGCATTCCTGATATATTATTAGTATGATTCTCCTTTATTGGCCTTTTCTGTTTTTATTAACCAATTATTAAATAATAGCTCGTTAAAGCCTTAATTTACAGTTTTTTGTTTTTGCTTTTTTTACTTGCAGCAACCAAGATATTTACATTCCTTCTTGATCCTCTGAATTTGCATGCATAGTCAGTAGTTAACACAGGCCCCATGGTATGTTGAATGAGAGTGGGCTGTTTGTGTTGCAGGTGAGGTGTGGCTCACACGTGAAAAAATTGGCAGTGCCTGGAAGGATCACATCAAAATCAACTAGTTTTGCCATAAAAGAAACATTCCAGAAAGTAAGTTTAAAAAAATCATAACCACCACTTTTCCCACTGTTTCTGAAGTACTGATAATGTATGCATAATAACTGATTTATTCCAGGTTTTGTTCATTGCATCGATGTGCAGTATTCACACTTAAAATATTCTGTGGTGTAATAACTAGGATTCCAGGACTTTTGAACTGTTTTGATCAATAAAATCTTCATCATTTGCCATTTATTTATTTGTTTAATAGCAAGAAGCAGTGTTAAGAAATAATGTACTTTTAAAAAATGGTCACTGACAGTATAAATTTTAGGCTATTGTACATTTTTTGCATCAGGGGCCAATTCGATATATGCTAAGTGACACATTTATCAAAAATTGATTTAAAAAGTAGTTAAATAGTCATTGGTTGATGAATCAGAAAATATGATCAATGCTGGCCTGTAACCTGATGTTCTGCTGCATTTTATATCAAAGTATGAACCTAATCAGTGGAGTGAGCAATTTTTGCAACTTTTGATTTAACACAGTATCTGATTTTATGTGTCTAACAGAATATTAAAACATTACATAGAATATATTGTTTTTTGCATTAATGTATTTTAGAATAGAGTTGTTTTTATTTTTCTATATGGGACCGTTTGTCTAATGAAAAATCCAAATTTCTTGTCTGCAGTTGTACCTGGACTGTGCAAGGACTGAAGTTTCACCACTATCCCCTCAGTAAAACCTGCTTCAAAACAAACCTGTTGACCCCATCATGACCCCAGTTTTTTGCTCTGATTTCTCCCGCAGGTTTGGTTGAACACCATGTCTTTCCCGTGGTCTGGTGCCCTCCCGTGACCCTGATGACCTCAACTTCAGTTTTGACCATAGAGTCATCTTTGACCTCAAACCCTTTCTACGACCCCTGAGGAAAGACGTCAACTGACCGTGTGCATAAGCTGCATAGGGGTGAGCATAGACTACCAAACATACACACAGAGCTGTGTTATGATACACTGTGGTACACTTATCATAGAGTTTTATATTTGGTAGTGCAGACTATTCTGCCTGACCATATCATCATATGTGCTATGATTTAGGATTTAGACAAGTTGACAGCACAAAATTAGTCAGCTGTATATTGAATGATAGAAGAACCACCATAGCAAGCTCTCTCACATTTCTCTTTTTTTATAAACAGATACACAAATACTTTTTATAATTGCGTGTATCAGCAAAAACATTCGATTTGATAGGCTTGGCCTATTCTCAGTTGAGATCAGACCAATTAACCTGTTTGTCAAGATGACTGTGTATTGCATTTTTGTATGCATGCATTCACAAATATGTCAAATGAAACTAATCAGAGGTGGGAATAGTCTGTTTTCAGTACTTGGAGAAGAAGCAGAACCAGACTCAGAATGTGTTCTTGATCTAAAATTCATTTCTGTTTCTCCAGGTGGTCTTCCAAATGCCTACCTCACGCCTAAAGAGCAAATCACTGCAACCACAGCCCTGATCAGCAGCCACCATGACATCAAGCATAGGGTATGCTGCAAAACAGACACACACACAAAATATGTCACTTTATCACAAATGCATACATTTGTTAACACAAAAGCAAAATATGTTCATATCTTGTCCTCCTTATTTTTATTGTTATTATAATAATCATCAATGGCACAATAAAAACAAACCTGACAGCGCTTATTTGCCTTTTTTGGCAACAAAATGGCCATATTTACAATTAAAAGATGGTAAAAGTCTTTAGATACCATCCATCAGTATAAATGAAAGTATTTGTTTTGACCCATATTAACTGAAACGTAGGCAAGATCACGCCCTATTACACAAATGCACTCGTAACCTTCTTGGCACGCACAACACATTCCTTCTCTCTCTCTGTCTGTCTCACTCTCTCTTTTTGTGTGGCCCAAAAATAAACCTGCTTCTGGCATGTAGGAATCCTCTCATTAGCCAGCATCCGTCATTGGCTATTATTAACAATGCATATTTGCTTTTTAGCTGCCAGCAAACATGCACATACAGGAAAATACAATGTTAATATTTTTCTCTCCTACTGTAGGGATGATTGTAGCATCTTTGATGGGTTGATGGAAGAAGATGAAAAGGACAAGGCTAAACGGTAAGCTAGATATAAACGTGCAAGTGTTGCTACTATACTGCTGATAATACTACACCAATGCATTGCATAAAAGGGTAATAATGGTGTTATAAGAACTGGGTCTTGACCAAATCTGTGCTTGTCAACTGAAAAATATTTGTTACAACTCTAAGGATGTAAAGTGGTCTGTTTTTCTCTACCATAAAGCATATACTACTGTCAGCACAGACTGACACTGACAGCACACAGTGGTCATGCTGATATTCACTTAATGTCTATTTAACTCAATGTCAAAATGACAAAAAAAAATCTTACAGTGTCTGTCATAATGTTAAAATTCTAATATCCAACTGCTTCTTGGATTGCAGCGTGTCCCGTAACAAGTCTGAGAAGAAACGGAGAGACCAGTTCAATGTCCTCATCAAGGAACTCGGTACAATGTTGCCGGGCAACACTAGGAAGATGGACAAGTCCACCATCCTGCAGAAAAGCATTGACTTCCTGTGTAAACACAAAGGTCTGGGCCCCACCCTCACTTCACTTCCTGTGTTGATCACCTCACAGGAAAGATGCTTGATGTATATTTAGTTTTCTGTATTGTCCCTGTTTAATGTTACCTGAGCACTGTTACTCTTAAATTAATTTTAATCCTTCTACTGTATAATGTTGACTCAACTCACTGTTTTTATAAACCGTTATGCCACACTTAAATTATGCAATTGAGCTACTTCTACCTTTCCCTTGTAGTCCCTTGTTGAATACTGGGATTCTCGTTTGCTGAAATATTTAATTACTTTCCATTGGTAACTGATCTTTTAATCTCAGCATTTATCAGTGCCATGCACAATAATTAACTGTCAGCTGCCACTTCACTGGTGCACTGTGTTATCTAGATTTCTGTTTAACTGCCTTGTTTTCCCTCTGAGCCTTGTACTATCAATTCATTTTTGGACCATCTTAGCCTGTGTTATTGCCTGTTTTGTATCTGAGTTGTTTCTTATTTCCTGTCACCTCATTTTGTTTTCCATAAGTTTCTTTTTCTGGAAAGACTTCATTTCCCTCTTAAAATTTCCATTTGCTTGTTTCCTCCATCAGAGATTGCAGCCCAGTCAGAGTCGAGTGAGATCAGGCAGGACTGGAAGCCTCCATTTCTTAGCAATGAGGAGTTCACCCAGCTCATGTTGGAGGTCAGAAATTTCTCCAATCCACAATTCTACGATTTAATTTGTCAGACTTTTATCCAAGGCAACCATATGTTGAACTGTAATCCTGTGTGGTAGGTGACCAAGCAGGTGGTATCTGTGGTAGGTTTTTTCATGACAAGGGTAAAGATGAATTGTTTCTCTCTTCAACATATCCAGCTGAATTTGTTTATTATCACTTAAAGTAAAATAACAGATGTATTGTTTTAACAGATTTGACTGACTCTAAAGAAAACCATTATCACTGTTACTTTACTTTACTTAAACTGCTGTAGATTCACATATATGGTGTTCTTACTGTCTTGTCTCACATTATCAGGCTCTGGATGGGTTCTTTATAGCAATAATGACTGATGGGAACATCCTCTATGTCTCTGAGAGTGTCACCTCACTACTAGAACACCTACCGGTGAGTAACACTGCCTCTGTCTTTTGCCTGCTATGTATTAGTCATCTCCTGTATTGTAGAACAAGCTTGAGCAGGATGTTTTTATGTGTCTGTGGTTCAGATCAAACATGTTTGGATTTTGTGTGCTGAAAAAAGGGTTTGTCAATTCTTCTGGTGTGTGTGTGTGTGTGTGTGTGTGTGTTCTCCTGCACATATGTGTGTGTTTCAAAGACGGACTTGGTGGAGCAGAACCTGTTAAACTTCCTGCCAGTTGGTGAACACTCCGATGTGTATAAGGCTCTGTCCACGCACCCCACTGACCCAGAGAGCCTTAACGCAGACTACCTGAAGAGTCAGTAAAACCCCAAGTCATTTTACACCACACGTGCTTCTTGTTTTAACATTATTAAATAATACTGTTGTGAATTGAGTGTTTGGCTGTTAAAGAAGTAGAAAAAGAAATTTTATTTTGATATGAAAGGCTCAAACATTATAGTTGTATGAATAAAACAATTGCATAATGGCTGCAAGTTATGAATCCTTAAGCACAAAAGTAAATGTTAACTTGAATGACATTTCCATTTAAAGTTAACGGTTTTATTTGAGTGGAGTTATTTGAAGTTAGAGTTATGTGTGAGGTATTTATTCAGTCAGTGTATTACCTACAGTAGACTGAGGTTAGCACATCTCCAGTTTGGAGAACCAGTGTCTGGTCTGGAAACAAAACTGTGAGCCGTTGTGGACAGTGTCAGCAGCACAATGGTTTTTAGCCACTTTGTAGAAGGTCCACCTAAAGGTGTATGCTGTATTTAGAATGCTTTCGCCACGTTACCTTTCCATGACAGCCCTTTTCCAAGGTAAAATGACTTCATGTTAATCTCTCCAATGTAATACTAATTTAGCCTCACAGATCATGTTGGTTACTGTCTGACGTGCTTCGTTAGTTTGTTGGGCACTTTTTTAAGAGGCTAAAAATAGTTTTGCTGCTAAACTCATCCACAGCAGTACATTGCTCTGCCTTCTACACCAGTATTGCTGCTGCTTCTCCAAACTCCAAGCCTTGTCGCCCGCCATCTGCTGCAGTTAAAACACAGACTATGGAAAAAAAGACTTCATCCAGTGCCGCTGAACTATCCCGTTAAATGGGATTATCAGTATAACAGTCCTATTATTATACAATGTGACAGTCACATTTAAATTTGTACTTCAGAATGGAGAACTGTTATCTGTTTTACTTTCAGTTCTTATAAATGTGTGTTTTGTAAAAATAAAGTTGAGAAGTAGAAACCCATGTTTATCCTATTGAGTGTAATAAACAAGTGAATATACAACTGAATATATAGCATCTCTAACAAATTTATAGAAAAGAAAAGCTTTTGTAATAAATGTAATTTTGTTGTTTGTTCTTAGCTGTATTTTTTTTTTTTTTATTTCCAGCTAAGAACCACATGGAGTTTTGCTGCCACATGCTGCGAGGGGCAATTGATCCAAAAGAACCACCTGTTTACGAATACGTTAAATTCATTGGCAACTTTAAATCACTAAGCAATGGTATGTCGCTTAAAAAATGATATTTTCTTTTATTTTACTTTTAGTCATTTAAACAATGATTTCCTGTGAGAAATGTTACAACAGCTAAATGGAAGTAAAATGAGGCCACAATTTCTTAAAAGTTAAAATATGTATGTATGTATCTTATTTAGCATAACAAACATACATATTCAGAGCAAAGTGAACTTCTACCAACTTAAAGATAGACTGGTTGTCAGTCAAACATTACACTCAATTTTGAAATAGTCATCATACAGAGCCACAGAGAATCACAGTGTTTTTTGCGTTGCTCACGAGTAAACAGTTCTTTTAAATGCAAACTCTGTTTTTTGTTGTGTAGTTCCCAACATGACGAGGAACGGTCTAGCAGGAGTGTTACAGCGGTCGCTACAACCTGCGTTTGATGACCAGGTGTGCTTCGTAGCCACTGTTCGGCTGGCCAAACCTCAGTTTATCAAGGTATTCTTAGACACTCACACATGCAGACAAAATCACACTGAGTTGTTAACTGAACAGTATATCTGATATACCTTCCCTCATTTGTTGCTTTGAATTCATAGGAGATGTGTACAGTGGAGGAGCCCAATGAAGAATTTACCTCGAGGCACAGTCTAGAATGGAAGTTCCTCTTTCTAGACCACAGGTAAACACATTCAAACCCAACTGTAGGTGTGCGTTGCTCCTTTAACTCCTGTCTAATGGTTAAAAGGCTTTTGAAACCCCACCACACGGTTTTGACTGAGGATTTAGAGTAGAGGGGTTCTGTTTTCAACCATTCCTGTAATTTTATGAAAACAACAATCTGACATTCACACCTACTTCTCTCTATGACTGGCTAGCTGTGTCAAGGTGAAAAAGGAGCAACTTTGAGCTTCGTTCTTCACGCACTATTTCTAGCATTGTTCATGAGAACAAATGAGAAACCCGGTCAGTCACTTCTTGTCTTCTGTCGGTGTGATTTGTAATTATTACATTTCTCCCTTTTAGAGCACCGCCGATCATTGGTTATCTGCCTTTTGAGGTTCTGGGAACATCAGGGTACGACTATTACCACGTGGATGACCTAGAGACACTAGCCAAGTGTCACGAACACTGTGAGAACTCACATTTACGCTCTTTCAATCATGATTTTTTTGTAAAATTGCTTCTTTGCTTGTTATTTCTAACATTTCCACCCTTGTACGTCTGTCTCTCTCCTATTCAGTGATGCAGTATGGTAAAGGGAAGTCTTGCTACTACCGTTTCTTGACTAAAGGTCAACAGTGGATCTGGCTTCAGACGCACTACTACATCACCTATCACCAGTGGAACTCTCGGCCTGAGTTCATTGTCTGCACACACACAGTAGTCAGGTACTGCAGCTGAATACACACACATCCTCTCTTTTCTCTGTACCTCGTCCTGATGGCACACATGAATGGTTTTGTTCCAATCGTGAGTCTTTTCCAGACAATTGTTTAGTCTCTGTTATAATGAAGGCTTCCTATATCCACTTCTGTGATCTACTTACTACAGCCTTTACAGTATTTCCAAGTTGTCATCACATCTCTCACGCATACCACCTTCTTGCGTTTTCAATGTCTTCTAAAAACCTTCCCTTTGTCTTTCGTCTAAAATGCAGCTATGCAGAGGTAAGAGCAGAGCAGCGCAGAGAGCTGGGCATTGAGGACTCTAACCCAGAAGTTACTGCAGATAAGGTGAGAAATTGCTTGCACAAATGATCTGAACATCTGTTATGTTTTTTTGGTTTTTTTTAACAAACACACAATTGCAGTAATGAAGGGAAACACATATGCCCCAGCAAACTGTAAAAACATATTGTGGTTGAATTTGTAGATTTGTTGTGGAAGCCTGAGTAACAGACAAGCCTAAGAACTATCAGGATTGGATTATTTAATACAAAAATGCTACATTCAGTCTCATTAGCTGTTTTTTCACAAAATTAAAACCCTAACATGTTTCTAATGTAAACTGCCTCATCCAACAGGAAGTCTAAAGACTTCCAGATTTGTTATGCATAGACTTCTGTCAATAAGTTGCTACTGTTTATTAACAGTTCTCACACTGCCTACACATCCCTGACAATGTGAATGTTCTCTGGTGTTATCTCGTCCCTTTAGTTAGTGATTACATCATGATGTTTACTATACAGATGTCTAGTAAACAAACCTCTGGTTAGAATTCATTAACAAATGATGGTGATTGTTAATTTAGCATTAATGCAGTTAATAAATGACCCTTTTGGGTCATCCATCTAATTTAGTAGCTTTGGAGGAGTGCAAACTAAGCAATATACTGCTGTGGACAGAGGCAGCAGCAAAAAAGTATTTAAGCGAACTTAAAAAAAGACTCACTTAAAAATATTGAGTATCAGTTTAGGTGCATGCTATGTTGCCAGCCCTTCCTGGCAGGAAACTGAGGCAGTTATATTCATCTATGTTTTTTTTTAAAATCTCCCAGACTCCTTCGACTTGCCTCGATTGGTCATTTGGTTCGTGGTAGAACACTTTTCACCTCAAGTGTTACAACACAAACAACGCGAACAAGCCAGTGCTAGATTAGCAACTCCAATGTTCTGCCAACCACTGTAGGTAATACTTGCAGTGTGTATGTGCACACTGTAAGCGCAAGGGCTTTTAAACCCAGTTGAAATCTAAATCAGAGTTTAACTGGATTTACAAGCTCTGCCATTTTCACCTGCATGTAGTGAAACATGACATCAAACACATTTTTCTTCTGCTCATCTCTTTTTAGAGTCAGGACTCTGGGTCTGAGTCGCAGCTAAACACGTCCAGCCTCAAGGAAGCCCTAGAGCGATTTGACCACAGCCGAACGCCCTCAACCTCCTCACGGAGTTCGCGCAAGTCCTCATCGCATGTCTCTGACAACACTTGCACTTGTAAGGACACAGACACAACTGCATGTATATACATAAAGATAAAATTAGTTAAACCCCCACATTATAAGATGAGTCAGTGACACATCAGTTCACAAAGTCCTGCAGTAAGATGATACAATATGCTCATCGGGGTTTGAGAATGACTCTTGCTCATCAATAATTCTGCCTCCGCAGCAACAGCCTCCAAGCTACACATGGACACGGCCACACCTCCTCGGCAGTCACTGGCCTCCACCATGGAGATGACATCACAACGTCGCTCATCTATCAGCAGCCAGGTGAGACTTGATTAGCCCAAACATCAATACATAACCAACTACAACTTTGTCCAGGAGTAACACAAACAGAGTGGGGGTTTTATGTGCTCCGTGGTGTTTTATAATGCAGTGTAGTTCTCATACACGTCACTTGTTTTAAATCTTTTGATTATTTTTATGTTTCCAGTCTATGAGCTCCCAGACCACAGGCCAGAGTGTTACTCCAGGTATGATCACTCAACAACAGCAGCAGCAGCAGCAGCAGCAGCAGCAACAGCAACAGCAACCACAGCAGCAACAGCAACAGCAACAGCAACCACAGCAGCAACAACCACAGCAGCAACAACCACAGCAGCAACAGACAAACGTGCAGGTGAGAACGGTGGCACCACACTGTCTTGTCATCGCATGATAATTTGTTGTGGAGTAAAGCTGAAATGATGGCGATTAATTGCTCATTAACTGTTGGTGAAGAAAGTTTGACAGTAAATTAATATTTTAAGCATTTTTCTTCCAGTGATCATTAAAAAAATCCAGTGGTTCCATGTTCCTAAAGGTTCATTCATTGTTTTTCATCACATTGTGCTTCATTAAACTGATTGGAATGGCATTAAACTGAACTATTTTATTTTTTTATTACTAAATGTAGGCTTAAGTCAGTTAATATTGAAAATAACAGATAATCTATCATAAAAATAATCAGCAGCTGAAGCTTTCCTGTGGAGTTAGTGATGTTAATGTTCCAGTATTTTCTTGATGAATGTTAGAACGTTAGTCTACATGTACACACTCAGTAAGTGACCTGTTTTGTTTTTTTTTTCCTTACTACACCCACAGCCAGTGATGGAGTTCTCAGCGCAGGTGAATGCCATGCAGCATCTAAAGGAGCAGCTGGAGCAGAGGACAAGAATGATTCAGGCCAATATCCAGAGGCAGCAGGAGGAGCTGAGACACATCCAAGAGCAGCTGCAGAGAGTCCAGGGTCAGGGCATACAGGTAAAATGTAGACTCACATACATGATGCCTGTTAATGCAGCAGGATTTGTACCTCAAATGCTGCCTTTTCATACAAATAAATGCAGGTCAACTTCTGTTTTATATTTTACCCTTAAATACCGAACGTGTCGCCGGCAACACGTTTGCACAGGCGCGCTTTGGATTACAGTAATTATGTCACAGTTTGTGCTATTGGAAAAAAAATAAACAGTTTCTGAAAGCTGAGACATTGCGCTTTACAGCCAAAATGGAGTTATTACGCTAATTTCACTTGCGAATGTCCCAGAAGCCCGCGAAGCAGCCGCTTCGTTCCCACTACACACAGCAGCAGAGAAAGTTTCCATTTTATGGTCTGTTTACTCACATTATGAGACACAGACTCTTGAATTTTACTGGAAATAGATTTATACTTTTGAAATTTCAAACAACATGCAAAATCTGCTATTCAAATATAATTACAGTGTTGTTTGTTCACTAAAGCTCTAAAATCCAATTCTGTTTTTGTCTTTGTCATCACACTCTTCTAACACGCAGCTAATAGTATATAACAGCCAGGTATTGAAAGTTCCAGGTATTCTGGAAAAATGGGCAAGAGCACTTACAGGACAGGTGTTAAAGGGTTAAATGAAATTTGGCTTATTAGCTTATTGCCTCAGTGTGACGTGTAATGTAATGAACTGCTCACTATCTGAAATCTCGTTTTATTTTATTTATCTCATTAGTTTTAGGCTCCTACTTTCTCAATTTTACTGTGTTGGGGTTGCACAGAGGAAAGGCAGAGTAAATTTCTCAGACTGATGGAGAATATATATCAGCATCTTTTGCAGCAGAAGAAAACATACAGCTTAATATAAACCAAAGAGCTACATCATTTACTGAGAGGATTTCAGTAGAATATGTGCTTACTTTCTTTTTTTAAAATGTCACTGTCATTTCAAAACAGTGAAGAGATTAACATTAGCGTTGAGGTCTCTTCCAGTGATGTTTTCCCAATTCGGAATACAGCTTATTTAAACAAAACTAGCACGCAACCTCTTTTCCTTTTTAAAAAGATCAGTAGTTGAATTGTGCTTTGTCCTGTTGTGTTCTACCTGGCTTTGCCTGACCTAGATCACAACTAAAATTATGCATTATTTATTATTTTTATTCTATTCAGAGGAAACGGCAATTTCACTACCTGAATATGTACTCTGCAAGGAGAACAAACTCTAACTACATTATGTTCTCTCTCTCTCTCTGGTCTGTTTTTATAGTAATCACACTGTTATATAGAATAAATAAATGTACAAAAATAACTGCATTCAGTGTAAACCTAAACACACGGACCACTGTGCCCTAACATTTAGTGTTTCTATCCTGACAGATGTTGCTGCAGCAGCAGGGTGGAGCGATGAATGTGCAGCTCCCCCAGGTGGGGTCTTCTGATCTTGTAATCTTGACTTTTGACACTGTTAGTCACATACGTTCAAACATGTGTGGAGAACTTCACAAACACACTGTTGTTTTGTTGTAATGTTTACGTCTTACTCAGATGACAGGAGGAGCCTCAGGGCATGTTGTTTGTGTTTAATCATGCAAAAGATTTCACAGTGTACTCACAATGTCCGTGGAGTATTATAGTACTGTAAAACACACAGATTATTTAGAGTCAGTGCTTTGAGGCTCCCTCTTAACTTATTACACAACAGGATTATTTCGATAGCACCTTACTATTAAGATATGTTGATTTTTCAAAGAAGCCAGGGCAACAGAGGCAACATGTTTCCCTTTTTATTTATGTTTTTATGTATGAGAGGCACACATATTGTAACCCTATAGTGTTCTGCCTTGCTGTATAGGGCTTCTTCTATGTTTTAAAGTAGATTTAATACAACCTCCCAGTCCACCACATTTTGTATCTGTAGATAAAAACAACGTGTCAAATGAGTTTGCGATCTGTTGAGTCTATTTAAAGCTTTTTAAAATGTGACATAAACTGATATTAAAACAGGTGGAAAATCCACAAATAAATGTCAGCTTACCCTGTTTTAAAGAAATTCATATCATGTCTCTCCTTTCTTCCCCATGTTGCTACTCTTCAGCCCCAACGTCAGCCCCAGCAACCTCCGCAGGCCCAACCCCAGACCCAGACCCAGAGCTCTGTATCTGCTCCATTATACAACACCATGATGATTTCTCAGCCAGGGCAGCCCAATGTGCTGCAGATAAGCACCAGCCTGCCGCAGAACAACACGCAACAAGGCACCACCGTGGCAACCTTCACACAGGACCGACAGATCCGGTAGGTAGATAACCAAAAGCAACCCTTACAGAAATACTGCTCCATTGTAAACACAACAAAGGAAGAAGATTAATAGTTACTGTAATTTATTTTTCCATATTGCTATCCCATTTTGTTCCATTTACATATCCCTCTCAAGGTTCCCAGCTGGGCAGCAGCTGGTGACTAAGCTTGTGACGGCGCCTATGGCATGTGGAGCAGTTATGGTTCCCACCTCCATGTTCATGGGGCAGGTGGTCACTGCATACAACCCCTTTGGTGGTCAGCAGGTAATTACAACATTTTATGAATTGTAGAGAAACTAATGAAACGGAATCAGAAAAAACACCACTCAGGAAGTCCATCCAAGCCACCATGTGTGAGGCACATAACCAGCCAGCTGCTCAGTGCTGACAGAGGGTGGTTACTGTGTGAACGTGTTAAATAAAATGGAATGAAAAGAATGGTATTGTTGGGGAAAACTGGCCCATTTGTTCAGTAAATCTCCCTGTTATTAATGAAGCCTTAAAAAATGTTTTTTTGTATTTGAAGCTCATATTTGACTATGAAAAAAAGATGATAGAAACTGTGCACTTAAAGAAAACTGCATTGTTCTTCAAAGTCTGGGTCATAATGCTGCGGACAAAAAGATTAGAAAGAATTCCAAAATTCATTAGACTTTTTTAAGTGTTCAACATTTGTCCAAGTATTAAAGATTAATGATGACTCAAAGAACTAACGACTCAAACAACTAGTAGATATTTTGCCCAAAACAGAGCAAACTGCTCTGGTGTTTCATTGCCGTGTACAATAGACTACACGTCTACAACAGATCACAAGAAGTCATGTGAGTAATATGTGTAATAATGTGTGAGTAGTATTGTGACGGATCTCCCTAAGATTTGTACAATATTCCATACAAATCTTCATTTATTATTCACATGTCACTCTACATCACTTTTTGTTGTTTTCTCTTGCATCAATTCAGCAGGGAGGGCAAACCCAGACCCTGACCCTTCAACCAGCCCAGCCACCCCAAGGTCAGCCTGACGGGCAAAACCAGACGGCTGTAGTGGCTCAGAGTGGCCAGCAGGGGCAACAGCAACAACAGCAGTTCTTACAGGTATCAGTAGAGGGCAACAAACATCATTCATTTAAATAGACATTCTGACAAAATATCATACTATTCATATGTTTTATTTGGGTGAAAGGGGCATTTTATGCCGTTTAAACATTTTAACAAAGGATTGTAACGGTTCATATTTAATTATTCTTGTTCTTGTTTTGTTTTGGGTTTTTTTTATCAGGGCACTCGTCTTCTCCATAGTAACCAGTCTACCCAGCTGATTCTGCAGGCAGCTTTCCCACTCCAACAACAGGGCACCTTCACCCAGGCAACACACCAACAGCAACCACAGCCACAACAACAGCAGCAGCCGCAACAACAACAACAGCAGCAGCAGCAACAACAACAACAACAACAGCAACAGCAGCAACGACAACAGCAACAGCAGCAGCAACAACAACAACAGCAGCAGCAGCAGCAGCAACAGCAATCTCACCACCAGAGGCACCAGCAGCAGCTGAAACCGCAGCCCCCAAAACAGCAGAAAGCCCCGTCATCGCACAGGACTGACAGTGTGAGCAGCCAACCACAGTAGAGTGGTCAGGAAAACTCTTGAGTGTGAAACTCTTAAGGGATTGCAGCATACATTTGTTTTGGTTGTGTGTCTGTCGACAAACTTCCTTCTCCCCGAAATCATCGCCCTCCCTTCCTTCATCTGAAAGAAAGGAATCATAAGAGGAAAGTCTGTGAGTGAGCAAAGGAACTCACCAAGGATTGTCACCATGGCAACAGGCTGGATTAATATCCCCCTTTTCCCTCACCAGAGGCGGAATTGTAAGGGAGCTATAGTCTGACAAAAGTCGAGAGGACACCTTATCGCCACGGTAACGACAAACTTTTTTTTGAAGGCATGTCAAAATGGACTGACCTTGTACAGATTTACTGTATGATAAAAAAAACTTGTAAATATCCAACATAGCCTAACAGGAAACAGAAATGTAGTATTTTATATGATTGCATGGAAAGAATAACTGTGTAAGCTTTTATTAGTCGCTTTTGAAAAATGAATTTTTACTTTGTTCAAGTGTTTTTCTTGTCAAAGATGGAGCAGTGACGTACTCTCTCAGATCCCCTCCTCTCCCCCGTCTCTGAAAAAAAGTCCAGATTAAGGCTTTAAAGTTCTTTCAGTTTGTTTAAAAAATGGTTGGGCTTGGGTTTTTTTCGTGGAAGTTGTGTTTTTAAACACTGTGTCTCTGAGAAAAAAATGGCTCTTTTTAACTTTGTATGTACACATTATGTTTGGCAAGAAACTAGATTACAGTTTAACTGAATTAATCGCAGGATGATAGCTGTACGTGTAACGGGTTTAGTGATTCCAAGTGCCAATAACATAGTCAGTTATGTTGTTATTATTTCGAGCAGACTATTCAAAGGCGTATATATATTTTCCAACAAGATATTACCCCTAATAAAGTTGATGCGTGTGTATATAGTAGGGATTATTTTTTAACAATCAGAGAGCCCTATATGTAACAAACAGTATATGCTCAACCTCCTGAAACATTAGCACTTAATGTGATTGTGTACAGTAATTCACTGTCAAGACCTAGTTGTTTGTAATCTGTGGTGTGATTCTGTGAGCTGATGTGTGTGTGTGTGTGTGTGTTTTTGGGAATACAATGTTTGTGCACCTTGAGAGTTTGTGTGATTGTGTGTAGGTGTGCATGTGTGTGCGTGCTCGTTGCCCCTTGTGTCTTACAATAATTGACTTAGTAAGGGTTTGAAGTTGCTGGATGGTACTTGTATTCTCAGGAATGTGGAAAGTTTTTTGCTTCTGCCTCAGTCTGGAACCAGACCAGGAAGGATTAGACAGTGATGCTGCAAAGACCAGGGCAAGATGTGTCATAATGGGTGTGGCGTTTGAATCGGATTTTGACCCAGATTTCAATGAGCCTTCAATGTTCCTTTATCAAAATAATATGGCGTGAGAAGTCTCCAAAGAGGGCAGATATCCATTTTTTTGTTTTTGTGAAGAAATTGTTGAGATAAGGTCTAAAAAGTACAGGAAAAAACATTTTCCCCTATTTGCCCAGATGGAAATAGATTAACCAGTGAACCTGCCTCTACAGTGTCATGGTCTTCTGTATCATCAGTGTTTCATCCTTCTCTCTCTTCCTAGGCCTCAGAAACCCTCATGCAGTTCAGTTTACTCATCACTCAGTTCTCAAACAGCAGTTCAAACCGCAGCTGTGCCCGAGGCCATTTGTAATACAAATGGGAACGTGCTCGGCCCCTCTACCGCAGTTATAAGCCATATCAAACAGAAAAGCCTTGGACTGTTGGAAGTGTAATGGTTGTCAAAGGAGCTTTTAGAATGTGTTGTTTTGTCTCGAGTGTAGTAAAGACTGGGTGCGTTTGTGTGAATGTGGGTGTGTGACTTTGTGTGAATATAGTGTCTCCTCTTCTTGATCCTACTTCTTGTATCACTCGGGGGTCAGTATTGGTTTCCCCTGGCGATAGCCAATCAGTTCTTGCGTTGCAGTATAAAGAAATAATTGTAATATTCAAGAAACTTCCTCTCCGGTTGGGCTCAGTATTCTGCAAAGCCCGTGTGTGGGACAGCTCAACTTGAATACATGTTTGCGTGTGTGAGAGAGTTTGTATGCATGTTAACTGTCACTGTAACCCATTATATTTTCATATGGAAACAGATGTGTGACTGAAAAACAGTGGATGTTAGGCGATGCAGACCATTGGTCACCTGTCCAGCTATAAAGAATATGAGCAGTGCCATTGTTTCACAGTGACCGACTGCTCACCAAACACTTACCATCTACACATCAGACCAGACCCAAATGGTAACCCTCTGACATGTGGTGTTAATTTAGACTGACAGTTTGTGCAACTAAGCATGGACAAATCCTCCTCTGGAGTTTGTCCAGAAATAAGCAGTAGAGGGCAGGATTTACAATGAGGGTCCTACTATTTGAACCAGGTCTTCCACCCACCACATAGTATCGTAGATCCTCTATAGGCTAGTTTGTGTTGAAGGCATCACTCTAAAGGGTAATGTTGAAATGTTTATAGTTTGTGTCACTGATACCCAGCCCAAAGAATGTAAAGGTGTTTTAAAGAGACTAATGGATGTTGTAACTGTTGATTATGGAGAACCTTTGACAGGCTTTGTGATGAAGGAAAACAAGGGGTGTGAACAAAAAACATGTTTCTCTCTGCTACGAATCTGAAATACAATCTTATTTACAGGCTTTGCATTGTCAAAGAATCTCTGAATGTTTCACCAGTACAAACCTTTTCTGTTTTCACAATAATCATGGACGTCATTTGGTTGGTAAAAGAGTTTAACAGCGGTTAAAAGGTTAGGTGTAGGATATTTGAAATGCAACACCATAGACAAGCCAGCGAGCCCCCTCTCACTCCACAGAGATATTACACAAATCACCCTTCCATGACACAATTTGGTTATTAAGAGTCTAGTTCTAGTATAATACTGTACACATACACAAAGCTAAGAACACCAGTATTCAGTGTAAAATGGTGCTTACCTGTACTGTATGTATGTATGTATATCCCTTCTTCTGCTCTTGAACTGTGCTCCTTTATCTACCCCAAAGTCAAATGTAATAATAATATTTTGAAGCAAAAATGTTTGCTATTATTATAACCCCCCGTCTCCCCTCTTGGTCAATTTGAAAATAAAAACAGTTGCAAATATACATGACGCATGTCTGCAGCAGGTTTGTGGTGCTTTTGTCTGTTTTTATCCTCTCTGGCAGTGTCAGTCCATCACTTTGGCCAAGCCTGAAATATTTCAACAGGCGTCGGGTGGATTGTAGTGAATAGTTTCACAGATGTTCATGCCTCCCAAAGGATGACTCATACTGACTTTGGTGATCTCCTGACTTAATCCCTCTAGGACACTTATTTTTTTTACTGAAAGGACCCATCAACAACTGGATGGACTGTCATCAAACAGTTCAGATATTTGTGGTTTTCTAAAGTACATATCACAACGTCATCCACTTCCCTCCAGCGCCACCATTTATATTTAGGATATTCAGTGAAATATCTCTACAACTGTTGGAAAGACCTTAATGAAAGTTGGTACAGATTTGCTCTGTTAACTCTTAATCTAGCGCCATTATCAGGTACAATGTGTCTTATACTTTGGTGTACGATTCAATCAGCCTCAGCTGCTCCAGTCAATTCATTGCAAATTAGAAAATGTTAGCATGCTAACATGCTTATGTAAGATAATGAACAGATTTACAATTTTAGCCCTACACATAAAAAACTGTATATCAGTATAGTATTTCAAGTACCACCATAGCTGGCGCAGCCTCGCAGAGCAGCCAGCGAGACCGGGCACTCTTGTTTTACAGGAATGCAAACGTATGGAGGAAAGAAATGGACAAGTCTCCAGTGGTTCTACCATCACAGGTACATTCTTTATTATTACAAGTCAACCAACTGTATCAAAACCACATGATCCTCAAAACCACCATACAGAAGCTCTCCTCTGCCCGCCCACTCAACAGTAAGAGTATTACAACCAGATGCATTCAGTATTTTGAAAAAGTCTAAAGGCACATCTCTATAGTATTTACATTGCATGTTTGACATAAGTAAAAAGAGCACACAGTCAGTCCTAAACACCTGGCCACAGTGGCTTTGCTAAAGAGACTAAACTAAAGCTAACCCTAAAACACATACAGCAATACAGAGTCAAGTCACAGTATTGAAAGCATTGACGCACAATTGGGAATCAGTGTTTCTGTAACTTATGGCTTTATTTGTATTAAGAATTATCACTTGCATGCCACCTTGCTATGGCTTATTTGTAATACTCATAAAAGAAATGTAAGGTCTTTTATAGCAGTTTTTTTTTTTATCAAGGCCTGTTAAATCAATTTTAAGGTAACTGAGACTTACTGACAAACTCTCTCAGTGAATTCTCTTGCAGTGAATTAGGATTTTTAAAGTAACAGTTCGACATTTTGGCAAAAATGAAATTTGCATTCTTGCCAAGTGTCAGGTGAGAAGAGTGATAACTTTATCTTACCTCTACAGTGAATATGAAACTACAGCTGACAGACAGTTCATAGCTTAGCAGGAAAAATGGCAGGAGGTAACAAAATCTGCCTTCCAGTATTTTTTTCTACAGCTCACTTTGCATGTTTATATTGTGTATTTAATCTGTAAAGCAACCGAGGTGTAAAAACAATGTTTTGTTGTTTTATGTGCGGTTGTGCGCAGCCAAGAAACACCTGGCTGCAGTGCCTTGTCTTGTCATCGCAGGTGACAGTTTGACAGTATACATGTTTTCATTCTGGGGATCCCGCCAAGTCTTCTCCTGACAAAAGTTATCAGGTTATTTAAGTTACACAGCAGTTACTAAAAGTGAAAGTTCTTTTAACTGTTAAAGAAATTAGACTGTGCTTAAATTGGGAAAATAAGTGCCACTACTAGCCACCATCAGCAAATCACAAACTGTTACATTATGAATTTCTGCAGTAAATAAAAGATACTAGAAGGTATTACTGATGTGACTATTTAAACCAGGGAAGTCATCAGGCCTTATTTTGTGGTGAAATCACAGAATACTTTCTCTTCTTGCTCATTTTAGTGTGTTACAAAAACAAAGCACCTCTGTAAATTCACTGATGGAGAAAAGCAGGCAGGAGAGAAGGTGAGCATCATGTAATGCTCCCTGGGTAATGCAGTTTAGTTCTGCTCAGAGTACCTGATGTGGAGAGGGCAGCAGCTCGTAGGGAAGTGTGCAAAAAAGTCTTCTTACACCACAAAGTAAAATGTGGGCACTGCATACGAGTGAGCACTGACACACAGAAAAAACACAAACGTGTGTAATCCCAAGCTTTCTGTTCTTAAGAGACAGAAAATAATGCAAAATGAGTTTAGTTCAAAAAAGCACCCAGAGATAAGAGACTGATTTGACATCACTGCTCTCAGCAAAGAAATGGCCCCACACAATAAAACCACTAATTTTATTTTTTAAATTCAATTGAATTAACAAGATGTAAATCACATGGTGTTACCCCCGTTTCCCTTTTCTTTAAGCTAACCTAAGCCAAACAGCTGTTGGCTTTACCTTCATAATTTATGTATAGATATCAGGTTGGTTGCAATCTTCTCATCTAACTTGGGGGCAAGAAAGTGGCACAAGTGTATTTCCCCAAATTTCTTAATATTCCCATAAAAAAAATAGACAAATCTGACACACACAAAACTGTTGCAGTCCACTCATTACAGCAACGACTCTGCTTATCTGTTCCTCAGTCCAAGCTCTGCTGTTTACTCAAAGTTGTAATCTTTGTTTTCCCCAAAGCATATTAAGATGTAATCTAAGGCTGAATGTGAGCCAAAACTCCACCCGCTGCTGATGGGTGATGGTGGATCTGATGGGCGGTTAGTGCTGGAGTCTGCTTTATATAGACATGCACCTGATATACCTACCACAGAGATCAATACACCAATGGGGAGATTAGATAGAGACAAATACTGAGAGCCCAGTGCAGGGTCGTATATATACAGTAACTCTGTGTGTGGGTATGAGTGTGTGTGTGTGTGTGTGTGTGTGTGTGTGTGTGATGCAGAAAGGCCAGTATTCAGGGGTTAGTTTGACTGCATGGTTTGTTAGTAATTTACAGAGTGTATTTGGCTCCATGGACTTCATTCAAGAAGGGAGGTTGGTAAAAGACCGGGGGGGTGGGCTGTTTCAAAGCAGTGTGTACTCGTGTTTATGTGTGTGCGTGAATGTGTGTGCATATGTCAGACATAGTCCAGGAAGACATCAGCAGTGCTTTGCAGTAAGGGCTGAGTGGGGGCCGTCGTGCTGCAGACTGAGCTCAGCCTCCGTGATGGCACCCTCTGCTGCTCTGGATGATCTGGATTGTTGCTTAGTCTCAGGTACACCTGAAGAACAACACACAGCTGTTTCTAGGTGTTTTGATGAAATGACCATCTGATAGTGTGCTGACAAATTTATGCATATGCACAGTAAATGTCAATTAAGGCAAACTTTTGTTTTCAAGGGAGGTCATGTGCAGAGATTTGCAAGAGACCAATGAGAAAGACTTAGTCAAAGCTAATTCAAGACAGGCCAAGATATCTTGACTCAGTGATATCCATTGCTCCATTAAATGTCCGCATATCGTTAGTTTGCACACCTGATTTGTGAAACATGTTTTCTGTGAAAAATGTGTCCCTAGTCCCTAACACTCATTACCATGACAACATTATAAGGGGTTACATTTTTTTGTCTGATACTTGACAAGAGTTGCCCCAAGAGTTGCTTCAGAGCCACAGGACGATGTTAATACAGCTGTTTTCAGTTGTCTAAACTGAACTTGACCCGTATTATCAGGAGAGGGCGTCATAGTGGCCTAAAAGCATCCCACTGTCCAACATCAGATTCAAGGCTGAGGGCATTTATTGCATCATTTTCTCCATTTGTTTCCTGTCTGTGTCTATATTCTCTAATAAAGACACAAAATAATGTTTAAAAAATTGAAATAACATGTCAGTCATTTCATGATTCTGTCTACTTACATTCTTGGTATTCTCTGACAGGAGTAGCTCAGTCCTCTCCACCAGTTTTCTGAAGGAAGGTCTTTTCAAAGGATCGTGGTTCCAACAAGACAACATCATGTCGTACCTGCAGAGGTGAGACTAGGATTAGCTTCAGTGTGTTGGCATCCACAGAGTAAAGATTTAATGCACCCACAGATTAGGCCTGTTAAAAACAACAACAACAACAACAACAACAACAAATTACCCATATAATCTCTGTTTCATCATTAACCATACTGTATCCCTTTTGTCTCATTGACTGCATATTTATACCTTCATACTACTGATACATCTCTCCCTTTTTATGTCAGATTGCACTAATACTACTGAATAAATAGTCCAGATGTTGAACATCACATGGAGCAAACATTATATTTTCAGAAAAGTGTGAATTATTCATAAGAGATTATCATCATAATAAAAAAGAAACATTTTATAATTGTAGCTGCAACAATTAGTCAATAAGCTGATCCCCAGAAATTAATATAACTTTTGTTTTTATCAGTCAAGTAATAATTTTGAGCAAAAACACTAAATGTAAGGAGCTGTTATTTGGGTATTTTGGACTGTCGGTCAAAGAAAAAAAATAAAAATCAGCAATTTTGCAGTTATATACATACATCTCGATGGGAGCAAACTCAGGCCTGCTCATCCTGTGGCCCTCTTGAATCATCCTATAAAATGCTGAGCCCACCTGCATCCCCGGGTATGGGCTGTTACCTGCAACACAGATTCACAGTGAGCACATGCTTTCATAAAGTTTGCATCATTTATGTAAAACATCAATTGATTCATATCATGATCCTGGTTTCTCAAGCTATGTGTATCACAATCAATATGATTTGTATGATTCATGCCACTTAGTGATGTTGTTGCTTGGGAGCATCATCAGAGCCTCTAATAAGGCCCCAGTCAGCCCCAGTGGATAATAATAATGCCTCAGACATTATGAAGCAGAAGCAACAGCACAGCTCTAACTGGAAATGATACCTAGAGAGAAGATTTCCCAGAGCAGGATGCCGTAGGACCACACGTCACTCTCAAAGGTGTAGACGCAGTCAAAAATACTCTCGGGAGACATCCACTTGACAGGCAGACGAGCCTGTGGGAGGGAGAGTCGTGGTTTTCATTCCTAAAAACCTACAGTATCTGTCCTTTGATTAATCTGAATTTTCCATATTTAGTGTTTTCCATAGTTGTTTTCTTTCATACATGCATACTTTCTTGGGATGTAATGTTATGTAATTGAGATTTAGCATTATTTACTACTTTCTGATATTTATAAGAACAAATGGTTGATTGATGATGGAAATAAGTCTTATAAATAAATAATTCTTCATATCTGTATACTGTATGCAGTGTTTTTGGATGTACAGTACTGCTACAGTGAGAAGATGTACGTAAGAAAGAAGGAAGGAAGGACGATAGGAAGGAAGGAAAGATGAAAGCTCATCTCCGAGAGACTCACATTGCCTCGGAGCACATAGCTGGCATCTGTTGTGATGTCTCGTGCCAGCCCAAAGTCACAGATCTTCGCTACCCTGCCGTGAGTCAGCAGAATGTTTCTGGCTGCAAGATCCCTGTGGATACACTAAATACACACACACACACACACACACACACAAACACAAACACACAGACACACAGACAAGCAAACACACACACAGACAAGCAAACACAAACACAGAAATGAGTACATTGTAACCAGTTTCTGTGGTGAATGACTGACATGTAGTACGCACATGCAAATGAAGTGAGGCGGGTTAAACGTGTTACCAATCTGACAAACACAAAAGGCAAACTGACAGTCCTTTATACAGGACATGTACTAAAGCGGTATATTTTGCAATGAAAATCTAATTAAATCAAATCAACTGTAAAATTTACAAAAGCAGTCCAGACATAAATGGATAAATAGTGTTTTAATTAACAAAAGCAACAAAGTGCTGTAAGAAAAACTGTATCAGGTAAACCAAGAGGGTTTAAATTGGAGCATATTTAAGACCATGCGTTATGGTATATGATTTAATATAAATGAAGCTTCACCATGTTTAGTTCTGACTGTATAAGCCCCATTAGCTGACAGAAATGCGCAGCATGTTGGCCCTAAGCCATAATGTGATTTATAACATAGCAGCAGCACTTTTAAATCTCCTCTGTAACTACTCTATAAATAAAGTGGACAGTCTGTAAAAGCCTTACGTTCTTGGAGGTAATGTACTCCATTCCTTTGGCCACCTGGTAGGAAAAGCTGAGCAGATCTTCAGCATCCAGGGACAGCTCATCTATGTCATCTAGAAAAAGATTACAGTGTCAGTTTTAGTAAATGAAAACAGTGATTTACACAGACATTAATACAGTGTGTGAGGCACTGTGTTGCTGAAATGAACCATAAAAACAGCGAGAAGCTTCCTACCTGACTGGGAGGGCCTTTCTTTCTCAGAGGGACGCATGGGCATGTATCCTGTACCAGTCTCCTCTCTGCTGCACAGTTTGCACACACACACACACACACACACACACACACACACACACACACACACATTAAATATTGACACACAGTTTGCAGATGCAGTTGCAGTTTAAATAGGCACAGATACACACCTTATAGACTCTGTTTGGTTCGAGACGTTGCGATAGTAACCATCACCAACTTGGGAGTTTAGGAAGGACTCTCTTTTTCTGCGCAGGAAGTTGAGGAGGTCGCCATAGCAACAATACTCTGTGATCACCAGAATTGGGCCTGGCAAGAGGCAGAGATAAAAAAGAAACCTCGCTCACTGGTTTTTAAACCATATGACAGCATATAACAATGAAAAAGAAAGAGCCAAAGCTCTAGTAATGAGCCAAAAAGAAGATAGTGTTTGCCATGCTGCTTCAGTGAGGTTGACAGAAATTTGTTGCATTTGTCTGACACCAGGTAGGACATGTGTAGAACATTCATACAGGTTTAAACAATATTTGTGTTTAAAGACTAACATCAATATATTTGCTTTAAAACTCTTATGTGTCAATATCATAAAGTTAGGATCTTTCATTCCCAACACGACAAGAAAAAGTCAAGTGTTTCCATCCTAATAACACACTCGTGCATGCTTGTGTGGCATCCAATCTAAATGCTGCTTTATAATCAATGCTTAGGGCTAGACAGGTAGATAATATTGATTGACTGCACAGTAAAATTATGACCAGTCAACCTTCATCATGTTTTCATGTTGATTGACTGTCCAATATCTGATTTTTAATAAGGGGCCAATATTGGCTGGGCATAGGAGCAAGTCAGCACACCAGCACATCTGTGTCTGCACTTTCTACTCAATAGCACTTTAACCAATACCTGTCACCATAAAACAAAATCGTCAGTCAGTAAATAATAAACATGTGGACATGCAACAGGGTCCAGAACAAATTTAGCCCAGAATCTCTCACACAAAGATTTCCTAATGAGTGAGCTAAGCTCCGTGTGCATGTTGAAGCTGCTCCTCTCACCTCCAACAGTGCAGGCCCCCAGCAGGTTAACGATGTTCACATGGTTACCAAGGTAACTAAGAACCTTCAGCTCCGACATCAGTGCTTCCTTCTCCGTGGAGTGAGCATTAGCTGGGATGACATCATCAGGACTTTTACAAACTCTTACAGTGCCTCATATGTTTCTACAACTCTACAACATGCAGGTGCTGACTGTGTCCAAAATCAGTCCAATATATTGGACTGTTCTAACTGAGTGTGAAATGTATGCATGCTTTATACTCTCTAACTCTCATAAATACATATTATGTAGCAAATATTGTTATCATTCATTTCATAATAATGTGACCAAATAGTCACATACATTGTTGCATTATAATATGCTAACAAAATAATCACCTTGACAGAGCCCTGACACTTTCCATAACCTTACTATATTACAAAGAAATGTTACAAAAAGAAATGGAAATGGCTATTTCCAGTGTCAATAATGAATCTTTCCACTCAATGAACAATGATCTCTTTTTTCTACGAAGAGCACAGTCTTTCACTGCATCACCTTTGATTGATGATCAGTTCTTTTAAGAAAAATTATTATATTATTATTGGCTTGTGTGTGACCTGAGAGGCAACATCTGTTGCAAAAAAAAAAACTTTTAAAAGTGAAAAAGTTAAAAGTTATACATGTATAGGGAATAAAGAATGAATAATATACAATAAGTAGTTTTAGACACAGTTACAGAGGAAAAACATCAACACAAATACAGACACACTTACGTTTGAGCATCTTAACTGCAACAGTTGTAACAGTGTCTGCAGAGCAGAGTCCGTACGCTGTGGCTCTCACTACCTTTCCAAACGCTCCAGAGCCCAGGGTTTTACCTGTGGGAACACATAAACCTTTAGCATTGTACAGTTAATTTAAGGCCTGTTTCAAAACAATTTAAACTCTCTGCATTGAATAATAACTATCTTGTACTGTTTTTACACAAGAAAACTTTTATATTTCAGCGGGAAAATGTCTCCAACTTCTCAGCATGTGAGTGCTGAAATGTGAGTTTAGACATCACAGTGACACAGTGGTTTTCCAAATACCTGGTCATACATGCACACCTTAGCCTTAATCAAGGTGAGTAAACAGAGACTTCAGTCACCTTTTAGAGTTGAGACCTCTAAGTGTGAAAATTACACATTTTAACAAACAATATATAGCCACGCAAAAACATGGTGTCATACCAAAGCGTAGTTTCTGTCGGGGAAACTCCCATTTGGAGTCGTACGGCAGCTGGGTGGGGTCGATGTATATGTAGTTGTTGCCGTGGATACTCTCAATGACCTTCCACTGGATTTGGAACTTTGGCTTCTGTTGAAGTTTGGAGAGAAAAGACAAATTAACACAAATATCACAAAGGGACGCTACGTCAGACTCCTGATATTGTTTATATGTGACGACATGACTGTGTAGCTCACGTGTTTTCTCATCACTCTTCTATTCAACTTTTAGATTACCCCATGCACTTTAGTTGTCAGCCTGTGTCTAGACTATCCCCTGATGATCCCACTGCGAATTCATAAACTAGTTTTTAAGGAGTCTGACTCATCCGATTGCAATAAGAGCGGCACGCTGTGGGGGTACATTAATGGCTAGAGGCATGATCTGGGTGTCAAAAAAGCCTTTAGCTACAGCATGTCTGCCCTCTGAATAGCTAACTGATTCATTTCAAATTCATTAGGACATATTCATATCGATTAAAAAGACATACTTCCACTCTTCTCGGCTGAAAATCATTACCAAATAGAAAAAAACTAGTCTGATCTCAGAAAGATGCTTCTAACTTTAACCATAATCACGATGGTGGCATGAGTCATTAGTAAATAAGAGTGGGCCTTTTGCCAGAAACTGCTGCAGCCATTTATTTCTCTGTAAAGCCGACTATGTATCAGTGCTGGTGGATGCACTTCATTTAACATTCATGTCTGAGAATATTTAAACACATTTTTAAATGAATTTGTAGGATTAATGGCCACAGATTTATGTGATTTATGAGAGATTTATGATCCTACCTTCTCTTAATATTTCTTCATTGCAGTAATGGAAGTGCATTGTATGATTTACTTCCTATCTTACCTGCATGTATTTATAGAGCAGCACCACGAGAATAAGGCTGAGAAAGATGCCAGTGGCCACCATGCCGGTTAGAAGAGGGGTGAAGAGTTTATGGGGGACCACGCGTTCTGAGAGAAAACACACACCAGATTAGTCAGAAACTGTGTAAACCACATTTAAGTATACACAACATTTTGCCTGTAGTTACACCAACACGCACACATACACTAACCCACAGACAATCACACTCCTGTGGCGTTAAGACAGACAGCTGCAGCAGTGGTGTTTGTTTGTGTCGAGGATTAGCGAGTCTATACCATATAATCCCAGCCTGCATAGTCAGCATGCTCTAATCTTTTTCAATCTGCACCCAGTAACCGCACACCTGGCCTCGGCACACACAGGGTCAAGGGGTTTGTGTGTTTCTGCGTCTCTACTATGCATGTGTACTGATTATAATGTCTTAGTGGCGCTGTATATATGAGAAAATGCCATGTCATACCGCTGATGGAGAACAATGTGTAGGCCTCTTCCCCCTCTGTGCTCGCCACACATTCCAGGGTGTGATAGTGCGCATGTTCCTTGCTGCTCACGTTCAGGCGGCTCTCCACCTCGCTCCTACCAAAGGTTGACTCTGTTACCAAGGCTACGTCTGGAGTCTCCCACTGGGTGGCATTGGGCAGGTGTGAGCACCTGTTGAGCATTTACAAAGTTGCTTAAGGTCACATTTTCCTCTCCCAGTTCTAAATCAAATGAAGATTTAACAGTTTTTGTCCCAATATCTTGAGAAAATGGCTTCCCATGATCTTGGGATCATGAGAAATTGACAAATGATCTTTAAAACATTATTCCAGTCACGGCCATTCATGACCTGTGCACCAAACAATGTATAACAATTTATTCAATAAATCAATAAATTGTTTAATCTAGAAAATGTCCTAACAAATTAAATGGCTGCTTTATTTTAGCAGCACTCTGAGTGTTTTAAAATGTTGTGTTGACCAACAGCCAGAATCCAGATGGCTCATTTGTTTGAATGTTAATGAGACTAAGAAATGGCATAAACCTGTTAACCAACTTTATCAGCTCCCATGAGCATCCCCTGTTCTCACTGGAGCTGCCAGACAAAACAACAGAAGATGAGTCATGTTTCGCGAGTAAAAGGATCTGAAGTCACACTGCTGTTCAGTTATAGCTCTTGATATGAGCAGCATAAAACCATTGAGTCCCAAGTTTTGATTACAAAATATGATCATTCATGATGTGAATGACTTGCTGCATTTTTTCTGATCTGTTCTCATGCTGTTTTCAGATCATCTACCAGATCATCTGTCAGTATCTCAAGGTAACAGATTAACATGTCAAATAAAGCAAACACAATCAGACAAACATCTCTCATAAAATCAAATATATTTTAATATAAATATCCTTTAGTCAAACCTTGTGTGGGGCAGCTTACAGAAGTACCAGGTGATTTTAGGGACAGGGTAACCGGAAGCAATACACCGCACCTGTCCATCAATGGGGCCTTCCTGAGCAATGATGACTGGCTTACCTTGTGAAGAAAAAGTTTAACAGATTAAAGGTAAAGACTTGTATTTGTATTTTTAACATACAAAACATATGGACCATATGCTTTAATGGAGCTAAGTTTCGTGTTGTAGTTATATGAAGCAGTGTAATAGGAAGAACTTACTGTTGACATACACGTGGAACGAATGATCGACAGATGCGTCCTCATGACTGGCTGTGAACTTATAGATCCCACCCTCTGAGCCGAGCACCCTCACTAGTCTGAGCTCACTGATGCATCTGATTAAACACATAAATGCACTGTAAATCGCAGGATTGTACATATATGTTGTACTTGCAGATGAAATGCTGGAAACCCACTCTACCTGTACTTGCGGCGGTGGATGGTGATAACATGCTCTGTGGTGTTAAGGATCCTTTTGCCATTATAAAACCAGGACAGGGAGCTGGGTGCAGGATAGGCATCAAATTCCACCCGGAGGCTCAGGCTCTCCCCCTCTTTAACCTCAGCCTGGACCGGACTTGGGCTTCCTAGCATGGTAATGAACCCATGCTCTGGAGGACAACAGAAGTACACGTGGTTGAAGGAAATCCATCTGTATACCTCACACTGGAGTCCACTGGAGTCCAAGTGTTATAGATAAGCAAAATATAACTATATGTATTGCAGCTTTGATTTCAGACATTCTCACCGTCTCAAACAAGAGGTAGCTGTTTGCCTCACTGACATGCTAATTTGCATATTATGCAAATTAAAAAGATCACATGTCCTAAATAAATATTTGCCACCCTCCTGTTCTCAATGGTTCTCAAGTGCTGTTTTCTGTTCGGGCCAACACTGAAAATGTCCATGAACATTGTGATGGAGGGGTGGTGGTCACATGCAGTTGATGTGATGTTGGTTATAATATGCTGTTGTGCCTGTGCTGCACCCATGCATGCGCAACAACCAATAAACCATCACTGACACTCACCCCGGACATCCAGCTGCAAAGCTGTGGCACTGGTGCCTCTTTCGTTGAGGCCAAAGCAGCGATAAGAGCCAGAGTCTGATTGGTTGACAGCTGTGATCAGCAGTGAGATGGCTCTTTGGTAACCACGAGAACCGGACAGGATATGCGAGGTCTGGGACTCATTAGGATGCTGCAGGGGCACCAGGGGCAAAGGTGAGCAATGCAATGCATCAACAGGTGTGACGTCACACAGATCATTTTCAAGTGAGCACATCCTTTCACACTCACAGCTGTGTTTTAATCTTAAAAAGGCAAATTAACATTCAAACTTAACATTCAGATAATCCAGAGCTGTAGGAGGATTTCAAACATGTATTTGTTCATTTCATTTTATCTTCAAAATACCATCTTCAAAATAATATGTGCAATATGTGAGTTGAATGTAAACTTCTGTTCATGTCATTAATAGCCCCAGCTGTCCAGAAATACAAAAAGGATATAAACTGAGAGTCCTCTATCGCAGCTTTACTGATCTGGGAAAAAAAAAAATCCATCTTCTGTCTTAATTGTTGTCAGTCAATGGGTCATTTTCCTTTTTAAAAAGCCAGGCAGAAACAGAAAGTTTCTCAGTTTGACTGAGAGACAGAGGAGAAGCAACTTGTCCTGGAAGTCAATCCCTACATCAATCTCACCGCTGTTGAAGGAAAATCCCACTTAAGACTGAAGTCCGGGTTGACGTTAGTGGAGCTGCAGGTGATCTCAAACTGCTCTCCTTTCCTCAGGATAACACTGCCTTTCTGAGACAGTGTGACCACTGGAGGCACGTCTGGCACTGGATCAAGAGAACAAAAACAACATCATCATAAGTGATAAAATTAATTCACTCATTTACACAAGCACACTGACAAAACACCCCCCTCCCCAACACCTTGATCTTTTCATATTTATTCCCATGAATGAATAAGAGTGAAAGGACACTTAGGTCACAATGTTAGCACTGTTCCCTATTGGTTGCATGTTATTTATGAATCTAAAATGATTCTAACTTATTAAAAACATCGGTCTGAGTGCATGCTAAATATCATGAATCAATTTGCATGTTAACCACATTCCTATCCTGAGACATCTCATCAAAATGCTCCTGAAACTGAATTTGTTGATTTGATACAAACAAGAAAACATGACAAACTTTGTCTTTACCTTATCTTTAACTTAATCTAAAGACACCTAAGGGTGTGTGACTCCTGTTTGTTCAGTGGCACAGAATTCTTCAGTTGACAAATATGCACAGTAATGACAGTGCACACAAGTACAGTATTTGCATATGCCAGCATGTGTATAAACCAGATGATTCATTCCCGACATGAAATCCCAGCTCACGTCACTTGTGGTTGTGTTTGGAGAAGACTGCAGTAATTCTGTTTACCCCAAACACGGCCTTCATGCACTGTTTCAAAGCTTTGTTCAGTATGGGCCTCTAATCCATCTGCTCCTCCCTCTTTCTCGTCTCTTTTCTTTCTCCCTCTCTCCATCAGTAAAAAGGACACTACGTCCGAGCCCCTCCCTGCTCGCCTCTGTTGAGACTTCTTTCCTCTGCAGACCAGACTGAGTGAAAATGCTGATGCAGTGCAGGGACAAATGGAAACATGATCAGTTTCCACTGACGTACACTTTAAATGCCTTTATGGTGCATTTCATATTAATAATATTGATAAAAACTATGAGCTAAACCTCTTTGAACCCAAACACAATAGTTGGAGGAGGCTTTTTCAAATGCACTGGTCTCCACCAGGATGCATTATGGTCTCTTATGGAGATTTGTAGCCATGCTAACAGCTCTAGAAATGGCAACAGTGGTCTCCCCACCACTTTAGAGGAACCTACAGACTTTAGTGATTAAATTTAATTTGTCCAGTACTTCGTTTTATAACCAAACACCAGTGACACTTACAACATTCCCATCAACCTTGCTGCTAATGAGGAGGTCTTAGCTTGCCCACATACAGTAAAATGGTAAACACAGGTATAATATAAAGAAGCATTGTACCTATTTACAATCAGCAAGTTAGCATTGTGGGTATGTTTGCAAACTGACATTAGTATTTGATTAAAACACCACTCTGCAGCCTAATAATACAGCCAGTACGACTGCTTAAGCTCGGTCTTGTTTAATCAATCATAGGTCATCACTATAACAAACTATTTTAGATTTGAACAACTATCCAATACTTTGACTTACTATTTTTCTGCTGAATCTAACTTTATGTGTAATTTTGTTAACATCTGTTCTCAGAAGAAGGTATTAAACACATGTAAGCTGCTTTTTCCTCACATTTTGAACAAGCAGCTATGAGATTGTGGGTAGAGACAGCTTTTTACTCACTTTAAAAAGCTTTGCAGGTTGCTTAAAGACAAATATTGGGACATTTACATTGTGGGTCCCCGTTGACTTTCCCTTTCGCTGACTAATTACTGGGAACAGACACCTTCTTTTAGCCTGAAAACGTCGGGCCCAGGAGGTATAGCTTAACTGTCCTTTTTACTAGCTGGTGACTTTTGTTTTGTCTTTGTATAGCTGTACTTTTCTTACTTTAAATCCTTTCTTTAGAGATTACAGGAGCCCCTCTGTTAGCCCTTTCTTGTCACCAGCTGCACATACTCGATCCCTCTTTTAAGTTTAATTATCACCCAAATGACAGTTCTAGTAAAGCTATGAGACATGCATAGCAATTAAACCCTGGTGTAAAACCCTCTCCCACAGCATATAGATTAAGGAAAGAGAAATATTACAAATTGTCCTTGTCCATCACATCTCTTACTCACCCAGTCGTACATCCACAGTGTATTGGCTCGATGTCACTTTGACTCCACCAAGCTGTCCCACACACACGTAACAACCCTCGTATTCCTTCCTCACATTGCTGATGATGATGCCCCGCTGGAGGTTGCTGCGGTAACTCATCTCACCAAAGGGCAAAGGTTGTCCATCGCAGGTCTCCAAAGCAAGCAGAGTGACCTCAGGATCAGTCACAAGACAGGGGATGGTGCAGTTCTCACCTGAACGCACTAGGATGACGTTCACCATGGTGCGCTGGAAGGCATTCTGAGGGTCTGGGGAGATGGGGGTGGGGGTTGGGGGGTGGATTAATAGATATTATTAGATGAACACTCGTGCAATCCCATGCAAGTCTGCCAATCTTTGAACACTCACCTCTCACATATACATAGATGGAGCTGTGTTCCAGCGTGCTATTGTTGACACACACGTAGCGACCCATGTGGTAAGCCTGTGCTGCTGACACCTTGACATAAACCACTCCACTGTCCTCCACCTCTCCCTCCAGCCTGCGAGCTCTCTCCCTCTGCCACCTTAACCTGGATGGGGTGCCAGACGTTGTGGCATTGTCATGGCAACGTAACTCCAGCTTCCCCCTCTTGGGAACAACTACATGAGGCCCGCTAGGGGAGATGACTGGCTCACACCACGCTGGAACAGAGGACATACAGTAGGGTTGAAGTATGCTGGATCTGGATGCTATTTTCAAAGGGTTCAGTTTGGGTGAAGATACAGCCCAGAAGGAAAAAAACCCCAGCTGCGTTCATTGACACTAATGCTGATGAATTACAGACTGTATAAAGAAAAGCAAGGCAGGGGTGGAAAAGAGCAAACAGCAGAGTGGTAATGCTGCAACCAGAGATTATTTGTAACCACAGATTTGTTTTCACGATGATTAATTGTTTAGTCTATAGGATGTCAGCAAAAAGTGAGATATTCCATCATTTTTCTGGGAATCAAACTGCTTTATTTGGACTGACCAGCACTCGAAAACTTAAATATATTACTACTTTCACTAAAAACCAGTAACAATATATTCTCTCTCTCTCTCTCTCTCTCTCTCTCTCTCTCTCTCTCTCTATATATATATATAAAATAAAATCAACAAAAAACAGTTGCTAATTATTTTTCTTTCGACTGACTGATCAATTAATGGACAAATCATTACAGCTCCACAGGGTAGAGAATGTGATGGTTAAATAGGATGTTGTGATTGGCACAGAGCCCCTTTAGACGGAGTGCTATCAAACCACCATGGCTCAATTGAACAATCAATAATTATGAGCTGTCTACCCGCTGAGTAATCATGCATTAAGGCCCCAAAATCCATACCCTTAAGATGAGTAAACTAGCATTTTACCTCTCAGTTTAGCCCCATCTAATTTTTCTTTTCTTTTTTCCCTTCTTTTGCAGATTTCCACATGATAGGCTCCGTTTCAAGAACAAAATTTTCATGTGACTGTTATGCCCTCGGGCTGAGAACGCAAGGAGGAAAGGCATGTGCACGCAAGGCTCCCCCTTTTCTAAAACATCAATAAGTGTGTTTTGGCAGGCTGCAAGTGCATGTTCTGTAGCTGCTCTGTGTTAGAATTTGCGCTTTGGAGTCGATACGGTGTTATTTGAGTTAGCAAAAGGTTTCATACTAAACCTGAGGCTGTTGCATGACTAAACACAAATCTTTCATCGCAGCGGAGCCAGAGCTGTTAGGATGCTGTGTTAAAAAGATCTTCTTTGTTCCTTCTGCTGCCGTGCAAGAGCGCACAACCTAATCCCTTTTATTTCGGTGGGATAAATAATTAAGCGTCCTCAAATATGCGCGCGCGCGCTCACACACACACACACACACACACACACACCTGTTGACTGCCGGTAAAGCCAACTCAAAAGCATTTCCTACCTACCTCGACACTCAGGAGTTATGCAAATGAGTCCTGATATGATCTGTAAACCTGCGCTGACAGGCTGGGCAGACTGCACCGTTAAACAACACTTTTGGTAAACGTCAACCACGTTTCGCACATGAATACGTTAATTAAGGGCAACAAGACTTCATTTTGTAGCATTAATAAAGCCTGTGACAATAATTTGGAACATAACAACACTTTGGCCACCCTAAAAGACAGACTCCCATAAAAATGCCAGAAAAAAAACGAGGTTTCACAGTAATATCCCAGATACGCGCATAACACATCTCAACTCGTCTGAAAGGCACAGCTTCACGTCCTCGTGAATATGATAAAATTAAATAATAATAAGAAAATGTAACTATTGTGAGTTAAAGACTAAATATTGTCACTATGAAGTCATTGCTGAGAGGACGCACACACCATGTGTCAATATTTAAGCAATGATTTCTGGAAATGCTGGAGCTTTCTTACCTGTTAGTGGCAGCAAAATAAAGCATGAGGCAAAAACAACCCAGTGGCATCTCATGATGAGGCGATTTTTAAGCCTTTTACTCTAGTCCATGCGTTTCAAGTGCGGCAATACCATCCTGAGCTTTGAAAACACACACACCAGATCCCATCCACCGCATTAACACATAGCAGGTCCCTGCACCGTGATGAGCGCACAAACACAATGATCCGGCAGGCTGCGACTCCCTCCGACGGATTTCACTGGAGCTTAAAGATACAGTGCAGCGCCTCTCCTCCCTGCTCTGGATCCGTGCCACTCCTTTCTGTCCCGCATTGGCTGGAGACTGGCCAAGGTGATGAGTCGGTTATTACCGGAGCCATCTTCAACGTTTCTTACACGGTCAACAACCGAACAATGATGTGAAGAAATACTCCAGTATTAGAAGTGCTGATTGATATACAAATACTAAGGAATGACTGCTCTATTCAGTGTGATTAATGTTAGACACAGGCAGACCGGAATTTCCCTGCAGAAACCCGTTCAGTTTCCCAGCTCTGATCAGCATTTATCACATTGATCTCACTTCTTGCGGATTTAATTAAGTTTATAAACGCCAGACCAGCTTGTCTAGCCCCAACACTGCCTACACCCCAGCTATAGTTCTATTATATATATGGCATCAGTTGTAATATCAGCTTTATTTCAGTTTTGGACAGTGAAATGCTTATGGAAGCTTTTTAGAAAGTAGGTGAAAACACGAAAACTGACTTACTTTATTAAATTTATCCAAATTAAACAAGTTAAATAGCCTTTCAATAGCTCAACATACCATACTTTATTTCCCCAAATATTTTTGCCTTTATATCCCTACCATTATTACATATTGTTTGCTGTAAAGCCCAAATATAGAAACTGACCATTAAGACTATACAAGACAGAAATCCGGCAAATCCAACACCTTTGACTTTTCTTTGCTTGGACTCTTGACCTCATTGTTTTTCATTGTGTACAGATCCTTATCAGGTAAGAGTCAGAGCTGGATAAACCTGCATCAGACCCCTGCATCAAAAATTGCACATGCAATATACCATTTCATTGCATACTGGTGCAGCACATAATACCAACCAAATTTGTAAGTGATGAAGAAATCCCTAATGTCAAAGTTGGTAAAGTTGGTACCTGCCAAAACCATATGATGTAACACAGACTGTAATTTTTTTCTTTTTAAATACTTCATAACTAAAAACACTTCAGATGGGCATTTTAAATTCATTCTCTGGTCACAAAGAGGCCATGAGAGGACAGTTAATTTGCTTTATGTGTTGGGCCAATTGTGCATATTTGAGTGTATGTGTTTGCATGGGTTCAGTTTTTGTGTTTGTTTCGTGAGTTATTATGTTCTGATCTGTTTTCTGTGTTTCCTGTTGCTTGGGGGTAATATGTGAGGGGACAGTGGGATCATTGTGGGTTTTTTCTTACACACGTGATACATTTCTGACCCCACTGCATTGCCCCAATGCTGTTTATGCCTTTCTCTGCACATGATGGCAAATGAGGCAGAACAAACCAGAACATAAGCAGAGCTCCACTTTAATTGATTTTTTTTTTATTTCATTAGTGTGTTTTTTAAATATAATTCTCTGGAAAAATGTAAATAGTGATGGTAATAGCGGGGGAACTGTGGGGAAACATCTGCACATACTCACACACTCTTTCTGACCAGGGTTCAGTTTTAGGATGTTTGTCTTCTTGATGTCTATGCAAAGAAGACTAACTGTCTGCTCCTAATCAAAGATAAGTGCAGTCCAGTCACTTGTCCCCTGTCCTTGGCTCAGGTCATTGTTTTAGCAACATTTTTCCAGGGAAATTATGCAAAATAGACCGTTTTGTAGGTGTTGGTTGGAATTCCTTAATTTAAGATATGCACCCTTTTGAGAATGACAATGGTAGAGGAAAGGAAGGAGGGTTTTCAGTGTGAGGCCTGGGGTGACACAGTGTACTAACAGTCCAACCGTGTGCTTGAGAAAGATGTTTTTGCAGGCAGCAATGTATGTCATATTTTAGTACAAAAAGTTTTGGTGTTTCTCACCCAAAATTGGGTCAGCTTCGCAATGTGGTCACATAGCAACTAGGCTAATACACCTTCTCTTGGATGGGAAAATTAATATCACTGTTTGCTAAATGTAATGCTACAGTGGATAGTTTAGCTCAGCACAGAGAGTGGGAAAAGGTGGAAACAGCTATCTGAGCTAAATCCATCTAGACTCACAAATACACAAGTTGAACCTCATTTGTTTAAAAAACCCCCAACATAAATAAATGTAAAAAAGAATAATTTACTGTTTCACGTGCTGTTACACAGTATGTCCTACTGTTTCCTGACTGGGACCAATAACTGCCTGGTAAACTGGTTGCCCAGCAATGCCAGGAAATAATAACCCCTACAGTACAGACAATCATATAAAATAAATATGAATAAATAAATTAATATAAATAACCACACTAACACAGAAAGGACCTATTTCTAAATGTACAATGAAACAGCTTAAATTTAATTTATAATAAACAGACAGACATGAGAGTAGTTTCCATCTTCTCATTAATCCAAAACTGTTGCTTCAGTGACAGATAAATGTTTTTGTAGCCAGCTGGAGACCCTCTGCTGAATAATCTGCATTCACAAAGACAATGGAAACCTGCACCTCAAGGTGTCAAAGTACAATCCACCTGCTCACCAGCCCATAGCCCAGCTGCTCATATGGCCTATGGAGATGTCACTGTGTGTGTATATCCATCAAGATCATCCATATGTCTTACTGTCCACTGAGTTCACAATGTCATTTGAGCAGTTTATATGCCTCTCCCTGTTACATTATTCATTGCTGAGGTGTGCGTCTATAGCAGATCTTGGCTGACTCACTATGACTTGGTGTGTGTGTGTGTGTGTGTGTGTGTGTGTGGACGCGCAGCATGACTCACTCAGTGCTTTTAGACAGATGAGGACAGCGGCCTCGCAGAGGGCAACAGAGGTTTTATACAAGAAAAATAGCCACTTAGATTAGATTACGTAATGAAAAACATTCCTCTCTCTCCTCAGTTCATGTCTCTCCCCCGATCACGTTCTCTTTCACCTTCATCTCCCCACCCCTCCTTCCTCTATTTTAGTGACGCACGCACACACATCTTAACTCAATCACCTACAAATGGAGCTAACTTCACACCCCCAAGCAGATACATATGAACACCTTCCTTACCTGTTCTAACAAAACCACAACAAGAGACCGACAACCCAACATACATACATTTTATATTGGAGACTGTTTCTCCATTTGGTTATGCAGAGCCTTTGGTTGTGCAAAGCCTTTGGCTCTGCATAACCTTTTTTAAGCGATCCAACACTGTTCTCTCTCTGCTGACTGGACATTGTAAACCTGATATCTGTGTCCATTTGTCTACCCTTTCCTTTAATACAGTCAGTGCAGTGGAAAGTTGTTTTTTTCCCAGCCTGTGTGGTTGTTAAGTGTCCATCCATGGTTCAATTGTGGTGTTTCACATATCAATTATGACCCACTGAACAGATCGGACTAAGAGGTGGGTGAAAGAAAAAAATAATAAGGAACACTTCCTTAGAGAAACAAAGTAAAGCCTTAGATTCACTTTGATATAATTTACTTTTATTGAACCCAGTGGAGGAGTTGTTCAACATTTTGTTTTGGTTGCCTGTAACTGCAACTAAAGCAGCCAGTTGTCTATTTTACACTTTGGTTTTTGTAGAGAATAAACAAACAAAATGTAACAGTTGAGATGGATGTTTCCCCCTGTTTTCTGTCTTTGTGCTAAGCTAAGCTAAGCTCAGTTAACTCCTTGCCAGAAAGCAAATATACTAATTTCCCAAGATGTTGAACTTTTGCTTAAAACAGTAACATACCAAAAGTCAATCTGATGTTTTTGGGGAATTGTGCTGAACTATTGTTTGGCCAGGCACATTAACTTCCTGGAGTTCCCTTTGGTTGCCAGGCAACAGTAACGGAGGACTAGTTGTCCTTATTTGTACAGATTAAACAATGGACTGAGCCAGCTGTTACTAGAATAAACCATGGGGATAGAGTTAGCTGTTTTTCCCCTTCAGTTTTTCTGCTAAGCTAAGCTAAGCTAACTGGCTGCTGGCTGTATATTCTCATGAGAGTAGTATCATCTTTCTCATCTAACTCTCTGCCAGAAGGCAAATAAACATATATACAATATTATGAGTTTTCCATGATGCTGTTTTGCATTTAACCTCAAATACATTCTGAAAAGCTCTTAAACACCAGTGTAAAGCAAATTATTTCTAATAACATTTCTTAATTGTACATCTATTTTAAAGACAGTTTCTCCAATCATAGGCTACATTTATTTTCATAACAGATGGATCTTTGTGTTGCAGAACAAAAGAAACTGTTGGGTTAAGCTGTCACGTATGTGGCGTCGTACTGTTGAGATAACCACATGTTTGATCCAATGGGATGATGTGGATTGAAATTGTGCCAGGACACATATCTGAGTAAGCTAATATGAGTGTGTGTAATTACTGATAGCCCAATGATCGCCCTCTGTCTGGATAAACCTGATTAGCATCGACTAGGCTGTAAACTGCCCTAATCCACCGTAAGGAGAGAGGGATGGATGTAGGGAGGGAGGGAGCAAAGACCCGACAAGAGAGAAAGAGATGATACAGAGAGCGAGGGGGAAAGGAATGAGAGAGGGGAAATAAAGACAAACATGATGCAAGAGGATGGAGAGCAGCTCATGGAAAAAGGAATGAAGTGAAGCAGGGTGTTACGTCACAGCAGTTCACTGCCTGAGGGAAAACCAGAGGAACAGCACATGAAACTGTACAGACCGTCTCCTCTTTTCATTTTCATTTTGATCTCATCTTGTCTGGTTCACACCATTACCATTACACAAATGGATTAGTGATTATTGTTTTATAGTATTTAATACTTACTATATTGTTGAAATGAGGCACTTTCTGACAATTTGAATTCTGAAACAATATGTTGAATTATCTCAACATGTCACCTGCATACTGGATAAAATTATGTAAAAATTAACCTCGTTATTACAATACACAGAAAAAAATCAACCATAGAATGAATAACTCCATCTTAAACATAATATATTTTGAGACTCTACTGTTTTACTCAACTGATTGTACTGTTTCATTTATATTTTCTATTGCTTTTCTTTGTCTGCCACAGGCTTCTGAAATGTGCATGTGTGTACAGTGTGTGTAGTTGCTTTTCTGTGCAAAATAGGTATCTCCAATACTCTTCAAAAGCTAAGAAAAACTGCAGCAATTCCTTTTTTTGGAAATCCAGCAGGCTTTTAAATAGATTTACTCTGTTTAAGATGTATGATTGCTCTCTGAGTCCATTATGGAAAACTTAATTAACAAACTAAAATCTCTTAAAGTGATTCTCACTGGACAACAAAAGCCAATAGTGTGCTGTCTGAATCATTATATTAACAGAGTAGTAGTTGAAAAAATGTCTTAAACTATGGTTTCGGCCAGTTAAGTGTGGGGGGACGAGAGAGAGGGATGATTGAATAGACAGATGGAGTAAAAAGCATAAAGTGTCAGAAAAAGGAGCAGAAAATGAGAGAGGCACCATGACCAGAGAGGCAGATTAAGTAAAAGTCAGAGAGGGATAGCAGAGATTGAACAAGAGATCAGGTTGGGGGAGACAGAGTGAATGAAACAAATGCAATTTCCATGATCAGTTTAACTGAGAGGCCATTGGCATCTCTCTCTCTCTCTCCCTCTCTCTCTCGCTCACACACACACACACACACGAAGGCAGCAGAGAAAGAGAGAGAGACTGTACTGTCAACACATGGACGTCCACACAAAAGTTAACACGCATGATGTGATATAGTAGATACCTGTGATACGAACCCTTGTGTGGTTCTCACATAGGGGAAAAAATCAATGTACTCACAAGTATTAAGTTTCCACTGTGTGTGTGTGTGCATGTGCATAACATGCATACTCATGACTGTATGTGCATGTGCACACATGCACATGCACATACAGTCATGTGCATGTGCACACAGTATGTGTGAATGTTGTCCACACCTTTTTATAATCACCACTGTAAGTACGCGATAATAGCTAAAGTGGTGGTGAAGAGACAGGGCGAGAGAATCCACAGATTTCCTCGTCGTTTACTGACAAAGCTAAAGTGGCCTCCATTTAACTGGTCAAAGGCCATAAATGCATTAACAACCCTCTTTGCATTAACAGGGAAACTTCTTGTGCAAACAGAACCACAACAGCAATCATGAGAGTCATTTCGTTGATGATGAACTTGCAGCTGCTGCATAAACTTGTGAAAGAAGGACTTTAAGGGTATCTGCAAGTGAAAACAAAATGAAACTTTTAAACACTTAAACATCTGTTTGTCCCCCAAAAATACTGTCATAGTTAGTATGTTAGCACATGAATGGACAAAGCAAACAAGTGCGGTTATTACTGGTGGGATTTTGTGTGATACCAGAATTTTATGGAATTCGTGGGATTTATTAAAATTCAGTACAGTTTTAAATAGAAATTAAACTGACAATCACTTATAAAGCATTAAACGGATTGACTCCAAGCTTTAAGACCTACTAAGCTGATACATACATGGGTGCACACTTAGGTCACTAGAATTAACTCTTCTCAAAGTTCCTAAGTCTGGATTTGCAACCAAAGGTGACCGTGATTTGCTGTCATAGCTCTTAAAGTACAATTTACAAGCCACTCTTTGTCTATAACTCATCAAAAATAGATGTATTTAAATTGTCCTTCATACTTGATATCTCCTGGAATTATATTATATTTTAATTTACTATGTTGTTTAATTTAATCCTGTTTAATTTGCCATTATATAATTTATTAGTGTCTGTCTGGCAGGTTTTAAAGTTAGAGAAATGCAATAAAACAATATAATTAAAAGTTATATATTATGTAATGGGAATCTTTTCTCTTTGCCAGTAATGGCCTGCTTTGCATCCACACAGCAGTAGTTATAGAGTCACTGCATAAAGATTATTACACCTTGTAGCTGCTCAGTAAATCCAACAACCACAGTCTCAATGCTGCTGCTGAAGCAGTTATTGGTGGAGTGTCGTCCTGGCAGCCCCACAATTAAACCCTGCAACTTTTCACTCGCAACCATACCACTCCAAGTCTCTGTGTAATATTTAACAATTTCACATTATCACATATATCTGCATATTATGGCCAAAAGTATGTGGACACAACCATGCACAAACTATAGTTTTCACTTTGTCTGATCCTGTTTGTTAAAGTTTGTGGTAGTTCAACTGTAGGCACATGTTAATACACAGCATACTGCAATATTTTTCATGGTAGTATGGTCTCATATCTGTGGCAGCAGTTTAGGGAAGTCGATTTCATTGCCTCTGTGCACATATGAGATAAGTTTAAACTTGAAATGTTCTACTACTGAGCTGTTTCAATTTAAAAAATGGTAATGTACATGTCTCTGTTTTGCATCTAGGGAAAAGATCTGAAATTGAAATCTGCCTATGCTATGGGGTTTTTCTTGTGGAAAATGGGTTCTATGGATTTGATCCATAAACTCAGTGAAGCCATGAGGGTAGTGGCCCTTTAAGCAATTGCTTACTTTGTCCACTTGGTAATTCACTCTTGCTCTTGGTTGAGTGGGGGAAAATGCAGCCAGTTCATCTCAAAGTGTCATGGAAAGCCTTTACAGAAGAGTGGAGGCTTCTGAAGAAGCATATCAATTCTCATTGTTATTAAATGACATGTTCAATATTTGCAGTGTAATGTAAGATGTACTCACAGTTTTGTTCATTTTTACAATTGAAGGTTATTTTTCTGGATCATCAGACAGAGGCCCAGAGGCCCAAAAGGTCAGGAGTCTCCTAAGTCTCCATGTCATATGACTACTACGAAGACAAACATGTCTTGTGGGGGAGTCAAGGGCTAAGCACAGTCTTAGGTACCTGTACTTGGAGTATTTCCATTTTATTAACCTTTACACGTGGACTCCAATATACTGCTACAGCTGCTACTACTGCTGCTAATAGTAATGGTAGTAAAACTAAGAAGACTACTTTACTTTTAGTTTTGGCACCTACAGCATATACTGATAGAAATACTTGCACTAACATTTTGATGTGCCCGATTTTACCAACAAAGCATCAATCATCAGTCAGTGGTATTGCTATTTTTTCTTGAGTAAAAAACAACAAAGGACCTTTTCCATCACTGCTATACATTAATGCAATCAAAAAGGCAGAGCAAGTCTGTATAATCAATGGTGCAGGGAATGGATGAGGGAGAGTGTTTGCTGTGTGTCAGATTTAATGTAAAAAGAAAAAGTCAAAATAAAAACCTCAGTATGGACATATGTGGGGAGAAAAAGCATCAGCTGGACTGGCAAGAGTAGCACTCTTGCCTTATGCACAAGGGTTACACTGGGCCCTAGAATGTCCCACGCTGCTGATTGTGCTGCTATCCAGGCTGCCAGACCCTGCAGACAGGAGAAAGAAAGAATCCATTATGATACCCCTTGTGAATTATGTCTGGGGTCGTGGGACAGGAGGAATCTGTGGACAGGGCCACACTGTATGAGTAGCACACAGTATACAAAAGTAATTACAATCAATACTAACATTAGAACAGAGGTTATACTGTTAATACAGACTTGATAACTGCATGGACGACAAGCACCTCCTTCATGCAGCGTCCTATGTCCTGTCCGAAAGGGGGCGCTGTGTTTTGTGCACTGACACGTGAACCTTAGCGGGACGCCAACAATCACTTCCGGGTTTTCACACTAAGTCGCGGAGGTTGGAGATGAATCTATGAAGGCATAATTTTTGTGCTCAACCTCGTTTTCCTGGCGAAGGGAGAAGTTGCACTCGTTTTTCCACACTCAGACGATTTCGTTAAAGGTTGTTTTCGCGAAGCTGCTGCTGGTGGGTTAAGCGCTCCGTGTTAGCTGAACATGTCTGCGGAGGAAGCGGACAAAACAACCACCACTGATGCCAGCGCCGGAGATGAGGAGGAGGAATGGCTGTATGGAGGTAAAATAAGACAACTGCTGTTTGTAAACACAACCGTCTCCACAGTCAGATATACGTAAAAGCGTACGTGCTGCTCTGATACGTTAATAAACTACTAACCACCATCAACAACAGCTGTCTGCTATGACGGGAGACTAGCCAACGTTAGACAGTTAGCCTGGAAGCTAAGCTAGCAGCGCCTGTTTGGTTTGCATTTGAAGGCCTTTTGCAGCCTCAACTTAAGAAACATGTGCTTAAAGATGCCGCAGTGACAGTGAATTTAGTATTCAGCCTTAGGATGTGGCAGAAGCTCCCTCTGTCGTTCTCTGGTGGATTTTGTGCCTGAAGTTTGACAGGAATACCAAATGAATGGCCTCCAGGATTAGCTAGAACTGTTGTAAACGTTCAACTGTTTTTTCTTTTTCGTCTGTCAGATGAGTCTGAGAGCAAAGATGAGGACGAAGAAGCAAAACTGAATGCTGCAGTCAGGTATTTAACATCTGTATTCACGCGCATAGATACCATGGGCTTGTGTATGTGACTGAATAAATAATCAAAGACACCATCTATAGGTGGAGGTGCTGTAGAAAATCCACAGCACAAAGAGAAAATATATTAAAAACCTTGTCACATCTATTGGTTACAAAGAAAGATGCAAAGATGGACTGTTCCAATCTATGCTTTGGAAATACAGATTATAGCTGTACAGACTAATACACCCACAATCTAATGTAATCCAGTACAGCAGCTCTGCCATGAAATCTGCTTTAATGAAGGTTGTAATTTTTTACTTTTTGTTGACACAGTCAGAAAGGCAATAATTATACTTTAACTGTGGATATATTTAAAAATATGTGGTCTCTGGCACACCCTGCCCTGGTGCTACCCCTCATCTAAACCTTCTAAAGTGGTGTAACTTTATATATAATACATGAAAACATGTCTCTTCAGTCTCTTGTTTATGTGCTACATGTGTGAAAGGGCAACTTTTTATCTGAGTGTGCAGACATTATTCATACAAGAAAACAGCTCAGGTCCAATATTTTGTTTGAAAATATATCAAACCAAACCATAAAAGGTCTATTGGCCAACCTCGGCCCCTCTTTCTTATTTTCATTTTTCTACTTTATCGTTATATTTTGATTAATGCTTCATCTACTGTACAGTGCACCTGCTGATCTGTCAACAGAGGATGCCGCTGCACACACAACAGGGAATGGTGTGGCCTCTGAGGTGGGTCGCTTACATTCACACAGTCCTGCATTCCTCTCAGTTTTCCTCTCAGCGCTTGTGTCTCACCTCTCTTTCTCATGGTCTGTCAGGCTACAGGTGAAGCTGCAGGTGAGGATGTTGACAGCGACAGCGACAGTGATGACGACGATGATGATGTCCGCGTCACCATTGGAGATATAAAAACTGGAGCACCGCAATACACGTAGGTTTAAGCCAAAGTGTGACCAGTTTAATTAGGCTACAATTCAAATAGAGTCAATGTACTGACTGACTCTTCCTATTCTTTAATTGTGCTTGTTATTGTATGTGGTGTATGTGACATGTTTAATAAAGAGTAAACCATCTGATAAATGAGTGACAGGTTTAAATTATTCTTTTTTCCTGTCCCAGACCTTATGGAGCTCCGCCTGTGAATCTAAACATAAAGACAACAGGCTCCAGGCCTTATGGACAAGGTTTCACTCTCTATTCTTGAACCTCCTTGTTCTTTTCAGTACTATTTTGCTTAAATGTAGATATGATACGCAAGCAGTATTAAATAGTTTGTGTAATGTTGTGTTTTCATCAGCCACCAAGCTGAAAGGAGTGGATCTGGATGCTCCGGGGAGCATTAACGGGGTTGCAGTGCTGGAGGTGGAGATGGAGTCCTTTGAGGAAAAGCCCTGGAGGAAGCCAGGTCTGTGTGTGTGTGTGTGTGTGTGTGTGCGCGCGTGTGTGCGCGCGCGTGCGACAAATAAAACTGTCAAAATGTAGAACTGTTTCTTTAGGCATGTGCAGTGTTTCACAAGTGTTTTGTGTGTGTGTGTGTGTGTGTGTGTGTGTGTGTGTGTGTGTGTGTAGGAGCGGATCTGTCAGACTACTTTAACTATGGCTTCAATGAAGACACATGGAAGGCTTACTGTGAAAAACAGAAGAGGCTGCGCATGGGCTTGGAGGTCTCTACTGTCGGCTCAGTAACGAGCAAGATTACTGTGAGACACCGGCACTTTCTCTGTCCTTGTTTGTTATTCCTCTACATTTCACCACCTGTCCGATTTCCTCAGAGGGCTCACCACACAGCTGGAATTAGGGCAGTTTGCCAACTTCCTGAATATAAATTTAGGTCTCTCACTCTCAATGCCTTTTCAGTCAGTCAGAGGAAGAATAGCAAATGTAAATAATCTCTTTTCATACATGTACATCATTTATACACAAATTGTTATGAAAAGACTGTCATGAATATGGCCTGATTATCTCCACTATGAATAACAAAAGAAATAAATTAATATTTTTTTCATAAATTTCCTTTTTTTAGGTTCAGCAAGGCAGAACAGGCAATGAGAAAGACTTGTCCAGTTTGCCCATTCACACCTCCAAACCAGACTTCACATCTCCAGTCAGCCTGTACAAGTCTGCCGTCACTCAGATCACCAGGTAACACGTGCTTCAATCTTTGCTTGTTAAGATATCTGATAATGAAATATAGATATGATATATAGCAGTTCCCCCTAAAAGTGGTGTGTGTGTGTGTGTGTGTGGAAAAGTAGATGTGATTACACTGAGTGTATTCTCAGGAAATATTAAAAAAATACAACATGCCAACAAGGGAAAAGTTTTTTGCACTTTGCTCAGGTGGAGAAGTTGGAAAAGATAAATCATGACATAAACCTAAAGCATGTGGAGCAACTTCTGCGCCACTGTAGAGACTAAAACATGTGGTAGATGAAAACATTACGTGTGTGTGGAGTGATTAGGACACTGTAGCAAAGTGATAAATAAAACAAGCAGGATGATCTCTTTGGCAGTAATCGTATATTTTGAAGAAAACATTTTTTGCCTTAAGGTATTAAGGTAGTCTTTTCATTCATACACCATCTTGGCTCCCACACCGACACCTGCAGTTTTCCTGTGTCCCTGTGGTTAAAATAGGCCACCATCCCATGGGCTGTATGTGAGTGTTTGTGTGTTTTAGGGCCAATGTTGCTCTCATCTCCTTTACCCCTGTCCTTTGTTTCAAAATGGTAGGATCTCTCCCCCTCAGTGGACTGGCCCTCCTGTTCAGGACATGTCCTATTATACGTAAGTGGGCATGGCCTTGTTGCTACAAGGTTAAATGGGCCTGATGGGGAAATGTGTACTTGTTAAAATGAGGAGGGGCCTGGCGTTTTTCTTGACCATGAAACGTGACCACAGAAAAACTCCCGGCACTACTTCCAAGGCCCCAAAGATTCTTTCTGCCCATGTTTCTGACTTTTGGGGTGCTTGGTGTGGATGTGTCATAACATAGAAAGTTAACATAAGCCTGAGTTTCAGAAACAGAGAAGGAAAGAGAGACCAGAATATCATCATGTTAGCTCAATCTGATTCCACTGCTCATTGTCGTGGTTGCCCATTGATAATGATAAGAATTGCTTTGCTCGAATTAAACAATCATTTTTTTAGTGAGTAGACAGGGCAATAATACTTAATGTCTGAATTTTATTTCTTTCTATTTACATGAGTTACAGTCGTGACAGGAGCGTCCAAGCTCGAAAACAGTGTCATCATTTCATATTTTGTCCACCAGAGAGTTCTGACAAGTGGATTTCTTATGTTGTAAAATGCTTCACTCAATGTTTATAGTGGTTATCAAGATCGTTTATGATGTGTTTTTTTTTTTTAATAAACACTGAAATAAATAAGGCTAAGTATCAGTATTTAAATCCAGTATGAGTCAGGCTGTAGTTGGCATAATGGTTGTCAAAGTGTGTTGTCTGCAACATTCATGTGACTTACTACTACTCTTTTTTTACGACTCTTTTACTACTCAGATTTTTTTAAAAGTGATGTACATGTAAATGTTTCAGCTACAGCCAAGTCACTGTAATTGTAAGAGAAACACATCTAAAATGTCAATAAAATACTATTTCTGACAAAAAAATATTTATTTGAGGTTTAGAAAGCGTGAAGAAGACAGACATTGGTCGGTATCTGTCCTCTGTCCTCTCCCCGTCTGTTGCCTGCAGGCACAGCTGGTAAACAGAGGAGGAGGATCGTCTCTGCCAGCAGTGAAGTTAACTAGAATTTGCCCAAGTTTAAAATTTGCTGTAAACTAAGGCAACAGTTAGTCTACATACAGATAGCGTTTCTTGTAGCTTGTTTGTAACAAATTGGTATTAGCTAAGCTATCATGCTTTGCTTGTGCAAAACACAGCGCTGGTGGATTAAAGAATGCTGACGAAGCAGATTGAAATATCACATTTCTACATATTAACATGCTTATCCTTTTTGGACAAATGTATAGATAAAAATATTGGTTTTTACTTGCAAAGGTTTAGTAGCACCTGCAGTAACGAAGCCCAGCCCTGACACAGAGAGCTGCAGAGGATGCTGCAGCGATAAAATGAATTACACCAAAAATGACAGATGAAAGAGCTGGAAATGTTGGAAGTTATCAGCACTCCAGTTTTTAATAATTTAGCCATGGTGCCTGTCTAACGCTGGGTTTCAGTACCCATCCTTTGATATGTAGATTATGTATATTTCTGGGTGTGTTAACTTATCTGATGTGTGGACGTAGGTGGTGTGTATGGGAGTGTGTCACTTGTTTTGAATACTGCTCAGTGTCCTTGTTTTTATTTTTTACATTCTTTTCCCAGGAAGACGAGCGGTACGATAGACGTCATTGGTGGACAGACTGCCACCATCAGCAGGGTTGAAGGGCGACGCAGACACAATTTAGATGGCAACAATATCCAGGTACAGAGACGCAGCACAGTCAGGGGGATGCTGGACTACAGATGAAAAGAGACGGAGAGACAGCGCTGAGTGTGTGTTTCTCTGGTCTGTGTGTTGTTGTGCAGGTGATCGCTGAACAGTCAGACGCTGAGCCGACTCCAGCGAAAATACCCACCTTCTTCCCTCCTGGATCGCTTCCTCCAAACATACCCCCACCTCCTTTCCTCCCTCCGCCACCCAACGTCAGTGCTGCACCCCCACTCATCCCTCCGCCCAGTAAGTTCATCATCCCTTGTGTTTCTCCAGACACGTCCTAGTCAATATTTGTCCTTGTTTAATATTTACAGTGGGCTTATCTTCTTTTTCTCCACTGTAGGGTTGCCCATTACTGTCCCTCCTCCTGGTTTTCCTCCTCCACCTAGTGGCCCCCCTCCTGCTATCATCCCCACCATGGATAGGTAACACACACGTCAACAAATGTACACACACACTCTAAAGGCCTCACTTTAATCACACAATGGCAGCAACTACTATTTTAGGCAGATATAGCAGATACTAATGCTGTGACTGTTTCATGAAATTGATGCTAATTCATTACTTTTTGTATATGTAACAAAAAATACATGTTTAGACGGTAATCTTCGTGTTTTAAAAAAAATATAATCACCTGTCTGTAATGGTCGGTGTGACCCTGACATGATCACTAAGCAGTTTCTTCTCTAATTTGTTTAGACAAACTAATAATTTAATAGAAAATGAATGGCTGCATTAATGTAAGTTCAAATATTTGTGGTTGGTTCATGTCTATAATATAATGCATTGTGACACAGTGAAACTGTATTGAAAGTACTGTACTGTTGCTGGTGTATGATGACAGGTCGTTTTCAGACAGGAGGTCAGACACAGGAACGGTGAACAGCACCCAGTCAGTTTTTAAAATATATCACGCTGTGCACACTCCCGATCATAAAATCAGAGAAGTGAAGACACCATTGTACTTGGTAGTTTCCTTACCTGATGTCAATTAAACCAAATCTGAGCATGTTGAAAAGTCTGGCAGGCAAAATGCATCACTGCTTCTGCTTCTGTTTCCACAGTGGCCACACTGGAGGTTACGACGGACGCTCTGTCCCTCCATACCCGTTCCCTCAAGGTAGGGGATGTATCAGCGCTGTCTGTTCAGTCTGTTAACAGAAGTGTGTGAATATATATGAACTGAATGTGTTTAAAACTGTGCAAGAGAGGATGTTCTCACAGATTAAAACAGTTTCTTAGTTTCCATATAGTTTGTTTTATCACCTGTTTGTTTGATCATCTGACAGATTGATGAGTCTCATAAAGTCTCATTTGCAGGAAATATTTAAACACTAAGTAAAAAAGTATTTGGCGCCCCTCGCCTTGACCATTTGCAGGTGCGTACCCGCCACCCATGGGGGGAAGTGTGCCTCCTCCTTGGCCGCCCATGATGGACAACTCTAAGCCTTGGGACTACTATTCCCGTCGAGACGATAAGAGAGACAAAGAAAGAGAGAGACCCCGAGAAAGGACACATGAGCGTGAGAGAGAGCGGGAGCACAGCCCTTCGGCTATGAGCTACACCAGGTGTGACGGCAGAAAAACACAGATACAGTCACACAAACACACTCATATATTTCACATGCTTGTGGATCAGTAGAATAGCACTACAATATATAAATTGATGAACAATGTTTTTAGTAAGCAGAAATCATTGTACTGACTATTCCTAAAATCTGTAATCTGTAACAAATAGGATTTAGTTCACGCACTCAGCCACATACACACTAATAAAATATTTGTTAATTTACTTTTACCAATTTAAAGATGCATTTTGGGTATGCACGCAAACACAACATAATAAAATGAAACTATTTGTTCTGCCATAGTGACGAGGAGCGCTATCGTTACCGTGAGTATCAGGATCGCAGTTATGGAGAGCGACATCGTGACCGATCAAGTCGAGAGAAGGAGGAAAGGCACAGAGAGCGGCGGCACCGAGAGAAAGACGAGGGACGTCACAAGTCCTCTCGCAGGTACATACACACACACGCGATACTGATTTGCTAAACCCTCATCTGAAAAAAGGGGATCTGAAGAAAGAGTGATGATACTCTGCATGTGAATAGGATAAAGGGTAAAAAAACCTGTGTCTGCTTGCACATCCACTTTGAAGTATTTCACTGCTGAGTAAAAGTTGTTCCTAGATGCCATTTGATTAAATGCTACTGTTAGCAGGTCTGTCCTGCTCTTGAATGGAGCAGGACTTAGGGAGGTTCAAACTCCAGAGGCTCCAACCTCTGTTACCTGAGATAACATTACGTTGGCCAAGCAAGCACATTAGGTAGTACTGATCCATACATTTTTTACTCTTCTAACTGTAAATGTGAGAATCTACTGTCTGATTTTAAATGTTTTCTTGTCATCCATATAGCAGTTTTATACAGGGACGAGTCTGTGTCTTCATTTCCAAGTCTCTTACATTATCAGCAGGCAAGGATATCGACTGTTTGCCTGTTATCATAAGCCTCAGTCTTTTAGTGTGATATCATGTATGTAGCCTAAACGTGCAAATTTAAAAACCTTTTTTATACATAATATTCAAGCAATCAAGCAAATCAGCTGGAAATATCTAAAAAATTAGCTGCAGTCAAAGTGTCCAAGTGTTTAAGCTAATATTAGCCTGATTAGCTCAGTAGCTATAGTTTATTTACAGTGTGCTAGTGATACGTGCAAAAGCCAGTTTCTTGTTTCTAGTCGGTGAAATGAGAAGCAGCCTTTGTCTTCTTCTGAAACCAAGTTCCCATTGTGTAATAATACTTCTCAGAATTCTGGTGCATATGTGCTGCTGGACAAGCACCACGCTGCCTCTGTCTCTGCTGTTCAGCTTGAGCTTTTGTCTCCATTTCACATCACCTTTTTATTCCTTCACCCATTGATTTTGTCTCTTTTTATCCCTCTTCTCCATCCTTACCTTTCATCGCCCTTCCCTCACTGCCCTTTCCTCTACCTTGTGAATCTCCCACCTCGTCACCTCTGCTGCCTTCTCTATGCTTCCCCCTGTCTCCTTCCATTAGCAGCAGCAGCAGGAGGAGGCACGACAGCGAGGAGGGTGACAGCCACCGGAGGCACAAACACAAGAAGAGCAAGAGGAGCAAGGAGGGCAAAGAGGCCAGTGAGGAGATGAGCGCAGACCAAGAGAACCAGGAGGCCATGGAGTAGTGATCACCACCTCCACCACTTTCCTGTCCCTCTGTCTGTCCCTCCATGTCTCTCGCCACCAAGACGAGAAAGAAACAACAAAGATGAGCACAGACCAAGAAAACCAGGACCAGTGATCGATGCGTCCTGTCACTCCCCTCTCCATCAATCTCAATTCTTCATCCTGCCGTCGTTCATCCTCACCATCACTTTAGACGGCGAATGGATGGAGTGGAGGAGGTGGTGAAGGAGTGATGGTGGTCCTTTTTACTTCATCTGTGTTTCCATCACTGGCTGACATCAGACAGGGCATCAATCTGTCTTTAACCCCCTCCTCACTCTCTCTCTGCCCAGCTCCCCAGCCCTCCTCTCAGAGCGCTGCTGTAACAATGAGCTCATGCTCTTCACTGTATAGTCAGGACCATCAGCAGATTTTGCTCTTTTTCTGTCATTTGTTTGTTTGTTGTCCTTTTGTTCTGTATGAAGACATCTATAGAGAGCGCTCAGTTTGATAAGTTCAATTAAAAAAACCCACTTTTGATAAGATGTTTTGATGATGTGATTTATTTTTTTTAATTTAGTAAAAATAGTCTTCACATATATTAGGTTCCTAGTAGTGATTCATATTAATGTTATCTTTAAAAGCAAGTTAATAAAATCATTTTGAATGAGGAAATTGAACTTGTTTAGTAAAACAAAATCCCTCAAAAAGGCATTTATACATATTTTATTCCACTGAATTTAGCCTCAAAAGAAATATTTTGATGAGAGACTGATGAGACATGATCCATCTAAGAATGAAAGATGTATTTTCTTACATGCAGCAGGGGTTACAAGTACAGGAGGACAAAGTTCAAGCGAACTTAATTTTTCTGATTTTAAATCACTGCAAAACAAAAATGGTTCGAAGCATTCATGTTTGATTTAGTTTCCGTAGTTAGGATGTGTGTCCAATCAAGTGAGCACTTTGTAAAATATTGATTTGTTATTTATTTAACTATCCAACAGTCTACAAAGTGGTTAAGAACAGCTCCACATCAACCAGCTGCAACATAAACATGCTGTCATGTATTAACTTTTTTTGTACTGATTGCATGTGCGATAAGAGAGGATTATCAGAGAGACTTAACATACATTTAGCCAGTGTAATGAGCATAACAGCCTCCACTGTTACATATAATGGGATCGAGATTCCAACAATTTCTCGATTGGGTCAAAGGTTGCCCCCTCTCTCCCCCCCTGGGCTGTTTGGTTTTGTTACATCAGCTCACAGAATATATGCTGCTGAGATACATGCAGGGGCAAGTCTGTTGATAAAAGGTCTATAGCAGCCAGTGGAGAAATCTGCCTGAAGGCAAAGTAAAGGTAGAGTGTGGAGGACAAACTGAAAGGCTTATACAAGAAGAACGGTGTGAGAAAATGAGGATGAAGTCTGCTGCTGCTGTTGTGTTGCTGAGCCTTGTCTTGCAGGGACATGCTGCTCCTCTGAGCAGCTGTGATGCTCTGGTGAAGCCAATAACGATCAGCAAAGAAGACGTAAGTGCACGTCTGTTTTACATTGCATCTACAGTAAAGAAGTTACTAAGCAGCTATATTTGGTTTCAGCCGGGATGAATGATTTCATCTGTTTAAAAAGTCTTGTTGAGATAGACAGCTGTTCCTTAGCAACACAAGTGACATCTATGGTTTCGCCATCTGTAGTAAAATTATACATATTCACACTGTCAGTAGTCAGCAGAGATGCACAACCTCTGCTGACTACTGTTTTCAGACAGAACACTGCATCTTATAATCCTTTTAAAGAAAAAGATGTAAAACTCAAACCTTAACTTTCACAGTTACAGATCTTTAATACTGATTAATCACAGGAAACACAAGATTACAGCTGTTGAAAACCTACAAGACTCTGCATTTCCAAATTTTGCTGGATGCGTAAAATTTCTTGTGTACATGTGTCATGGTGTGTCTTTGTTTTGGCCTGTGACTTACTTTTTAGGTCCAACAAATTTCCCGGGCTCCGCAAATGAAAAGTTGAAAAGGCAAACCACTTCAAGTAATCTTTTGTTTTGCGGTTCCTTCATTTCTAATTTCTAATTATTTTCCAGTGATCTTTCCTGGAAAGCACTATGCAATAAGGTCAAAACTATAAAAAACAGGAATATCCTTCAAACACAGCTCGCTATTTAATTTTTTTTAATTTTGAACTTTATTCTTTTTTTTTTATGCCTGCCTTCAGACAAATATCACATTTATTAGGCCTGCATGGACTGACTAAAACTATGTTAAGTTTTGCATATAATTGAAATTATTATTAACACTGTCTCTATTTTACCCACATTGAGAACAAAAATTTTTTTTAAAAGTTATCTGGACATTATTACATCTAGACCTAAAATTACAGTTCTTTAAATCAAAGCCTCGCTAAAATTTCAATATGGCATCATTTGGTGATTTTGTGCATCTCACGTCTAAAGCACCAAATTTATATTACAACACTGATGCTGTATTTTTAACATCACTTGATATATCAAATCAACTCCCATGAGCCCACAAGAGGTCCCAACCAGAAAGTTTAGTAACACATGACACATGTTCTGTGTGCTCCAGATGTTGGGGAAGTGGCTGTACATCGGAGGGAGCTCGGACCTCCCAGGAAGCCGCTCTCTGGGCTATCTGTTGACAGGTGTCTGGCTCAAAATCACTGCCACCAACCAGAGCAACGTCCTCAATCTCATCCAGACTCAGAGAGTGTAAATCCCCAACTGCACCATCTCACTGCAGTAGCTAAGGCTATGCATTTCTTCTGTTAGAGGGAAAATCAAATTGAAATGATCTATCATGATGGTTTCACTTTGGACCACAGGGCAACACAGAGCTGCAAGCAGTTGACAGAGCTCTAGTTTCAATTCAGTATTTTTGCACCTTTATGTTCTGTGTTTGCATTGTGTACATGTACTGCATACGTGATTATGAGAACTTCCACAACTGGCAATGAGTGAACGAAGCACAAACGCATTATGAGCTTAGAAGTGAACTTACTAGCAAATACTTGCTCATGTTGAGTAGACAGTGAGCAACATTATCATTTATCTGGAGTCATGTCTTTGGCAACCAGGTTAATGTTTGGAATGAAGGAAACAGTAAAATATTGTTTCATAAAACCAAAACAAGCTCAAAGGGAACACATTTTATATACTCAGACTCATTTGATGTATGTATGATGATGTAAAAATGTTGAATATAACAGCTTTAAGTAACTAAAGTAAGTTTAAAACATGGCGTTAAGTCATTTCTGTACAGCTGCTTCATTCTGCCATGACTTTATGTTCTAATGCACCCTTTGTTTTTTTCTTCACAGATATCACCATTGCTCCAGCTTAACATACAATGTGACCTTTGAAAACAGCACATTGTTAATTGGTGAGTTAAGAAGAGCTAGAGAGATTCTTTAGAGTGGGGAACCTGCATTCACACCTTCACACATAAGTTTGTGTGTGTGTGTGTGTGTGTTTTTCACAGAGCAACCTCTCTACGTTAAGGAGGTTTACTTAGCGAGTGACTGCTCCGACTGTCTGGTGGTCTATGAAGAAATTATATCTGGCAAAGACACCTTCACCAGCCTTCTGCTGTTTAGTAAGAAATAAACAAGAACAACATATGATGAAACATCAGTAGACTGCCTGCAATCTACTCTGTTTAAGAAAGTTATGTTTAAGTTAGGTTTCCCATTTTCTGTAGTCGTTTTGTTGAAGTGTCTTGTTTTTGCAATCAACTCCAGAGATTTTTTTCCTGTCTCCAGGCAGGAGGAAGAGTGTCTCACCTGCTGATGTGGAGATGCTCAAGAAACAAGCTGAATGTCTGCAGATGCCGTCACCCATAATGACAAACGGAAACTATGGTGAGAATTTTAACAAATCTTTCTCCACTTACTGTACTTGTATAATGTCTAACAGCTCTGTTTGCTTATTGACTTATTCTTAATGTGTATACACGCAGAAATTTGCCCAGACAACATCACGCCCTCCAACGGGCTCAGTGCCCTCAACTCCTTATTAGAGGCTAAGATGGGACATCGGGTTGCAAGACTCCTGGATAATCTTTTTGATTTTTTTGTGAATTGATTTATATTTAGTTTTCTATGTAGAGTTTGTTTTTTCCTCATATTCATAGGTAATTTAGAAAACTTAATAAAATTGAGACATACTGCCGTTTTCTCATTATTTTAATGGGTGGTGTAGGGTGTCATCACAATTTCCATATTTTTTGCTGCATTTATTCAGTTTTCTGCCATCACTATTTGGCTAGTTTTATCTCAACATTTGACATTTTTACTGGAAGCAAAGCTGAAACTAAGATAACAGTGTGGAATAAATAACAAAAACACAACAAAAGTTAATGTAACATATTAGAATCAATTTACTGGATTTAAATCATTAACCATTTCAATAACTAGGAATCTGCAAACTCAGAGGTATAGACTTTTTGTTAAGTACACAAAAGTAAAAGACAATTTACACTTATTTTATCAAGCTTACTCATAATGTTTTATTAGCAACATATTAGCTTAAGATGGCTACTGTATAGCTTAGTTAGCAGTAAACTAATAGCAAAAAACAAAAATACACTAAGTCAACAATTAAAAAAAACATTAGACGTATGCAGCAATAATCTTATAAACACACAAAGCAGAAAAACAAACTGCTAACAGATAATGCTTGATTTGGGGCATAGATCAGACAGAGGTCAGGGGTGGACTGCTGTTAAAACTGTGTTGATATAGCAACATGAAACAAACTGCTGGTGGCAGAATAAAAACACAACACAAAATAGATATAAATGGATAATAATATATGCAAAAAACAAAACAAAAAAAAGTGCAAAACAAAAAAACTGAATTGAGCCAAAACAATGAAGCTGTGGCCAGTATGGCCAAAACAATACTAGCTAAAAGACCCTAAACTGTCTACAGAGCTGAGGAGACCTCCAGAGTTGTCACTATGAATATCCCCTTTTACATAAACAAAGATCATCTGATTCAATGGCGGTATAAATACGGATTGCTTAATGCCAGCATTAAAGCAGCTGTTTAGCTATAGAAAGCTAATTATTAGAAGAGATGGAACTCTGGAGCGCCGAGGCACCTCCGTGCTGACACTGACTTGGGTTAAAACCTGTTATCAACAAGCACTTTCTTCAAAATTCACAATTGTTAAAGCACACTGTCCTGCATCAACACTTCAGCCATGTTCCAATTTTATGTCTTGTGTAATTATAATCAATAAGTTTCACTTTGTGCACCTCTCAGCCTTGCAACACAAATGTAAACAAAGGAGGACTCCTTGTGGGATGAGCCTCTGAGCATTAGTGGGATGAGCCTCTGAACTTCAGTGCACCAATATTAGCTTGGGACACATTCAACTTCAAGCTACAAACACTGAAATAAACGATTTAGGTTCTTTGTGTGAGTGGATGTGAAGAGCCATGTTTGTGTTAATTCATGTTGCCGTGACCATGCTTAGTGTGCTGGCTGGGGCACGCTCAGCACCTGTGACCAGCTGTGAGAATCTAGTCAAACCAATCGAAATCCAAGGAAGAGACCAGGTAAGACACCTGCATGTGACTGGTGACCTGTCGTCTCACACTCTCACTCTTTCTATGTTGGATATTTGTTTTCTTTATATTCCTTTAAAGTGACAACTTGTCATCTAATGCAACTCATCTGTTTCAGCTTATAGGCAGGTGGACCTACTTAGCAGAGAGCACAAACATCTCAGGCTCCAGATTGCTGACAAAGATGTTTGTGGAGACTGCTTGGGCAAAAATCACTGCTGCTAACGAGAGTGATGCCATCAATGTTTTTCATGTTCAAAAAATGTAAGTAATGTAATGTAATTCAAGCCAGTGTTTTAAGGGTTGTCTCAAGAGTTTGAGCTCATATTTTATTGCAAAACACAATGATGATTCCAAATCTGTGTAGCTGATAGTGAGGATGATTTTTTCAAATCAGTTTCAATTTCTACAAATTTCTAATTCTGAAAGGTTGGGCCAATGCTTTACTCTCTCAACAAAGATGACCTTAGAAAACAGCACTCTTTCTACGGGTGAGTAGTACTGGTGAAGCAGTGCAAATATTTTCCCTACCTGCACAAACAGATTTGGACTTTGTGTCCAGCACTGCAACAGCACTTTGTGTGTGTGTGTGTGTGTGTGTGTTGATGTGTCTTTCTGTATGCATGTATCCCCAGTAAAACCTTACACTGCATCCGAGGTCTTCCTGAATACTGGCTGCCCTGACTGCCTTGTTTCCCATTCAAAATACACCATAGGAGGAAGGACATACAGTGGTCTCCAGTTTCTGAGTAAGGCTACAGACATGTGAAATGCTCTCAGGGAGTGACTTTGAAATGGATTTGCACCGACATCTCAGGACTCACACACATTTTTAACTGTTTGACCAGGGGAAGAAGATATAATTAAATCACCTGTTACTTTAACCATAATATCTATTTCAATGACAGTTTTGTATTACAATATATTTTGTAGAAACTCAGTTGAGATACCCTCTATAGAAAAGACAACCAGATGTCTGTTTCTGTTAATTACCTGACAAAGTAAGGTACTTCGTTACATTGATGCATGAATCCTGTAATTCCTGTAGGTCAGCAATGGTGGCCTAATACATTCATATTAAGCTACCTCTAAGCTATATTTACTCCAGTGCTCTGCTTAAAGATAGGTACTTTACTATAGTATTTCTATTTTATGATAGTTTGTACGTGCTGTCCACTGTGGATAAGAGAGACACAGTGTACCTTTTACTGTGCTATATTAATCTGACAGGTAGCAGTTTTCAGATTAAGATTATACATTCAAAAAAATGAAAATCTTATGAAACACAACAATTTGTTAAAGATAAAACCAGATTCAACCTTGCTGGCCCTTGACCACTTACATAAAACAGTGTCTGGTTGGAGCCAAATTGTTGTGTTTCAGATGTCTTGCAGTTGTTGGACCTTTACCCCCTCTAAACGCCTCAGATGGGTCACAACTTTTCAGGTTCATCTTGCAACCGTTTGCAGGGGCCCAACCCCTTAAGAACCACTGGACTAAAATACTTGTAAATAATAGAAAACTAGCCAAACTCCTATCATCTGTCCCTGCAGAGTTCTGTAGCACTGTGTAACTCCTTTGCATACATTGATTGTCACTCTCAGGCAAGAGAAATAAGGTGACCGCTGCTGAGCGGGAAGAGTTTATCAAGCAGGTAGATTGCCTGAACTTACCACCGCCTGCTTTCCTGGACGGAGAAAAAGGTATGAAGCTTTACAAATGCAAGGCTGCAAGGCTTTAAAGCCATGGCTATAATGTTTTTCAACAGCATAGCCCCTGAGGTTGTGAATATGATAAATAAATTCACTGTTAATCTGCTTCACAGGTTTCTGCCCTGATGAGTCTGTCTCCCAAGAAACTGGGGCCGTTGATCTGACCAATTTTATGGATGACATGGACTCTGATATGATGAACCTACTTGACAGAGTCCTCAACAGTGAGGATGGAATGAAGATCTTTCTCAACTTGATCTCCGGCAATGCAGCTGAATTAAAAGAAAATTAACATGCTTACAGAAGAAAGAAGGCATTTCTGTCTAAAGATAAGCCTGGCAATAAAAACAATCATATGATGATGTTTGTTTTCATCAGACTCTTTCATATTTCTGTATTTAAAAACCTCAGATAGTTTACCTACTCCATTATTTTTGTATAAGATTATATAATTTTATATATATATATACACACACACACACACACACACACACACACAAGATCTTGCTGGACACTGATAAATCTACATTTGGCATGCAAGCCCACCATGGGCATGTGTGTTTTGCCAGTATTTGAATGGCTGGCAGCGATGCCTGAAAAAATGCTGTAGACTGACATCGACACACTGAATTGGTCACCATACATGTCACTCTTCAGATGTTGAAGAATAGCAGCTGGTAAACTTTCCACTTTATCCACCTTTAAACTTGATTACAACACATGTGTAAACAACTCTGGACTTTGATAAGATACAAGCCTCTGAATTTTCATGCTGCTGTTGCAGCCTTTCTTTTTTTCTTTCTTCTTCTTCTTTGCCATCTTGTGCCACTGAGGGACACATCTTCCGTTTCAGTTGCTGGGCAAGTGGATGCAAGTGGCAGAAAGCACAGACAACATGTATAATGAAGTGATGAAGAAAAACGTTCAGGAGAACTTCTGGATGAAAATTACTGCAGCTAATGAGAGCAATGTTGTCACTCTCATGGGAACAGCTAAAGCATAATATCAACTCTCATAATTATATCCATAATAAACCAGACAAAAATGATTCAGGTCTGAATATTTTGTTGTTTTTCTTTTAATACCTATCAAAGGTTTGGCTGTTGTTTAACAACCACAGTCAAGACAGCTTTGGAAAACAGCACTCTACAACCAAGTGAGTATGTTCACTCATTATTAGTCATTAAACCTTTTTCTATAAATATTTTGACCTGCACAAAAAAATCTGAACTTTGGGTCGACAGCACTTTCTCCTCTTGAAAAGAGTTCTAATTCAACTTAAAAGTTCATGTTTTTGTCAACTTAAACCATCAACGATTAGATCTCTTAATCCTTTCATTCAGTAACAAGTAACAAATCCATTATATTATGGTTAAACTGGGTTAGATTTTACCAGCGTCCCTCAATTATTGGCTGCAGTTAAGAGGAGTTTAGAATAGTTTCAAACCCTGAATCTGACTAAACATTTGGAAAACAAACCGGATAAAATGAGCATATTATAGATTCAAATTAAATGTCATCTTTCGCTTATTTTTACAGCTATAACCAACATGACCCTAAAAGATGCTGCCCAAATAGGTAAGTAGGCTGATGTACCAAAGAAACATTCTGTGCAAATATTGTGTCTGTCATAACTGTCAAAACACATCTGAACTTTTTTTCTGTGTACTGCACTGACACAAAACAAACATTAAAACCAAAAATAAAGGAAGAAAATAGATGGCAGATATATTTACTTGAAAACGTGGCAGACATTAGTTATAAATCTGCAGCGTAAAGTGTGACTTCACTATCATGTATTATTCAGTATGATTGTTCAAACATACTGTATGTGCAAATCATTTGTGAAATCATTGTCGTTTTCTTGTCTCCTAGGCAAGAGAAGTGATGTGACTGCTGCTGAGCTGAAAGAGTTTAAGATGCAGGCTGAATGTCTAAATTTAAGAGAGCCTTACAGCTGGAACCCAGAACGAGGTATAAATGCACTGTTTTTCACCTCAAATAATATAATACAATTTCAAACATGGTAATTGTTGTAACTAAGCAGGACCTAATTAGATCTACAGGAAGGTGCATTTACAAATTTGTGAAATGTAAGAGATGAATCCGCACTGTGTTTGTCTCACAGGCTTTTGCTCTGAGCCTCCCCCTCAAAACACAGAGATTACAGATGGGCCACGTGTGTTCCTTGATGATCAGATACCTGAGATTCAAAACATCGCTGATCTGTTGAACAGTAGACGAAAAAATGCCTTCAAAATGATCGTGAATACATTTCCGAAAAAAGAGACTAGCTGCACAGACCCTGTGTCTGAGTCTGTCAATAAAAAGGGCAGCCAGTGAATTTGAAGTCTGACTGTGGACTTTGTTTGGTGGAACTGTCTTTGGTCGAACAGCACTGACCTGTTAAGACGACAATGATTAGTCTATACAGATCCAAGCTAACCTGGAAAAACCCAGTTGGCGTCATGTGTGTTACTTTGTCAGACTTTACAAATGTTTTCACTGGGTTTCACTCAGTAGCATGTCTCATCTAGCCAGTCAACAACTTCAAGACAGACTGTCATTTGCAGTTTTGAGTTAGATTAATATAAACGATATTTGTTAGCATGTAAGTCACTTGTGAGTTGTTGAGGTTTCAGTCACATGATGATGTCACCGGTTATTAACTCAGAAAAATCACAGTTACAAAGGAGGAAGCCCATAGCCTTGTTTATTGGTAGTTTATTACTGTACATACACCTGCTCATAAGTCATATGTACATTTATCTCTCTCTCCCTCACACACACACACACACACACACACACACAATGCTCCAGGTTATATAAAAAGGACTCATTTTCTGTGCAGTGTTTAATCACAGTCTGAGATCTACTTAAAACATTTGCATCTGCATACACCATGCACATATACACATCCACACACAATATCTGCATATGGCCTTATGCCTTTCATACAGAACAGACCACAATGAAAAAATAGAAAAGTGACTGATGAACCATTAGGCAACCCAACGGTAACCAAGTGAATGTGGGTGTTTTAACAATGTCTGAGTTTTGTTTTGTGGAAAATGTCTTGCCTTGACTTTCTAAACAGGAAGACCAAAGAAAGGTTAATTATCTTTTCAGAGGGGCATTATTCAATTTTTTACAACAAATCCCAAATACGTTATTTTTACAGTTATTTAAATACTGCATAATCTGTATGCTTGACCCCTTGGTGTAACTTTGGAACAAACCTGACAGTGAATTTTCCAATGCTACATTTTGTTGTTTATCAAGTGTAATCCCCTGAGTGTAACAACCACCAGAGCTGAGTGACCTCAAAGTAACTGGCTTTCTTTAATCTCAGTCTCAGCATCTAGATGTCTGAGACCTTATTCATACGGGCCTTCTTTCTTTGTTCTGACTTTTCTCCTACTTGCAAGCAAATGGTCTGTTTTGTTAAACTAAGATATGCTTCATGGTGTTCTTTATAACATGTTACCAGTCTTAAAAACAGTCTTGTGCAGGATTGTTAGTTAGCTAGATAACCTATCTAAACTGAGTCTGAAACCAGTCTTTTTCTTTCACTTAAACCTGTGTTAATTGACATGTTGTCACCTTAGGTTGATATGGCAAGCTCGCTAGCAAACAGCTGTCTACCTACACATGTAGCAGACAAAGAGCAACATTTATTGCATTTAAATGAGTTGTATTTTAAGCAACATGATGAATGCAAGTCTACTTTGGGTATGTCTGAACTAAAACAGTAAAGCTGCAGGCAAGAAAACCAAAACAATGTGCTGAAAGACATTAAAATGTTCTTGTGAGCTGAGGGGAACAGCACAATCAGGTGATCATCATCAAATTATACTACAGCTGCAACGATTCCTCAATTGATTTGATGTCAACTGTTAAATTGATTATCAAGTATTTTGATAAATTGTTAATCATCTTGAGTTTTTTTTAAATATCTGTGCTTCCTGCTTCTCAACTGTGAATATTTTCTGGTGTCTTCAATCTTTTATGAACAGTAAACTGTGGTACCTGTGAGTTGTGGACTGTTGGGACAACAAAAGTCAACTTGGGCTTTGAAAAACAGTGATCAATATGTTTTACCACTTTCTTATATTTTATAGACCAAACAATTCAATGAATGATCAGGGCAGTTATCAACACCTTGTAAAGAGGACCTAAAACCTAAACCGGCTACCCCAGATCTCTGAATGCAATGAGTCACTTCATGCTAGTTACAGAGAATCCTTCTCCTGAGAGCCACAACCGTAAGATGAACCCTCGTATAAGTAAGCCAAGGTCAGCAGATAAGAAAGAAAGAGAGGCCATTTGATGTTGTTAAGGACAAAGCCATTGTGTGCTTTAGTGTTAACACATGACCATATAGACAAAAAAGAAAAACATGGCATATGTTTGCAAAACAAAACAACTGAGGCCTAATTCATGAATGCACATATTAAATGCACACTCACGCATTCATAAATAACTACAACAAAAGTAACAAAGATTGGTTATGGCAAAAAGAAATGCGTCAAAGAAGAAACCCCTGCTTTACAGAGTCACGAGTCATGTCTGATTTGTCTCTTTTTTGCTTGTTTCTCTCACACAGACACACACACACGCACACACACACACACACACACACACACCAAACAGTGAACATTTTTGAAAGCACTGCCTGCCTCCTTGTCACGAAAACATTTAACAAAACTTGAGTTTCAGAAAAATAAAAAAGGGAAAAAAGTGTCCTTTCTTTATCACTGGTAGACTTCTTTCAAGTTACTTGTTCCACTGTGACTCAGAGGCAGTTGCTAGGCAGCCAGCCCATCACCTGGACATACATCATGTCAAACACAAATTGTTCCAGGTATTCTGTGTAGCATAAAGACCCATTCATACCACGGAGAGTACAGTCAGAATGTGTGATTGTCACTGGGTTAGGGTGATGCACAGTGAAGTGTGCAGTGATATGAAAGAAGCCAAGGAGGCTAGACGATGTCTGGTAGTTAATCAGAAAAGAGTGACATTGCTGAGTTCCTCTGTTTTGGCCTCTGGTCCAACAGGTTCCTTTAACACTAGTCTGCTGCTGCAGAGCTTATTTGGATGAAGGCTCCTTTGGAGGTCCAGGTTGTGTTGCCTCCATAGCCTCAAGCAATGACCTAGAGCACCAAACCAACTGTCACAAAAGCACTGGGGTGTATTTCTTTTTGCGGGTGAAGTTGGTGAGGTGACACTAGGTAACGTGTGAAAGTGTTTGTTTTATCATGGTCTGACTGTGCCATGTGCTTAGGATAGGGAAAATAGATGTGACAAAATTCCAGTTGTAGCTCACAGAACTCAATTTGAGAGTCCAGTGTCAAGGTCTAGGTCCAAAATCCTTAATGCTGCCCGTGGCTGGTTTGCCCCTGATGTCCCACAGGCTGGTGCTGGTTAGCATGGCTTGACAGTGTGCCAGCTTGCCCCATATGTCATGTTTCAATGGTATATTCACTTCCACAAACTCGTGAGTGTTAGGATGCTGGATTTGTAAACAAGAATGGAGAGAAAGGTATGCGTTGGAGAACTGGGGAGGATCGATGCTACCCTGTAAACAAAAATATCGGGGAGTATTTTGGGGAGGAGAGTTTTTCAGGAGCTCGACAGCCACTGTGATGCAGCAGTGGAGGTTTCAGATCAGCCATGCTTGGGCTAGTCTGGTCTGAAGATGGGGATCTTAGGTAAGAACTCTATTAGGATTACCTGCAGGGGATAAGGTGAAAAATCTGTTACTGTGAGATGATACAGCCATAGTAACCAATGTTACAAATCAAGGTGGAGCACAGCTCTGCATCAAAGTCAGCTTCACAGATTTCTTTGCATCAGTGTAATCAAGTATGATATGTCACATAAAAATCCACTGCATTATCCTTAGAAAGACGCTTCCATCTGATAATGCTGTATAAAATAGTTTCTCATATAAATCTCTTCATCAGGTACCCTGGAGCAATATAATAAGGTATTAACAGATTTATCATCCATGCCTATGTTGAGTGTGTCTGCAGCAGGTAGAGTAAATGTGAAAGGCCACTTTCAAACAACCATTATCACTGTGTTAAGAACTAACACTGTTCATTTATTCTTAATGAAACTACTACACTGAAGCTGAGGTTTCCTGACGCAGGTCGTCCACAGTGTACACTGCATTGTATAACAAAAAAAATTCAGGCTTAAGTCCAACCGATAGAGGATTTTTGAGAGTGATAATTTAAGAGGTGGGGATAAAGCAATCATCTAGATGGTCACTGCTATATAGTATTTTTGTTTTTTTACTGGAATGAAGATAGATCTTTTCTATGTAGACTGTCCAGTATCACTATGCAAATGTACTGCTATCTGTCTGCTACAAATGACTTCAAAGATGACAATTTGTTCTTCTTCATGTGAAACATTTTAACAAGCTCTTTTCTCTCATGTCAAATGACACAGGATGGACCCTGCTGAGAGCTGCTTCTTGTCTCTCATTCTGCATTGCGCGACTTGCATTCATTCTGAAAGTTGCACACACACCAGCACACTCTGCTGGATAAAATTTGTAGTGACACTATTCAATTACCAAAACCTCTCCATGCATTATACGTACACTCAAATCTGTTCACATAGTGGGGTATACTGTGCATATATGGTGATAGAAATATGCTCCTGACAGATGAACATTGTTTCTTATTCACGCACATATTTCACTGTAGATTCCCTTGTTTTCATTGTCATTCTACTGTTAACCCTACAAATGCAGCGAGCGAGGGAAAATATAGATAAATGATTGTGGTCAAAATATATTTCCAGTACTATGAACCACCTCAAACTTATCAACTATTCACACCGGCTTTCCTGTATTGTATAAAACAGATACTTACATATTCCATCATGTTGTTGGTTTCACACTTCCTTTTGCTTAGTCTCCAATGCAAACACAGCTGCAAACAGAGAGCAACAGAGATCATGCAGTTTTATAACTTGTCCTGACTACACACTGTGAGTACATGCAAATACATTCAAGCCTTCCTAACTCACCTTGTGGTAAAGTCTGCTGTTCTCCCACTCCAGAAGTTTCTCTATAGATCTTCTTGTCTAGAAGGCAACAGTAACATTAGATGATATTCTTTTTATCCTAAAATAGAAATTTAGAAATTTACATGAATCCCTGGCTGATTTGGGTTTTCTGTGCTGTTGCAACATGGATTAGTATCTCACCCTCTTGCTGAGGCAGATGACAGGCCACAAACTGAAGCCCAATGTGCAACAGCAGCAGAGGCAGCCACACAGAAGCCACCGCACATTCACTGGCAGCGTCTTTCTCAGGCAGCTGTTTACACGGTTGATACTGGCTTTGAATTCCTCTGGTGCCACCTAAGAAAGAGCACATATGTAGTATAATTAATGCAGTGACATCACACCAATTTAATCTGTGCAAAACTGTTTTCTATGGCTGAGTCAAAATACTGTACTAGATAGAGAATATTTTTGATTCCTAAAAAATCCCCTATGTATTCTGTTTGCTGGTGGTTAGTCTTATTTTGTTGCAAATGTGAGATTCAATTGCACGATAATTAATATATACTATCAAACAATAACAAAACACTCACCTTTCCCGTAAGTGCTGAAGGAAATTCTGACTCGAATTTGTTACTAAGCCCAAACCTGAGGGAGTGACGGAAAAAAGTAGACAGTTACATAAAGCAGACATGGAATCTTTGGATAATTAATAAGCAACTTGACATTTGGAGAAATCTGATGTCGATCGCCTCCTTGAGACGGGCAGGAGTGCAGGTCATAAACCTCGACCCCTCAATGTTAGCATATGGGACATAAGCTAAAGTATAAAAAAACCTAATATATAACTAAATCCTTCCCAAAGGTGGTTTCTGTCATTTGTGGAAGGTTCACAACCATGCACATGTGCATTTTTGTGATGAATTTGGTTTTAATCAGTTACTTGACGCTATGAAAAGGGGGTGAGATGTAATTGACTGAGAGCTACTACTGCTCAGACTCCAATGACTTCTTTAGCACCAGGTAGCAGCATGTGTAAAAGTGGTGATATGTTGTCAATCTTTAAATATATTTGAACATTGAATAGTGGACTTGTCATAAACACAAAACATTGTGGTGACTTAGAGTTGGATACTGGCCTCAATGCAATCATAGAGGACTGCAAGCCTCCATCAGCACTTTCAACGCCCTACTTGACAGATGTTCCCTTTGAAAGGACATAGGAGAGGGTGCTAGCTACCTGAATAGTGTTTTTTACTTGTTTATTTTTTAAGCTAATAACTAAAATGAGAACTAAATAAAACTTAATCAGATTTCGATATACACCTGTGCACAACACGACCGGGAAATGGATCTTAAACTTTAAAATGCATTTCGACTGTTAATCTCCACTACAACGCTAATATTTGAGGTAAATAATGTCAGTTACTTGGACTCCACACTACAGAAACACACCGCTGTTAGCCTGCAGGTGATTCTCAGGTGCTGTTTCCTACCTAACTGGACACAATATCCAGCAGATCCTCCTGATACAACCATTTAAAGTAATGATGTTACACTAAGCATGGTCCGACGTTGCAATGTGACACTCGTAATCAATTACGGGACAGGCCCATAGTTGATCTCCACTTTGAAATTTGCGTTACGTTTTGACAGAATCTGATCTGATAAGGGAAGTCTGATCAAGTGATAAACTACCAAAATAGTGAAACAATCTTTGAGGGCTAAACGTATTGACTTGAAAACAGCTGACAGAGGAGCAGATAACAGTATGGGTAGAGACGGTAAATATTCAGATTTATCAAGTCATGTCACGTTACCTCTGCTAAAACGAAAGCTAAATCTTATCAGCCACTCCTCGTCTGATCTGGGAGTTAGCTCGCTGCTAACTTAGTAGCTAACTGGCTACGCTAGGTCACCAGCGGCGGCTAACTCAGCTAGCAGCCAGTTAACCACGGAGACCGCGGCTGCTGATCGTTTCACGGTAACCGTAAACTCCTCTCTTGATGGCAGTGAGCGTCGCCAGTAGCTTACACAGTGACGTGGCCGGACCCTCGCACCACAACCGGGTCCGGAGCGTACTTGAGGAGCTGCTCCTCCGCGGCCCTGTCCTCGTCCTCCTCTTCCTCCTCCTCCTCTTCGTAGATCTCATCAAAGTCCTCCATCATCGCGCGGCTCGGCCTCGCGCTTCCCGGGAGAGACACCGGGAGAGACACGATGCCGACGAGCAGCAAAACCTTTACCGAGTAGAGAGTACAAAGGAAACCGCCAAGACAGCCACAAAAATATCAACCCGTCCCGGAGACGATACAGCTCACATCGTCCTGCAAGCTCCGAGACAAAACATCAACATCCGCCGCAGTAAACGTACGACACCGGAAGGGGGGCAGACGTGATTACGTTTGCCATTTTTTCTTTCCTCCAAATAGACAATTTAAAGAGGAATTCTTTTGTAGCATCCACAATTTATCATGTTTTCGCACCTAAATAATAAAATACATTTTTAGCTTGTTTAACTGCACCAAAAGGACAATTAAATTATATTATGTTGAAAAACACTAACTAAAACGTTTCCTGCTTAGAAAACAACAAACTACTAAACTATTTATTGTTTATTACCGTGAAATTACAAAGGCATTGAATGAATGTTGTCTTCTTTTAAACTTAAATAGCCATACAGTTGAAAAAAGGAAAAATGCTTAAAAGGAAATGAGAAACGTAAATTATGTAGAAAAGATTCTTTGTAGGTATTTGTCTATTAGTTTGGTGTTTGAAATCAAGTTTCAGTGAACCTAAAGTTGCATGACGTGTGTATCTGAATGGTGGACAAATACTCAGATTCAAGTAGTTATGGTATTTACTGTCTTAAAAAACCCAAAAAACAGAAGTATGCAGTATTATCAACCATGTTTAGCATGATTTTTTCGTTATGCAGAACGACGTACTTTGCAGGGTTATCACGGTGTTCAGTGGATCATTACTAATGATGCATTGAGATGTAGGGCAACCCTGACATGGTTGGATTGATGTCTTAATGCATCTTCAAACAATAACATATATAAGAATAAACATTAATCCAGTGAAGTGAAAGAAGAAAAGAGCTAAAAGAAGAAGAAAACTAAACTTTAAGTTTAGAAATCATTAGCTAACAAAGGCATAGTAATATTTAACAAGTGACCAACATACTGCTGCTGCTACTACTGCAACTACATGCACTGTGTCACCGTGTTTCTCTGCCATCACTACCTGTTTTACTTTGAAGGGTTTCGCCGGAAGTTGTATTTTAGCTCTCTAACTAGCACAAAAATGCTTGAAACTATTTTTGGGGTTCGCTATCGAAGAACAGTCGCGTGAGTTTACCCGGCAATTTTTTTCTCGATGACTCACTGTTATTTATTCATCACGGTCCACATTTGCCCGATCCGAACAGGTTTCGAGTAAATATCTGCTAAAAACAGTCTGGATGTGGCAGCGCTTCCTGTTTAGGAAGCACGAGGACTGTTGGACCACGGTCGGTTTCGATATATGGCTGTGTTCTTTTTTATATAGCTTATTAGTCGTGGATGATTTTTTTGCAAGATGACACAAACTGAGCACGTTAAAATGATCTTCCGTGTTTTCAGAGACGTAGCTCCTGTTCCCACAAGCGGGATCCTAACAGTGATCTTTTTATCGTGTGTTTTGTTTGGGGTCCAAACATATTTCAACTTAACCCAGGGTGTCTTCAGTGTTGGTGCCTCTGTTTTTCGAGATGGACACCTGCACAGGATCTTAACTTATCCTTTTTACCACAAAACCAGTGCTCAGCTTCTCTTGAACATCACCGCCCTGGCCTTTCTCAGTGGTAGTGTGGAGAGAGGTTTTGGGACTGTCCGTTTCCTCTTCCTGTTTCTCCTCCTGTCGACCACCACTGGCTTCTTTTACAGCTTCCTGGATCTCATGCAGGATGAAGGTAGACAGAGTCACACAGAGGGATTGCTCCCCGTGGCCCTTGCATATGTGGCTTTAACTACTATGCACACAAAAATGACTAAAGGATTCCTGTGTGGAGTCAGTTTTCCTACCATAGCTCTCCCCTGGGTGTTCCTCATAATCACCACTGCCCTCACTCCTCACAGTGTGCTCCCCTGTAACATCATTGCCATCTTGGTTGGTTGGCTGTATGGGAAAGGATGGTTTTCTCTTCTGGATCTGTCAGAAGCTGGAGCTGGCATTTTGGAGAAGATGATGCCTTTCAGGTTGTTGAGGAGCATCAGTGGTGTTACCTTTGTCCCTGCTTCTACAGAAGAACGTAGGAAGACGCTCCTTCCACAGATCAATCCAACACCTGGGTCCTACCCTGTCCAGGCTTATGTGCCAGTGTCTAACATTAACCCTGCTGACATTCCTGCCAATTTGTATGAAGGCTGGCCAAATTCAGCCAGTGCCTTGTCTGGTCCTCCACCGTCTCTCAATCCTTATGGACATGGCTCGGCACATAGCTTTGGTCACGGACATAGTCATGCACACTATTCAGAGCAGAACCTGGGCCACAGCTGCAACCACAGCCACAGCCATGGTTAACTTGATTCTTTTCTAGCTTTCCGACCATATGATAAGCCTTAGTATATTTTTCATTATTATATACCTGTGTGAACCTGTTTGCAGCAGTCTCCTGTCTTTGGATTGTGTTGTCTATCATGTGAAATGCTTGGACACACTGGTTGATTTCAGGGTGGGCTTTTACTGTATTTGTGTATAATTACATGACATTATTCTGAATGGTCACGTTATTGGTGACCTTTGTACAGAACTTTTTAAAGTTACTTTTTTTGTATGATTTCCTACCTCCTAAGTCTCTCAAAAAAGTGAAAAACTGTTAAAGGTTTCTGTGCACACCTGAATTATATTAAAATAAAATGTAGGTTGATATATTAAATGTTAAATGCAAGATATTTTATACGGATACTGGTTTACAGTTCACAAAACTTGATTAAACTAGATCAGAAAACTAGATCAAAAACATCATGCATGATAAATTTGTCCCCCGCCTCACTGAAATATCTTGAATCTATTAATGTAGAAATACTTTGGATTTCAAAAGTATTGAAAAAGCTGTGTTAAATCTCAACTGGCATTTCTTAGTTTTAAGGAGCTTTGATTATTGTTTTGCAATTAAAAACTTTTCATGTTTAATAGGTTTTTCCACCAATTAATGTTTTGGTATTTATGTCTGTAAAACGCTGTTTTTATTTGAGACCATCAGAAACAATTATTTTTTCAACAAAAAACTGAAGCATGAAACCAGTACTTGTCTAGTGTGCATTCAAGTTTTGCATTGCTTCCATTAGCAGCAAAATGTAACTTTAATGCTATTTTTTGTCCTGTAATTGAAAATATAATCATATTACTGCACAGAGACAGTTTAATCCTTGTGCAATTTGGTTTAATTGACTCACTTGCAAAGACAAACTGATCAGAAACTCATACGAGGGCTAAGTCACACTGGACCAATATGGCCACTGATCTGCCTGCTGCTGTACTGCAGTGTCAGTGATGCTGAGCACAGATTATGCCTTGATTTCAAGTAAGGAATCATTCCTCCCAGGTGTCTCCATAGATATTCTTCACTGCAGCACAAGACAAAAGGAGAACAGGTTAAGTCAGTCTCTAATATATTAATTTAAAGACAACAGATGTACTTACATAACTGTTTCTAATGGTTTTACTCTTTACTCTCTGCAGTGGCAACTTACTCTCTTTCTTGGGTCTTGTGGGCTCTTTCTCAGGTGATGGTTTGAGGAGTGTCTCAGCTTTCTGATTTAGTGTAACCTCATAGTTCTCCCTGTTCTTTAGCCTCAGGTCCTCATAGAGGATGGACTTCCTCCGGGGCTCTTCTTCTTCCACATATGACTCAGCTGAAGCTGAATGGGACAAGAAAAAGGGTTATCTAGAAAAGTTGACAGATAGGTTTAGTGACACAGTAAAACCTGACAGTGGCAACAAAGACATATCATATTAGCACTAAATTGGTGACAAGCACAAAAGCACTAGAATGGTCTATCTAGCACCTCTAATAATTCATCTTTTGACTGAATAGAATTTATTTTACAAACCAGGTGAAGGAGTATATTTAGCTCCTATTTTATTGTCTTGTCCCATTGTTGGTTTACACTGAGTGGTTGATCGGAGATATACTTTTGTCTTAGCACCTGTTTGCGCAAACGATGGTCATTGTTACATTGCACATAAAAAAGCTTATATTGTAGGAATTTGTGGTACCTGGAGGGCTGAAATCATCTGGTCTGCCCATTTGCACAGATGGCTCTGTATTGTAGCTTCTCTGACCGGGAGCTTCTGCAGGCTGGAACATGGTTTCAAAGGACTGAGTGTCTGGGTCACTCAGCTCTGACTGAGCACCCTTGGAACTGGGGAGGACAACAGAAAAAAGGTTGAGGGGGGAGTTGGTGGATAAAAACACCAGGCATCTGCGCATGATTTTGGTACTCACTATTGTGGAGGGAGCCCTGTCCTCTGCCTGAGGGCCTCTCCCAGAGGGGAGTTCTCAAGTCTCTTGAACTTCTCCTGGCATGTCTTCATGTAAGACATTTTTCCAGCAAGGTAACCACAGAAGCCAGCGACTGGAGAGAGATGCATGGTAAGGGTCAGTATTTTATATTTCAACATCCTAGTATTAATTTTGACATTTTGGACTTGACTATTTACAATTTCATATTATATTTATTTTAAATAAGGCTGGAAGTATTGTGTGTAATGTGAATATGATATGGGTTAAAGGGACTGACTGTTAATTTTACAAATATTAATTGGTAAAAGTTCAGATATTGTCTCACTTTAAACAAGTGTTTTATCACACTAACATAAAACATATGCACTCAGCTGCTAATTTATCAGGCACACCTAATTAGAACCAATGTTGGTATAAACCAGATCTGCAACAAATCCTAAACTGATAAATGTAAAGTTTAATTGTTGGCACTAAATGGTCTTTTCAGGGGAGCGTTTTCAGTGGCTTAATTGTAGTAAACTTTATTATACAATATAGTGAGAGGTGTTTGCAATTTTATGTGGATACATTAATATGAGATTGCTGTGTGTCTTAACATCCAGCTTGTAACAGTCATGAACTTACAAACCACTTTAGGAAGGGATCCAAACCTTGGAGATGCAGACAAAGTCCCTGCAAATGTTAAAAGTTTCAAGCTTAATGTGTGTTCATATTTATTTATTTATTTTACAGATATGTTGCTGAGTTCTCTACATTATATATGGCATTACCTCTGGCAACTAGGGCTTGGGTGACAGCCATGGTGACAACAGAGAAGGGCACCGCTGTAAAGGAAAGCAGGTTTTTCTCTGACATCTATAAGCACTTTAACATTGATTTTAACATAACATCATTCATCTGAGCTGTGTGTGCAAGACAGAAACTTACACCTGTACCAAAAGCTCTCCTGGTTGCACTCTCTGAACACCCTCCTCTCTTCTTCTGTGGGGATGTACTCTATACCCACTGGTGCCTGCAGATAAACACACACAGAACAACACCAGCGCTAACTTTAATACAGTTAGGTAATTGGTACTTTTTGGCAGGTGCCACCTTGCAGACGCGGTGCCTCCTTGCAGACGAACACTAATGAGATTTACAAAGCAGACAACGTTTCTAAACGAGGCAGTTACTATCTGCAGTTCATCCAAAGTTAAAGCTAGCCAGCTAACACATTAGCATCTTGTTTGACAACGTGCGTGCATCGGTGTGTTCACCTGTCCTCCCCTGTGCTGCCGTTCCTCCGTGAAACCTGTGGTGGTGGACGACATGTTTACGGAAATGTCTTTTTTTATTTAAGCGTTTTAAGCATGTGAAATGACAGACTATAAGCCACTCGGTGGTCTGACTTCTTCTCTGTTTGGTACAATGTCATTACTTTAGCTAACCCATCTAACACTGACGTAACCCGGAAGCAAAAAAGTGGCATTTGTCGCGAGAAAAGTGTTAATGTTATTCCAAAGACTGCTCGATATGGAAAACCAAACATAAACGTAGTGGTGACTTATTTTCAAATAGTCACACTTTACTTTTTTGAGTAAACTAAATCATAAAATATTACAAACGAAGAAAAAAATCATTACTTGAACTGGAGCTTTTATTTTGAAAGGTCAAAACTCATAGCAAAGACATTAAAATGTCAAACTACGCTCTCTAGTGGTTGCAACAATAATGACAAATCATACTCGCACAATGATGGAATAATTGACTTTTAGATCAATTATACGACAATAAAGAGTGGTATTAACACGTATAACTTTAACTATTACTATTCACTTGCATTATATCACACATATAAAGTTACTGTTACATAAATTTACACTTATTTACACTTATACCTATGTTTATGTAATTTAAACATTATGGCTGTAAGTTTGCACAATTGGACTTCCGTATAGTATGTGGCATTGTAATGTATATATTGTACATAGCTTTTGAGTGTAATTACTCTAACTTCTTTAATTAAATAAAGTGGTCTTTAATTAAACCATTTTCTTACTTCATGGCCTGTTTGTGCTGCTATTTCATGAAATTGACTTTACTTTACATCAGACATCTGACAAAGACGGATTGATGTCACATATTAAAAAAATAAACAAAACAAAAAGAACACAACATATATCAGAGCATACACAGGAGGATGCAGTATAAATGACAAGAAACCAAAGCACATACAAGGCCATATGAAAGATAAGTATATTTCAGATTTTTCAGAACATTGTGTTCTATCACAACCCATGACTCAAAAATGCTGTGAGTTGTGCTGAAGGTATTTGATAAATATTAAGACGCTGTCAATGGGAACAGAGTGGTATGATGTTGTAGTAGCATTGTATAGTGCCTAGGTGATGCTCTTGCACTTGCACAAGGTTTGACACAGAAAACTTAGAATGCCTGATACACGTGATTGCATTAGGTAAAACAAATCTTTCATGATATACTGAAAGTTTCATCTAAAGAGGAAGAGATCATAACAAGTATTGATAAAATCAAAAAATAGATGTGTATTTTTTCTTTTATTGCCTTGGATATTATCTGTTCAGTTTCCTGAAAACACTACACGACAGAAGGTGCCAGGTGGAAATTCATTTGTGTCTGATCTGTGTGACAGAGTGTGGTTATGGTTCATTTTTGTCCTGACATCACACCAGAGTGGCAGGACACACTTGGGGAGGAGTTTGGTCCATCAGATGGGACTGTGGGCAAATCAGTATGGGAACTTTGGTGTCAGTAGGGTCACTGTGAGGTCACTTGAGCTAATCACATGGGCACTTGGGCCACTCAGTTACACTTCTGCCATGATATGTTGGGTCAGGCTGCCATCAACCAGTTGACCAAGACACATTTACAGTGATTAATTAATTAATTAATATTCATTAACATTATTTTGTTTACACCATTTGTATCAGTGATGAATAAATAATGGAAGCACCTCACATGAAAGTAGGATTCTTTTCTTGGTTTATGGAACAGGTCATGGAAAAATACAATTTAACGAAGGGCACTAGCACTTTCATATATAAGTGCAGTGGAGGTGACTGTGTGTGTGTGTGTGTGTGTATGTGTGTGTGAGAGAGAGAGAGAGAGCGAGAGAGACAGAGAGAGTCTGGGGCCATCAGAGAGGATGTCCTAACACTGTCCTGTTAGAACTTTCATGGAAAGTCGATGCATCAGTGTGGCCTGGGCTGACTTTCTCTCTTCTAAGTCCTCTCAGGCATCACCAACAGTTTCATAGGCCTCAACTTAGTTCATTGATATTTCGAAGTATTGAACAATGGGCAGCTGTATTAAGAGAATCAATAGATTGCTGCAGAAAGTCTCATTGTGCGCCCAGAATAGAACACACCCACATACACAGAGTCCACTGTATGACACAGTGCACATCCGGCAACCCCTCCACCTCTATGTAGTCTGTCTATTAGTGGGATAAACCTTTGCCAGGGGAGCTATTCACTCTGTCACTGCTCTCCCATGGTTAGTCTCAGGGTCCACCAGCTGGAGCTATCATCACTCATTGGGTTGTGTGAGGCTGATGTAATGGACTTAAAGACAGCTTGTTAAAGGGTGCAGGCACTGATTTTTGCACAAGTTTCTATTTTAAATGGATGGACACATTTGCAAGTTGGACAAACAGACAACACAACTCCTTACAGGTCTTAGGAATATAATTGGGAAGGTGTTTCAGCAGGTGCAGGTGAGGGTAGATACCATCCATTCACTTATCAGGTACCATGTGAGTTGGATTGCAACACAACTCACAGAGAGATTACAACAGTGTCAGGTAAGACTAATCGAGGTTTGAAAGGTGTGTTCAGCTTATCTGTGAGACAGAAGTGTTCCTGGTGATGTGAACGCTGCACATCACACTTTTCTCTGCCCTCCACGGACCCCCACCCTCCACACACCCGTACTCTGACCTCACACTCTACCTGTGTGGAGACTGTTTTTAGCACACACACGGGGCATGGACTCACTACGCCTGCCACAGGTGAGGACAAGCATGGTTTGCATCGATCTGTATGCTTTGTTATTGCTGTCAACTGAAAACTTTAGTATATTTTTTGAATGAGATATTTAATTTGTTGTTAATATTAATCAGATTATTATTCATACCGGAACAATACAATTATGCATTTCATTGTTTTTACTGTACTAGCACAATGGATGTTTGGTTATTTGTGTTACTATATTTTACTACCAGTATGGTCACATAAAAATGTATCTTATGTGTTTTTAACATAAGCAGAGTCATATGTTTAAATTATATTTATTACAAATGAAACAAATACATTTGCAAACAGATCTTACAGAGACTTAATGACTATAAACTGTGACACAATGACCCAAGGGCCAAAGAAAAACTGGTAGAGACAATTTATTAATATGAATATGTAATAGTTTTATTTATTATCATCATTTATTTACTAAAGCTCAACAAAGATAAAATAAATGTTCAGTAACATGATGTATTGATGCTATTATAGGCATCAAAACAAGGATTTGGTATAGTATAGATAAATTAAAATAATTATTATATTATATTAGTACATTGATATATGTGATAATGTTATTAATAGTTAATTATTTCATAAACAAGCAAACTGAGGAAGTTTAACACTTTTTAAATATTGATTTAGCTGGTAGCTTTCTTTCTGTGTGATAGTGTTGTGTGAATGGAATTTTACTGCAGCGGGATCATGTGACCATAAGATCAATACCCTGGCATGTGAGGGTGTGTGTGTGTGTCTGTGTTGGTACATGAAATATTTCTGAACCGAATGCCCTTATAGTCAAACAGATTTTTTTTTTTTTTTTTTTGCTCATATACATACTTGGATAGATTTGGCAAACAGTTCAGATATTAAATACAGGTGACTGTAAATTTCCTGCAAAATTCAATGACATAATATGATGCCAACCACAGTAATGATGTGTGTGGCAAACATTCAGGTTGGCAAATGTAATTTGAGTCTTTGTATATAATTAGGGTATGTGTAAAGTCACCATTTGAAATTACTGGCATCCTCATCTTAAGACCTTTACGTACATACTATCACTGTAAATTATCCTCTATGACATGTAAATAGTGATAAAAAACATTTAAGAAGCAAACATTTTTTACAAGAAACATATAGCAGTTTGTAATAAACTCCTTTATAGTGATATCTTTGTCTTTTCTTTTTTCAGCCAATGGCTGCTCAAAACACATGCAAAGAAGACCCTGATGAGAGACATGGAAATAAAACCAAAGGTTATACTTCATATTGTATGAGTTGCAAGAAGAGAATATTTAATCAGTTTAGCAGTTACATTTAATGTGTTTAGCTGTAGACAAGTGCTGTAAATATATTCAGGATTTTTTCCAATCCTAGAGGTCAAAGCAAGTCCTGCACACTCCACTGTGGCTTTGATTGAGGAAGGATCGGAGGATGTAGACCCATGGGACATGCCAGAGCTGAAAGACACAGGGGTCCCGTGGTCAGGTAAAGACTCGTAATGTCCACATGTAACATTATTAGTGCGGCCAGTACAGTATTGTCTTATCCCAGTATTTTTAAAAGAACATGTGTGCCCTGATTAGATACATGAAGCCAGTAAGTACATTTACATGCCTATACTGATGGATTACATGTACTGCAGCTTACTGTAGATATGATAAAGTGTCTCACATAACATTGTTACACAACTACACAGGAGCTGTCCACTGTTTTTGGATAGTCAAATAAAACAAAACATAGCTGCACATCACATATTAAGAAGCTCACAGGCATCCCAAGGGAAACCCTTGTGCATATACAGTACAACAAGTCAGGAGTAACTCCTTTTTAGCAGTGCCTTGGACGGTTTTATGCTTTATTGTCTATATTAACACAAACTAGAATTTAAAGTGGCTTTTTTTCAGAATCCCTTGTCCTTTTTTTTATAATTCTTTCAGGGACATGTTTATTTACTACATTCAACTGAAGGATCTCCATTAACTACATGACTTCTGGAATAAATTTCTGAGACCGCTTCTAATTGTGTTCTGTTGAGGGAGATGGACATTTAAAAAATGTGTATTTTATATTTGTAATTCACTCAGATTATTATATGTGTTAGCCTAAAGGGTCAATGTCAAATAAGATGAAATAAATCTATTTTGGATAAATGTTTTCAGACTTCAAAACTTCTAAAGCCAATTAATGCCTTATACACTCTAACTTCCAAGATATAGTTGCTTCATTAGATGGACAATAAATCAAGCAAGAGACAGTAATCTGATTTTGTAGAAAGCGTAGAGGTCATAAAAATAATGGATGTGATCCAGACAGACAGCTGAGTCTGTGCCAACATACAATAGACAGGATGTCAAAGTTAATCAGTGACTTCATTCAAGAGGAGTCAACAACTATTCATTATGAGTGAAATACTATTTATTTGTGATTATATAAATGGTATCAATGTATGTGAAGAGTTTACACCCTTTAAGTTGTGGATCATACAATAAAAAATCTAATTTTCTCCTTTTTCATGTTTTCTATAATGGATATTTTAACATATTGTAGCAAGAAAAGATGAAATTAAATATTTAGCTTCATCACTTAGGTAAGGTGATGTGCGAAAATGTTTCCTATTTTATTTTCAGTTTTTTGTTCAGTGTTTAATCACAGTCACTTTTTGTCTCTTTCTCAGCTCTTGATACCAAAGGAAAGGTGCTGCGAGTATTGATTTCGATCGGGAAGTTGATCCTGCTGCTAGGTTTCCTCTACATGTTCATCTGCTCTCTCGACATCCTTAGCTCAGCCTTCCAGCTTGTTGGAGGTAAAACACACGGACACTTGCCTGAGGCCGTCTTTGGTTGTTCTGATGACCCATAAACCTTGTCATTGTAGGACAAACCCGTGTTAATGATAACATTTAATGTCCCAGTAAACAATAACAGTGTGACAGTGAGCCTGCATGCACAAACCAGTGTCAAATGGAATTGAGCCATCCTTATAATTAATTATGGTTTATTTATGCTTTTTCTTCTGTTTCAGTTAGTGAAAAAAATGGTAGAGCCTGGTATTAACATGCAGCTGCTTCTGTCTTCATATAAAAGCATAGTGGTGCACAATGATATTGATTTAGACAAGTGTCCATCCACTGCATACTTTTTTGATTTGGTAAAAAATAACATTATTTTGAAAATGTACCTGCGCTCATGTTCACCATGTCCAGGTAAAGCAGCAGGTGACATCTTTCAGGACAACTCAGTGTTGTCCAACCCTCTGGCTGGTCTGGTCATTGGTGTCCTGGTTACCCTGCTGGTCCAGAGCTCATCCACATCCTCCTCCATAGTCGTCAGCATGGTCTCCTCTGGATGTGAGTAAGAGCCATCACACACACAGATGCTCACATACAAGCACACACATCCAGACACAAAATATGTATGGCTGAATGCTGCTGATGCTGGTGGAGTTGTGAAAGAAGGGGAGGACTGATGATGAAGGAGATCTGTGTGCTTTGGCAGTACTAACAGTCCAGCTGGCTGTTCCCATCATCATGGGCACCAACATTGGCACCTCCGTCACCAACACACTGGTCGCCATGACGCAGGCTGGTGACCGCAGCACCTTTCGTAGGTAATTGTTTTGTATTTGATTAATAGCTTCCTTTGACTTCGTTCTCTGACATTCAGACAGACCACAAAACGTTTCTCTCAAGAGCACTTTGTTCAGTTGGGAAAGACAAGAATCCAATGATCCTATGATATGATCCTAATGAATCATCTTTTATTGCTGTAATAAAGCTGTTATCAAAGAGGCATAGAGTAAACTAGAGACACTAGAGAAACATTTCTACAATGGTAACAAACTCAAATAACACACATTTCAGTCATTGCAGTCTGTGAGAAACATGGGAAGAAGACTTGAGATATGCTTTCAGATAAGAAGTCTTCAATACAGAGTATTTAAAACAGAGTTTCCCATTAGAAATCGCCCATTAGAAAGGTCAAAGGTCATTTTACTTCACACTTAACTACCTCTTTTCACAATGTAACCAGGGCTTTTGCAGGGGCCACAGTGCACGACTTCTTCAACTGGCTATCTGTACTGGTGTTGCTGCCTCTGGAAGTCGCCACTGGTTATTTGTACGTGGTCACTAAGCTTATCATCGACTCCTTCAAAATTCAGAGTGGAGAGGCCCCAGACCTGTTAAATGTGATCACGGATATTCTCACTGAGTCAATTATTCAGGTAAAAAAAAAAAAATTCAATGTTTTATTTGTTTGTTAGTTGTAAAACTTTTTTTTTCCTTATGGTTTTGAAAAATCTGAAGAAATATTTTGTCATTTAGTAATTAAAAATGGTAGTGAAGGAAATGCACATGTTTTTTGACCTGAAGAACTCACACAATGTGTTTTTTAAACAGACACAACAATTTGAAATATTCAATATTGTAAATATCAATTTAGTTTGTTTGTAAGAAAATTCCACTGTCCAATTCTAACATCATTATACTCTATTATTGCTCACTTTTTCTACTTTACAATCCAGAGTGAATTACATCAATGTTAGTAACTTTGCTGTAAGGAGCCATAGTTGGCAATTCAGTCAGTTGATAAATCTCATTTTATGCCTGGATTCAAACATCAATTATTTCACTATAAATTCCAGTATATTGATGCATAAACTTTTGCAAAAGATCAGAATGGACAAAATTACAAGATGTAGAAAATTTGCTTTACACAAACACTGTTGTTTAGTTCATATTTGTTCAACTGTGAAGACAAGGAACATCTCACCATATAAATTCAAAAGTAACCTCATTAAATCATCATAACATTGTCCTTTCATAATCTCGTCAATCAAGCAACCACTACTGTAAAGACTAGTCATTGTAAGAGCTCTTTTAGTCAAACACTGGAAGAAAAAAACATTACACTAAGCCAAAATGAAAGATGGTGTTTGAATAAGATAAGATAAGATAAGATAAGATAAGATAAGATAAGATAAGATAAGATAAGATAAGACAAGATAAGATAAGATAAGATAAGATAAGATAAACATCAGAAAAATCCATAAGTCCATAACCATAACCATCAGAGAAATTAGATAATAAGCCAATATACAACACTATTATCTTCATAATGGTTGTACATTTATGCATGTTATATATCTTTGCCCTTGACTTAGTTGGATAACTCAGTCCTAAGTGGAATTGCCACCGGAGACCCAGAAGCCCGGAATAGGAGTCTTGTCAAGATATGGTGTCAGACTTTCACCAACACAGTAAGACCAAAGCATCTTTACCGCTTACTAATAAAAAATCAAGAAAATCTAATAAAATCTGTGTGTCAAACTCCCTCTGTGTTTCAGACCTTGATGAATGTCACAGTTCCTGGACCAGAGAACTGCACATCTCCAGTTCTCTGCTGGGTTGATGGCAACTACACCTTCACACTGAAGAACATTTCAAATACATACAATGTCCAGAAATGTAAGGGCTGTATTAACAGAATTATACTGTTATTGTTCTAGTGTGACCATAAAAAAGCATCAGCTGTCCATGAAATAAACATAGAATTTTCTCATTACAATATAGTTATATTACTTTGTTTCACATGGCATGGTAGTGTTCAAAGATGATTGTTATAGTTATGTTTTCATTAGCCTGTCCATCCACAGTATTTTGTGTGTCTCCACAGGTAAGCACCTGTTTGTGGAAGTGGATCTCCCTGACCTGGCAATTGGTCTGATCCTGCTTGCGCTTTCTCTGTTGGTGCTCTGTTCCTGCCTGGTCCTTATTGTCAAGTTGCTCAACTCCATGCTGAAGGGACAGGTGGCTGCTGTTATCAAGAAAATCCTTAACACTGGTGAGCTGCATTACATATTGTTCAAATGCAATAGGTGTGTGAGTGGTCATTGGTTTGTTAGTTAGTAATCTGAGGGTGTTGTGTGCATGTTTGTGTTTGCAGATTTCCCATTTCCATTCGGTTGGGTCACAGGTTACATTGCCATTTTAGTTGGAGCCGGAATGACCTTCATTGTGCAGAGCAGTTCAGTTTTCACTTCTGCAATTACTCCACTTGTTGGTGAGGGCATCCATCCATCCATCCATTCATCATAATCTGTGTACCATTTTGCACTTGAAATTCTGGGAGAACAAAGGAAGCCATGGTCGTTGGAAACAGAGGGTGTGAAAATATGTATTTTAACCAGTTTTCTATTTCTTTAAATAGGTATTGGTGTCATCAGCATAGAGAGAGCGTATCCATTATCTCTGGGTTCAAATATTGGAACAACGACCACAGCCATCCTGGCTGCTATGGCCAGTCCTGGTGACACACTAGCTAATGCTCTACAGGTCAGTAATCCACACAAAAAACAAGCATGTACATGTAGAATGACCCGATTGATTTTTCATTAGGTTATATACATGTGAGCTATATAAGGCAAGAAGACAAATTTTTACTGCTTTATATTTGTGTAAACATTGTTCTGAATATATATTCACCTTAAGGAGAATTTTAACCTTTATCATTTAACACATATCTTATGTTTGCGCTTACATTTTAATAAAATGTCAATAAATTCTGTTTCTTTTTAAATGCTTCTTGTTTTATCTTTATTTACTACTATTAATAGCATAAAACACACACAGATCTGTTTAGGAAACTTTATGGGATTTGTTTTCTTTTATGAAATAAAATAATATGAAATAGCGTGCCATATCACTAAAGTACATCAGTAAAGTTTGTTAATGATTTCTCTAGATTGCCTTGGTGCACTTCCTGTTCAACATCTCCGGCATCATTCTGTGGTATCCAATCCCCTTCACCCGCTTGCCTATCCGGCTGGCTAAAGGCCTTGGCAACATCACCGCCTCCTACCGCTGGTTTGCTGCTGTCTACATCATCTGCTGCTTCTTCATTTTACCACTCTTCGTCTTTAGCCTGTCATTAGCTGGCTGGCAGGTACTGGTAGGTGTGGGTCTACCTCTAGTCATCATGTTGCTCATCATTGTGATGATCAACATACTGCAGAAACGGAAACCTGGGTGTCTGCCTGCAGCGCTACGATCTTGGGATTTCCTCCCTCTCTGGGCCCACTCCCTGGGTCCATGGGATAAAGTGGTTGGTGTGATCACTGCCAAATGCTGTTGCTGCTGTAAATGTTGCCAGATTGCAGCTGATGACCAGGAACACAGAGACCGTGAATCTGTGGAAAAGATCAAGAAACCACACACAGAGGTGTATGATAACCCTGCAATGTGTGCAGAGAAGGAGGTGGAAAACGAAATACAAATAGAGCTAAAGATTCTGAATATGACTCGGCTTTGAGCGTCATACTTACATACTACTGTATGTGTATTAAGGCAAACACATTAGGGCATAACTCTTAAATTACCACAATATTTATTATTACTTTTAGTAGATCCTTCAGAGTAAAAATATGTTGTGTGAAGAATCCAATCCTTGGTGTATGAGGAATCAGAAAATAACGCATGCATGGAAGTGTATTTCAGCTTTATGGTGCTAACTGTTATGTTAAAATTGCCTTTAAAGGCTGACAATGTTCTTCTTTGTGTCATTGTCGACTTATCCTATGGAAAAACCCCAAAATGATGGTGTATATCAGATAAACTATAAACAAATTACAGTGCCCATGTTCATAATGATGATGGAATGTGTCACCAAGTGCAACAGTGTGGCTCAATAATGTGTTTTTAATAGTTTTTAGGCATGCTACCACTTTAATGCAAAGAGGAAATCATAGCTCTCCTATGACGACACAGAATCTTGTTCACAATTGTATATGTAATCCTTTAAAGACATTCTTTATTAATTGTAACTGAGGTTAACGTGACAGTTAACTATAGTATTGATTTTAGTTGTCATTTCCCAGTCCCACCGATTAGCAAAGCATGCTAACATTCCAAACTGCAATACTGAACTTAGCATTGTCATTGTGAGCATGTTAGCATGTTAATATTTGTATTTTTCTCGAAGTGCCGCTGTGCCTTACAGAGCTGCAAGAATGGCTAAAGTCTTTTGTCATGGAGGAATAATCAGGCTTTGGTTACTACTTCCAGTCAATGCTTGTTCAATTAATTGATGGTCCAAAAAATACAGAGTATGATCAGACTTGTTTTATAATTTTTGGATTTATAAATTTTGCTCAAATTGCCCCCAAAAAACTATATTTGGTATATATAATATAAACGATGAACAAAGTCAAAAACTGCTGATAATTACAAACAGTTATTAAAACAGCAGAGCAATACACATTTAGGTGGCTTCTTTCTGTCAGCACATGCTGTAGGGTACTATAATACTTTGTGTTGTTAAACTGTGAAAATTCCTGAAGATGCCGTGGCATTTGTGTAGTTATTATACAATAAATGCAGTTGGGATCAGATCCACACAACTCATAAGAATCTAAAAACTCTGCTAGGCAGAGTGCAGATTTGATTTGACACTGACTTGATAATGCTTAACATGTTTCTATCAGATTTCTTTTTTTTTTTACAGAGAAATTTCTTTTTTAAACAGTGTATTAAAGACACACTGCAGTCCTTATCACATCGTTTTAAGGTGTATAAATTTTGAAATTCAGAAGGATAATTGTATTCAAGGAATATGTAGCCTGAAATTAGATGAATGTACATCTAACTAAATATTCTTAACTTTTAATTCTTAATGTTGAGTTGTATACTGTCTCAATAATGAATATTTAACAATTAAAAGATTAAAAATGTTACCCTTTTTTAAAGATTCACTTCACTTTATTTCTCTCACCTGGACTCACCACTAGACTCATCATTTTAAAAGTCCCCGTGTTAGCAAAATGGCCTACTTGACCTTGTATCATGAGTATGATAGGAACGGATTTATTGCTCTCCTATCAGTGTTGTCTGAGGATTTTTTGAGTAAAGGAGGAAGTGATCAAGTTCAGAGTAACAAACATGCTCCAGATCAAGCTCAAAGTCTCAGAGAATCATAAACTTTATCCTAACATCATTATTTTTCTTGGTTTTATTGTTATTTCACAGTTCTTGTAATGGCTGCCTTCCAAAGAGGCTGGTTTCAGTTTCTGACAGTTGTGCTGCATTTGTCTGGGGCCATGCAGTCCATGTCCAGGAAACTGTTGTGATGACGGCCATACTGTCACATGTCAGTTAATCATGTGACCATGAGATGGATTATCAATATGTCAGTATCTGTCAGCAACTGTGCCAGAGCTCACAAACACCACGAGAGACTTTCCACATGGTCAGCTGACACTTAAAATAACACTACTCAAGTACTGTAATCAAGTACATGTTTCAGATACTTCTATTCAGAGTATTTCTATTTCTATTTTCTACTTGTAATCTATTAATCTATTACATTTCAAAAGCAAATTTACATTTACTCACATTACATTTAACACACTGCTTTTGATAGCTAAGGTTATTAGTATTTAAATTAAGATATGCCCTAAAAAATATATGCTGTATAAAATGCAATGAATCCTTTAGGAAAAAAGTTTTCCGATAAAACACACGAAGGAAAATTTTACACAAGAACGAACACTTGATTGTGTAGAATTTAGTTTTTTCCTTTTTTCTCTCCTGTTCATCATCGCTAGACCCCTCAGATTTATTTTGTGACTTTTTAGAGGGGTCCAACCTCTAAGCAGGTATTTTACTAAACCAGGTTGTGCCACAATAGCATACCAAGTCTTAAATACAACTAAAGCAAATCTTTTGCTGGGAAAAATCTGTACCACCGTCCAATCATAAGCAACCAGTCGTAAACAAAAAGGCTCCTCTGCCGTTTCTGTTGATGATAAAAACAGCACCCACCTACAGGCTACTCAACACTAAACAGGGTGTGATATGAAGATATGACATCACCTGTCACAGTGATTGATTAGGGGGCACACCTGGTTGGTCAGTGTTTATCTTATCTGTGCTCATACTGTAAGTGTTTTGATATGTTTCATAATGAAACCATTTTGTCTTTGTCCATGTAATTGTATTTTCCTGTTTAACTAAATGTAATTTGCTGGATGGTCTGAAATTTGGTTCAATGTTTCAAGGATTTTTTTTATGCACAATTTACAAACAGTGTGATTTCATTATTTATTATTTTTCCCTCTGCCTCGGGTGCTTGAATCAAGACTTTTATGCTGAATATGTGATTTTTATGGGTGCAGACCAGTATGAGTATAATCAAATGTCAAGTAAACAGGTTTTACAAATCTAATTTACCATATTTATTCCCATACTTTACATTAAATATGATGACATGTCTGACTTTTCAGCTCTAGTCTTTTACTGAATATCATTTTCTGACAGTGTTTTGTATCAACTTCTTCCAACTCTTGACTGAGGCTAAATAGTGTTTACATGAGTAAAATATAATGTGAAACATAAATCCAAACCCATGTCAGCTGATTATAGGATAAAGTCATGCAATTTTTCAAGTCTTACATCTACACAGTGAATTTCCAGGATATGTCTATCTCAGAGTGTAAAACAAGTCTTTACCAAATACCACAAAAAGTCTCCCTGGTTTGGGTGGTTTGTTTTTTTAAAAGAAGGATTACCTTGTAACTTGTGGACTGAAAATATTAGAACATTTGCTCGTATCTGACTGACTGACACTGTCATCTAGTGGCAACTATGAGAAGAGCAGTGGCACCAACTTGGAACCACGGGAGGACGACTAACAACTAACTGCTGAGTATGAGACTGCTGAGGATGCCCTTTTGTATTGTGCAACTGTAATTTGATATTTTAATCTAGTGTTTTTTTTAACAATAGATTAAATTACCACTTGTATGTGGACAGTGTCATTATAAAGAATCCACAAGATATGATAATGCGTGCAGTGCTCAGTGTTTTTGATTTCTGGCCTGCAAAATCATGGCTTTGATTCACTCTCATACCCAGCAGCAAACAGAAGACAGACAAAGTCTGGCTAAACCAGCCGGATGACAAAATATTCTTTCTACAGAATGATGAAAAATAATTTTAACCTGTGAAGCTACATCTTTTATTGTCAGAACAAAGATGACAGCCCATCAGAGAAGAGAGTACAGAAGAGCAAATACTGGACTTCATCAGGTGCTCAGACATCACCACTCTGACCAAAAGCTAATGTTGCTTCATATCCGCTGTAAATGAGCAACTGTTCGCTAACACATTTGCTAGATTAGCTTTATAAGATGAAAGACATCATATTTATTCACAGAGGACAAAATAACAATTCAACACAACAAAATAATTTATTATTTTAAAACCCAGAGGCAATTTGTGGTTACAGTCATTACAGATAACGAATGTACATTTTACACACAATGTACACTACCACTACCGCTATCAGTACACTACTACTTAAACTACAGTACCATATTACTCCATCCACTACTCACTAGAACTACTATGTCTAGTTAAAGTAAGACTAAAGCACAACATAAAAACATCAATACATTAACATACAATACATTTGCATTTGTAGCACCGTTCACTATTACACTGAAGATATGAAGAATAATTTAATCTTGTGTGGGCTACGACATACTTCACAGGCTTGTCTTTTCATGTGCCTCTCTCTGAAAGCCTGGAGGAGGTCTTTTTAGACTGGACCACTAAAGTGGGTCGTTTGTGCAAGAACTTGTGCCTAAAAAAAAACAAAGAAAAATCTCCATCTAGCATCATAACGTGGGCATTTTTGTGTGTGTGTGTGTGTGAGATTTTCTGATCCTTTGGTTGGATTCAGGGGGAGTTGTTGGACTGTTTTACTACAAAATTACAGAAAGAAAACAGCTCCCATGAGGATGAAAGAGGAGTCTTTAACTTAGAAGGGGATAGGTCCGTAGTGGGCGATATATGCGGCAACGATTCCTGCGGTGTCAGCCATCTCATCACAGGTGATGCTTACCTCACACACCTCTCTCAGGCTAGACAGCAAAGGGGGACAAAGTGTTAAGGCAAGGCATAACTTAGATTCTTTAGCTTAGTTGTGAGGTGTGGGGGTTTTTTTTCAGAAGAACAAAACACAAGATCATAATTTGATTGTCAGCTTTGCATGAACAAATTTAAACTCCTTTTTAAAAAATTAGTTGAAGAGAAATGTATATTGTGCTGTATATTGTGTATACAGTGCTTAGTAGGTCTTTTTTTTTCCTAAAATGTACCTTTCCAACTGCAGGGGTGTGAGATCTCCTGCAGGAGCAGCTCTTCTTGACCTCAAGAGGACAGAAGCAAGATCTCTCTTCACTACAGGAGCAGCTGTGGGGACAAACATCACACTTTCTTTAACTTGTGGTCAAATGATGCAAAAACTTAATTCTAAAAATACAGGGATTCTGTATTGAAAGAAATATGTTACATACCCTCAGCGCTAGCCGACTCTGATGAGGATGAGGAGGATGAAGAAGAAGAAGAAGAAGAAGAAGAAGAAGAAGAGGAAGATTTAGAGGCAGAAGAATCGGAGGATTTAGATTCAGAGGATTTAGACTCAGAGGATTTAGACTCAGAGGATTTAGACTCAGAAGAGGAGGACTCAGAAGAAGAGGAGGATGAAGAAGAGGAGGACTCGGAAGAGGAAGACTCAGATGAAGAGGAAGAAGATTCAGAAGAGGAAGATGAGGAAGAGGAAGAAGAGGAGGAGGAAGACGATGAAGATGAGGAAGAGGATGAAGAAGAGGATGAGGAAGAGGATGAGGAAGAGGAGGAAGATGAGGAAGAGGAAGAAGAGGAGGAAGAGGACGAGTCAGAGCTGGAGTTAGAATCAGATGCTGAGGAGTCTGAGGAAGAGTTGGAATCAGATGCAGAGGAGGAGGATGAATCTGACTCAGAGGAGGAGGAAGAGGAAGAAGAGGAGGAGGAGGATGAATCGGCTGCGGGGTCTGCAGCGGCAGGGGCGGCAGGGGCAGCAGGGGCAGCAGGGGCGGCAGCAGGGGCAGCAGGGGCAGCAACGGCGACAGCAGCAGCATGTTCAGCGGACGAGGTATCTGAGTCAGAAGATGAGTTCTTGATGGAAGCTGAGGATCACAGAACATACACTGTTAAAAATACAGATCCTAGCTACCTATATTATTCCAATCAGCCCAGCAGCAGTGAAGAGCCTGTCCTTACCTCCCATGGACCAGGACACGGACAGTAGAGTGATGGCGAGGAGAATTAGAGTCTTCATGATGCCGTGTGGTTGGTATCTCTCTGGAGACAAGTTGCTTTCTTGATTGCTTGCTGCTTTCAGCTTTTTCTTTGACGGCTTGCTCTGTGTCTTTGCCCCAAATCGAGGTCAATATATACTGTAGTCCACCTCCTCTGTCAGACCAGACCCACACAATCAGATAACCCTCTGATTGGCTGGGGAATCAAATGTCAATGCTTCCGCTTCCACTTGTCATGAAAGCTCCCATAAACACCCACGCAGGCCCTGGCACATGAGTCCAAAAACTCAGTCACCCGCACACAACCTTACAAGGCCGCAAAACATTCCTGGCATTCAGTTGTACGTACAGTGCATGTGCTGTATGCAGTCCTATATGTATGTTTGTCAGTCTTCACTTGCCATTGAAGCCAGTTCAAAACAAACAGAGCAGCATAAGGAAAGTGTACGTGAACATGTCAGGGGATTCCCCATCTCAACGATGCACACGCAGAAACATACGCACTCATAAATATCTCACTTTTCAATTAGAAGATTTCACATGATCCACAACCAAACTGAATTACTGAATTGACATTTTAGATTTGTTTCTCACTCTGGCTGCTGGGTAAACTGAAACAGTATTTTTCTTGTTGCTTTTCAAAAAAAAAGTCATCATTTCCCTGTCAATCATTTCCTGAGGTATCAAACTGAATCATTTTTATACCCGTCTTGTTTACCAATTATGTACATCCCCTCCAAATATTCTCAGTCCTCACCCTTCATTGCTGGACTATAAATAATGCACCGAAACCCCCAAAAGTCCAAACAAGTGGTGTTACTGATCTCTATAAAATACCCTTATAATGTGATTGGATTTTAATCAGGGAGACCCATTGCACAGTTTCCTCTTTAACATCAAGGCTGCCAGTTCTGCCATTGCTGTTATGTTACTATATTCCTTGCCCTAGATGTGATCTCCCACCCCCACAAACCTCAAACTATAGCCTGAGTCAACCACAAGCTACTAATCGAGTGACACGGAACAGCAGTGAGCCTCATTATGCGACAGAGCTTAATTAGAGTGCTGCAGAGTCCCACCAGAACCGCAGTCAGTCACTATTTACAGATCCATCTCGGTCCAGCACCAGGCCAGATCCAGACACGGCCACGGCTTACCATCGCCAACCAGTGGCCCAATGCATGGCCTCACTTGTTGTATTTCAGCATATATACCACTAAATATAGGCAACCCCCATGTGCTGAATCCATGGCGTTATGTGTGCGGGTTTGGACACAGCTTTCTGTTTGTGCGATACGGTTTAAAGTGTGGCTGCAGCTGTGGTTTATGATAAAAAAGATGATGGTTTTTGGAGACCTAAACCATATTGCAACTTAAATACCATCTAGATAACCATACATTTAAGGACACATATCACTTCACGTATATATATCTCAGAGGACCCCCAAACAGCTTCATCTATCATGTATCATGAGAACTTCAGTGCTGCTGCAGAGTGACCTTGGTGTCCTTCGTGTTTCATAGTCTAGCGTTATTCCTGGTGTTAGGGATTTGTCTTGGAACGTGTGCTGTGTAATTTCAGTGTCTGGTGCTGCGTCCATTTTTGTGGATGCATTTCAGTGCGTGGGGGACACAGTTGGAGAAAACAATTGCCACAATGTCCCTGAATGGGCAGGACCTATAATGTCTAGGGCATCTGGATCAGTTTCACTTTTTTGTTGTTGCATCCTGACTTTGAAATCATTGTTTTTCATTGTTACACATTTCCTGTCTGTCAAGCTGAAACTGGCATGATGTTTTGATAAACATTATACTGTCTATGTTCCCATAGTCAATTCATATTAACAATAAACATCCTTTCCTCTTCTACACTAGATAATCTGCTATCCTCACAGATAAAATACAACACTGTGTCTATTGACAATGTCCTAAATTTACAGAGGGCAGAAGGAAAGAACACCTTACACCTGTTTTTAAAGTTCACTGTCATATCCAAATTCATTTTAAAGTTCTCGTTGTTGTTTTAAAAACTATTCCCCTGGGGTCCATCCTTAGGCATACATAGCAGAAACATTTAGTGAGGCAGCGTTTTGTTTTTATGCCCTGAGCTGCTGGGACAGCTGGAGGTTGATGGAAAATGAAATTGCTTTTAAACGTCTTTAAAAGTTAAACCTCTTTAGACTGGATTTATATGGTTCATTCTTCTTAAATTTTAACTAATGATTTCTTTTATTTTAGCTTATTATTTTATATTGCAACATAATTTTTATGGCCTTTCATCTTTCTCTTATTTATTTGTTGCTATTGGTTATTGCGTTGCTTTTTACATTATCTTTGTTTTTTTATATGTACATTACTCTCACATTGTTTGAAAGTGTGTTGATTTGTATGTTCTATGTGTATACTGTAAAAGAGCATTTTACCATTTCATGAATGGTTTCACAAATGCTAGAACAGAATTAGATATATTCCTTTCATATTTATTACATATCTCTTCCAATCCTAACCGAACATTAACAGGACTTTGCTGTGTGATTTATTTTAGGAACTTTCAGATGCACATCTGGAGATGACCCTGGGTCTCAGACCTAACTGATCGGAACTTCAACAAGTATTCATCATCAGCAATGACTTTTCCCTTACATTAAGATGTCTAAAAGACAGACTAGTGTTAGGAGCAGGTTAATCCGCCCTGGCACTGTGTATCCCGCAGCACAGAGTCTAAATATTGTATAACTGGAGCAGTTTTGAACACAATGTCAAGGGATCCATGTTGTAAATTTCCTTCTCTTGTCCCTGCCAGCTTTGTGCCACTTGCATGATACTCATGCAGCATATCATTGAAGCAAACAACCTTTAAATGACCAGTTACAGGCGTGCATTTAGACTTTTCTTTTTGAGCCATTACCTCACTGTGCGTGTGGATGCTCGTAACTTCGAGAGAACATTTTGTGTTGGAGGTAAGTGCATGTGTAAACCTCAGCAAGGTGTTGTGGTCATTAAAAGGCAAAATGCTGTAAAACAACAACGGAATAATGAACAAAGGTAGATGTGTGGTTTTGTATTAATGTGAGGAAATAAAAGTGTATTTAAATTCTAAAGGAGTAAAGGGGGAGAAAATCAGAACGCCTGGTTACGCTTGCTTGGACATACAGATCAGTGCAGGCATGTTGTTGGTTTAGGAACAGGCTCAGATAACCGGCAGCACCTCAGGCCTTTTTCTTTAGATACAACTCACTTGTAAGATGGAACCAAAAAATAGCTATTTAATATTATAATCAGAGGAGCTTCATAGTGTATCATGCAGTATATCCATTGACTGTCAAAAGCATCAGGATAATCTTATGGAAGGATAAACAGACTGTGCAAATAAAACATAGAAGAGTTTGATGTGTTTTGAGAGTGCCAGTTAGAGACTTGACTAGAGACAAAGCCTACAGTATACTTATTGCTTACTTATTAGAGACTAGTCTTACTCGGAGACCAGTTTTGGATAAAGATTTATGAGGTTTCCCTGGGACAGTAAGAGCCAAGTTACTGCTCAGTTTAGACCAACAGGACCGTGAGATCGCCAGGACTTTCTGGTGTTTAGAAGAACTAAAGAAAGTTTTGTATTTCCTTTGAGCAACAAAGGAGTTCATGTCATGAGAGAAAGCAAACGATGTAAAAGTAAGAATACTGATACTGCCATGTGAAAATACTTACTACAAGTAAAAGACGTCAAAACCTTATTTAAGTCAAAGTATGTAAGTATTAGCAGCAAAGTGTACACAGAGTTGTAAAAGTAGACAATCATGTATCAATAAAAAGTAAATTTTACATGAGCTGTGAAAAACTGCGCATTTTCAGCTTGATGTCAATATTTCTTCAACCAATCCAGAGGGCTTTGATTGTTTATGTAGTTTAAGAAGAAGGTGAATTTTCTAAAGCTGTACAGGAAAACTTAGTGCTTCAGTTTAGGGATCTAAAAAGTAAAAGGAAACAAAAAAGCCACCAAATAAATGCAGTGTAAAACATCACAATATCTACCTTGAGGTTTGGTGGAGTAGAAGTATGGTACGGTTCATAAAACTGAAAAACTCAACTGAAGTACAAGTACCTCACATTTGCACGTGGATATTTGAGTAAATGTACTTAGTTTCTTTCCACCACTGCAGTTTCAGAATACAAGTGTCTGAGCTTCTGATCTCCAGTGTTTCCAATGTCAACAGCCATAAACTGTTCCAATGTGGTACCATAATAGTCAAACTATATCATCACCATCACGAGAGAGGAGAGGACTTAAACACTACACTGTCAAATCAGTGTGATGCTTTGTGAAAAGGTTTGCACAATCACACTGTCACCAGAACCACCAGAGTATATCATGTAAACGAACAACTGTCATCCTGCTGCATCACAGACTACACTGTGTAACAGTATCTATCAAAAATAAGAGCATAGTCTGTGACAAAAATACACTTTGACAATCAGATGTTTACCTTGGTTAAACCTGGACAGTGTGACAATTTATTGTTTTTGTTAGTGAATGTTTAAGATGGAACATATTGTTGAGCTGATGCCATTTACTGCTGCAGCTGATCTTCAACATCTGCATCCAAAGCTAAACTACAGAGTGTAATAATCTAATATTAACATCCACCATGGAAAATAATGTTGGTGTCAGATCACATATTATTAGCACAGGCACCATTTTGTTATAGAACAACAGATTACTGTCATCTGTACCACCGCTATGTGTCCACTGTCTGTACAGAGTAGTATCTAGTAAAGTATCTATTGATATTAGTGATGTTACACAGAACAGTATGAACACATATGCAGCTGTTTGGCATTTTAATGTTTTCATTATCACTTCTTAGAAATTAAGTAAAGCCTCCTCCTCCTTCATTTCAGTGTGCTCACTCAGACATGGAGAAAAATGATAAATTATTAGTTTTTGATAATACATTTTGTTTATAAATTGCTCATCAATCAAAAAATTAGTGTGTTGGCACTGGCATCAAAAGAGATTGAGGCTGTATGCCACAGCTGGCTGCACAAAGAATTTCTAATTTTACAGCAGTTTTAATTGATTTGGGATCAAAAGGAATCTCACTTATTAATTTAAATTAGAAATGATATGTTAAAAACAGCACAATTGGACTACACCAGTGCAATGTTATTTAAGATAAGTTGTTTACTATACAGTTTACCTTTAGAGCTGAACTGGTCATCTCACCACCGACCATAGACCTCCATCAGTGCTTTATGCAACTCTGTCTCAATTGCAGCCGTAAACAAACTCAGATGGCAGCAGACACACACACACACACACACACACACACACACACACACACACACACACTGTATATTTCCATCTGGTCTCTGAGAAACATCCACCTGCCAGGCTTTCCCAATTCCGCCGGATGCATCCGCTTGGCAATATGATACCACTAATTATACTGATCCCAGTCTGGGCCTTGAAATTTCCTGCTAGCTTGAGAGAATATTTTTGGGACGAGCCCAAACTTTTCACTCTTGATGTCTACAGGCCCACGTGTTGTTCTTATATAGAGTTTTACAGCCTTTACTGCTAAATACTCCCTCTTTTATCCATATTTAGAGTCGGATACGTCTTTGATTAAATCTCTTAAAGTTTATTTTGAATTTGATGCCTTACCTTCAGCTGTGTGTGATCGCTGTCCCTCGCATTCCTTATTTGGGCTTTTCCTGTTAGTTTATTCAGTGCAGATAATGTTTTTCACTTTATTCACAACACTTTTTCCATCTAGGATGAATCATATGAGTAATGAGTGTATCTTGACTGCCATATCATCCCCGTCTGCTCTCTGTCACTCTCTCTGAGGTCGGTGTGTTGTGGTTCTGACAATAACTTTCGTGGACAGACTAGCAAACTCTGCCAGATCTCTGCTACTTGTGGCCAGTGACCTGTGGTTTGTGAACCAGACCGCAGACGGGCTCACACTCACATAAACAGACAAAACATAAGATACACACACACACACACGGGTAAATAAGTGAGGACATATGATATACACATGCAGACATGCAAATGTTCACTTTGCATAGTTTCCATTGTGTTGGAAGAAGAACCAGTCAAACACGTGGCTAAACTCTTTTCACATAAGAAAGAATTCACATCAGACACTCATTTCTACCTCATTTATTGTGTATGAATTCATTTACATTTGTTCTATCAGTATTAGAGCTCTGTTTTGGCTTCTGCGCCGGCCTGCTTCACCTCCTGAAACGCATAAAGCATATAAAAAGTGACATACAATGAACAAACAAAGCACAGAGGGAATACAAGACACTAGTACCTACATCAAGGTTACTTTAAGATTGCTTATACAGCATTTCACAGACACAGACACACAACGTTCTCTCAGAGGAAAGCGCAAAGATACGCCTGCATTTAGGAGTTAATGTTGTCTTTGTCAGCAACAGAGATGCATTATGGATTGTTCTTTAATCTATTTTGGTCCCGCTGTACTTCTAGTTTTTATCTGTCAAGAACTTTAAATCATTTTACAGACAGGAGCGAGACCAGAAAGACACAGAGAGGTCTGGAGGCAGAGGGTGCTGTGTGATGTAGACTTTAAAGCACTTTATGGAAAAGTTGTGATCTTTGTGATTTTTGGCAATTTAAAAAAATGTACTTAACTTCTGAACTACATTTGGCAGGTATATATACAAGTATAGAGATATAGAGTCAGTTGCTGTGCAGAAATCATTCTGTAGAAAACTAAAATAAGAATCTGTAAGAAATTATGATTGAGCCTGAGTAAAATGTACAAAACAATAGCTTTATATTTGAGCTTGTTTGTGTTATTGCTGATAAACCCTGTCCTTTAGTTATGAAATCATTATCAGTTCATCAATATCTTTTATACAGACACATGAAGGAATTTTCTATGCCATCTGTTCTCCCTCTGTTTCAGTTTATTTTACATTATATTCAGTCTTTTCAGTGCCACACTTGGTTGACATCCTGGCACTAACTCTGGTCCCTGTGTCTTGTTGTGGGGTTTCAGACTCTGCGTCACACCCAGCTGGAGTTCCGTGTGGTGTAACAGAGCAAATTAGTGCACGGAGTGAGGTTTCCTGTCTGTTGTGTGGCAGATACACTTTACAGTGACAGCCAGAATTGATTTTATTCTTGTTGTACAAAGCTCATGTGCTCCAAACAAACTGCCAATTTTGTTTCTGTTGCTTTTTAACAAGTGTGTTTCTGTGTTGTTCTTTATGCATTTTCATGTTTTGTTTTCTTGAATTCTTGACTTGTTGAAAAGCCGGTATTCAGGTAAATTTCCCTGGTGTGGGACTAATAAATGATATCTAAATCTAAAGGTAACAGAAGCAACATCTAAACTCACCAGCTGTTGTAGCATCTTAGGCTGCAAGCGTCTAATCATCACTGGTTATTTTAAACAGTAGTTGCTCACCTTCAGCTCTCCTGTTAGGAAAGACTTGCAGAAGTCCTGCACACGTTCAGTAGAAATCTCTCCCTCAGGTAAGAGCCACTTCATGTCAGAGTTGCCATCGTAAATACCAACGCGTGGGAGGTCCTGAGACTTGAGGCCGAAGTATCCCAGTGACCGAGAGTTGGACTTCACTGCGCCATTAATCAACACGAACAAGAACTGGAACACAGTTTTAATTTAGCTCATTTAATCAAGCACAGACATCTAAAATCACTTGGTTTGAATATAAATAAGGCACTGCAAAATCACCTGCATTTACTTTACTTTGATGAAATATAGCTTGTAACACACACAAATAGATCTGAAGCTTTTGTTTTGTAGGTGAAATGTTCTCACCTTTCCTGTGAACTCAGGAGCCAGAGCTCCCAGACGCTCCTTGAGCTCAGTGTATTCTTTTGTCCCTCTGTTGGCGAAGAGCAGGAGGTGTGACTTCACCTCTGAGTTGAACAGGCCCACTGCTGTCTAAGGAGAAACAAACAACAACAGGAGAGGTTATATCCCCGATGGTTGCCAATGATCCCCTTTGTCAGCAGCCTCTCACCTGACAGGTTATTTTTTAAATTACAAATTATATCATCATTGTGGTTTTTACCTTTTTGTGGTAACGTGTGTAAGCAGTGTTGACCCTTCTCACGCTGTCGTTTATGTTGGTTACATTTATTTTCTCAGAGGACTCAGAATACTGTTATTGTTAAAAAGAGTTGATGGCAAAACGGCAAAATCCGACAACAGTAAAGATCATTCTTGTTGAGTTGCATATAGACATGTATGTACAATATCAAACCCGAACTAGAGGTGACTGTTCATAGTTAATAAAGGAGTTAAGAGGTCTGATGGAGTGGTGGTTGAAATGTGAATATTAAACTTTAAAGATGACATTTTTTTCATAGTTTTTTACTTGTTTTGCGATTGTCTTCAATAAAATCATATTTCTAAAATGAAAGAAGGTAAGCCATAAGGTGTAACTGATGTGAAAACAATAAGAGTTTGAAAGACATATGCAGAGAAGCATTTGTTGGACCTACCACTTGGTTATATTCTGTAATGTATCGGACCTCATTGATGGTAATGAAGTTTACAAGACCGTCGGTGTTTAACTTCTTGGCTTCAGCAAGAACGAGGTTCTCCTGGTGGTTATCTGCCTGGATCACATGATGCACGACATCATTAGTGTCACCATGCTAAAACTTACAACTCCAATCATAGTTACTATTGAGAAGATGTAAATGAAATCGTGCATTGGCATGATGTTGGAGAATACCTTTCTGAACAGGGTGATGGTGTCTGAGGAGACACTGTAGTCAGCCCACACCTCTTTCACGGTGCAAATTGCTACAGGCACTGAGTCAACTCGCTTTGCAGCTGCAATGAGCTCCTGATAGCCATGACTCTCCTCTCCCTGTAACACAAAAGAGACAGAGACAGAGTTATAGAGACAGGTTTTCCAACCTTAGCTTATCTTTATTTATTATTATGTATTATTTATCTTTATTATGTCTGTTCTTTTATGCTTTTCACAGTTTGTTTTTTATACCATTTCTAGTCTTTTTTCCTTAAATGGTATTAATTACTATATGGCCAGTACCTATATGGTAATTCTTCTTACATTTCATGCTGCTAAACATCTACTCCTCTTTATTCCAGAGGGAAATATTGTACTGTTTACACCACTACTGCATTTGTCTGAGGAATTTATTCAATTTAAAAAATAAAGAATGATCTTGTAAACATGATGCACTGATCTGTGCCCAAGCTACCCAGCAGTATATAATGTAGATCAGATACAGGTATAATACCATTAATGCATTGATAAATTAACTGGTTTTAATCATTTGTTTTAAACCTTTGTTAAACCTAATTTAACAAAGGTTAAGGTTAAGGTAAAGGCTACTTTTACTTTAATTAAAAATGTATATATATATTTCTTCTTGATTATTGTTAAATGTATAAGCCCTTTACTTATTTATGTATTTATTCATTATAAGGATTTTAATACTGTATTGCAAATAAATGCAACCTGGTGGTAGACCAGTTTACAATTAAATCATCAGTCCAAGCACTGACAGTTAAACATTAATAAACCAAATCAAAACAAGTCAATCTATAATTTTATTCCCAATCATCCCCGTTTGGCTACTTGTCTTTCACTTGTTACTTTTATATTTGTGGCACTGTGTATATATTGGAATTGATCTTAAATATATTTTATATTTGCACTGTTCCTAGCTGCACTACAATGGCTGACCAATGACTTCCCTCAGGATGTTAGTCATAAAAGGACACATTTCAGGGTCAGGATATAATTTTTTTGCTTTAAAAAGACTTTTTTGATCTTCTCAAAGACCAGCAGTAGTTTCCCTCTCCTGTCTTATCCTCAAAGAAAAGAAAGAATTTGTTGAAAAAAACAAAAAGGGCAAGGAAAGAGAGTGGGAAAGGTGAAGAAACAAATAAATAACCAGAAAGGGAGAGCTGAGACCAGCTCAAAGGAAGGTGAATCATGTCTATTTCTGAGACAGTATTGCATGAGCTCTGGCAGTCCATTTTATCATTTTGCAGCCTGTAATATGTGTTCAGTCCCAGTGACTCACAACGCCAATATTTTGGTCTCTTTTTGCCTTCAGCATCACGGTCCAACTATGTGTTATCCTCATGTGCTCTCTGCCTCACTCTTCCACTCTTCTCTCATGAACCTTCTCCCTGTTTGCACATGTTTACAAGAGGGTCAATAGAGCCAAGCCCACAAGTCTTCTGATACGTATGTATTTCCTGTCAAGTTGCCTGCCATCTTCCCCCACACACAAGAGTCTGGCCAAAGGGCTCGCGTCTCTGGGACAGCCAGCCCTCCTCTGTCCTCACAGCAACAGTGCTGCCAAAGGTGTGGCCACAGGAAATACATTCTTCTTCAAAATCTATTCGTGACAGTGGCATCACAGAGACCAGGGTGCAAACAGATGCTGTATTTTTGGAGCCCTCTCGGTCTCACTCTCAGCTAATTTGTCTGATCATGTCTGGTCTGCCGCATGCATGTTGGAAAAATAAACTAAACCATAAAACAGCTCCTGTGGGCTTGTTTAAAAGATGTCTGAAAGCTTATTCGAGCCCACAGTTGAGACTCTTTTTTTTCGCTCTATGCAATTTTCTTCTCTGACCTCCAGGAATCCGATGAGCACCACCTCTGCAGAGTCGATGAAGGCCTCAGTTGCTTTGGTGTCAGTCAGCCTGGGAAGGGCACTGTCTGGGAGACACACGACATACACAAGAAGCACAATTCAGCTGTTTGAACACTACACTCCTTGTTGCTGTCTCAACAACACACCTCTACAATCACACTACTCTCTGTCGCAGTGTGTGTAGACCAGACATGGGGCTGGATACTACAGTCTGTCTGCTAACATGCTAAAGTTTAGCATAGTGTTTAACATCTTAACAGCTAGTTTGGTGTAGTAGCATGCTAACATTTGCTAATTAGCACTAAACACAAAGTAAAGCTTAGGCTCATTGTCATCAAAATGAAAATATTGGTGATATAACATGATGTGCTGGAGGAAAACCTGAGAGATCACCAAAGTTATTACAAATTTGTGATTAATGTCTGTGCTAATTTTCATGACAGTCTGTCTGAAGGAGACATCAAGGGATTCATTGTCTGCGATACATGAATATTAAGACAACATTTCTTGGCAAGCCATCAAGCAACTGCTGAAATATTTCACTTAATCAGTTACAAAAAAATGTACTTCTTGTTGGCAGTAGAGGACAAGTCAAGGGATCATCAAAGACAGTGAGGTTACATCCTCTGGGGACAATGAATTTCTCTACTATATTTAACAGCAAACCATCCAACAGCTGGCTAAATGCACTTAACGTCAATTTCACACTTCACAATGACTCTAGAGACAATGGCCTAGGATCACCAAAGTTATTAGGACTCATCCTTTGGGGACTATTAATCTCCAAATGTACAGCATTGTTCAAAATATTATGGCATGTTATGTTGAAAGACAGACCAAGTGAACAACAGATGAATTTTTACCAAAAAATTGTTCATCAACACACCTGAAACATTGTGATTAAAATGGCAAAAATAATATGATAATTGATTTTCACATTGAAAGTAAAGACTAAAACCAAGAGGACCCAGCATCGTTAAATCAATTTACCTTTCTCTGCAGCAATGACAGAAGACACCAGGAGGGAGAAAAGCAGAGAGGCCAACATGTTTCTAACAATTCAACTGACAAGAGGGCAGGTACAGAAAACAATCCAAGCCACACAGAGAGACTTTAGCTGTTTGACTCTGTTGAAGGGTCTTGTCACCTCTGTTCTGTCGCCACATGGCAGCCAGGAAAGGCTGCTGCAATGTCTCTCAGATGTGATTGGAGGCTTCTTGGGAACCAGCCAGGTGTTCTTGATAAGTGGGGGCGCTGGGACGTTGGATTACGTGTCACTGTGCAACAGGGGACAGGTGTGAGTATGTGTCTGCAATACATTATTACAGTATAGACAGTAGTCATATGGTTAGTCCAACTGGTCTTGTGAAACGTCTCCTTTCCTTGTGTCTTGTTAGGGGCATCTTCTGTGCTCAAGTGTGTTTAATGCCACAAGTAGCAAGCCGGTGAGGGGCCAGGGATTAACTGGTCTGCACTGTGGTACATTCACCACAGGAGGGACACAACTTCCACTCAATTTGTTCATCGTCGGGCAGACACCCAGTGCAGTAAATTATGTCTGTCAGCAGGAAAATGTGTTGTGTTTAGTGTTCAATATGTGTCAAAATATAAAAATCAAACAATTTTTGATGTAGATCTTATTTTTAAATATTGTTACCATATTTTTCCATATATCTTCTTTTTATCTTTCTAAAACATATTCTTGTGTCTTTAAGTACATTGAAAAGTGCAACATACAACTGATTTACTTTTTTAATGTTGAAATTACAAGGACATATTTAGCGAGTGTAAAACAAGATATTTGAAGAATTCTCAATAAACATTATGTCATGAGAACAAGATTTTTGTTCACAATTTATAATAATTGCCATGCCCATGAAATCATCCTTTGTGAGGTGACAATAACAAGTTATGCAAATGCTGTGAAAGATAATGCAAAAATGGGATGCACTGGGGGTTTTTTTTAACCTTTTTTGTTTGTTTGTTTTGCAAAGTTAACCAGTCACAATTTAATGCATCCAAAAGACAGTTTTTTGTTCCTCAGGTGAAAAATTTGATGGCATGTAATTTTTAAAAAATCTTTAAAAAGACTGTAGAAACTTCTAAGAAATCTAAAACTGTGAGACAAGGGGAAAAACAAATAAATAACACATTATGCTAGAGGCACAGAAAAAGCCCACAAACTTACAGCAGCTCCCGCAATCACCACAGAAATGTCGTCTTTTGTGTTGCAGCTAAAACAAAAACCAAAAGCCTCTGACATGTGGATTATTTACAACAGCACCGTGGCAAATATTAGACTGAACTCCAAAAGAGTGATTTATATGATGTTTGACATTTTACTCAGTGATTTTGAACATTTGTCACACTGAAAAGGAATCTCCTAAAAAATGCAGGCAAGTTACAGTTTGGTCAACCACAGAGCAGAAATAAAACAGCTGGATGCACAAAAATATGATGAACAACACGGTGGCAACAGTGTTGGTCTGAACACTTTGTCTTTTACGGAATAAAATTCAAATATGTTCATATATTTCTAAAAATCTTCAATATGTTAAAATAAGGTTTGTTATGATTGCGAAACCAAAATATTGCTGCTGTAAAATAGCGATATTCGTTAGTATTGAACAGATTATAAAAACAAAACCTCCTGAAGGTCCTTGTAAAGGCTAAATGTCCTGCTGTATTCATTGTAATATAATCAGAGCAATAACAAAGGAACCATTAAATAAATAACTGTTCATTTGTGAGACGAGAAAAGTACAAAAAAAGAGGTACTGCATTCTTATAATGTAAACAGACATGGAAATACTGATAATGCTGAGGCCGAAATAGTCAATTAGGAATAACAGAATGAACGGGCATGTAGTCTGCAGTCAGGCTAACAGCTCTATGAAGCTCAACACCTGAGGTCTGCGAACACTGTCAGCTCATTTAAATCAGGGATTAAAACTTTATTGTTTATGCATTGTTTCAATAACTTAGAGACATTGCTCTTTAAATTTGCTTATTTCTGTTGATTCAATCTTTTTATCTGTCACAACTTTATTTTAAGTGTCTTTTAAATTATTGTTTTTTAAAAGATCATTTCTTTGAAATGATTGTCTTTTAATTACAACTTATTTTTAATCAATTAATAATCATTTTTTATTTTAGATGACTTTTTAAAAACTGCTATTTCTCTGTAAAACACTTTCAGACACAACTGTCTGAATGGTGCTACATATATAAACTTGCCTTGCCTTTGAGCTAAATGCTGAGTCCTCAAACTAAAATTTGCACTAAACACTAAAGCCATAGCACAGATGGGAATGTCACTATTTCTACAGCTATTTGGTCACATATTTTGAAAGATGTTGACCTAAAGATGGCGCTAAAGATAGTCCTCAGAGGACTATGAACACACCAAATTTAAAGTCAGTAAATCCAGTCCTTGTTTCACAAATCAACAGGCCCCACAGAAAATCTGTGATTCAGCCTGAATTACTCTTCTCTAAGTCACCATGTTTAAAAAAATGATTACTGATACAGGCATTTCCATTTAGTTAGGGGATTATTGCTACAGAGGCATAATTTGTTTATCATCACAACACCGAAGAACATCTACTGAGATTAAAAGATGTGTTGCTCTGAGCTGGTAAGAGTCTCACCTCATCGACAGCGTTGGTGTGCGTTCACATGGGGCTTAAGGGCAACAGGGCAACACTAATACTGCAAAATAGGGCAATACCTAACGTCATAGACTTATGACTGGTGTTAAATGGACATAGCGACATCACAGCGGGGACACTCGAAGCATGAGCGTGCAACTCTCCCAAGAAAATAAAGCTTCTTACAAACACTTACTCTGTCTCTCTGGCGTCACAGCACAGAGAAAGATAAGGCTTTAGATTACAGCCCACACATTACAGAGTAATTATTGACGGTATTCAAAGTATTCTTAAAATACCTGTAATGCTTATTAGGTGCCTACATGCAAATGGGTAGGGGATGGGGGGCTAGGTAGAACAATATTTTTGAGAGGGACTTGACAGAAATAAATGACATGGAAGTATTTCCCAAAGTATTTGTAGGCGGTAAAATAGTGGTGAAGTGCCTGGTGTAGTTTGGCTCCTTTTTAAGACACAGATGCTGTAAAAGGAAAAAACTGAGGAGGTAATCTGGTGGTACTAACAGTGTAGTGTAACTAAAAAACAAGTATAATTTCTTTGCTTGTACCTAAACGTGTATTGTTAGTACAACAGATATGCAAAATATTTAGACTGTAACTTGCAGGCTGCACTCTGAAGAGTTACCAAGTGAGACAAAATAACACTCTGAATTTGTGATGTAGTGCAATATCAACTTTTGGCTTAAATGTTGTACAGTGCTTAAGATCAAGTGATCTGTTCTCTGTTTCGTTACAGATTCATTAGATTCATCCACCCAATTAAAATAGTATCTTATTCGCTGCAAAAATGTATCCTTGAATATTTTATGAGCTGCCTCGTGGCTGTCACGTTTTAGCTGCTTTCTCAAAAGGCAACAAACAGCTTTTTACCATCTTTAAGTTAAAACAGTGCTGACACAAATGCCTTGCAGTAAAGTCAGTGTTTATAGACGCACAGTCACAAAAACATGCTGGAGAACTTAAGAAAAAGGAAAAACAAATGGGGAAACAAAAAAAGGAAGGATGGAAATAACATTTTTTAAGAAATGTCTGACTCCTTGTGGACAAGTGTTTAATGTTCGGCAGGCTCAGAGACAATGCAGTTTGGTTTAAAATTACAGGCCCGTTGCTCATGTAGCTGGTGCTACAAATAAGCAAAGCAAAAGTGATGATTACAACACACACAGTGGCAGAAGTTAGAACGTAAGAACTACTTCACAAACTCAGTGATGTCTTTTCTCTAACTGAGTTGTGGTGACACTTTTTCAGGATGACTGGATGTGTTGGATGTACAGTCGGCAAAAGCCAGGTGTCCTCAACCTGTCATCACTCCTTTGTTGGGCACTAATGAAAACCAGCCAGGGAGGTCACATGATCACCAGATGACAGGAGCAGGCGTACAGTACATCACAGCAGCTGCAGCATCTGGTATCCTGACATCCTGACGTGTGAACTTCATGCTTGATGAAAGAATGAATGAATGAATGAGTGAATGAATGAAAAAAGAAGCGGTTTGTTTACAAGTTGGTGGAAACAGTCAGAAGGAGAGGTGGGAACATGACTAAAGAAGTCAACTCAATTTTATTTATCTAACCCAGACTTGAAATTATAATTTGCCCTAAGGGCCTTTAGTTTGAGAGACTCCCTGTCCTGATTCAGATAAAAAAACCTGTAATCAGGAAAAAATAGAAAGAAACCACAAAAAAAGCAACAGAGTAGGATCCGTAAATACTCAAGACAAACACGTATGAATCAAACTTGTATTCAATCAGTTACATAAAAAATACGTTTGTGAATAATCTAAAAAAAATTAGAAAAGAGTTTATAAAGTTTATAGGTTGGTGACCCAGTGAGGTGCATTGTTAGACTCAAATAAATTTGTTAAAATTAAAATAGTGTTTCCTGAATTAACCCCTGTAATGCAGATCTAGCTGAAATATAGTTTTTATGTAGTTGAAGAGGAAATGTTCATGCCCTCGTTTCAGTTGACCTAAATGACAGATAATACGCTGACCAAGAACTTTTGTTTTCAAAAACAAATAGAAATGAGACATTTTTATTTGAATTAATTGATGAAACTTACTTTGTTACATTGATAATAAAAGATTAGTTGATTCCCCTAAATTCCTGTACAATAATTCTTTTTTTTCTTCCTCTACATGTATTTGAGTTTGTTTTGATGTATTTTTTGGACTAAAAAAATTATTTTAATAGTTATTTCACTTCCCTCAAATGTTGAATTAAGAGCATTGTTGAGACCTTTCTCTACTTCATCCTTTTATACCAGTATTATGAGATTTTGATAACTCTTGTTTATTTATAACCTCTCTTGACAAACATCTGAGGGTTTTTTTAAGCTTTCGAGTTAATTTAACAGTTAATGAGATGATGACTCATTTAAATGTCATCAGAGCTTTGTACCAGCTGCCCCAACAAAAATCCTCTAAGACTGTTAATCTATTAATGAAGTTAAAAAATGTTGGTAAACATGCATGATGTCTCTGAAGGGATGATGAAGAAGAATACTTTGAAATAATCCCTGTACAGCTGGCGTGAGTGATCCCCACAGAGAGCGAGAGTTAACATGCAGACAGAGTTCAGTTTAGTGGTGAGATCGGTGATGTAATGCAGGTAAACCTGAGGCTGATGGATTACTGGTATTAAGATTGTAGCCAGGTTGAAGCTGTCAGTATTTCTCAAACATCAGTTACACAACCTTTAACCCTGTTAGGCTCTGACACGGGCCCGCTGTGTCTGAAGATCTCACATCATGTGGCATTAATCCTCAGACCCGGCTGCTGACACTGTCCCACTGAGGCAATGAGCACACGCAAACTTAATGTTGCAACCCAACTCAAATGTTAAGACATTTAAAACCATAAAAGAAAAAGACTGTTGTTTTAAGTACTTTATATGCTTTGTGAAGAGTTTAAGAGGCGCCAATTGACTCAAACACACTGTAAGTACTACAAAAGACAACAGACAAAAACAACCAAATCAGCAAAACACTTTTTAGAAAAACTATGATATAATGAAAAAGAAGAATATTGGCATCATAGACGGTTTATCTCAAAAATGTCTTTGGTTTTTCTTTGAGTGGGACATTTAATCTGCAGGGTCAGCCTACTCACAGTTGAGGATTAATATGAAGTGGGTCACGGTTAGTGTGTCAGCAGTGTGGGAGTGTTTGCCATATGGATTTCATGGGTGGGTTTGGGATGTCAGGGGTCCACAGAGCATCGGGAAGGCTCCTGACACTTTAATTAGCCATATGACACTGTGTAATGCTTCATCTCTGCAGGAGATACAGAATCTGTGTGAGGGGGCGTGTGGGTAATTCAAGAACTAAAAACATGGGGTGACACAATAAACTACTGGGTCAGGAATCAAATGATAATTACCCAGTAATTTGCCCACTACAACGATGAAATAGCAACCCATGCGTGTGGAAAAAAGTTGGAGATTTTTCTGGAAAAATAAATAAAGCAACTAATGATTATTGAGCAATTTATCAGCATCTTGGATAAAATAGCAAATAACAAAAAAAGCCATGTCATGCATGTTGAAATAGCCCAATGTGACTTAGTAATCATTATTTTTTTTTAAAAATTAGCAACCGGATAGAAAAACATTGAAATTATAATTTGATAAATTAATTCACATGCTGAGTCGATACAAAATAAAATTTATTGGTGGCTTTATTTTTTGTATGTGGGTGATAACTATTGCTTAATTAATATTTAGCAGGCGGTTGCTTTATAATGTCTAATAGCTGTTTAAATTAAACCATTTATATAGCACAGGAAGTATTAAATTTCCAAAAAGTCTTATAAAGCAGTTTGTGGCTCCAGATGAGCTGCGTCAAATCTGATAAATTACCTCTAGTGATGTCACTTGCTTCAGTTTTGGTTGCGTATATTAATTTGTGGAGTTAAAAGAAGGGAGCTCTGGTTAAAACTAAACTAAACTATATTCACAGCTACTCACACAACAAACTGTCAGTAGTTGAGCTGCATTATGGGTAATGTAAGCGCCATGTTTCAACAGGAAGAGTGTGTTGATGAGAACAGGAAGATATCTCTTGTCCTTTTTGTCCTCAGTGAGTCAGGTAGTGCTGGGTGAGTGCTGTGTTCAATTGATGCAGTGCTCTCCAGTGAAAAAGTACCTCAACACAACATTTGAACATGTCACTTTCAGAGAAATATAATAAAATGTTGATGTTCAGTAATTTCCCCACACAGACATCCTTTCACTGTGCACATCAGCACACATCCACATGTGTGTTGAGGAAAATGATTATTAATGCAATAGTCAGGTTGGATATATTAACGCATCTAAAGCGTGTTCATCGATTGTCTGTATAAAGCAATCATTACCAACTTAAGTCCAGGGTTGCCAGTCTAATCTTTGCTAATAAACCCACACACATGCACTCGTACTGTGTCTGCCTGCACTGACCCATATGGACAAGTTCCAATCCTATTACAGCCTGAAAGCTGCCAGCTTGTCAGGCCTCAGAGTGGTGAGTCATACCTTCATGACAGAACAAAGACCAAAGTGACAAACAGGAGACCACTGGATGATACATGACAGGGATCATGAGGTGTTCCAGCTCTTGTACTGAGATTTGTTTTCTGTTTTGTTTTGGGGGTTTGTTGCAGTAACAAGGACACTGGGTTGGCTGATCAGCTCTGTCCTTCTAGGAACACCTGCTGTATTTTGTGGGTGATTCCTGGATGTGGAGCTTGCAGTTCGTTTTATAGTCAACGGTAATATGACACTAATGACATTACACTGATGAGCATATGTAGTGACACATGCAAAATGTTTCTCAGAACCGTTTCTTTCCTCATGCTCAGACGAAGTCAATTTTCAGGTTGATGGCTGGCACTTTTTGAAGAGATAATGTACTACTTAGCCAAGAGTGCATTATTATGATTATAATTTTCATTTTGCTGTCATCATGATAATTTGATGGTGATTAAATGACAAATGACACTGGCTTGTTCCTGTAAGTATCCTGATTTTTCCTATAGCTTGGATTTCTGACCATACAAGCCCTTCATATTCACATTCACTTTTCCTGAAGAGAGATTCTGTACAGGACACTTAAGTAATCAAAATAACCACAGTTATGAGAGTAGTATGAAAAAATTTTAGTCAATCTGAAATATTGACATCTGAAGGGATTGTGTGTGTCTATTGTGAGAATTTAAAGTGAGTTATTTTAAATTCTGTTGAAAATGACAACAGGAGAAGAAACAAGTAGCAGTGCCAGGCTGCACTGTGAGTGTCAGGATGGTGACTCAGATCTGGGTTATTTGAATCATAAATATTTTATTTCACTAAAGCCATTATAGCAGACAGAGCGGAGAATGCTTGTGCAGCATGTCTCAAAGAAAATAATGCAGCAGACTTAGCCTCTAACGCCTGATGCACTTTATTCAATGAACTCATCCTTATTTCGGGACAAAGGTAAAAGGCAAAATAAAACTGGTTATGACAGAAAGAAATCAGAATCAGGATAAAACATTAAATGTAACATGTAAGTACACTGGTGATTTAGTCCAGCTGATTGCTGTACACGTGCTGTCAGTGACTTTCCAAAGTCTAATCCCTCAGACAGACTGTAAAAATAGACACTGGAAGCTAATTTTACTCCAGGTTTTCCCTGTAGATACTACTGAGAAATACAACAAAACAAACCAGATCATAATATGTTTCTGCCAAATTGGGACCTAAAGGTTTTCTGTTATTTGCTACATGCATTCACCCCTGCAGGAGCCACCGGTGGATGTTAAGATGACATCTCATCAAACTGACTCTCTCTTTGTCTCAGTAACCAGCAGATGCAGCTGTCACAGCTCAACACACAACTACCAGAGTACAACCACAGAACAAACTGCAACTTAATAATAAAAAAAACAGACTCCTCTGGCCAGCACGGACTGATTATCTCATTTTAAGCAGACTTGGCCGGCACATTGGCAACCTGTAACACAATTAACACCAGAGAGACTTAATTATCTTACAAAGCTTACAAACAGTTGTATATGTAAAGGTGTGTTTCTCCTAACCGATACACAGTGAAAGTCACTGTAAAATTGTATTATTTGTTTGATGAGGGAGAGACAGTTTGTTGTTATGAATGTGTTTTGTTTGCCCATGCCTGTGATTATTTTGTTGATGTATGCTCAAAAATGTAAATAGCAGCAGCAGTCACATTTATTTGACTATGACTTGTGTAGGTTGTGACTTTAACTGAAAGCGTGAACTGCCCAAGGTCGGCTGAATGAGTTGGTTAAATGAAGAGAGAGAGAGAGAGAGGGAGAGGGAGAGAGATTTACAATAATATCCTGATGCCAATTGGATCGATTCTGTGTTGTCCCATCACAGAGGTTGATCCATCCTCAGCAGTACTGTAAAATAACTCATATTTCACTTTCTTCGTCCATCTCAATTAGACATGTCGTGTCACGTTTCCTGACTTCTACTCTTCTGTATTCACCCCACTGCCTCTCTCTGCCCTCAGTCTGACCCCCTCAGGTCTCCACTAATGAAGAGGCCAAAGGTTTTGAACTGGTGTTTGTTATCTTCATGCCACACTGCACAAGGCACTGTCCCTTTGTCCGCTCACTGTTTAGAGGTTTGAACAGCTAATTGGTGCAGTGACACAAATGCACATTGATATCTGGAGGCCACACACACACACAAGCACTGGTAGCAGCCAACAGTTCAGAACAGAAATGATACCAGGGCAGCTGTTCAATATTGCACTAAGTAGATTAATATCTTATCAGTAGTGCGAGTGTTAGGAAGTTGAAAATATACCTTTTTGCAAAGTATTTGCAAAAACAGATATAACACCAATTTGGTTAGTATTCCCTTAACAGCACAACAAAAAATGTGATTTATCAAAATAACCCAACGCTAATTATTGATATTCCATAGAGTTTGCAGAAAAACCAGATTAAGATAAATAAATTAAGCTGTCGGTTCCAAATTTACATTAAAAACCCATAATGAGCTTATAAAATGTGTTGTTTTGTTACAGGTTAAACCACCAGAAGCAGATAAGTGAGCTGAAATTCAGCTGTAAAATGCTGTCTTCCTGCTATTGCATTATAATAACAGATGCAATAACATAATATACTCATATATAATGTTTTGTATTGTTTCCATGGAGCTGTGTATTTAGTGATGAGTGAACTGAATTTAATGTTTAACATCAGTTTCATGCATTCAGATACCTCTTTCATGGCTGTACAATATCCTGTACATGGGTTGGACAAAACAGTGTAACACTTGATAACTGCAAATATCTTAAGACTGTGTCTGTTATATCTGGATTTGGGATTCCTCTTGTGTTCACATCCTATGATTATCATGGCATTGCATTTATCTGTCTTGACAGGTTGTAATTTATTTCTTTAAAAAATCTTTATGTAATCTGACCTTCTTTTCAGCATTTGTTTCCACAACAACACTGTTTGCTTTTCCTCTACTTGTGGAGAAAAAAACAATGAACTCTGTGGTTTCCATGGCAACAATAGCTTGGCGCGCTTGGAGGCAGATTTATTTTTACAATTTTCTGTAAATAATATGTTTTTCTTTTTTAGGTGAGGGAACTAAAAGGGTGTCAGTCATGAAGTAAGTAGGTTATTATACACATATTGTTTATTATGGGCACTGAATAAGGCCAGATAACAAGACCAGTGAAAGACACAAGAGAGCTGCTTTTAGTTAAAGCTCAGAGTGTGAGCATCTGTGAGGTCTAAAATCATTGTGCCTGGTGAACAAATAAACATCAGTGTAATATCAGTGTAGTGTTTGATGTTGTTAGTAATAGGAAGGACACAAAGACAGATGCTCTAAAGAAAATATTCACATTTATTGTGTTAATACAGCAGTTCTACTGACAAAATAGACAGAGTTGATCTTTTTCACTCCAGACTGCCATGAATTATAGACTTTCTGATAAAAATATATTTTGATTTAGCTAATACACAAAATAGACATCTGCATGTGCATGTCAGATCAGCAGCTTTGAGGAGAAGAGGTGGAGGAAGAGAAGAGCCAAAAGGTTGCCGGGATATCATAATAACAGATATCAAACCCTCTTTCTTGGTGCATATACTCTACTTCATTTCTTTTTTTCCTCTGTGGAAAGTACAAGCTCACATCCAGAGCTGCTGACGCCGCTCATTACAAGGATGGCCGAGAATTGGTGGAAAGGCAGGGGCAAATAAAGTGCATGAGGCAAGAGAAAGAGCTGGATTTATTTTTTCCAGGTCAAACCTCTAAATCATCAAAAGCTGCCTCCTCTCTAGAGCACACAAGTACAACATTTTCAGCTGTTTTACTCTGCTGGAATAAATGAAGGAGAGTAGTGGCAGTAGGGGGTAAAGGCAGAGGAAAAGAGGTCTAAACAATTCCATATTTTGCCAGGTCGCTGAGCTCCATGTCGCCAAAGGCTTCCCATGGACAGACCACTGTGATGTCTGTGCCAAGACCCTCCATGCCGGGGATGTCGTCTCCGAATCTAAGCACAGAAAAAAAAAAAAAAGATCTGATAAGTACAAACTGAGAGATACAACGACATAAGGTTTGTGTCAAAGTAGAGCTTAAATGGAAAAATAAGGAACAGACGTGTGTAAATTTCACGTGTGATCTAAAATCCAGCTTACCCCTTCTGGCCTGGTTTAGGGGCCTTGCTCTTGAAGGTACGAGTAGTCCTCTGCTTGAATTTAGGAGGGGCCTTCTTTTCGGCGGGAGCTGCAACGGCTACGTCTGCCATTTTGATTATTTACTGCAAGAAGAAACAGAAGATAAATTAAAAACATAAGACTCACACAGCTGTCAGCCCTGTAAAACTTACAGGCTTTACACTTTTCTGTTTGCCACTGCTTTGTATGCTAGCTGGGCTTTAACTTTAATTAAATGTTAATTTACATTGTAAAAACTCTATGTTTTTTAGATTGTCTCAAAGAACATTTATGTCTTCTGTACAGCTCTTTAAATGGCTTTGGTGATAACATTTGCCATACAGGCAGCCATGTCTGGTTCCTCTGCTATCGTTAACCAATAATCTCTTTACTGATGCTTCATTACAGGAAAAACATTTCTCACTGTGAGTATCTTACACTCTAAATTGCTTTTAACATCTTCTTCAGCAAGCTTAAGACCATTCAGACATGTCATCACTACATAAATGCATAAAGCATTGATAAAAATCCATCCCTATAGTGATTAAGACCAGGCCTTGAACAGTACCAGCAAGAAGACCTACTCTGTCTGAAGTCTTCTCAGAAAGATCTCATTTTAGCTCCATCTCAGCCGTGGTACGTAAGAAAAACACTCTACAGCCATCAGTCTGTCTCTCTCCTCTGTAAGTTACATGTTATCAAAGCAGTAAAAGCCTGAGCTCCCTGTGCCAGAGCTGAGAAAATAGCTGTTTCATCTTACCTTTTGTTGAAGTCTCAAAGGGTTTTTCTGATGCTGTCTGATGAGCCTCACTTGCTTCTCGCTTGTGGGATTCCTCTCTCTGCCTGACTGTCCCTCTTTTAAAGTCCTCCGAGCTGCTAATCCCCTCAGATCTTCATTCTGTCATTCTTTCATGTGCCAACTCCACTCTGTCCTCTTTTGTACCAGCTCAGACACGAATAGACGGGATAAAGGATAACGAGATATAAATACAAGGTGTACTTCGATTTAGATATGTGCCTGCCAGCCTCTGAATTTGAAGTAAATTGTAGAGGTGTCAGTTTATTGGCAGCGGTGAGTGACAGTAATTAGCATAATGATCAAATTGAAGCCAAAAATCTATTGATAGCTATTCATTGTCAGTCGGTCACAGCCCACCACACATACATCACTTACAGCACCCCTTCACATCACACAGCTTTGTTACAGGCACAGGGATCATTTATTTACTGTATGTAGGTTTAAAACTAAAACTCTTTTGTTTTCACTATATCACTGCAAAAACTGTGGCGAACAGGCGAAAATTAGCAACAAAGAAAATGCAAGGTAAACAGTTAAATGTAGAAAAGTTATACACTGTGGAAAAACACTGACACAAAATGGTTTGAAGCTTGTTCTGAAGCCTTTTAAAAGTAATAATTATTCCTAAATCATCTCACTTTCTGCAGTAGACAGGCATCTTTCTTTTGTTTACTATAGCATAACAGAACTGATACATTCAGTAAAAGTCAGACATGATGGCACAGCATATAATATAGTTTTTAATTCCCGGTTAACAGGTCCATTTTACATGTTGTGTATGTGTTCTGTGTGATTTTAACTTGGAGTACTTTTCATTTTCTTAATTTATTATGTTCATTGTGACAATACTGTAACTGAGGCCCATTCCTTGTATACAAAAACCTGATGGGAACCTTAAAGAGAGGAAACCCCCCCAATATAACTTGAGGCCTCACAGCAGATCTAGAAATGATCAGTATTAACACATTTACTTCGATGGCCAGTGATCTCAAGCCTGTGTGCTCAAACATAACAGAGATTTTGAAAAGCCTCAGTAAACCAGCTGATCATACACTGAAGATTGAAATATGCTCTCTCATTATTTGTAAACAAACATGTGTCCCAAAGTAGCCTGCACAAGGATCTAGAGCATGTGATGTAAGAGGAGCGATGCCCTGAGCTCCCTGCAGGTGATCAGTCTCTTAGTGGCAAAGAAAGAACACTTAACCATTCAGCTCTTAATCCCTCACCTCACGACATGGACCCAGGTTAAAGGGGGACAATACTGGGACAGTATATGCCAACTTAACGACTTCTTTCCAGCTTTTTCTAGCACTTTTCATTTTCTTGATCAGCTGGTTTAGACTGTGAGACGTGGGAAAGCTCTGGAAAAACTATGTACTGGGCTTTGAATTAAGAGTTTTCTATTAACCTTCTGTTTTCAAAGTCAAGAATGAACTTTAAACTTTTTACATTGTCAAACACAACTTTGAACTAAATGTATTGTTGTTTTACAATACATTATCCCTAAATTACATTAAATCAATTTAAAATTGTGCCCATTCACAAAAGAATATATCCAGAGTTGGGCCCCAAAACAACTCATATTATTCAGTAAATCCAATCTGGTTTTTCTCAGAGATGCGTCATTATGTAAGGGTGCATACGTCTTCACATGGTCCTACACAATAGGGAAGACTTCTGAGCCCCCCCCCCTTAATCTAATAGAGCAAAGAGGCCAATTAGAGGGTGGGGTGTAAAAAAGAACAGAAAGTTATGGATAAGCATGTCAAGGGGATTAGCAGAGGGGCATATATAAGAGGAAAGGACAAAGACCAGAAAGACACAAACTCTCCAGAGAGACATCAGACTGAAGCCAACTGTGTGACTGCAAAATCAGGTAAGATCAAACTCTTACCTTTGCGCTTTGGCTAACTTTCAATACTGCTGTGAGGATTTAGGTTAGGGTGAACACGAGAGTGCAGAAACGTGCAGAGAAGACATGACTTTACACTGTGTGATTCTGTGGGGTGCACATGTCTTCGATGTAAGCTTTCAATTTATAGCAATACTTATTTTAAAGACAAAAGTATTTGTATTTATGCTGCTGTTGCTGATCATTTGCTAGAAAAAGCCTCAGAAGTCAAGTTGGTGCAGATATTTAAAAGACAAGAAAAGCACTTTTTTTCCTTTTCTCTACATTATATGTTTTTATTTACATTTTTTGCACTTTGCATGATCTATGATCTCTACAGTATTATTTACCTCCAATTTGTCTTCTGTAAGTCAGTTTGCAGTATTGCTGTACTTATGTATACTGCATAAGTAATATCTCTTTAATTATTTGCACACTTTATGCTTCATGGAGGCAGTGAGCTATCTGGGCATCCACTCCTCAGGAGGTCTTCCTTTTGATCTGCAGATTTAGGACATGTTTTACCATTAACTAAACTGAAAGAAAGAAATAACTACAAATGTATATCTCATAGTGAACACTTCAAATTTCTTTAGCTTTAAACTGGTTTAAATAGGTTTCTTAAAGAGGTGTTAATCATGTGAAAGATTGATGATATTTTGAAGTTTTAAGATATTAGCAAATACAGTAAAATGGTTGGCTGGAAAAAGTAACATGATAAAGCATACAGGAGTGACCTAAGTGCAAAAAGTAAAAACTAATTGAAACTGCAAAGAGCTGGCATATTCCTGTTACTTTTATGATCTTTTTGTGCCTTTATATCCTCCTTCCCTTCACCTTCTATAAAAATGTAAGATCTCTGTTGGTTTATAGTATAATAATATATATGTATAAAATGTGGCAGCCATTGTGGCCAAAGAAGACATTTAGGTCTTGCTTCAGTAAAGGTAAAATGGTACTTTATCCCTACGTGTGGGATTGAATTAGCTGTGTTGATCCTCACCAGAAGAATCTACAAACAGTGATTTCTTTGACTGTTAGCTATGACTACTCAAAAGCAAGGATGTACTGTATATACTTTTAAAATATTGGTTGGTGGGTTTGCGCGTCCAAAAAGATGTCATTGGTGAGGTCAAAGTACATATCTGTTTAAGTCCAAAGCACGCTTCCAGTAAAATAAGACCTATAACTGAGGTCAGAGGAAGATCAGCTTAAAGCAGACTGAAAATGACTTGTTCAGTGGGAAATCATCTTACACTCAGGGTTTATTATTCACAACATACAGTCCATGTCTTGACTTTAGACTAAATCTGGAATTAGGTGAACTTAGGGATATTCTGGTCTCATGATGTACAGTCTGTAACTTGGCCAAGAGTAATCTTTAAAGCCAAGGTGCAAAAATAGACAAAGCTGTTTGTGTAACAGGGTCTTAAGGAGCTGTATGACAGGCTGTATGACAGCTTTAGTCTATAATTTGACCCTAACCTGTGGTGTTATATCATCCAAGCACAGGGCAGTGGGGCTTAGAGGAAGAAGAGGAAGGGGGAGAAAAGGGGTCTAACACATTAAGAATAACTAATTGACTGTTGACTGTTTTTCTCTCAGCACATAAAAGATGGCAGACGCAGCCATTGCAGCTCCCGCCGACAAGAAGGCACCTCCCAAGTTTAAGCAGAGGGCTGCTCGTACCTTCAAGAGCAAGGCCCCTAAGCCAGGCCAGAAGGGGTAAGATAGAGTTTAAACTCAACACCTGGGGTAGTAACACTGTTTAAAAGTAACCAAGTGTATTTGTTCAAATACAGCGTTGAGGTACAATGAGTAATATTTCCATTTTCTGTTACTTTATATGTCTACTCCACTACATTAAACAGTGAAATGCACTTTTTAGTCTACTAATATTTATCTGAGCACTGTTTATTTTTAGATTCAGATTTTACCTTTTGAAAAAGGATATAACTTTATAAAATACAAAACATTTTTAGAGATTAAGCCAGTGGGACCCAACCTATTTGGCTTATGACCGCTTGCAAAAAAAAAAAAATCTATTTTCATATTGTTGTACTGGTACTTTTACCAGTACGGGGAAAGGATCTGAGCTCTGACTCTACAACTAAAAGTCACATATCAAATGAAAGAACAACATTCTCTGGAAAATAAGACTGTTTTTTGTTTCTTTCTCAGATTCGGAGACGACATCCCCGGGATGGAGGGTCTTGGTACAGACATCACAGTGGTCTGCCCATGGGAAGCCTTTGGTGACATGGAGCTCAGCGACCTGGCAAAATATGGAATTGTCTAGAAACCCAGCTGCTTCTCCACTACAAGGATCTTACCTCCCTGCAATGATTTTCCTTCACCCACTCTCTCACCCTGTTCTCCTTTACCTAGAGAACCAACCTGACCCAACGTTTGTTCTTGTGTTAGGCCCACATGGATTTGGGAAACATTGCACAAAAAAAGCTAAAGCTATTCCAAATTGTCAAAATTGGCAAATGTGATTTTTAAAACTGATATACTCAAATTATGTATTTTTATATGCTTCACTGAGGAGACCCTGCCTGAAGCTATAACTCCAAATTTCCTCCCCGATCCTTTGCACTTTTGCATTTCTGAGACAGTGGACTGAATCTGTTATAAGTAGCACGTTTGATTGCTGTTTCAAACCTTTTGATCCTTTTTCCTGCCTTCTCCAATCCATGACTGCCCCTCTCTTTGGAGCTTTTCCTTCTTAATGTACAGCTGTTTGTGATATATATTTTTATTTTTATGAACTATGTATGTAAAGCTGTGCACACTACTAATGTGGGAGTAACCGCTGGTTAATTAGAAGAGTCAATAAATACTTTTCCCCCAAGAAATATTGTCTTCTTCTTTTAAGCACAGATGTTGTGACTGCATCTGAGGAAAATAATGGAAGATAAACCCTCATTAAAACCAGAATACATATCTGAAGCTGCTACAATCACAATGGCCATAAATAGCTCATGTTAGCCCTCAATGTGAGCACATACCATGCACATAAACCTGCTGTGCTAGTTGTGCATCAGACTAGCATTACTGTAAACTTAGCCATGACTTTAAATGTGCCGCTCATAGTGCTTTACAGACAGTTTTAGGTATTTTAGGAGCTTTGTAAGCTAACACTACCTGTACTACACAAAACAGCAAACAGACAGAGTTAGCATAGGTGTGTGGGTTAAGCATTACTTCGAAGAGATCATTTTTCAAAATATATCTCAACAATTGGCTGAGCGTACATGATCTTAAAATAAATAGAGTAAATCTTAGCAGGCCAGAATTACATTAACAAATTATATAAATGTTGCTCTCTGTGTGCTGAATGTGTAAATAAGCATATAAATAAGCAATTTTCTGTATCAACTTAAACATTATTGCAGCTTGTTTACACCATAAAGGAGCTCTAAGCAGCCAAAGGTTTCAGATGCAGGATTAAGACAATCAGCACTGTTATTCTGGTGCTATCAATAATCTGAGAAACTCCAAAGTATCTAGCATCCATTTACTAAATAAATCGAATACCAAAAGAAAACAACCTGAAAACTTGATCACAACAAAACATTTTTATATAAAACATTTTATATGGACATTCAATAACAAAAAAAAACCCAAAACATAATGGCAGTCAAGGGGGATAAAGACATGACAGAGGGAGAGGATTGAGAAACCATAGCAACTATGAAGATCGGCCACACAGTTTACTATAATACAGTGGCAAGAAAACCATGACAGGAAAATGAAGCTGCCACGTGTTCTTTTGTGCAGCAGCCATTTTGTTTGTCAGCAGGCCTTTTTGCCAGACAGCACTGTGCTCTTTGTTGTGTTAGCTAGCTTCAAACTGCTAGCTGCCTGTCATTCTACATAGAGTTTAGTGGTAAAGAGTAATGCAACTGGGCTCGGCTGCTCAGGAGTCAAATATGAAAGACACAAGAGTCATGCAAAACTATTTTTTAACTTGACAAGTATCGCTCATGCTGGGTTGTCCATGCCTTCAGTGGCTTTGTTAAGTCCATCTTTGTGTATTTTGTGTAGCACTTCTCAAGTTGGGGGACCAGAACGTGCTGGGGACTGTTAGTTAGCATCTTTGGCTAGGTTTTTTTTTTCTCCCCATTTTGTCCAGAGCACATTCTTGGAGAAACTTTGAGATATTTAAAAAAGAAATGTGAAATGTTATGAGAAAATTCAACAGCAGCACATTTAATTAAAACAACAACTAAAAAAAAAAAAACCCAACTAAACAAAGACATAGTATTGACCTGCATGTTTTTCCAACTGTGAGAAAACTGACACAATGGTAGCTTTGACATTAGTTTATGGGTTAAAATTAACAAACATAATTGCTTCTTTTAAATGCACAACTTACATCATACCCCACAATGATTTTTTTTTTTTTTCCATGTTGGAATATTAACCTGCTTATATGTGTGACAGATAACACTTTCAGACATTTTAGGAGACATCATCAAACAAAACCTGGAGCAGCCAGCAGCTGGTGAGGCTGACGGATTTAACCTCTGAAATGTAAGGAGTCTGCTTTAAACCTGCAGTGCGGCGCTTTTGTCCATCCTTTATGGCGGTTAAAGTTGTTTCACAAACACTGTTAACCCATTTTTATAAGGTATACCATGCTTACAGTGTTGCTAAATTTTTTTCCATCCCTTAACTCTGGCACACCAATCATTGTCTGTCGGCGCAAAAACCTTTTACTACAAGTGTGCCATCGAAATGTTAAGCCAGTTTTCAAACCAGATTTTGAAACTGTATATTTTGTAAAAAACAGAGTTTTATCTAGAGGTGACAGGCTCAATCACTGTGTGTACTTGTTTAGCAAGAGCTGGTATTTCAATGGCTTTGCTTTATTAATTGTTAAAGACCCGCACTGTAGATTTAAAAAATAAAATAAACGGAAAAACACAAAAAGAAATAAAGAAGCACCGTTGGTTTTACCCAGAGTGCTACAGACCTATGTTCATTCATTCCAAATGCTTCAGTCATCTGCAAATTATGGACACAAAAAAGGGAAAAGAAAGAAAGTAAAAAAATCAGCCGCTGTACGAGTAAATCCTATGATCAACCAAAATCATAAACAATAGTAGCCTCGACTGACTGAGCATGTAACTATGAGAAGGTTTTGTAGTGTTACCTGTACCCTGAATATGCAACTACTCAGGTATGCTTTCAGCTCAATATCTTTACTCCAAAGCAAAACAAACAAAAAAAACTTGAAATCTGACTTGCACCTAACTGGAGAAGGAACAACACTTGCAGATATATAAAAGAGACAAACATAAAATAAAAAAGAAGTGAATGACAACAGCAATAGGATCATCAAGGATTATGATACGTAATAACAATAACAAAGGCAATATACTGTTTTTACATACGGCAGAAAAATGTGCTTTCTACAAATCTTTGGAACAAAAACAAAAGCCAAAAAAAAGCCACGTTTTGGAAATATAGAATACAACGGTATAGAAATATGCACAATAGTAAGTTGTTTTGCATTTAAATATTTTCTATTAACTCACCGACAGAATCTCTCTCTTTGCTCAGTAATTGCTGTTGGCAGCATCTCAAACACAATTACCAGCTAAAGTATGTTTCAGGAAGACTCATTCAAATGTTGGACGTTGCTCTATAAAAGATGGAGCGTGAGGGGAAAATCCAAATAATAAATTGTCTACATTAAAGGATCAACAAGAACTTGAACCCTGGGGTTATGGGTGGATGATTCAGGTTGTATCTAAAGCTAAAATATATTCAAGGAGAATCATTTTCAGTGTAGTGTTGAACGTTTTGTAGTGTTTAGTGGTGAAATCCTGTGCGTGAGAAGGATGTTGTGAGACTGGGAGCTGTGTCACACAGTCAAAAAGGTGGACTATTTGTAATAGAGATGATTATTTTCATGTTTTCAACCCCAAGGTTCACTGTTGGATCTACATGTCCTATGACAGCAGTGGCTGCTGAGTCAAACAAAATAATGGTTTAATAAGAATAATAATGAGAATAATTACAATAATAATAATAATAATAATAATAATTTGGTAACTTTTTTCTCTAAACTAATTTCTTTGCATATCATAACAATTTTAAGTTTAAAGGTTCACCATTTCCACATACTAAGAAAACTTGAGGTAAGGAACAGATCTAATAACCCTCCCTCCTTCAGCTTTCGGACGTGATTTCTGTAGCGTTATAAACCGTCACATCATGTCTCCAAGCTGCCGTGTTCAGCCTCCCTCTAACCAGAACACAGCAAGAACGGAAATCCTCTCTTGTTACTATCCGCCCACGTTAAGGAGGAAATATAAAAATCCATCTGTGTGTGTGTGTGTGTGTGTGTGTGTGTGTGTGTGCGTTTTAATTATTTTAGTGACTCATCATTCTGTTTCAAAATGTTTTTAAGTGCTCTTTCGAGGCACCTTTCTGCTTCCTACTGCTCCGACGTTTTGTGGACACACTGCTCGTTTCCCGTCTCTTTTTCTGCAAACTTTGAGTGCACATGGGCCACGTAGCACTCAGCTCTCTCCGTTACAGGGTTGACAGCTATTTAAATGTCAGTTATCCACATACAGCCTTTGGAAGAACATTTGGGCTCCATCCCGAGTCTTGTGCTGCTGAGTGCCGAGGGAATAAGAAGGGGGAACTATAATACAGCCGTGCAATAGGGAAGGTGGCCAATGTAAGTCTTTTTTTCTTCTTCTTTTTTTAAATGTATAGGCCATCTGTCAGTCTTTAATACAGTGTTCCTCTATTTCTGTAGTAGCCTATATAAGAAAACGTGGGACTGCTCGGGGGTGGGATCTGAAATATCTTTGTAGTGATCGACTCCACACTTTAAAACTGGGTGCAGTCCGCCTCCATAACAACAGATGGAGCTCTTTCAGAGTAATTCAATGGAAGAGAGGAGCTCCTGGGAAATGTAGTGTCTTTAGTAAGGGGCAAATCTACTGTAGCCTCCCCTGTACAACGTGGCCTGTGAAACAACAAATAACAAAATGAGATTAAATTCTTTTCAAAATGACATTTTTTTATTATCTGACCAGTCTAGTGATATGTAAGATTTTCCTTACAGTCCATAAATTCAATAAAAAGGTCAAGAATTGTCTGTGTGGACAAACTGCTGAACTACTGTTTCAAAAACTATTGATAAACTGTTGCTGCCGTTGATTTCTACTGAATCAACATATTAATTTAGTCTTACAGCAAAATTTTGACATAAAGAAACACCTAAAAACCTGCATCATGTCAGGGATTTTGTATTTTATTAGAACACATAACCAAACAAAGTTGCTCACTTTATAATTCTGCATTAGAGATATAATTCTGATTAGTAAACACTGAATTAACTAAATAAATAATTTATAAATAACTAAATAGATGCAACAATCAGCAGTTTCCAACAAAAGTACAATTCACTAAGTAATTTTTGTTTTAATCTACAGTAGCCAGCTGTTTGAGGGGATTGCTGGGCCTTATTAAATAAATAAATAAATAAATAAATAAATGTATGTATGTATGTATGTATGTATGTATGTATGTATGTATGTATGTATATTTGTGATCAGTTTTTCAGTATTTATGTCTTCAGTCAGAAATAATGACTGTTGGGCAAGGAGCCACAGACAGGAAATGCAAGTTGTAAAGCATTATGTTGGATTAACACATTGTTTGTTTTGCTCCCTTCATGGAATTTGTTAACAATTAGAAAAATATCACTTTACTTATCTTTTGAATGTTTGACAAGTCATGAGCATTAAGTACTTACCATGGCTCCAACGCCGTAGGCAGCTGGGGCGAGTGCAGCATGGTAGGGGTCCGCCGTGTAAACTCGTCCATAGCTATGAGAAAACAAACACAAAATGCACAAAATGTACAACATATTAATCTTGCAACTTGTTAGAAAATATGCTATCATAACCAAAAACACAAATAACAATATAGTCAGCTGAAGTAAGCAGTCAGCATGGAGCACTTATGGAAAGCACTGTCACCACATCAGTCAATATTTATCCAAGCCACAACTTACTCACTGTCACTTGACTGCTTAGTTTTAGTACAGTGCTGCAGAGGAGGCTTCAAGATGCGCTGGACCGCCCACTTACCTGTCACTGTAAGCTGCCGCTGCAGCCGCTGCCGCTGCAGGAGTCGCTACCGCAGTCGGCTGGGCATAACGATATGCTGCATAGCCACCCTGTGATGAAGCAGCGAAGGGGAGAAAGATGGAGGACAGCAAGAGGAAATGGGGTAGAGGAAAAAGATACAACAGGGAGAGAGGAGGGACGACAACAGAAACAAAAGTAAATTCTTGTTAAAGGTGCACTGTATTTCCTCTACACACTCAAAGACTAGTCGTGAATCTAAAGGGTTACATAGTGAGAGAAACTGCTGAGAAGAGAGCGAAAGATTAACAAGCAGACAGTCAGCAAAACTGGCTAATCTGGTGCAGTACAGCATTCACAAGGATGTAGCTCAGGCTCTGTGTGGGTCTCTCCCTCCATGACTAATGTGGGAAAGTAACATTTTGAATTGTCAATGCGGTGTTTGACTGTTGACTGTAGCATTTCCCTGTGTAGCATCAAAGTGCATTATCCTTCCCACTGTGAGTTGGACATGGAGGGAGAGAGAGTTCATACCCATAATTGTGCCCCACCCCGGTTCCCCTACCAAAAACACACAGTTAAAGAAAGGGGAAGGGGTGGCGAGATGATTGTGTCATTATTCATGTTTGGATGGACAGCTGATGAACAGACACACAAAAAAACTACAGGTGTAAGAAGACAGTCAGCCAGTTGGATTAAAAAAAGGGCACACACACACCACGCTCATGTGGCCAGCGACCAATCACTGACAGACACAGCATGCTTTCCCAAACTCAGAACATACAGTGTATTAGGCCAAACATCCCTATTAACAAAACAAAACACACACCGCTGCATTCTACCCTAAAGGATCAGTCATGACCAAGTCCCCGCATTCAGGACCACACAGTTGCTGCTATGGGAGGAAGGCTGAAGTGAGGAAGAGGAAGGAGGAAAGAAGTAGGATGACGCATCAAGAGGTATGAGGAGAGAGAGAAGAGGAGAGATGATAAAGAAATTGTGTAAGGAAGAAAGAGAGTCGCAGAGAAGGGAAAGAGTAGAGTAATAACGGGAAGAAATGGAGGAAGGGGAAAGTGTCAGATGACACTTGGAGGTGATTTACAAACAGAAAAGGTTTCAGATACTCAGCGGAAGGAAAGAATGAACAGAGCAAAAAGAGGTTACAGTAGGAAGGACACAAAAAGAAAAGGGTTTAAAGACAGAACGGGGAGATAGGACGGGGGCTGGGGGAGGAGTCAGCCTTGTAAGTATGTCTGCATGCCGACATTGATTCAGTTAGCATGCCACAGGTGAAACAGATAGGGAGATTCCTGGAAGGGGTCTGAATTAACTGCTGATGACTGCTGGATAAGTCTAGTGTCATTTTTCACGTCTAATGTATTCTGAGTCTTGTTTGTATGTCAGGCATTACACTGCAGCTTGCTGACATATGATTTTCATTGATCTGCACAATGAGTAAGGATTGGGTACGATTAAAAGTCTAGGGAAAATTAATGGAAACTGAGTAGCAATAAGATGACATGTCTGGACTAGCAAAAATATATTTTGAATTATCCCAGTTTTACTAGTTTACATGTTTTACTTATTTTGGAATAAAAAATATTCAATATGAAAATGTCAAATAATATAATATGTTTGTTTTTGCCTCAAGAACATGATGAAATTCATTCATAGATGAATTTTGCTGTGGGGTGTCCAGATGCCTTCACACTGAATAGAAGTTGGTGCACAAAATATACATTTTTAGCTGGACAAAATGTTGTAGGGTACAGTGTATCACAAGGGTAAGTTTCTGTTACAGTAAGTGAAGTGGCGACCTTGACCTAATTTACCCTAAAAAATGTACATCCATCTCTCCTGTAGATACTTTGAAAGATTTATGCAGCATAATCCTTCATGAATTCAAATTATTTTCTCCCCCTTCCGCAACTCCACCCATGTCAGAATCCAGTGAGTTAGTACAAGAAGACAGAGAAGGCATTTCAATCTCAGATGGTCAATAATGTCTAGCAGCACGCAGTCATTGGAGACGAGGAGGATGCACACTGGCTCTCACACAGAGTGTGTAAACCCTACCTGGGGCAATCTGCCACTAATGTCCTGAAACACTAGTCTACAGAGAGAACAGAAACAGCTATTGTCAACCTGGTCTCACACACACACTCACAGACACACAAACACACACACACACACACACTCATAATCACATTGGTACAAACCAACTCACAAATGCACAGAGACAAACCCGAGAGGAGTCTACTCATGAATGCTCACTTTAATGAAAGGGAGTGTGTGTGTGCTTGGCTGCTGAGTGCTATTTTTATATTTGATTGGACTACTGAAGGAGCGTGTCATAAAGGATTGGTCATTGTGGGCATAACAAAAAAAAGTAAAAAGCTTAATTAAATTAATACATTTATTTAAGATTAAGGCAGGTGAACATGGAATGCCTGGACGGGATGAATCAAAACACCCAAAAGTACACATCTCTATGGGTTTGGTCTTTGCCGTGTCACACTTGAAAACCCACAGGCAAGAGGGGGGAAAACATAGGTGAGGAGTGAGGCCGTCGAGGAGAGAGGTATACTTACATAGAGATCAGCTGCACCGTAAAAGCCATCCTGATAGGCCATCACACTGAGAGAGAGAGTTTAGAAAGGAAAGGAAAAAAAGAGGAGAAAAGTACAGAGGAGTCGTGGTGGAAAGTCGAAATGAAACAAAATAAAACCAAAAGTAAATGGTGCGATGCGCCACCATGTGGGCATTGCAGAAAACAACAAACAAGAGTGTCGATTGAAGGGGAGAGAGAGAGAGGTGAGAAAACGGTGCCAAACAGATTGTGAAAGAGAGAAGAAAAAGAAGGGTGAGATTATTACACACCGTGCAACATGCAAGACAAAATACCACCTCTTTGTATACAAAACCACTGACTTCAGAGTGATACTACTGTTACTTAAACCCCTGAGACAACTATTTAATCAAACAGAATTTGAACCTAATGCTGTCAAAGTATAATATTATCACTTTGAGGTACAAGGAAATGGTATTTCAGCTCAGCAAACTAACAAAATCAATATCTAAATAAAACGATTTAGACACACAGCATGCACAATTATGAAATACTATTTTTAACTAAGTGAAGGCATGCATATAAGAGGGACAGTTGCTTGCATTACATTATGTCTAGCTTTTTATCATCTGTAGCAGTTTACTGGCCTTCAGTTGTTATTTATGTATGCGCGTGTGTTTGTTTACCCTGGGTAGGTGGGGATGGCAGGTTGTGGCACAGCAGCCCTGACTGCACTGTAGACGGGCCGAGCACGACCCCGGAGATGAGCACCTCGAAAGGTTGCAGCAGTGGAGGCAGCTGCTGCTGCTGCTGGGTACGGAAACCCCGGTACTGACAGACAGAAGGTGAGAGAGAGAGAGAGAAAGAGAGAAAGATGGTAGAAAAAGTACTTCATTAATAACTTCAAGATTACAGTATTATTTGTGCATCTTGTTTCCATCAGGGTATTTCAGTATAAAGCTTGATCCTTGTTGTCATACCTGTGTAGAGTTCAGGACTGTACATGGCTCCAACCATGGGACTCAACTTCCATCCAGCTGTATTAAAAAACGAAAGGTACATTGATGGAAACATTTGACAGAAAACAGGTATTTCATGACTTGAAGGATAAAAACAGGATGTTATATCATTGATATCTAGCAGTCACAGCATAATGATACAAACACGCATGATGATGTCATTGTTTTATCGTCAAAAAGTAATGACTCAGAGAAAACAGAAAGCAAAAACTTCTCCTTTGTTTTCTACAATATAACTCATTACAGAATATCAGAAAAATGTGGTACATTTTACATGTGGGGATTTTAATTTTAGCCATATTTTCCTGTCACCACACATCAAACAAAAGTGTAGGATTGGCTGTTGCGAAGTTCAAAGTGGATTACCATATGGCAGAGTTGCAAGGCCTTCTCCGTTAGAGTAAGGAGTGGTCATCTTCTTGTTTGTCATTACTCTGGCTGTGGCATTATTAACCTGGACATTGGAAAAAGTGGTCAGCGCCCCGAGTCAACACAGTTCAACATGTAAACAAGTAGTGAGGAATTATCAAAATGATGTGGAAACATTAGAGTTTGTGTTTGCCTTAACTGAATATACTCTGTGACACATGAGGGAGACACTCTGCGTACACAATGGTCAGAGTTTTCATATCACGCTTTAAGTGTGAGGCGTCGTTACACATCCAACTGTTTTTTTATTTTTTACTTATGACAGAGATTAATTCTGTTGATGAGCAGCAATGGTATTTGGTGCATGCGCTTCTTTTGAAGGAGAAAGACATTGAAAACAAGGATCCTGGTGAGTAGTCAGGCAGTTTTTGCACACAAACAATGCAACCATTGGCACACAGAAAAAAGAAAAACAACAAAATATTTCAGAACAAAAGCATTCAAAAAGAAATCCAAGACCATTATATTGCTACCTTTAAAAAAAGGAGGGAAAAAGAAGGTGAATTAAGCAGCAGATTCATCAGTTGAACACAATGCAAAAAACATCAATCGAAAGAGTTCATACACAAATTACACGCAGCCAATCAAGAGCGCATCACATCACCAGAGGTGAGCAAAACTAGCCAATCAGCAAGCATCAGATGCAGCAAGAGACCAATCAAAAAAGGTTTGCAGCCCTCCCAATCAAATACACATCATACAGAAAAAGGAGGACGGGGAGGGAGAGAACGACAGAGAAAAGACAGGGATGCAGGAGGAGGAGCCAGTCCACATGAAAAGACACAGAAAAAACACATACATGATGTGGAGAAGAGAGAGGCAGAGAGAGTGAACAATCCATCCAAATGTGCAATTTCTCTAATGAACAAACAGAAACAACAAGATGCGATACACACATACAAAATACATCTGACCGTTTGCCTACGTTGGATCTAACTGTACATGAGCAACAATGGAGAAATGATAAATGGAGCAAGAACAAGTGGAGAAGAGAGAGTAGTCTAGATACAAAAGACAGAGAGGATGGGGGATGCAAATATCATTCCTCAAAAAAAATAGTAATAAATAAATAAACAATAAAAATAAAATCAAACCATGGTTGTGAAACACTGCCAGGCATTTCAGATCAGTGTCGCACACCAGAAAGACCTCGAAAAGCACAAAACCACCAACACACACCATCCAGAACCAAACTGAACCAAAAAGAAAAACAAGGACACCTCTTTACAGAAATCAGAACAGAGAAAAGCTGCCGTTTCACTTGATCAGTGATGCAAACTTTTTACGTTTGCTCAAGTTTGCTGGGGTATACAAATTATTTCATTGCAGCTTTTTCTTCCTTTCTTAAAAAGGCTCAAAGCGTTAATGTTATGTATAAAGAGCAGATTTGTTTCTGAGCAGAATAGGCTTGCATCCTCTTTTGGGGGAGGGGGGGGTTGCACGCTATTCATCCACATACTACGCATATCTTTAATTTGAATGTTAAGTCTAAACAGCCGTACCTCTACCACTGTCTGCAGACTACAAACGTGGTACAGAAAGTGATAATCAAGTGCTACAGTGCACCATCATATACACACAGCTATTATCCTCTCCTCCAGTAAAGCTAACATAGCGCTCATGCTTCAGCATGCTGTCCCACTAAGGTGCATAAATGCAGCTATTGGCTGACACATGACACAAAGAAATGACATAGTACTATATGACACCGTACAGATGACGAGAAAGAGAGTAAACCATGCAGGATACAGCTCTGGAATTAAATGCTGAATGCAGTTAGAGGTGATTGGAATGAATGCATAAGAAGTGGTAGTCATAGTTGTTGCACTTGCAGATAGATGCAGTACATTCAGTTATACAAGTGGCCTTTATAATGCCATGCGGTCAATGGCTAATCTCGTAATCGTGTCATTCACCACCTCCCCAATCAATCACAGGATTAGCCAATTGGGTTCTGTCAATCAATCAATCAATCAATCAATCAAGCTCCCTTGAAGGAGTTTAAAGGAGTCCTTCATTTGGGTGTTGGGTGCATTTTATTTAGACTTTTGACGGATGGGGTGGGGGGAGGGGTCATTCAAAGATGATGCCATGTGTACACAACTTACCGTTGCCAGGGAAACGGCGTGAGGACACGCGAGCAGTTACCGTGGAGACTGACAACAACAACAACATACAAAAATCATCAGGGAAATAGAGAAAATATATGTAAGAAAGAAATGATGAACCAAAAAAAACCAAAAAAGAAAACATAAACAAAACAAGGTAATGAAAAGCAACCCCCACCCTGTGGTAGAGAGGAAGTGATGTAACAGGTCACGTGTCAACAGTCACCTACAAGTATCAGCCATGTGACAACAATCTAGCCTCTACTGGTTAAAAACCCCCACTACAAACGCAGATCATAAAAGTTGATAAAAGAGCAAACAAATGGGAACAGAAAATGTCAGAAGTTATAGATCTAATTTGGGAGGGAAACTCTCTGTTATTATTGACCAGATTATTTTCAAATAACTGACAAAATAATCACTGAAAAAAATCAAACTTAATCTTGTTTTATGCTACCTGACTACATCACGGGAACAGGAAATGGACAGAGATATGGGGGGGAGGGAGAGACGGACAGCAGAAATGCAGGTGCATATGGGGACACACAAACTGGGAGAGACAGACAGACAGACTGGCATGGTGGAAAAGAGTGGAGAGAGATGGAGGAGAACCAATAAAAAAGGAAAGAGGGAGAGGGAACGACATATATCTGTTGCATTCATGTTCATTCTCTCTCCGCCCTCCATATTTCTAGTTCTGCACACCCACACACAGAGACAGAGAAGAGTGCAGGACATTCGAGACCATGCAGAGGAGCTTTAGTAGCCAGTAAAACTAAAATAAAAAGAAAAGCGTGATTTTAAAATCAAGAGCCAGAGCAAATGGCAAAAGCATGGTGTATTTGATCTCCAAGGCCATTTGCAACTAAAATCCGAGCTCATGCTGACAAAATCAAAAAAACAAAACAAAACAAAACAAAACAAAATTAGATGTGTCACAACAAAATGCACTTCCATGAGATCTGGTGTTCTTTTTCGGGAGTGGTGGATGCAAGTGTGTGCATAAACAAAACCTTTTTTTTTTTTTTCAAAACCATCCATCTAGCACGTCTGAAATCAAACAGTCAGCTTTTTTGAAGCATCAGAAATGACACCACACTTCTCACAGCAGTCTCATTCCCAAAAGCTGCCCCCTGTAAAATGCCCCCATCATGCACCGGTCTCTTAACACATCAAACATAAAAAAAAAAAACATAACCCTGCTATCCAGAGGCAGCCACGCAGTTTTAACTGAAAGAGTGAGAAACTTCCCAAGATGACATCTGACCTCATGAACCATCCATGCAACATACAGTAGCCTCTTACAGACACCAGCAAGCACTTTTTTTTCAGAGGAAAAATAACTGAGAGGCTATTAACTGCCCTTCCGGTCATAAACACAACCATAAACCAAAAATGGCCACTCATCATGATCATGGAAGAAGTGATGTTGGTGATGGAAAAGGTGCAGGAAAACCAAAAAAAGAAAGAAAAGATCCTACATGCTGTGACAGAAGCGGATATCGTCAGCGGCTCTGTCGTGGTGACGTCCCTCCAGCCATGCCTGTTGTGTAGCCACTCCACCCAGCATGCTTTGCAAACCACACAGCTTTAAAGATCAAGGTGCAATGGACAGCCCACAACATCGACAACAAGAACAGCAACGACAGCGTAACACATCAACAGGAGGTGCTGTCAAAGGAGACGTCTGTGTGTGCGGCACCACTGCACCATGCTATAGTGAAGCCAGAGGGGTTAGAGTTGAACATATACAGCCATCTGGAAACCTCTGGGGCAGAAACGACCAGAACAACTCATTCTCATAGTCAGACATGGAGGGGAAACAGAGGAGAAATATGGTCACTGTTTCTAAAAAAAGGGGGCGAGGGTGATGAGTTACCTCGATTTTACGTCCTTCCACCAGCGTACCGTGAAGCTTCTCTCTGGCCCTCTCTGCGTCTGCGCTCGACTCAAATGTTACAAAACCGAAGCCCTGTGAGCAAAGGAGAGGGGAAGATGGAAAAAGAAAAGGGGGGTGGGAAGGGTGTGAGTGAGTAAAGGTTGAAAATAGCTGTTAAGCTTTTGAGTTAATTTTCAAATTGTTTCCAACTTCCTACCTTGGATCCTCGCTCGTTGAAAATGATCTCGACGTCGAGGATTTTCCCAAATTGCTGAAAAGGAAAAAGATGATGAGAATGAAGAAGCTGAACCAGCGTTTAAGTCATGTAATGCATCTTGCCACGGGGTGTCAGCACTGTTCAACCATGATGATCTGGCAGCGTGCCAGCTCTGCTAGTCTTTCCTTCCACCATATCTTCCTCTGCTCTTTTCTCTGCACCACATTTTAGAGACATTCCTCTAACAGCTGAACACAAGGCTGATTTTTACAAGATGGCATACCAAGTGCAAGTTTGGGTTTTTTGTCAGTCAGGACAAAAACTGATTCCTTTTAGATGAAACAGACATGACGTGTGTCACATGTCATATGTATGTTTTTTAATTTAAAATCCAGATTGAGAATGGGAAATAAGGAGTGAAAAGAAATCTAAGGTGCTGACATCACTTAACAAGTCATTTGAGTCATTATTCCTACAAACTGCACATGTTTAAAGCTACATTTCTGCATTGTTGTTATGTAACGGTGCAACGTGAATAAGGAAGAATACCGCAATCAACATACCCCGAACATCTGCCGTAGGTCGGGGTCTCGGAAGCGAAAGGGGATGTTGGACACATGGAGACGTTTGGGGGTTCCCTTATCATCTGAGTCGACCCCAGCAGTCCCTCCACCACCACCTCCTCCTGAGCCAACCCCTGACTGACCATCAATCTGGGAGGACCCATCTGACTGCTGGGACAGATGGACAAAGGAAGTTAAGGAAGGAAGGAGAAAGTGATGTCTTGTGAGATTGGGCAAAGATGATAAATACCAGGAGATTACCAACAATTACTTTCATTATCCCTTAATCTGCCAGTTATGTTCCAGAGTCCTCATCTTCACCTCACCTTCCTAATCTTTTTGTCCAAAAAATGTGAGACAATAGTGAAAAAAGTCTCTCCCACTCTCTCCTGGAGCTCATAATAATGTCTTAAAATTGCCTGTTTTGGTCAACATTCCATTTAAATGATATAAAAAAATTAAACTATGCATATTCAAGAAGCTATGACTATTTGCCATTTATGTTTGACAAGTGATTAAAACAAAGGACATATTATCAAAATACCTGTTGATTAATTCAATTTGACAACACAACACTGAGGTATTTCTCTAATTTTGCCTAATTCTACTCATATAAATCTGATGGATAAAAACACAGAAATGCTGTCAGTGTATGTAGGAAGGATTTATTGCAGGACAGTTATATTAGACTGCATTAGATTTAGCGAGGTGTTATAAATAAACTGGCGACTGAGTGTAAACACAGTAACCAACTGTCAGCAGTGTAGAAACAGAGATTGAGAGTAGTATTTGTAGAAATATTACCGCAGCAGAAATAATACTGTAAACTAATAGCTAGCTAGCAAGCTAATAGGTCGTAGTGCTGATCAGTGTTTTAATGTTTAGGGCAAATTTCTGCAACCCCGGACCAATCTGTACTCTGCAGCCTTTCCTCATACAAAGCTTGTCTCCTTGTTGAAATATACAACCACATACCAAGAAGAAATACCAAAAAATATTCAGTGTGCTCCATTGTGTTCTTGTTGTTACAGGAGTAGTGTATCACAGTGTATGTGTGTTTATAGCGAGTGTGTGGTTGAGAGAGTGAGAGGCAGCGAGCGGCAGAGAAGTGACGGTGAATGCGAATGGAGCAAAGGAAAAGGTCAGCAGTGAGTTGTCAATCTGGCAGTAAATGTACAGTTTAGGTTACAGTGTGTCACTTAATAAATGCAGCAGCCTCTCGAGACCAAGAAAAGTCTCATGTGTTCTTTCTAAACTGCAGGAATCACTCACTGTACAAGTACTGTGCTGGAAAATGCAAAACAGGTCGGTTTAGGTACATATAGGTATGAGTTAGATACAGGTTTCAGGGGGACTTATATGGGCTTATGCTGACTTTAGCTAGCAGTTCACACAGCTCTGAGCCACACTCTAGGGTTCAAATGCATTTTTTGATTGCATCAAGGTGGGTGAGTTGAAACAAGTTCCTCTAAGAATCAATGTGCCAATACATGTTGGCTTAGAGGAGAGTTTTATCAGCTCTGCGCAGAGTGCAGTGGAAAAAGGACAATCAAATGTGTAACTGGCCTCTGTCACTTTGCTGACTCTGGACATCTTAATATTGAGCAGAGAATCAGATTGGTGCATCCCAGTGACTTGCTATATTATTTCTTAAAATCTATAACACATATTCCTCCACACTCTCGCTCTCGGTGCCCTCTCAAGGCAAAGACCTGGTGTGGGCTGCACACAGGAGGAAGAGGCTGGCACTCACTTGAGCACTGAGGCTGTTGGCAGCGTTGGCGGCGCTGTTCACTGCTCCACCGGCTTCCACGGGGCCCTGGACGGCCCCCGCTGCGTACAGGCTGCCCCCGTAATCCAGGGCCAGGCCGTTCTGGGGGGGTGGCGGAGGAGGTGGGGGGAATGCAGAGAAAGGTGGTGGTACGAGTCCCTCCTGACCACCAGCACTATCCTGAGAGCCCTGTTTGAAGACAGAGAGAGACAGAGAGTGAGGGGGGAGTGAAAGCTAAAGTAGCCGGCTGGCGAATTTCCACAGTATCTTTTACTGAGAGCATCACCCAACTACACAGAGACCACTTTCCCAAGAGCTTCAGTCTAAAAGTCATACAGGCATGGATATTATATTTCCATTTACCGGTGTATGTGTGTGTGCGTGTGTGTAAATGCGTGCATGCATCTACACCCCGCACCCATTAAATATTCACTGCAGCCACATCTATTATTGAGGGTCAGATGCCTCCATGCTCAGAGTATTGTACAATAGTGAGTGTCTAACGCCTGCACACACACACTCACAAACGCCTCTGCACACAAACCACCTTTGACACGCGAAACACCCACACACCTAAACGCTCACACAAAGACCAACTGTTAGTAAGGAAGCCTGCCCAAGTATTTTTGTGCACATTATTACCCCCAGAAAATTACCGAACGTTACCGACACTGGAGTGCGTAGGAGGACAATACCGGCACCCACAAACACATGGTGAAAAACACAAACACGACGCTGGCAATAACACAACACACACACACACATTCCTTGCTGCTGGCAGTGGGGCATGGATACCCTAAATGGTAATAGTTAGAGGGCGGTGGGAGACAGCAGGGACGGGTTAGGAAAGTAAGGGGGGGGTGGACGATAAAAGGTGATGACTGATAGAAGAGGCATGACCTGCCTGTGATCCATTGCTGCAAAAGATAAACCAACCATCGCTGTCTTTTAGATCTTTTTATAACCCACTTATATCTGCTATCTGCACAGGATGGCCTTTCAATTCAAGACGATTTGGTTTATTGACACTATTACATATTTACAGCAAAGATTCAGTCATGGTCGTGCTAGCAGCTCTGTGAGGCTATATTTAGGCACAGTGGTGCTTTGAGCTAAATGCTTACATTGGCATGCTAACATACTCACAAGAACAATGCTAACATGCTGATTTAGCAGGTATAGCGGTACATATTTACCAGGTTCACTCTTTTTTCTCGTTTGCTAAATTAGTCTGCCAACATTTAATTAACACAGCTAACACAGCTGAAGCTGATGGAAATGTTATTGGTTTTGCACGTATTTGACCACTGATCAAAGTATGGACTGACAATGGCATTACGTAGAAAGTGGAGGGACAATCGAAGTTGTTACAACTCATGCCGTGGTTTTTTTTTTTGGGAGGGGGGAGCAAGAATGTGTGAACCAAATTTATGTTTGGACAGATGGGACAGAATGATTCAATTGTTCCTGCTGTTTTCTCCCTTAAATTAACCTTCATCAACACTAAGACAAGGAGCCGGTGTCTGAAAATGAGAACTTAAAAACTAGAAAACTATTAAATATTTTAAATGTAGATTAGGATAGATTATAAAAACCAAAACATATGGCTGTGCTCTTAATCTCGTTATTGTTCGCCTTCTTGTCCTCTCTCTATGCCTAATAATAATAATAATAAAAACTGGTATTATCATTATTATTATCATTATTATATAATAGCAACATCACTAAAAACGGGCATTTAAAAATCTTTTAGTAAAATAATATTTGCTGTCCTTTTTTCATATCACAACTAAGACTCCATGCTTACAAGACATCTGCTTGGCTACATTCACTGTGCTGTGTGTGTGTGTTTGAGGGTGTGTGTCTGTGTGTGAGTGACAGGCTGCAGCGATGCCCATCTGAGTTGCACAATAGATCTCTGTCCCTTTGGGAGTGTTAAAAGTGTGTGGGAGGGTGTGTATGTATGTGTGTGTGTGTGTGTGTGTGTTTCTGTGCATGCCATCTGTCTCCCAGCTTTTGACCTTTCTCAGCGTCACACCTGTGACACGGTAGCCGGGCCCCTCGACTCGGTGACAAACCAGGGGATGCACACGGTCGACACGGATCACATCGATATTGTGACATGAGCGTGGCTACAGCAGAGCAGCAGCAGAGTAAACAGTGAGAAGGAAACTCTGCCGAGTAAATAACACTGGTACATCAACAGCAAAGACAACCGCACTTTCTGTGTTATACTGTTTTTTACAAGATTCAGAATTACTTACTCATTACTTAATATTTATTTACCACAGACAGCTTTTTACGGGCACAGAGGTCAGACATTTTGTTGTCAGTGTGACGACTACATGCACAGTAAACATCAAATTAATCGGATTTTTGCTTTGAAAGTGCCTCTATTAATCCTGAATCTGACTTTTTTATATAAATTAGTCCTGACAGATGGACAGGATTTATGAATTCAATTGAAGACCAGTACTACTTTTAATAATGCATTTGTAAATTTCTTTTTTAACAATTGCAAAACTAATAATCTAATCTATTGTTATTAGACAAAATATATAATGAAAATTGTCCCTGGGCCAGTTAAGACTGATTGAAACCTCAAAACAGGCAGGCCTGACGGCATCAGTATATGAAATGAAACAACAGTTATATATATTTATAAAACAAATGCATCAATCCCAGTTGCTTCTTCTTCTTCTATCTTCTGTGTAACTATGAATTAATTTTCTCTCTTAATAATTAATTTTCTTAATAATCTTATATGAGACCTCAGTAATACTGAGAGAGAACTGGCAAAAATTATAGTTCATATCTGTCAAGTCACTGTGAAACTGATCATACACATTGAATTGTAATAAAGATCTGAATATAAATATCTTAATATGTGTTTAACACAGTAGCGTTATCATGGTACAACATTGCACATCAATGCTGTTAATCATCTTTAAGCACATTAATTAAAAGAGAATTTCTTGTGCCATCAGAACCTATTTTACCTGGTCACTACTCCTCCATTTCCTGCTATAAGAGGAAATAGTATCAGATGCTTTCAGAAAAAACGCTTTGAACCTTTTAATGCCTTTAATGACTGCAGCACTGGTCTGCCTGATTCACCACAAGCAGCGATCCTGTTATCTCGCTCCCTCCTCTCCCTGATAAAATGCAGTAAATACATCATTAATCTCAAAACGGTGCTGTCCTCTTCTCTGCTGCACACGTCCTCTTCTCACACCTAAATCCCTGAGCTGTCTCCACTGCTCTCCTGCCAGGTGAAGAGACTCCACCTTCAAGACTCCAGAATAGAAACCACGTTCTCCATCTTCAGTGCCTCACACTCGAGCGATGCAGCCGCCAGATTACTGACCACAGAATCCAAGTTTAACTTCATTCACAGTTTCAAAGAGCAGCTGTGTCCGCTCCTCTAAACCCTGCAGCTGTATGAACCTCTTCCAATCTTGTCCACAAGCATCCAAATGAAGATTTTTCACTAAGTGATAACATCCCTCACATCCTCGCCTTCCTGTCCTGCCTTCGTTTCATGAGGCAGCACACACCTCTTGTACCTTAATTTTTCAGAAAATGTTCAATGCTCATTATTTGCACAGGCTGTTATGGTCATTATGCTCTGTGAGTGTTTGTATTATATAATAGCAATATGTAGCTAAATAAATATACATATAGGGGTGGGCGACTTGCTAAAATTTTCCAACCATCCGCCATCTTCCCCCCAAGTTTCAGCTGGGTGATGTGAGCAAACAGCTAATTCAGTAATAAACAAATTAAATATACAAGTATTACACCCATTGTCTTTATTAAAACAGGAAAAATAGAAGCCTTTTGAAATTGGTATCTCTCTTTCACCGTACAAACAAAAGCTTACCTTGTTTCTCATCCTCAAACACACTTTATTCAAATTCAACAGAAACAAAATAAAATTTGCCAAAACCACCTTGGTTAGTCTCAACACTTTTCCAACAATCACAAACTGGAGTTTGATTTAAGATGCTGACAACAGACTCAGTCATCAACATATTTGTCTAATCCTTCACCCCTCTGGTCTCCAAAATGTCTGTCACTCCTGAGTATTTAATCAGGAATAACTGTCATTTAATAACATACAACATAGACTGTATTTATTGCCTTTCCTCACATTACTCCATTTTTTATTCGTTTTCTTTAATCAGTAGCTGTAATTTTGTGCTCTAATTACTGAAAAAGGCTTTAAAACAGACCAAAAAATGTTAATGTGTGAAGAGCTTTCTCTTTGTTGTAAAAAGATCCACGCTGTTACATCACTGATGGTAATAATGTGAACATGAGCTGAAATCCTCTGATGAGACATCCTGAATTCATTATGTTTGCTCGATTTAGAGAGACAGAAAAAGAGAGCAGAATACAGAGAAAATTAGCCAGTTAGATCAGGCTTTTAACTGCAGGAGGCAAAACACATTAAATGCTAAATGACACACTGGATGGCTTCATCTTCCATCAGCCCATCCTAGATTAACAGCATTGGCGGAGGTAAAAATGATAGTGGGTGGAGTAAGTCATTCTGGGTCACCAGGTAAGAGCTCACCTGGAGGCACAAATAGAAATAGAGAAACTAGACCCGCTCATGTGTCTTACTAGAAAGGGAAAGTTGATCACCCAGGTTGGGTCAAGTGATAAAATGGGGAAAGTAGAACAGGGAGTAAACACTGGCAGAGCTGAGGAGCAATGAAGTAACTTTTTTGTAAACATGTGGCTCAAATAGCTCATTATAAAAAATTACACTAGCAGCATGGCTCTATGGCTCAGTCATGAAATACTTTGTTTTATAACCAAAAACCTGCAGAACACTTGACATTCCCACCGGTCTCCACAGTATTCTTTGGTATTTTATGCTGATTTGCAATGGTCAGCAGAGTAAACTAACAGGCTTAATGAAGATGGAGAAACAGCTGCATGTTCGCACTGTAACTGTAGGCATGTTAGCATGCATATGTATTTGAACAGCTAAACGCAGTGCTGTGCTAAAGAGTCGGGTTATACTTGAACAATGCAACATTGTTTAACTGTAGGGATGAAACATTTTCAGGTCTTTCTTGGAAGAAATTGAGTTGTTCACACAAAAATTGATGAAAATAGCTGTGCAACATATGAAAAATTAAATTTAGATGGAGATTTTCAGACCAAGCTTAGTCATTATTACAGATTCGTGCTTGGTATGGGTATTATGTAAGCTACTTCCTGTAAAATTAATTCCCTTCTGTGGAGCAATAAGCCTGGATCAGTAAGCAATAATGGAAGAAGGGAAACATTTGAGGAAACCCAGGAATATCTTTACTCAAGGATCCTGTCCACCACCACCACGATGGCTGGACAGATAATTTTGTTGACTATATAACAGAGGAAGAGCAAAAAAAATAATACCTGTTGTCAAATTTGTTGGGAAAACTACCCTCCTACTCTGCATTAAAATGTTCAACACAGCTCCAGTGTTGTTGCACTCGAGTCCCAACATTGATGACTCATGACACACAACTCACTCAACTACAGATGAGTCAGTCTTGGACAAGTTGACAAGTTGTGATGCAGCTCATACAGAATGATAGTGCCTTGGATTTTAATAATGCACTCTTGGTACTTTGGTACTTACTTGGAGGTTTTGATTTCTTCCCTGCGCCACTTCATTATTTCTCCCGGTTTATAGCACAGATTAGACCATATCCCTATCAATCATAACATCCTCCTCATTGTTGTTGTTAATACACAGAAACAGACTACAGCCTAGCAGGAGAATGGACAACCCCGGCTGTTGCTGCTCTTTCTGCCAGACCAAAATAGAAGCGGGAATACGAGCCAAAAACAACCTTGTATTTGTGTTTGACGATTGGCCTTTTCAGAGGAGATCCATTTTAGCTGCATCTCAACTCTCTCTCTCTCTACCTGATAGCACAGTATCTACAAAAATAGTGTGTGCTTGTGTGCTGATCATCCCCCCCTCAAACCATCAAGTTATGGGCAACTGCGAGTGGCCTTTGTGCTTCGCATCAAGATAAAAGCACCTACTGAATAAATGCACATAGATAGCGAGATAAGAGAAGGAACACAAAGACATCCTTCATCAGTTTGCAGAGAAACGCTGCCCTGTAGACAAAATGTATGCTCCACATTTGTTCCAGTACTCAGGTTTGTGTACGTTTTGTTTGTGTACATGTCGTGTGCATGTCAGCATGTGTGTGTTTGTGCATCCGCTCCCCCAGCGTTAAGGCGTTAGGCATTAAGGGTTGTGTAAGTGTATGCGTTGGCCAGGCAAAGCCAGTGACTCAGAGCGGTAGCTGTAGCTGGCTTACTTTCGGGTCAGTTAGCAGCAGCAAGTGTGTCTGAGGAGGCATGTTATAAAATGTGCCCGTCTGCAGCAGTCTCACTATTCTACAGGAGAAGGAGGAGAGGAGAGGAGAGGAGAGGGGAGAGGAGAGCAGAGGAGAGGGGAGAGCAGAGGAGAGGAACGTGGCTAAGATCTAACTAGGGCAACACTGGGTCATTTCACATGAATAATGACATTTCAGTATCTTACTTTCTTGGGCCTCCAACCATCAGTCTATACCCTAATTCAACAAACTTGACGATGGAAAATGTGATTCATGCTGTTAGCAGCAGCTCAAATTTTGGCTCAATAATGGTATTAACAGGGGAAATTGTGTTCAGCTCAGATCTTGGCTTTTGACTCCATGCTGATGTTACCCAAGCTGGAAACAGCTGGAGAAACATTTGCAGCGTGTGTGTGTGTGTGTGTGTGTGTGTGTGTGTGTGTGTGTGTGTGTGGCATACCGATGAGGCAGGAGACACCCTCTTGTTAAATTATTCCATCCCACGTCAACCCCTCCTCCCCTTCCTCCATCACTCTTCCTCCTCCCCCTCTTGCTCTTCTTCTCCGCTCCTCTTGCTGCTGTTTCTCCCTTTCCTCCCACTCTCTCTGCTGTGTGCTTCGCTTCTTTACGCTTCATAAAATCCAGACGGGACCCTTGCATACGTCCCGCCCCCACGCATGTCAATCAAGCCCATTTGCTTCATAGCAACAAGATATCAGCGATTCCTGTGGCTCCTCCTCACACACTCTTCTCCATCTCCTTATAGGGTAACATGTCTGCTTGTCAAATAAATCCCTCCCAGTACACCCCCCACCCACCCACTGACCCATCCATTTCCACGTATGAGTCCCCTTTCTTGCACGCCATTTCTGGGAGACTCCTCTTTAACCTATATGTGTGCTCACTGACTTTCCCTGTCATCTCCCCACTGGCTGTGTCAATGGTCCATTCGGCTCCACTGCAGCACACATGAAAGGTAAACATTCAAAACAAAAAGATGATGACATTATTTGTCTGCATTTATTCCTCACTGAAACAAACACAGGCCACCCCAGACAAACATATATGCAGGTGAACACACAAACTTGCAGACAGAGGTGTATTTACCCAACATGGACACACCTCTTCCAATACATTATGGTTTGACCATGAAACAAGTTAGTCTCGTTTAGTGCTCAGGCAATAATAAGACATGTCATCTGGTTGTTCAATGTGCTCTAGAAAATGTACACAAACCAGCCGTAGGATGGAGTTGTCACTGTCAACCGCACCATCCAAAGAGCCAGCGAGGGCAACCCCTATCCATTTCAAAGGCAGGTTCTTTTAAAAAGCCAGGCAGATGCCTCACAGCAAGTGCTTTTAGAGCCATTAGAGATGCAAATAGCTGCTAAAGAGCCATAACTGTTACAGCAACCCGAGGTTTTGGGCAATTTCATAACCTTCTCTCTCTTTCTCCCTTTTTTTTTTTTTAGATGCATAGTGCAAAAGGTGTTTACCTCACATGGCACTCCCGACGACGCTTTCCTCGTGCCTCGAACCATCTAACAATCTGCACAAAATGAATGACTCATGCAAGTTGCCACGGCAACACGGCTCATTGGGATCATTTAACGACCATCATTGTTAACTCTGCAAAGAATCAATAAGAAGATTTAGGGAGGGTGGGAGGTGGAGGAGTTGAAACCTCTCGACCCGCTTCTGTAAGCGTGGCAGTGTGTGTGTGTCTGTGCGTGTGTGTGTGTGTTCGTGTAGTTTTGCAGCAGGTAGGCGTCTCTCCCTCGCCTCAGGGCACACGCTTAGGTGGGGCTTGAGAAAATATTTCTGCCTTTTGCACCCGATCTGCTACTCTCTTACAATCTTGCAGCAAGGGCCAAAAACCATTAGCATACAGCAACACTATAAAAGAGCTAATAAATGACCCCTGTCATAAGGCAACTGTGGACACTTAGACACACGCACGCACACGTGTAACTGCAAAGTCAGCTCCACAGTCTGAAATTGCGTCACAGAACAAACTAGCTCCCTCCAGTTGACCTACAATATTGTCAGATCTCTGCTACTCTCCATCTCTTTCAGCTCCCCTCATTTGTCCATCTCTGCATAATTTCTGCTCCCTCATCCACGGGCTTCCCTGGTAACTGCCAGAGGGTGTCCCATCACCTTAAAAATCAATTTTCTATTCTCCTGCTCCCATTCTCTCTCCCTCTTTTCCAACCCATCCCCCTCTTCCAGGGGCTCTTGGAGGAAAACATTGAGATAACAGCTGCCAGGGCCCCAGGGAGAGCAAGAGGAGGGAGAAAAGAGGTCAAACAGTAAAGAGAGCAGGAATCCAAGGTACAGCTGAAAGAGAAGCGCACACACGCGTGCACGAGAGAAAACACACACACACACACGCACAGAGCCTGACTCACACCAACCAAATGAAATGATATGAACGTGACACTTCATGCACCAACTTTGCAGCCCACTGTGTGCTTGAGCTTCTGTGTGTTTGTGAAATGTGTGACACAGAAATTACAGTGAGGAGGTGTTGTTAGCTGAACAGAAGAGATGCAGAAGGGAGACTGAAGAGAAAGAAAGAAAGAGGGAGTAAGAGACAACAAAAAAAAGACAGAGACAGAGACAACTGTTCTGGGGACACCTGTCCCTTTCACTCACAGGCTTGAGCCGCGATGTACAGAGACAGCTGCAGGGGCAATAAAGAAGAAAGACTTTTTCACTTACCTCTCCTCCCCCTATTCCTTCACCGTTTCCACTCTTTCGCTTTACAAATGTCTAAAGACTTTTACTGCTTCAAGTGCTACATCCAGCTGCACAGAGTAACACGCTGTACTGTATGTTCACATGGATTCTTCTGAGCATGCATAATACATGGCAGAGCACAGTTTCTGGCAGTGGCGGCTCTTGATGTTCAGATTGCGTGCGCTTCTAGCTCTGGGCAGGAGAACAGATGCCACAACAACAGCGTGCAAATAATACATCGCCGCTCGTGCATTTCACCGTAGCGAATCATAATTGTGGCGATACAATCTCCAGCCTGTATCTCGCTGTCATCTACGCCTACTACACTAGTTTCAGTGTTTATGTCCCTCACAGCGACTGGCCGATGAGTCCTAACGAGAGTCTGAAACACCCTGACTGGACTGCTCTAGTAAAGGGGGTCAAGTAGAGTCCTCATCTGTTTGTAGTTAATTAACATTTCATGCTCAATGACAGCACTGCCCAGCTCCGACGCCGCTTCATGTACAGTGCAGCCCAAGCCTTGGCGAGGAGATGCGGTGGACGCGTACACACAGGAGGATATGAAAAGATATCGAGATAAACACTCACCGACAACACGGAAGGATAGTACAGTCCCATCATCGTATTCTGTGCAACAACTCAAACTGTCGTCGCTCCTCTCTCCTCTCTCTCTCCTTTCCTCTTCTCACGCTGCCTCGCTTTCTCTCCCTCTCTCTGAGTCTGTGTCACCTCACCAGCTCAGTCTCTCTTGTCTGTCTCACAGATTCAAAATCTCCCTCTCTCTGCCCCCGCTCTCTCTGTCTGCCATGCCAATCCCCCCTCCCTCCCGCCCTCCCCACCTCCTCCTCCTCCTCCGCTGGCCTCTGTCCCTGTCACTCTCCCTTGCTTGCTTACACGCTTTCTTTCTTTTCTTTTCCCCTCTCTCTCTCTCCCTCTCTTTCTCGTTCTGTCTCTGTCTCCCACTCACTCTTTTCTTTCCCTCTCCCACTCGCTCCTTCCTTTCCCTCTACCCCGAGCCTTCTGTTTTGCTGCTGTGCCCTTGCCTGCTCATCTCTTCTGTCTCTTCTCCAGTCCTCCTCCTCCTCTCTCACCCAGATAGCCTGACGCCTCCCCCTCCTACTTCTCTGCCTCTGTCACACCTGCAAACTTTCCCCTCCCCTCTGCTTCCCTCTCATGTCGCAGTCCCTCCCTCCTCTCTCTCTCTCTCTCTCTCTCTTCTTGTGTTCTCTTTCTCCATGTAGGTGAGTTAACTGGGGCTGCTGGCACCACTGGGAGTGGAAGTAAAGACGTTCCCTCTCTCTCTCTCTTTCTCTTTGTAGCCCCTTTCAGAAATGCACCTTGTTACATAAATGTGCTGGCAGTTTTTTTCTGTTTATCTCATGTTTGAACACACGCCCAAGTAATTTTTCTGTAAAAGTCACGACTGCACTCGAACCTTGTAACATTTTCATAACAACCACAACACAGCTCAAGGCTGAGTGCAAAAAAAAGGGATCGCTCATGTTGACAACACTGCAGATAATCATCATTGCACTCTGCAATTCCCTTTAACTTTAAGTGGCATTTTAGCATCTTTCAGCTCCCTTCCTTAGTTAAACATGACTTCACTCCTCCTAGCCACCCCCCTGAACCCTGTTTCCAGCAGCAAAAGACAACTGTTATCAGGAAACAAAGTTAGCAAACATGGGGGAGCATTCAGGAGTTAAAAGAGCCAGATATTTTTCCCAGACACATTAAATGTCATGTGTATCGTCCACTGGGGACAGGAAAACACGCCCTGAGCAGCTACCCTGTAGTAGAAATGCTACAGACTTGAACGACTTGTGATGTGCCTCTTTATGGAAAATCTAAACAAACCGTGGGCTGAGAAGATTCATCATGTCACGTTATATAGTCAAACATGTCTTCATGTCATGCATTGTTTCCCGTGAATTCCTTGCGCGTGGGAAGGCAACTTATATCTTGCACTAGAAAGGCGGATCTCATCAGTAATAATGAAAACTACTATAGGGTAATTGGTGCTCTAGTAATAGAGTGCCAATTACCAAATGTAAATAGTTAAATATTAATACTAAAATGGTGGCTATAATTAAGATTTGATTTCAGGTTTAAATAGGCATGGAGAGAGTGGATGCGCACCTTATTCTGCATTATTAAATCTGTCACTTAATCCTCCCTAAGTACAGAAAAACCCAGATATTTTTTTATAAACCACAAAATATTTTAAATGATAATTTATATGAGATAAAATAATAATGAGATAATTTTTTGCCATTTAGTGGTTGTTTTAATTCACTTTGTCGGCAAAATAATTAGAAAAACAACGAAACCTGCATTTTAAATGAGAGTGTTTTTATGTTTAAGTCTTATCATTTTAGAAAATATGCAGCAGAATTGTAAAAATGTAAAATTCTTACTAATAAATATTGAAAATAGCTGGAAAAACATTTATTTATTTAGTATCTTTATTTATAATGGAGCAAAAAGCTGTAGTCAGCATCTTTCACACCTTCGATGGTCTTTAACTTGACATCAGTGCAGTCACACCACAACATCACTCTCCAGGTGACACATATCACATGACCCTTTGTGCCTTTTACCTTTTCAGTACAGTCCTATTTTACTACTGAATGATCACCTGTCTGTGTGTGTATGAAAAAGCACTAACAGATGGAAGAAGTTTCATATTCTGTGTCTGAAAAGTGGCTTGTCTCTCTCTTCACACATCGGGCCTCTGCTGCTCTCCAGGCTCTTCCTTTCAGGAGCCTTTGATCGCATCATTCTCACACTACTGTTGACAGTTTAGCACCTCAGTGTTGTGGGAGCCTCCACTGCCCGCTATTGTTTTCTTCCTCTCTGCCTTTTTTTCCTGGTCAGGGGCCAGTTCACACTTCCGAATCCCCCAAGTAGAGTCCTTCTCCAACTTCTTTACATCCTGACAACAGACTGCTTGCACAAGGTAACATTTTAGCCTTTTTTTCTATTATTCTGTGGAAGTTATCATTAAGACGTTGTATCATCTTACAGTGAGATGAAAACTGGCTAATTGGCTTCTGCAATATCCACTAAACAGTGCAACAGACAGCCTGGGAAGAAAAAAAAAAATCTAATACTGAAGCAATTAAGAGCATACAAGTGAAGGCAAAGCAGCAGATAAGATAAACTGCAGATAAGCAGCCAGAGGTTGTTGGGTATCACAGAGAGCGAGGGATGAAGGGATTACGGGCAGAGCATGAGAGGATGAGTGGATGAACAGAGGATGATCTAAGGATTAACCACATAAACTGAGCAGTCTAATAACACAATCACCAGGCTAATACAAACACGAGTAAACAGATTGTAGCCCTGCACACACTTACACACACACTGTCACACACAAAGCACACAATGGAGTTGGTTTCTTATACCTGGGTGTGTATTAGTGTTTGTTTGAGGAGAGAATATCTGCATGTTTAGCGGTGCTAAAAGAAAAAATAAGTTTGATGTAGATGCTCAGAAGTGATTTATAATATTGCTGATTGCTGAGAAAGGAAAATTGAAAAGCAGTGGGAGGGTTAGACTGAGAGAGTGAAGGATATGGAGGCACATCTTCCTCTACACGACTGATAAATTATAATCTACACCCCCACCTTGTGGTTTAGACAGCGTCACTGAGTCATATTAATGCTATATGAACAGTGTGTCCAGATGGGACTTGGGAATATTAGATGATAGGATGGAGGAATATTATGAAACAGGGTTTTTGAATAAAATTATGTCCTTACCTGACTATGAGATGGGTAACCGTGGTAACCAAGGGTCAAAGGGTCATTGTTCTGAAAGAGAGAAAAGCAGATTTTTGGGTACACTGTAAGTTATTTGCAAGAGCAAGACAAGACCAAGACTCAGGAATGTGCTTTCATTTATTCACTTTACTCCTGTGATCTGTCCATATTTGACTTTGCAGCTCTGTGGTGTTACTGACTCCTAATCAAATTAACTTTGGCGCTGACACACTCCTGCTATCTCCTCCAGAGTTTTCCACCCAGAGGATCTTTTGTCTGCTTGTAAAGACGTGATAACGGGGGCGAGTGAGATCATGCGAGCAGGAGATGAAAGACGGGCAGAGAGAACGAGTGTCACCATGGCTCTTAAATCATAAATGGGTCAGGAGTGTCAGTGAGCATGAAGCCCATTGGTGTGAAATGGCATCATGAGCACTGATGCAATCTCCAACACATTCCTCTCAATGTTCTGGCAGCGGAAAGCAAAGACGGATACATCAAACATCTGGTGAGTAATTACAGTTAAACAAGACGCATTAAAGAGAAACTCATTATGTTTGGAGCCAAATATTAAACAGAAATCACGTCGCTACTCCCGAAAATAGTTTGTAACTCACTTTATTTGTACTCATAACACTGTGTTCCAGCTTTTATGCTAATGTACTCCATTAAAAGGCGAGATTTTCATAGCAATTACAACCCGCTTTGAAGGGGGAAAACAGATTTGCCTGTCTCTGGCTTCATATCACTAGATTAGAAAACAACTCAGCTCCTCCCTCCTCTTTCTGTCCTTCCCCCCGATCTTCCTTTCATCTGGAACCAATGTCCCTCATCTGCTCTGTCCCCAAGGGAAACACTTTGCTGCGCGCGCTTCACAGCTTGAGTTCGCCTGATTAATACTGTAGCCATCTAACTCTGGACCTCATGGGGGCATTTCACTAAAAACTAAGCACAATGTTTCCAACTGCAAGAGGCTCGGCTTGGCGAGGAGGAGGAGGAGGATGAGGCGGGGGGTTGAGGGAGGAGGAAGTGTCTTCACGATCGAAAACTGCAGTTTGTGTGAGTCTATCTCAGAGCCAAAAATGTACTTAGCGAACTGGCTTTGGGAGGTAGAAGCTCTAAATAATGAATCACCTCTTAGAGGCTTGAATAACATGAATAAAGTATAAACCTTATTTTACAGCGAGGCCAAACTCTCAACTGGATGCACTGAGGATATGGAGTAGGAGAGGATCAAAACAAAAACAAAAATAAAAAGGAGACAAAAAAAAAGACATGTGGGGCAGTGCACTGTGTCAGGAGGAAGAGGGAGGTGTAGTTAAAACACACATCTGGAATTCATATTTGCAAGAAGCCGAGGGAGGAACCAGAGCTGGAAATACAACGGGAAATGGACAGCAATGAAAAAAAAGAGATGGAGGGAGCAAAGACAATGACTCATACATGAGCGGAGTCATGTGCTTAATTTCCTTAAGGAACTGGGAGGAATGAGAGAGGGAGGGCTGCATAGAGGCTGCTCATGACGAGCCTCGCTCTCAACACCACAGCACATTAGAAACAAAAAGATTCTGCACTTAATACGGTGACAGTGAATCACAGTTCAGCCTTTTGGGGGCTTTTTTTGGTTTTGGCGAGAAGTGAAGCACAGCTGATTCTCGTCTGGGGTGGTGGTGGTGGTGGTTTTGGGGGGGTGAGCAGGCTAAAACAAGAGAGGAGACTGCAGGGGAAGACGGGGTGAGCAATCAGAAGAAAGTAACAAAATGACTTGAAGTCAACAGATGGCGAAGAGGGGGAGGAGGGAGGAGGAAGGGAGAGAGGGAGGGGGGAGGGGGGCAGGCCCTGTAATAATAAAATCCAAAAACAAGCGAGGGATGAGAAGCTCCGTTGCCTCCCAATTTTCTCCTTCACGCCATCTTTTCACAAGGCGACAGTAATCCCTTGTACACATGAACCCTGCCACTCCTCCCTCTGCAAAAACTACAGGTGGTGGTAGGTGTCAGAGTGTATGTGTGTGATTGTTTAGGTGTGTGTGTGGTGTCTAATTTGGTCACAAGACTCATGTCTATTTCTATCGCGCCTTGGGACTGCTTCTTTTCTGAGGAAGAATAGAGGAGGAACTACATTTCACTGCTCTGAGAGTCATCCTACCTAACTGCAAAGCAGGGCACTCCACACACTCAGGAGGATGTGAATCCATTTCATCCACAGAGCACTTATGTGCTAAGCCTCCAAACAGTTGGCCAGATGATCTGAAGTTTATTTTCCCTCCATGTACTTCACATCCCTCCGACTTTCCACAGTAAACCTACACATGCTTTTTCAGGGGAGTGTTGGCCACAGTCGAGTGGACTTTGGAAGCCGCCTCGACACTTCTGCCATAATAACAAAATAATAATCATCATCATATAGCAGAGTCAGCATGATCACATGCAACATAATCAAAGTGACGTCCACTGCAATGATCTGCATCTCAAGATAAACCCATAATTTTTATTCCTCCCAATTTATTTCACATCTGATTGGAGGAGATGAGAATTTGCCTGTAATTATTTATTGCACAAACATAATTGCCCATCACGATTACTCGACATCATTATTTCAGCATCACTGCACTGAATCTGGAGCCTGATACTGGACTTTAGGGACCCATGTTGATGCCCATTTTTGGTAGAAATGTTTGGCTGCCGTTCAGTTTTGATATTTTTGCAGGGAGTCGTTAAGATTGATGATGAAAGAATTGTTTATCACAGGAATACACTGAGGGACTGAGCACACCTGGTAAAATGTAATAATGACCATATTTCTAAACAATCTCAGGCACTTTTATGTCAATTGAGCCCTTCTAGCAGAAATTATTATCAATCTGCAATCAATATTTTCTTGAACAGGACAGTCTATGAAATGTCAGAAAATGTGTTGAAAAATATCACATCGCTATTACCTCTGTGATCAGCCGCCCCAAACACAAAGGTTTTTCATTTACCTTCATGCATGTGAAAACAGGGACTGAATGATATACTGCAATTGCATCTAAAAGAACCGACATAGTTTAAAGTCTTTATTTGATATTCAATAATTCCTCATTTTAATTCTAATTATGACCTGTGGTTTTTTTTTTTATTAAAATAACTGTTTAAGTAGATCTAACATTGATTAAACAGGATACAGATATAATGATGTCCTGCATATGATGTACTAAATATATCATAATTTCCACCCATAATAAATACTATTTTATGTCAAACTAAACATTTAACTAAAATAAATACCAGAAGAGTACCAAATCACTTAAGTGCGATTGATATGTGAGTATAGCTACATGTTAATCACAACAAAACTGCCCTTGAGCACAGCACCAAAACATGCAGGCCTCTCTCAAACATAATGCGGTCAACAGACCTCTGCCAGCAATTTATCACAGAAAAACAGCAGCCCAAAAACTAAATAAATATTCTCAACTCGCAGCAACAGTACATTTTTCTTGCTGACGTTTTCATTCTATTTCAGTGCCAAGGCTGAGATGAAAGCACAGAGGGGTGATCCACCTACATTAACGTCCGAGTCAAGTCATTTGTCCTCAGTGCTGTCACCCCAGGCAAGACCTTATTAGGTTAGAGAGAGCCCCGGTTCCTGCGCAGAGTGACAACAAAACATGGGCCGCTCAGCTGCACGCCGGATGGATATCGAAGTGGACAACCTTCCTCTCAACATTTCCCAAAATCTGGGCTGAAGAGGTGGGTTTTCAATATGGGATTAAAATATGCAGGTCTTCCCCGGCGCAGCACTGGAATGTAAATTAGACTGAAAATATGTTGCCTTTTTAAAGATTTTTTAATAGGAAGCACTGTAGTTGGTGGTCTAGCTGAGCATTCAGTCATATACTGCTTGCTGCACTAATTTATACATGCACTGCTGCTTGGCTTAAACTTTGCAGATATGACTTGACAGAGTATTTCCACCCCCACATTGTGATGACATCACCCCCCTAATGAGGAAAACAGCAGTGTCAGTGGCCAAATGGGAAAGATCCCATTATTGTGCTGGAGTGGTGCAAATGGATTGCTCTTTACCACAACCACACCCCATTGTGCTGACTTCAGTTACAGGTCAGGGTTCAACTCCTGCTGTGATGCCAGCAATAAATAATAATATAGGGCTTCTAAAAAAAAAAGGCAAGATGGCAAGGGTGGATGGAGGAAGGCAGACTGGGTGTTTTATGAGAGCCAGGGCACTGTTTGCTGTAATATTTTCCATCCTTTACCCTCCTGTGAAGATTAGCTTTACTGAAGTGCTTGTGTGCATTTTTATAGACGTTCCTTTGAAAGCCAAGTGCTCCGATTTAAAAGTAGGAAAATTAAATGTCACTCAACCCAATTTACTTCTAGAAAACGAATGGTGTCACCAGGTACGGGGAATAAAAAATACGTCAGTGTTTTATATACACACACAGTGGGATTCGGAGGGCAATTGTTGTGTGTATGAGGTACAGACCACAGTGGAAAAATACTGTATGTGGTGGGATTTTTTTTTTTTTAAATAAAGATTTTAAAACTTCAAGGCTCAGATGACAAATCGAGGCCCAGTATAGTTTCTGTAGCTGTGAAACACAAATTAAGGGCTGAAACTAGCAATTATTTTCATTATCAATTCATTTGCCAAACATTTAGTTCATTAAATGTCTCTTAAAGTCCAAGCTGACCACCTTCGAATGTCTTAAGTTTGTTACACAATGAAATAAAACTAAAACTGTTACTTTAAAAATAATTTAAATAATTAGTCAATTGTGAAAATCGCTTCCTTGTTTGTTTTTGTCAAGCAGCTAAACATCGCAGCTTTGCACCAATGACTTCATTACAGTCTTTATCTGCATCACACTAAAGTACGTGTGTGCATATGAGCATGTGTGTTGTATAAACCCTCAGCCTTAGATAAGGATCTCAGGATCAGTGTGGTTATAATGCCCCCTCCAGTATGAGATGCGATCCCATTAGCTGGAAACAAAGCCTCTTTACTGCCAGTGATAGGGCAAATCTGTTCCTGCACCAACAAGAGAGGAGAGAGAGGGAGGGAGGGGGAGGAGGGGGGCAACTCTCATTTCCGGACTGTCCAGCCAGCTCACGTTCAATACATTTTAGGGGCTGAAGCTATTGATCTGTACTTCTCTCTTCCCCCACACAAACATACATATACATACATACAAACACACACACACACACACACACACACACTATTGCACTCACATCTGTTTTAAAGTGCATTACGTTCCTGGGCCTGTCTGTCAGCACTCATGGACAGCATGACGATGTAAAGCCAGCCATTTAGTTTTTCCAAACAGGAGAAAACAGGCCACTTCACCTCCATTACTGGTGCTTTCAATGGCAGAGAAATTGCTTTCTGTCTTCCAATGGAGTGCTTCACCCTACATAATACACCATAATGATGTCCAGAGCATCCTCCTGCCCTCCCATGGTGCTCTATTAAGAAAATATTTCACCAATTTTGGAGAACAGAGGAGGGAAAAAAAACAGCAAATTGATTCTACCGACATTGAAAGAAAAGAGGTTAAGAGAGTCCATCACATTTGCTGATCCAAGCACAGACAGGCCAAACACTGCAGCACTAAAGTTGATAACAGCAGATGTCTGACAAACAGGGTAATTAGATTGATTATCCTGACCCCCCCCACCCTCAATAAAGCTGGAGGTCTTTGTTTACCCGCGCAAAAGTTCACACAAGCAAACACTGACATCAGTCTCCATTCGAAACCAAATGTTGTCCACACCATTATGTGCCATGGCAGAGGGGTTTTTGCATAATAAAAGGTCAAGTTTGTTTACATTCCCCACCTCTGCTGGGAGTCTGTCTGGGCTTGACAGCTACTCATAAAACCAAAGATGCTTTTTGGAGAGTTTGGAATCAACAAGGGGCCTGTGCAGCAATGTAGCAACCCAGAAGAATTATCCAAATCAGACTAATCCAATTCCTCTTTAAAGCTCACATATATGCCTGCAGCTACATAGCTATATTGTAGACATGTAGCCCACACCGTGGGTTACAATCTCATTAAGTACTGCAATCCCCCCTAAAAACTGAATTGACAGCATGTAGAGCCATTTACAGCTGTGAAATGTGGTGGTATTTCCTGCAGTGCTGGTAATGGACTGAGTAGAGTCTATGGTGGGCCATTGGGGCCCTTCTGCTGCAGCTATAACTGCAACTAGTGTATCTGCAGCTACGGTTCAGACGAGTGAAGTGGTTACATATGCAACCACACCAGAATAACGCTGATTATTTATTAGATAGATGCACAAAAATGCTGTGACCAGAATACAATAAGACACCTGAAGCACGCTTGTGTGCTCGTGCCTGCATTACTGTAGCCTCTCTGGACAAAAGACTCCCCCCTCCTCCTCTGTCCTCACCTGACCAACCTCGCCGATTCCCCCCGAGCCGTCGATCCGGGGACGTTTGCACTCCGCTCCGGCCGAGTCCACCAGAGTCGCCGCTGTCTGTCCGTCGGGCTCCGGGTCTCCGCGCTTCATGCCCCGGACAACCGCAGGAGCGCCGCCCGCGTTGGGATGCACCCCGGCCATGGTGTCCAGCTCTCTATCCCGGTCCATAAGACCCCGGGACACAGGCAGCATGATGGATGCAACGTCGGTCGACATTAACATTTAAAAATCTTCTTCTGTCCCTGTCTTGAGCTAAACTGGGAAATGGACTACCTGCTCTTGTTGTGTACGCGTTGTGCTTAAAGCCAGCCTGCACACGATTTATTAAATAGTCTTTAATGCTGCCAGCAAGCCTTTTAATGTCTTTTGTATTGGGCCTTTGTAATGACCCCCTTAAGAGTTGATGTATCTAGAAATGTTTTGGCTCTCCGGTTAATAAATGCAAGCTAAACACTGCTCTCACCTCACAACAAAACACAGCGGCTGCAACACAAAAAACTCCAATCTCGTCTAAAATATAGGAGCGTGTTTGTCAGGTTAATTTCCAGCTGTGTAGCCCCCCTGTTTCCCGACCGTGTATTTATTTACTGCGGGGCTGCCTGAGAGGCCTACGTTATTTCAGATCATAACAAACCAATTAAATAAACACCGATCAAAACAATGGCTCCTGAGCACGAACCTACCGCCCAATTTCCATTTGCCCTCGTTATTTATTTTTCTCCGCGAGAGCCGCCAGTGTTTCAGGATCACATCAACATCCTACCGCAACCTCAAGACCGAAAAAAGCCCCTCAAACATGTCTTCCCTGACGCCTTTTTTCCTCTCCTGTCTGAGACTTGCACCACAGAGCAGAGGTTCACTGAAAGTCAATCCGCGTCAGGAGCTCTCTCTTCCCCCCATGTTAGTCCGCAAGTCTGCGTTAAACGAAAACACGATTTCACCCCTCAAAATAAAAAAAGCTCACACAGCCACTGTTCGGACAGACGGGCTGCAGTGTTTCCTTCTCCCTCTCTCTCTCTCTCTCTCGCCTATTATTTTCTTTCCTCTCTCCGTTTTCCCGGTGTGATCTTGTAGCGTGTGTGTTACAGAAAGGAAATTGTCCTCCCTCCCTCCTCCTCCTCCTACTCCCTTGGTGTAGTCATTCCCCTCCTCCTATCTTCCGCTCTCCGTTTGAACGCTGAGCCAGGCAGCCATGCAGCCTGCAAATACACGCAGTATGCCGCAGTGCTTCCATACATTTCACTGAGGGGAGGTGTACACTGTGTGTGTGTGTGTGTTGGGGGTCTCATGGCCCTCAGAGACTGCTGCGCTTACTGTAACGTACTCGAACCTGTAAATCAAGCGCTTCTTTACATCTACCTGTGCACAATTTCACGTTTTTTAAACAAAAAAAGCTGAGTTTTGACTTCTTGCTCTAAGCAGAATATGACAGAGGGTGGGCTTAATCATCAAGTCCAGCGCCACAAGATTTCATTCCTAACTCATTACACAACCAATACACTGGCCAAGGTCTTCACACAAGCCCAGCAGTGAGTCATGCAGCATGGAGTACCGTGTGTTCCTCCGGCATTTTTATTGCTTGGATGACACCCAGTGGTCACAGGCGACCATAAGAGGCGAAGACTTCAAAAGGCAATATGCTGTATCAAATTATAATACAAGCACAGGCTGATTTTTAAATTGTCCCGCTTGACTTGCAGGGCTTTTAATGTGTTTCCCCCCCCACCGCATCACCAATCTTATGCCGTATGCTTACATGCCTCAGTATCCACTCAATGCCAGATATTTTTGCCAGATTGTCCCTGCTGTGGTCCTTACATCATGCAATTTATTTATACTTTTATTTAAACCTAATGCAAACCAGCAGGAGTGGTAGTATTTTGGATGCAGAGTGCAGTGGCTTGATTGCTGTAAAAGTGTGAAGATATTCGAGTACTACAGAGCACCAGCTACCTGTGCACACACACGTGTATGATAAATTGTGGCTCATTTCAAAGGTTCTGTTTACGTACACCATTCAGCTATAATGATCACACAGTCAAATGCTGTGCTGACCGAATACTTTAATCATGCTAAGATTATGTTGCAGTCATCCAAACTTTAAGATAGCATTCGTCAGTATAAACAGTAAACAGAGTCAACACTAAACAACAGGATGTTTTGCTTTCTTTTCTACCTTACTAGTGATCATTAACCAGACAGGACAACAAAAATAATTCACTGTGACAGCAACTTTTAAGGACAATAGCTTTCTTGCAAGTTTTTCAGTGCATGAGTCCTCCGTGTCATACACCTCAGAGATGATTAGGTCTTCAAGCACTTAAACAATTTACATGATTTTGAAACGAACTGTGCAAACTGAAAATATTCCATTTCCACAATAAAAAAAAAAAAAAAAAAAAATCTTCTCATCCATCCACACGGGCCAAATGTTCACATAAACAATGCTGCCTCTCACCTTTTGATGGAGTGCCACTTCCTGCTGTAAAACCAAGAGGCAGCAAGCTTTGAAACACAAACACACACACACTCCCAGTGTCTTTTAAGAGCTTTTATTGGTGGTTCAGTGAGTGAAATCTGAGGCCTGAAAAAAAGAGGAGGAATGATCAGTACAGAAATGTAACTTTTGTGTATTTTTACATGAGCTAACCACTTCAGCCCTGCTTACCAGATCACCCTCATCTGCACCAACTTCAAGCGTCTTCCACGTCGTAGCTGAAAAACAGGAAACTGATCAGTCTTAATAAATAATTCACAACTCTCCTCATTACTAAATCATTGACCTGCTGTCATATGGAACTGCAGCCACTACTGACTCGCAGGCTGTTTTCAGTGAGGACTGTTGTAATGAGGCACATTCATGGATGTTTTCATGCGATCATCCAGAGTTCACAGGGGTGTGGTGGGTGATCTGAGGACAGAGGGCTCATTTTCTTTACCATCACTGGCCAAAGCATCCCTCGACACAAGGCCCATCACGAGGCAAGCAGATTTCAGTTGAACACATGAAGTAGATCTGAGGGGGAGGCAAAAGCAGAGCAGGATTTCATGCAGTGTCCAGTCGAGTGAGTGTGCGGTGTACTATGACAAACAGCTGCTGCCAATTGAGAATTGGCCAGAATTTGCAGTTTACAAAATGGCCTCTCCACATCTCCTCATAATGATTGCTGACTTTGAGATTGAGAGATATTGCTGTCAATGGATTTGGGGCCTATGCTAAATAAAAAAAAAACTGCACATACTCTTAAACATTTACATGTACTTCATAAAATTTGGACTGAGAGTCGAAATAAAAAAGGTTCAATCCAAAGTGCCACTCCGAGATAAGATTTCATTTACTCCCAGGGGGCACATATACAGGCCCTTTAGGCAGACAGCTGCAAGTTTGACATTTTCTTCCTTGCAACAGCACATATAAAAATTTACTTAAAGCTATAGTGAGACATTTTGGAAAATATGCTTTTTCATTTTCTTGCCAAGTGTCAGATGAGAAGATTGATAGCAATTGAATCTGTATCATTAAATATGCAGCTGAAGCCAACAGTTGAATAGCTTAGCATAAGATCGGAAACAAAGGGAAAAAGCTTGGCATGGTTCTGTTCACACATAACACCCCCGTGCCCCTAAAGGGCTTTTTATCCTCCAAACCTGCATTTTTACCCTTTTTGTGGATTAAGTGAAACAGGATGTAATATGTTCATTGGTGAGCTGAGGAGGTGTTGGTAGGTTGACTTTTTAACCTTTGGATCGACCCAGGCTGGCTGTTGCCCCCTGTGTCCAGTCTTTATGCTGAATTGCACTAATTGTGTCCTTAATGTATCTTCATTTTCATTCTGCCATTGCGATTAGTACTATTCTTCATGTTCCTCAATAGATTTGGAAAAAAATATTTTAAAGGTACACTGGACACTAGGAAAAAATAAGGAGTGCTACTGAAAGATGAAAATGATAAAAATTAATAATTTAGTACAACTGGATGCCTATAATGTCCTCCCACCATTATTTATTGAACTCCCCTTATTCTTACCTCCTCATCCGGGTCCTTGAACTCACCATCAGGAAGAAACTGGAAGGTGCTGATGGTGAAGCGGCGGGTCTGAGCCTGAGGAGCGGGCGGCTGAGGATCAAGCAGCACAGCCTGCTGTGGGGCCGGGTCCAAAGGGTTGGGACATCTAGGGAGTAACATGAAATTAGTCAGCCAATTATATAACAGTCCATAGGGATCAAAAAAATCATATACTCCTTAATTTTACCCTTGGTAAAAACATTTTCAAAATGTCATATTGCGGTGAATCTTTTTTTTTTTTTTTGGACACACACACACCCATGCACGAGATGTACTGAAGCATACCCATTGTAAAGCAGCAGCCACACAGCTGTCCCAGAGCGGGGGTAGGCCACACAGAAGTGCACCAGCAGCACCAAACTGGGATCCGGGGCGTTGAGCAGCCGCACTTCAAGGTAGAGGGGTTTCCCTAGTAGCATCTGCAGGGGCTGGTGATACTGAGGGTAGTAGCTGCTGTACTGGGCATCTGGCACAAGAGAAGGTGGGTTGCAATAGAAGGAAGTTATCTCTTAAACCATTTTCAGCCCACTCACAGCTAGGAGGTAGGCATTCTCCTGCGGCTGATCAGGATATGTTTCATACAGCGCTGATTTACTACCGGCAATTACATCTGTTATTTGATTAATCAGTTTCTCCATCTCTACCAGCATACATTTGTGCCCAAAGACACAATGGCACAAAACAGTAATTTCCTAATTGTGCAAAACAGTTGTTGGCTTTGAAATGAAGACTACCTACCTTTGGAAATCCTGAGCTGGACTCCAAACACACCCTGGGTCTGAATAGCAGGTCCCAGGGTGGGAGTTTTAACCATGTAGCTGACACTCAGAACAGAGCTCGGCAGATACCTGCACTCCACCAATAACCTGAAAATAAGGCAAGAGATGTGTTGGAAGAAGGAGGATGACTTCTAATGAAGATCCCCTGCTGGAATCAATTGCATTCACACAGTAACATGTTTTAAGACTATTTTCAGATTGGCAGTAAGGGCTAAGCTTGAACAAAATAAGAATAAAAATGATTTCATGTGAGATTGATTGACATTGGATCAAACCAAGTCTGTTCATTTAATTTCCAACCAAACTTAAGCAGCTCTTTAGTGAGCAAAGGGTCTTGCTGTCCTTGTGTGTATTTTTTGTCCCCAGTTATTTTGCAAAAGAGAGTTTGAGCTTCATCAAATTGAAGCAGCTATGGTATTTTTAGTATGAAAATGTATGAAATGGCAATGTAACACTGTCACGGGGGTCTCTTGTTGTGACGAACCGACAGAGAATCTGCACCTGAGTCTACAGCTTTATAGTGAGAGTGCAGTGTCTGTTATCCAGGATTCTTTATACAGTAGTTTCTCTTTTATACAGTAGTTTCTCTTTTTTTTTTTATACATGGAAAATATGTTTAAGTGTGATATATATCATAATATCATAATATGCAGTGAAAATAGTGAGCAAAAAAACTCCCCAAAAAACAATGCAACAGAATCACCCAGATGGCTGGCAGAGGCATATCTGTTCAGACTAGAATATTATATTAAAAATGTTATATTTTATGTAACATTTTATTCTCTCATTTTATACTATTTAACATTTTTGTCATAATAAAAAGCCCCAATAAGTGTTTTGTGGAGTCCGCGTGACTAATCAGGTCACTCAAATAGATGTTTGTGCCAAAATTGAGGGGATTCCCTCGAGGTGTTCCTGAGATATTATAATTACAACAATGAGAGAGACAGACAACCTGAAAACATAATGCCTCCAGCTATGATGGTGGAGGCACAAAAATGGTTCACTTTTCAATAAAATGTGACCTTTAAATTATTTTCAAGGTCAATAAACACAGATAATATGTGACCATAAGTTCTCCCAGTTGTTAAAGGACATTTAAATCTTTCAGGGAATCGAAATGCAATTTTTTTGGAAAAGGAACCATCACAGACTTTACCCTCTAGCAGACAGCAGATAGCTACAATTAGCTGGTATAAGTGGTATATATATCTGAGTTTTGCTGCTAAATACTAAACTAGTTTCCTTTGGGGTTGGCAGAGAGCAAAAAAAACAGGTTTCAGAAAGAGAGAGTAAATATTATACATGAGGTGATTACAAACATGTTTCCATATGAATGATAATGTGGTTTCATAACTTCTGAATATGTGATTAATAATAAACAACAGTTTACTAACAAGCCTGCCATGTCAGTCAACTTAAAAGCTGTTCATGTGTTCATAACTTGATTCCTCTTCCAAAATGTGGAAAAAAAGAAAGGATGGGGGTCAGCGTGGTCGACAGACAGCTGCAGAACAGAGGTGTGGAAATGGCTCATGACAGCAGCGTCTACTCAGTTGATTTGACACAGCTGGTGCTTTGTGTATTAGCCACTCTCTGCTTTCATGTAGTACAACACTGGACAAGCCCTGTTGACCAGTTGGGGTTTTGTGTTGTATATTTAAGTTAAATGTTTATTCTAAGGTGGAAAGGCATGTCAAACACAGGATATTCAGATTATTTACCAGAGAGCCTTGCTACCAACAGTTGTTGGCTTAACTCACCAAACTTTAGAGATCACGTTAATTTAAGATGAACACAACTGTAAATCACATTTAGTGTTTAAACCCTTGAATTCTCCCCCTCTGATAATAAGCTTTAAGCTCTGACCTGACTGGAGAATCCCTTGTTATGGTGCCATAGTTGAGGCTGATTGCCTGAACCTTGTTGACCACCTCCACCATGTAGATCATGGTCTTCCCCACCATCTGTGAGGACAGCCATTCAGTTCAGTGTAAGAACTAAACACTAAAATGACAAGGAACTGTGATTAGGCTACCCAAAAGTACTTGTTTACAGGTACTTGTTTGATTAATGGTTGGTGATAGAAAAATGTATTAATCACTAAATATGCCCTTTAATTCAATACTCTATTAAAAGAGACTGTCAAGAGAAACAGTTTAACTTAATCTTCAGTGTTGTGGGAAATATTTTTATTGATTAATGCTTACTATTCTGCGTGTCCCACACCCATCCATTGGGATCTTGAACAAGGCGTAGTCAGAAGTCACTCGCTGTGGTTTGCAGGTGGAGTTACCAGCAGCCACAAGCAAAGCAGGGGAGAGAGGGGGCTCCGTGAGGGAGGCAGGCACGGAAAAGACAAAGTGCCGGTCAATAGTGCACTCTGGAGGAGGACACAAACACACACACACAGTCAAGTGAAGGTCAGACGAACAAAAGGTCAGAAATCTCGGGAGGCAATTGATAATGAGACCCAAGGTATCTTATACCCTTTTCACATTCTGTGTCACTGCCAGCTTGAATCATGCTATGTGGGCACTGAATATGCCTCCTCACACATCCAGCAGCTGTAGTGCTTACATTTCCGTACCCAAAACAGCTCAACTGTACTCAACTAAGTGGCGTGAAAATGCCAGTGGGGGGATACAAACTGCAGCTCACCATCTATGGGGTAGTAGCAGGCAGGGGGCTGCCTGCTGAAGCAACAGCCCATGGAGAGGCACTGTGGCTGAGATACAGAGCCTAGTCCGCAGGGGAGACGCTGTTCACTGGGAAGGTTGCACTCTGAGGGACAGCATGACAAATGTCAGCCACACGGTTAAAATAACTCTGAATTGCCTGGAAAAAACACCCTTTGGCAAACTGAATAGCCTTTCAGAGGTGTAAACATAAAAGCTATTTACCTTGTCCAGACCTCGGGATGAGGACTGGACAAAAAAACTGAGCCTCCCGTCTCCCATTTACTGTCATGTAGACAACGGAGATGATGAACGTTTTACCCTTTTCGAGAAAAATGTTTATACAAGAGTTAATGGGGAAAGCAAATGGTCAATTATACTAAAGGTCATGTGCTCTGTGTGAAATCTGAGTCAATACTTGCCTGCACACTCATGTGGCAGCGTGAGTGTAACTGGAGAGTCAAAAGGATTTTGCCATCTTTGCCTTTTCTTGCAGAGTACCCACAGTGCTTTGGGGCATCCTGGAGGTTCATCTGGTTTCCTTTGATGTCTGATAAAGTACAGAAACATACAGTAAGTTTTTTATTTGTAGACTTTAAATGGCACAATTATAGCTCTCTGCATGGCACAGAGTCACTGTGTTGGACCAGTCAAAACAAAAAATAAGTCTACCTTTTCCCTACCCCCATTCAGCTGCACACCAGAGAACATGTTAAAATTCAACTCATGCAGAGCTGAAGGCAACCACATGCACCTGGATCATGCACAAGCAGAAGACAGTCACACACCTTTAACAACAATTCCAGAGACGGGACCAGAGGGGAGCTCCACATTCATCTGATGGGAGGAGCAGAAGACTTTAGGCTTTGGAACAACAGACTGTGTGACTTTGCCCGTACTGGGTCTAGGCCAGGTATGTGACACTGATGGGGTAACTGGTGCAGGAGTTTCAGGGGTAGTCTGATATGGGCATTGCAAGTCCAGAGTCCTGTACTGCGCCATGGAGAGGTCCCAAAACCTCAGAGGTAAGGAAATGGTCGTGGGAGTCTAGAGAGAGAAAACAATCAATAAAATCAGTTTGTACTGCCACGCACGGTTTCCAGCTACTGTATTTAAAAATAGAGTCTGCAAGTTGAGCTCAACTCACAAAAAAAAAAATCTCAGTTCTTACCCGTTGGGTTGCACAGAACATAAAAAAACTCCACCCAGTGCAGATGCATGTAGAGCAAATGCTGCATAAAGTCCATATGGGATTAATCGTAAAAATGAGCTGCTGACTGGGAAAAACTGCTCGCCTGTGTTCTATATACAAGCAGGACTGGTGTCATAAATCGCTGTAGTGACAACCCAAGTGGTACAAACCGCTAGTGTCAGCAATCCAAGACAATTTGGTACTTTGTGGTGTCACTGCATTAAACTGCTTGAAGGCATTATAAGTATTTTACCATTCCATTTTTATTTATTTATATATTATGAGTGTATATAAGTGTAGCTGTTGCACTATGACTGTGTAGTAATGAGGCAATTTGTGTATTTTTATATGCAGGCACCAAACCAATGTCTCTGATATACATTTTATCTTTATCATTTTAGTCCTTGGGCCTTCTACAAGGTGGTAAATAAAGACAGAAGAGAAGGACAGTATGACAGGATTCTCTCTTTTTTGTTCCATGTCAAGAGTTTTTGATCCTATGAACATGTCATGACGACTTTATGGTGTACAAGACTCCCTGGGCACTGGAGCACTACTTTATCTTACATTATATCCTGATTTAGAAGCTCCTATGGTGTCATTTTTTGGAAACTTTAAAATTTGAAGTAAAAAAAATGTTTTGGCATTTTTGGTTGAGTTTCATCAGAGGTCCAACATGTTCACATGGTCATCAGATAACTAAACCATATCAAATAAATACAGTTTTAAATACAGTTCTTTAGAAAACAGAGAGATGATTAAAGTAAAAAGCAATTATATAAAGATGACACATTTGCAGGCAGCAACAAGGCAGGATCTTACCCGTGTCTCGCTGTGGCAGGCAGGTAGAGGGGAGAGAACAATCACCCAAGAGTCCTCAGCCATCTGTATCATGTACCCACAGAGTGGAGAAACACTAGAGAGGTACAGCCACGTCTTTGTTTGGTCTGATGTAAGAAACAATGAAGGTTAGATGCATTATTATATACATAAATATCTCAATGACTGTTCAATCTTTCATACCTCACACAAAAGAAATATCCTTTTATTTTAGAAGTGTACATGGCTTTGGATAAATGCGTCTGTTAAATGAAACTGTAGAATTGTAGAAATAAAAGCTGGTCCAGGTACATTGATGGGGAGTCTCTGAGCAAGCTAACAAGTGAGCTAACAAGAGTCACCTTCATTGTTAGCAACCTTCCTATGCAAAAATACAAAGTATCACTGGAGGCTGTAGTTTGGCACATGAGCACTTGTAGCACAGACCTTGATGCATACATAAGAATGCTAACACACTCACAATGACAATGCTAACTAGCTAATACAAAGCAGTGTGTTTTACAAACTAATATTTGCCAGTACGTATGAAACATGTACGAAACCACTGATGAAGTATTTGGTCAAACCTGAGCCAAAGTATTAAGATACAAGTCAGGGGATCTGAGTTACTACAATTCATCCACGGGGTGAACTGAAGTGAATCCATCCAACATTGTTTTGATATTTCACTCAAACCCCCCCCCCCCAAAAAAAAATCAATATAATAATGTGGCTACAGGATAAACAGGATAAATCTTTAAACGATAAATTCCACCAGAATCCGTCAAATAGTTGTTGATGTATTCTAGTTGGCACCTTTTTTGAAGATGGACAAAACAAACGAAAAAATAATTAAAAAAAAATTGAAAAGCCTGACTATCTCTTGTGTTTTCACAAACACTGACCTCTGACCTGGATGGAGTCTGGGTGAGCAAAAGGCAGGAAGGCAACCATTCTCCCCATCAGACACTGGAGATGGGGGATCTGTGGAGTTGGCACAGTTGGGGTTGATGCTGTAGAAATTGTGGTGGCAGGAGTTGATGGAGTAAATGTAGTGGGAGTAGTGGTGGTGCTAAAAGGCTTCTCAATGGTCATTGGTGGATACTGAGGCACTTGGAAATATTGTGGATGGTACTGTGGCGGGAAGAGAGAATGGTAATAAGGATAATAGGGATATGGGTAGTAGCCACAAATTGTGTGAGTGTAAGGAGGGCAGTTGGCTTGTGGAGCCACTGGTTTCTGAGGTTCCTGAGCAACAGTTTGAGGTTTCTCCTCAGCAGCTGGCAAAGGTGTAGGCAGTGGGAAGTAAATGGGTCTTTGAGGATAAAACAGGTTGAAAGAATAGCCGTCAGGATGTTTGGGAATCATTGTCCTGGTGGTAGTTGTGGTGGTAATAGGCAGGACAATAGAAGGATGAGACCTTACCTCAAGACCAGGTTGTGGGTATGGAAATTGCCCATAATGATAGTAAGGGTGATATGATGCTGGTGGATAAAATGGACCGACTGGGTCCTCTGGAGTTTTTTTTGGTGGAGCGGGAGGAGACGGAGCAGGTGCTTGGGTCACCGGTGCTGCAGTGGGTGCAGGGTAGTAAGGCATCTGTAGATAATACTGCAGGTAAATGGGGTGTTGGGTAGCTGGGGGAGGAGCAGTAGTTGTTTTAGCTGTTGGGGTCTGGTCTGCTGGTGTCAGTGTAGGGTAATAGTATGGTGAATAGGGGTAATACACACCAGATGGATATTGAGAAGGTCCAATAGGTACTTTGGAAAGTGAATGGGAAAAACTATCCTGCACATCCTGCACTGGGCTATGATTTGGGGAGGATGGCGCCTCTACCATCACAGGAGTCTGGTAAGGAGGGTAAAGGTATTTTGGATAATCTGGAAAGTAGGGCAGCTTGCCAGACCAGGCAGGGTCGAGGGAATGCTGCCACGGGGGTTGTTGGGGCTGTTGGGGCTGTTGGGGCTGTTGGAGCTGCTGCTGGGGCTGTTGGGGCTGATGCTGGGGCTGATGCTGGGGCTGTTGGGGCTGTTGGAGCTGTTGGAGCTGCTGCTGGAGCTGTAGGAGCTGCTGCTGGGGCTGTTGGAGCTGGTGATGCTGCTGCTGGGGCTGTTGGAGCTGGTGAAGCTGCTGCTGGGGCTGTTGGAGCTGGTGAAGCTGCTGCTGGGGCTGATGCTGGGTTCCAGGAGGACTGCCTGGCTTGGGTCCAGGTGGATGGGCAGGTTGTGGGCCAGGAGGGTAGACCTGGGGAAGCTGAGGGTACTGAAATCCAGGATATTGGTAGTGGTGGTATTGAGGAAGCTGAGCAATCTGCTCCTGGGTTGGGGGTTGAGAGGGTGGAGGAGGAGGGGAAGTAGGTACAGGGTCAACAGGATCTGGGATGTGGGGAAACTGGGGGTCACCAGTAGATGGGGGAGAGGAGGGGGGGTTAGGGGCATTAGGAAACTGAGGGCTGACTGGACAGGAGAGGATGTATTCCTGATCATCTAATATCAGTTGGAGACGAGGTCCATCCTAAAAAAAACCCCAAAACAAACATAATAATATTACTGGTGGAAGCAAAGAATTTGTTACAATAACCCACTCATGTCAAACAACTTACTCCAGTGGTGATACAGGGGGCAGTGTAGGAGATGAAAAAGATAAGCTCCCCAGGATTGGAGTACACACGGTACGCACACTCTTCAGATACAAATGGACCCCAACCTCCATTCACTGTAAAACACACAACACATGTGAGGTTTTATCATGAGTGCATATGTCTAGACTGATTAAGGTATTCTATGGGCTTAGTATGTTTAAATATGACTACTATGAGGCCAACAAAATAAATAATTAAATACAGGATTACTATACCTACACCATCATTTTAGCCCAGGCAGTGACAATGGGTTTGAAACAGCACATAGACATGTTGGGAAATAAAGTATTAACTCTTTATTTAATTAATCCAGAATTGTACAATGATTGAATAAAACTGTACAATAATTACATGGGAAGAGTTTGTAGTTCCTGGAGAAAACATTTAAATAAACCATTCAGACATATATCTATATATAATAAATCATTAAACAACAAACTAAATCAATTAAACATAAAAAAGTAAAGTATTTCTATATTATTTGAGTGGATGATACTTTAAATTAAAGACTCACCAAGTGGATTTTCTTTTACTAAGTTATGTAGCACAACAGACAAAGTAAAAGACACTACCACTGAAACATTAAAAGTTATTTAAATAATCAATCACCCTCCGAAAATCAAACGTACCTCGGGCTCCCAGCATTGCTATGTCTTGCTCCTGCCCATTAATCTGCACAGCCATGCCGTACAGGGAGCAGAAGACTGATGGGGGGAGAGAGGGGGCAGGAGTAGACGTCTGCACTGGGCAAGAGAGCTTCAGCGGGCTGCCCCACCATAACATGGGCAGCACGTAACTGCCATTCTGACAGAGACAAATGAGGTGGGGATAAACAACGAGCTAAGGAATAACTCCAGGTTGAAGTATCATGCAGGTGCTGCTGGTACCTCCTGTGTAATGTAACATGCATCATAAGGCACCATCATCTCAAGATCACTCCATGATGTCCTCACTGAGTAACCACAGTATGAAGGTAACTGGAACAGGGAGATGGGAGAGGCTCCCTCTGTAAAGAAGAAGAGTTGATTTTAGAAACAATTAGATGATTCATCAAGTTACAGGAAATTAACGAACAATTTACCATTAGGAAAATGTATTCAAGGTTTAGTATTTAGCAAAATTAAACACCAGATATTCACTGGTGTATATTCAGACAGTTTGCTTATTGTGATCCTTTTAGCTCACTGTATTGTGATTATCTTTTAAATTTAGACGGTTGCTTTTCAGAGTTTCACAGTTTGAGGACTTGTGTTCTTAAATATATAATATGGAACATGAATATTGTCATTACTGTGAATTAACATCATCATTGTTTTTTTAATTTACAGCATTAAGAAATAATTAATTGAGAAAAGACTTGATGAACATTAGTGAGGCTTTCTTGCAGTTTAGGCTGATTTTTTGCAACAGCCCATTACTACGTTACAGATTTCACAGTAGGAAAGCTTCATGGCCTTAAAGAGGAAGAGTTATCATCATGCATGGTTTAAATTACCTACATGACCTGCTGCAGTTAGCATTTTCTTTTTAATGTAAAAGCAGTCTCATGCATGTTCACACATTCACACTCACTCCAAAGAAGCCTTTCACTTTTGCATTGAAATTTGCAGCTTTTGACATAGACAAAATCCAAAAAAAACACAAAGTCAAACAACATTGACGAGCATCACATACGCATTTACCTCTGTCCACCAACAGTTGTGTAACTCCTTTACCAGAGGCAGTAAAGGTCATGACATTATCGTCACACTGCACCAGAGGCCTCATAGCCAACCACTCAGAGAAATGTGGACTGGAGTCAAATGAAGGGCCCAAAATTTTCCCTTGGACTCCATCAAAATCTAAAAGCATACACAATAAAAGGATTGAGTTGGTTCACACTGGTCAATGCACGTCCTGCATCTCTGGATGGTCAAATCCAACAACGCTGACTGAAAGGTGACATCACTTGAGGTAATTCATCAGACTTAATGAACATGCACATTTCGACAGCTCTCGGTGTGTAATAATTGGTGAAGTTCCCCTTCAAACAACTTTTACCTGTAAAATCTGCTTGGTATCCATCTTCAGAGTCTGAAGCTGTGGACTCTGGATGTCTGCTTATATTACCCGTAGTCCAAGACAAGCTGTTAAAGGCAAAGTTACCGTCAGTGTCATAAAGCGTCGGCCTGAAATATGGCAGCGGTTCTACAGGAGAGGCGGCAGGTTTCGGCTGAAGCTTATTGAGAGCCTGCTGATGGGTTTGGTGCAGATTTGGACTCAGGATGACCCGTTCAACCAAGCGCCAGCTTCCCTGCTGGACGTTGCTGTCGTGTTTAATCCTTTCCCACACTGGAGACTCTTCGGCTTGATAAGCAGTTGAATCATCCTCCCGCTCTCCGAAACTTACCGAATGACAGACCTGAAAGGTGTAAAAGTAAAGTGTTGCAACAAATAAAAACAAAGTTTTTTCTCTTCTTTGTTCGCAAGACATCGCCGGATTGTTGATGCTGTTTGCTCACGTGCGCACATAAGGCGTCACCTGAACATGAGGGCGAGCAATTAAGAGTCATCAAGAATGGACCAATGAAAAAACTACCAGCGCACAGACGGTGAGGCTAAATAAGACACGTTACAAACGTAGCCCAAGTACTCGATTACATCTTTGGATTAATCTCATTTCAGTTTAAGCATGTTAACTCAGTTGTCATCTATGAATGTACCTGAACTTGTGAGTTTCTTTCCTACACAAACACAGTTGCCTATTCTGGTCATGGTGGAGGCTAAAAACGTAATAATTTATAACATAACCATAATTTAGGTTTCTGAAATTACACAATGTTCACCCTCAGAGAGTGACACTAATATTTTTATATATCCATGCTAATGGAAATTTGAAATGAATGTCCAACGTACTGTAAGGTAATATTGTTTTGAAAGATAATTTAGGTCAATTCATAATTTGACATCAAGTCAATTAGACTGGTTTTCATGCAAGGCATCACAAAATTCACACCCTTGAAGTCAAGCAAGAGTCTTGTGCGACCCCTGCCTGTTAATTTATTATTTTGGTGATTACTTGTACTACTGTATGTTTATATATTAAGACATCTGAGGATCATACATGTTGAACATACTGTAGCACAAAATCAAATTACCATGAATCACCAAAAACAAATATATCTAACTGAAAATCAGCTGGCAATACTTCTGTCATTTACTGACAAGTTCCAGTTTCAAATATTTTTAGGTTGTGCTTCAAAGAGGCTTAACCTTTTAACTAAAGAGTGAATCATTTTTAGGGAAATAATTAAATAAAATTATAGGGTAATTTACAAAAAGAGTGAATGTTAGAGAAAAGTCTGAAAAAAAATAATTATTTGTGCAGAAGAAACATTTTTATCCTCTTTCAGAACTATAGTCCTACATTATGGTTTGTATAGAGAAACTGGTTAAAAGCAGCAGTTACAGACCTACATCTTGCAGAGAAAGTGGAGGAATTATGGGTGAAGGGGCAGTTTTACAGGTATGAGTCATGAGGTGAGTCATGAGGCGGTCAAATGCGACTGTGGAGTTTCTTAGTTATTGTGTCGCTGCAGATTTGTAATAGGCTACATCGGGATGGAATGGCCATAAGCCTGCATGTCCAGAGGCAACAAAGCTCCTGGAATTAATCTAAAAAAGCTCAGACTTCTGGAAGTTAAACCCTGCAGCAACAACTGTGGTAATCGATTGGATGCTATGGGAAAGTGCAGAGAGAGTTCAGAAAGAATCGGGTAGAGTTGGGAGCTGCAGAGTGTACTGTAGGACAAAGGGATTTGTTGTGGAAATATGTGTAATGTTTAACAACCTCAGCACATTGTTGTTGCATGTGTCCTCTGCTATTTTTGTAAAAGAGAACCAAGAGTCTGCAGCCATGCTGGCAGCCCTGTGAAGCTGTACCCAAGACATAGAGGTTTAGCAAAATTCTAGCAAAATACTATCAAGACAATGTTAACATGCTGATGTTAAGCGAGTGTAATGCTGATGTTAAGCAGGTGTAATGTTCATTATGTTTGCCATCTAATTGTAGTGTTGTAGCATGCTAACATTTACTAATTACAAATTACAGTTACTAAATACAAACACAAGAGTATCAAATTCAAATATAGACCAGATGATGGCGCTAGATGAAAGTCAGAGGATTGCTATAGTTTGCCAGGAGCATGAAATGACAATGTTTCTAAAGTTGTAAAGACATTCATCAATCTGATGATGTCTGTACACAATTTCATGCCAATCCATCAAGCAGTTGTAGATAATATGGCTATTAAGCAGTGGACAGACAAACAAAATGACAGTCATGCTGCTAGCCTGGCTAAACCTTTTGTAACAGCGAGATTGTAACCGACTGAATTCTTGCTCAGACTCTGATTCTAGGGACACAGGAAAACCTACAGTGTCTCTGTGTAGAGTCAGTGTTTGGTTTGTCCTTTCTGGGCTACTGTAGAAACATGGTGATGCAACACGATCAACTCTGTGAAAGCAGGTCTCTCCTCTGTAGATATAGATGGTTAATTCTAACACATAAATTCAACAAATTGCAATTACAGGTGATTATACGCTAATGACAACATGATGATGAATATTTTATTCCATTCCTGCCAAAAGATAAATCTCTATCACAATCCACCTCAAAGTTAAACACTTTTTTTAAAAAAAACAAAAAAACAAAAAATAAGTCTAGAATCGAGTCTTTTCAGTAGCAGCTACTCTTTCAGCCACTGCACACCCACTGCTCGATGGACGTTAGATTGTATTTTCTGTAGAGGCCCACATGTTGTGATGGGAATAGAAAAACTCTAGTGACTAAGCGGTGACGTACGAGGAGAGCCGGCCCTGCTAAGTACCCACTCACCATTCACTGCGTGGATATGACAAACCATCAGGGGTCACATGTAATGACTTCAATCTTCTATTCAGACTTACTGCCAGGAGAAAAATCTTCCCCCAGTCCATTCCTACACCCTCTGACAATAATAGAGCTCTGAAATGATTTTCGTCTCAGCAGCACTATAATAAAAACAGAGACGTACACTAATAGCACTATCAGCGAAGTTATGTAACTCAGGACTTGTGAGAAATGTCTCCACTCGAAAAGAGATATTTGGTTTCAAAAGATCCACAGAAACCAGACTCAAGAAAAAAAAACAAAAAACCTAGCCTTTCTCTCAGATATTGCTTCACACCAAGCATCCGGCTTCCTTCTACAATCTTTGAAGCAACATTAACTGCTGCTCTATAAGTAATTTCAGAATTCACACACACACACGTATGCATTCATGCTGCAAAAAACAGATTTTTGAGCTCTTTCCCCAAGCTTTGTAACTGTTACCCAGTGGTGAAAAGTCATTTAGTCGAATACATTTCAGAGGAAACGTTTGTATTTGCTCTTTGTGTTTTCTTACTTGCTTACTTAATCAATGACACTACCTTTTTACATGAAGATTACATAAATGTATACATAAACATATATTAGCCACTGTATACATAAACATATATTGTGCTTTTTACTCCTGGATTTTACACACAAAAAATAGGAACAGTTTTCCATGTCGCTTTGAAAAATAAATATATAACTAACCAACATTGTACAGTAAAAATTGAAATGATGTTCATTAATTGGCAGAATATTAGGTGAGTGTTGTGGAATAACCTCCTATGTTTTAAAATTAATGATTCAACTCATTAGATTATTCGGTCCATTAATGAGAGGTGAGGCTTACAGTGTGGATGCAAACCACAGTGAAAATACCTTCCTCCACACTTTAATCACAGTAACTGTACCTTCTCTGCTTTTGCAGTGAGCCATGTAAAATGGATATTTGATTCTTGCTTCATATTATTGTAGCAGCTACAGATGACCTGAGAGGGAAAGTGTCACTGTAACCCTGATGTGTTTTCAGGTTACGCAGAGAGAATCTGTGCTGCCAGCAAATGAGGGAGTGGTCAGTAAGACAGTAGAGGAAGCAATTATGGTATCTCTCCTCATTCCACATCCAGGAGTATAAAGCAGCCATTGTGGTGCTCAGATCAGGATTTCCTCAGTCCATGTGGTCTTCAGTGAGGGACCGCAGCCTGAGGGGAGATAAGACAGAGGCAGAGATTAGCTGAGGCCTGTTGGAATAAAAGAAATAAAAGTTACTGTTTTTATTTACTGCTTCTTTTCAGAAACATAAGGCCCATAACTACTCAAGCTCTCTCTCGTGTGAGCCAGGTGATGAAAGGCTTCACTAGATATGCATGTCTGCCAACTAATCCCCTAATAACATGGTATCATTTGACTGCAGCCAATAATAATACCTATTTGACAGTATCTATTTAAAACACAACAGTTTGTGCGTCATATACAGCCACTTGTTTTTATATGACGAGTCGAGGATGTTAATATACTCACCTGGGTCTGGTGAATATTATCGACAATAAAAGTAAGTTTGGGTTTTTTTTATTACTCCTGATCCACTTGTGTTAACAGAGAAAAAGCCAAAAGACAACTCATGAGTTTGTAAATGCTAGAAAAAGGTTCCTACATATGTCAATTACATTTCCAGTTGGAGCATGGGCCACTGCGGGTTTTATCAAACCTCTCCAAAAATCCAGGATTTGAATGTCAGTACATTCAAATTTTTTTGTATTTTGCCATCCAAAGTGTTGCAAATGTCTCTACAGTCACATTTCCATACAGACTGTGGTTAAAATAGTAATAAGAGCTCATATAAGGTACAGACATAGTGAAGTAGTGGGGAAACATTTAATGAAGCAGATAAAAAAAAAAAAAACTAAAATCAGATATTTGCACCTGATTCAAATATTTGCACCTAATGTGAAGTATGTCACAGCATATGTTGTTTGTCATATAGACCCTGGTGGAGCATGAGTTTCATCTGCAAAGATAACTAACGAACTAACTAACTAAATAAATAAATAAGTAAATATGAGGTTTATTTACACATACTTCAGAAGCTCCATGTGGCTTCTGTTTCTACAGGTCCTTTGGTTAAAATGAGAGATAGCCCACATTAGGCCAGTTAAACTTATAAATGCATATTTCTTTCTCCATCTCAGTCCTCCACCCAGACTAGCTGAGTGCATTAAGAGCTTCTTCAAAATGACCTGCAGCGTGTGTGAATGTTAAAGCTGGTGAAAGTTTTGTGAATGCCAGAGTTACAGGTCTCAGAGATGAAATGCCCTATAGCCTGAGATGAGTGAGAAGCACACCAGAGATCCAATCATGCTCCTGCACAGGTTCCTGTCCACTGTCTGCTGCTCACACCTCATGTTACCTCAGTGACAGCAACAATCAGTGTAGTCTAGTGTCAGGAGATCCACTGGAAAGCACACTGAATAATCCACTGACAGCTTTTTATTGATTTCCATTGATGTTAATTTTCCTCTCTAGCACCAATCGAAACTTCATCTACATGAGTCGGTTTTTCATCTCAGTCCTTTACTCATTTGAAAATGTCAGAGTTCAACTGCTGTTGGAAAGACGAAGATGTCCCCGGTGTCCAGGGCTGAGACTGCACTGATGTCTATATAACCTTTTCATGTCCCTCAGTCTGCAAGCATAATGAACTAGCAAAGGTGTCTGAAAGCACAAGATGAACACTTTCCCCTCTCGACAAGACTTGTCTGGGTATGTCCAGAACTACATATAATATATTTAGAGGAGATCACAGTACAACCATAGCTGTTGCAGTCTGTTTCTTATGCAGAGGAGACACCCAGGTGAGAAACTGAACTGAAAGAAATAAGTTTGAAGCAGCTTTCAGGCTCTAGGGGAGCTATCTGATGCATAAAAAGAGAACAGAAACAGTGAACATATAAAGCAGCTCGAGTATTTAATAATCAATGTGACAATGAAGGATTTTAAAGACATAACTCCTTTTACGCGCCGTTTGGATTTGAAGGGGGCAACCTAAAGACGTTTAATTCGTCTGGGCGTTTTAAGGGGGGAAAAAATTGAAACTTTCTGGGTGGGGCTTGGTGAGAGGAAAGAGAGGGAGTGGAGAAGAAAAACAGGGTGGTGTGTGTGTGCGTGTGTGTGTGTACGCGCCGTGGACGCTAAGTTGAGTGGGTCTACACTGTTTCACATTCCCAAATAACTCCCGGGCCGTGCGTTAAAGCGCTTTAAGGTAATAGTTCTCCTCGTTGTTTACATTTCGTATGTCCAGTTATTTCTTAGGGACCATGCGCTGAGAGGCATGGTTTGAGTGTGTTTAAAAGTACTGGAAAGTGAACTTTGTACAGATTTTCACAAGCGGTTTGAAGAATTGTACGGATGTGACTGTGAGAGCGCAAAAAAAATGAAAAGGACGCGCGACTCCAAACTCTGTATTTGATCTCGGGGTTGATCACTGAACAGTGTTTCACGTTTGAGAATGTAAGATAGAGGCGTATTTGTTGGTATTTTGTGTTTGGGTATTCTCGCGCTCTTTTCAAAGTTGTTGACTGTAGTACAGGGCCTGTGTGTGTGTGTGTGTAACGGAGCGGCACCCATTTGGGAATGCCCAAACACCGTCTAAACAAATGCGCCTTTCTTGTCGACGGAAACAGTCTCAGGCTGTGAAAAATGTGGCATTAAGCAAACGGATGGGAGTATTTATGGCCGCTACTGATGAATGATAATTCATTTGAGCTGCAAAATGAGAGAAATAAGTTCTTTGATGTTAAAAAAAAAGTTTTAAGGTAGGACAGAAAGATGAATCTGTTTGACAGCAGATGTGATTCAGAAATGTGTCTGTGTGTGAGACTTGTGGGACGAGTTTGGGCTTGCATGCCACGGCTCTCTCTCTTTTCCTCTTTCAGTTTTAGACAGTATTTATTTGGGACAGCTGTGTGTGCGCGTGTGTGAACTAATGTGTCCTCATGTACAAGCCTTTGTTACATAAGCCCGTGTGTTGACAATAAATAAGGCTGTGCATCCTTTCTCCATTCCCTGTTATCAGTTTTCAGAAGGCCACGATGTTGATGCTGGCTGGAATCATTGTCCTGCACATTACCACCATCATCCTGCTGCTGGTGGCCACCATTGATAATGTAAGTGCATCTTGTTTTTCTCTGCTTTCTCATTTAACACACACCTGCGCTCAGAGGAAGAACAAAATGGTTTTACATGAGTCAATAAATGCCAACCAAAGCCTTTTTTTTCCTGACACACCTGAAGCCATATGAATTTCTTGATGGGTGCTCAGGCCTGCACATATGACACTGAACCACCTGTAAATGCCCAACAGCTAAATGTAAAAAATATGTTTTTGATATTATAACATTAACAGTGATCACACACTTCCTAAATCAGACTCTCACAAAGCCTAACTAATAAAGCACTGGCACTGAATATGTCTGTCATGGTTCATGTAGGGGATTAAAAGATAAAACATGTTGTCATGGTAAATCTACAAAACTCTGTGTTGTGCGTGTCTTGAGTTTATACTTGTTGTCTTGTGTTTATTCTTGTGTCCCTCCTCTTTTGTGTCTTCAGGCCTGGTGGATCACGGATACTGTGTCAACTGACCTGTGGGGCAGGTGGGAGTTAGTGAACTCCATCTGGCATTACACCAACCTGAAAAACTACCCAGAGGGTAAAGACATAATGACTTGTTTGAATGTATTGGGTTTGTGATATTAGAGCTGTTACCTTTGTCACAAAAAAGCTCACAGGAGACATAATCTAACTGCAGACTGCTAGGATCAGGGGATTTTAGCTAGCCTGAATATTCATATGCTGATAAAACAGTATGTTCATGAGTTATCAGTAATAATTTTAGGAATGTTAGCAGCATTAATAGAGCAGTTATAATGCAGATTTCCTCGTACCTGTGTTGTTTTTGACCCTTTAATGACACTCATCTTTGCTGTTGCAGAGTATCTCCAGACGGTTCAGGCCACCTCAGTGTTGGCCTGTATTTTTGCCATTCTGGCCTTGTTTGTGTTTGTGGCTCAGCTGTTCACATTGCCCAAAGGACAGAGATTCACCTTCACTGGCATTTTACAGCTAATCGCCTGTAAGTAACCTGGAGTCAAAAGTTTGGCCCGCTGAAAAGAAATATTGATTCATTTTCTTGCTTTCGTTAGTTGCTACTTAAATCTGAGATTTGTACATTCATCATGCAGGATGTGTGCTAAATGCTTTACTTTAAATGACAATAATGGAGAACCCAGTGTTTTAGACCTGGATTTCTGTTTAGAATATATAAGTAATTTTACGTTACTAAATTATAAGTAACTATAAATAATTTTATTCGATAAGACTGAGTGTAAAGCATCTTAAAATGAGGAACAGGACATACTGAATGTATAAGTTGATAATGATGTTGAGAGTATTACTGGACCTCCGTTTTCTTTGCCCTTGCTTGACAATTGACAGACAAGCTATGCAAGCTGTAGCATGTACAGAATGTCTGCCTGACAGTGTTAAAACAAACATGGGTGCAGACACAGAAGATCTGTGACTGTTACACATGCCTGATCCAGGTTCAAGAGTCGGCAGGTTTTTACTTTAACCAAAACCTACATCAGCTGGTTTGACCAGCTGTCTCAGGCCTCAGTGGCACTTGATCACTGCACTGATTACTGTTGTCAGTATAAAGCATCTTGAGTTTTCAGAGCACGTTGCTCCCGTCAGTGTGTTTTTTTGTTAATCTGTTGTCCTTGGATAGAACAGGGCAACAGTGCAGGGATAAATATCATTCAAATGTGGCTGAAACCAAAAGGATGCTTGTAAAACACGGAGTAGAAAGGATTCCATCAATGAAATAATCATAAAATTGTAAAACATAACGAACATATCACCATTTCTTACAACCCAAAAACCCAAAAGGTAATTAGTTCACTATTATAAACAGTGATGACTAATAGCGATGTTTCAGAGGCTGGGACATGAGAAATAACTTTCAATTTAAATTTGAAAAAAGAAAAGAAAATTAATAAATTATCAATAAATTATCAAAACAGTTGCATAATAAACTAAGTTTTGGCGTTAGTGCTAAATATTGACTTCTAACACAGGCAGAACATTATGATAATTATCAGTTACTGATAAAATCTGTCATTAGCTTATAATATTCACAAAATTGAATGGTAAAGTTAGGTCCTACTCACAACATTTAATTAGGGTATTTTTTAATACACAATCTTATTTTTAAATCATGACTTGTTCAGAGGATCTGTGAGCTATTGAAGTCTCTGTCACAAAGCAATTAAGGCACTGCTACTAGTATATAAAACACTATAAAATGGGATTTTACAGGACTGTCATGAGTTTATATGACTAGAGTTCCTCATTTTGCTCTGATTGTCTGTTTGTATGTTCCATCATAATACTGCCCTTCTGTCCTGCAGGCTTGTGTATAATGATAGCAGCCTCAATCTACACAGCAGAGCTGCACATCAGTGAGAAAGAGGGAGGCTACGGACACTCATTCATCCTGGCCTGGATCTCTTTCGTCTTCACCTTTCTCTTAGCAATCACTTACCTCGTCCTGCGGAAAAAGAGCGAGTGAGAGGAGGAGGAGGAAAGAGGGGCAGGCCTGGGATCATATTTGTAGAATGTGTTTGAGGAATAAAAGAATACGATTTGTGTCAAAATTTGGAGAAAAAAATGAATATTGTTGCTCTGCAGCTGGAGAAACAGGAGAGTAATGTTCAATTGCTAACAGGAGCCATTGTTCATATTTTGAACACAGTTGAAATGAAACTCATGATCACATAACATGAAGGGCTTAACTGAACCAGCAGTATGAGCTGCAGAATTATGGTTGTGATTAGGAGCATGCAACGCCTGCAAGTGCTTATTTCATAACTTACTTTATCATTATTAATGTAGTTATTAATAAATGTCTAGTTTTCATTGTCTTTCAAATGGTAGTTACATATAAATTTGAAGAACTCAATCCATAACCATTAGTGCTATAAAGGAATAGTTCAACATTTTGAAAAATATACTACTTTGCTGTCTTACTAAGAATGAGATGATCTGCTACATCTGTGTGTGTGTGTGTTTGGTATGGACACCCTGAAGTTAGCTTAGCTTAGCGTAAAGAAAGGAAACGGGGCAAACAAGCTAGCCTGGCTCTATGCAAAGTTAACAAAATGCACATACCTGCACCTCTAAAGCTCACTAAAGAACAGTTTTTGTTTAAACCACTCAGTGATCACAGGGGGCTGTGAGCTAGAATATTTGTTGTCCAAGCAGTGGAATGGCATGTGAGAAATAAGTGAGCTTTGGAGGTGCACGAAAAAAGAAATATTTCCCAAAATGTCAAATTATTCCTTTAAGAGTCGAACAAATTTGACCATGTAGGAGGAGGATAGAGTACACAAATGCCCTTTTCTGATGTAGTAGTTCAAAATACTCCAACTAGATTTAAGTACTTATTATCCTGCACCATCACGCTGCAAGGCTGACAGATACTACTGCAGGTTTCCAGAGTCAAGGAGTGAAAAAAATACTGTATCTGTGAAGGTATGGCATGTTGGCAAAACTACAACATTCCTGTTGCAGTACTTGAACAATCAGGAAAGACAAGCCTTAATTTGCAGTACAAGTAGTTTTAATTATATATCCTTATTTTACAGCTAAAGTATACTGTATCCTTTTTTTAATCTATGTATATTGTAACCATTATATTTTTGTAACATTTTGTATTTGTATGAGTGTTTTTTTTAACCATGTTTCTTTTTGTGTTTGTAGTTGGCTGCTATCATAAGAAAAGTACATGTAATTTGTACAAGTGAACATACAGTAAACCAGGGATGGAGGACAGTGGTGTTTCATTTCACCACATTTCATAACTATGCAATAGATGGTTTTGTTTGTAATTACGTTGGAATTTAAGCCATATCATTTATTAATAAAACAAATGATATCACAAAGCCTTTGTGATTCATCTATTAAACAGCTGGTAATGCTACAAATTGCATAACACTCACTACAGAACATCAGAATATTAATGGACAACACAGCAACAGAAAAAGCTACTGGATTTTCACTGATTTCTAAATCTGTGACTTTGCTAAATAAGGGCAAAGTTTTCTATTTCATGCTAAGTTACAAGTTACAACACTGATCTTTTGAAAACTAAACTTGTTCAGGTCTTACAACAGACCCAGTCAGAGACAGGAATGTTCCATTATATAAAGTATCGTTCCCAGAGGGAAAGAGAGAAAACTGGACTGTACTAGATGCCTTGTCCAGACGGTGTGATGCGCTCTTGAACCACCAGGTGGAGAAGATGATTCTGCTCAGCACTCAGAAATGGCCTAGGGGTAGAAAAACAATGTGGAAAATTAAGACTGTAAGCAGTAAAAAATGCTTCTCAGTCCCTGTCACATGATGGAAATGACCAGTTTTGAATGCTCACCATAGCTCAGTCTGAAGAGACTTGAGGGACTCTGTGTCTTTCTCCTGACACGCCATCTGCAAAACAGATTTGCTCTTATATCCTGCACAAATAAAACCATAACTGCAGATTCAGATGACCTTGACAAGCTCTCTGAGTCTTGAGAGTGTTTATGCTCTCTAGATTGAGCCTGTTGGCCCAGAACAAGTTGCTTTACACAATCTATTTTTTTTTATTAAGGCTCATGAATAAACATCAATCAGCTGGAAATACTGATTGCCTCAGATTAAAGTCTGCTAACACCAATAGCTCTGTAAATGCTGCAAATAGAAAGAAAATCTGCCCCATGGCAAAGGAAAACGAGCTCCAGGACATTCATCACTGTCACGTGAAGGCCATGAAAACCATAATTTTTCCTGTACAGGACAGGAAGGATCAGGGAATCCTGTGAACTGTACAAGAATGTGGATGATGAAACTCACCACTACTGACTGTAGGAGCAGGAAAACATTCTCAGGCAGGAAGGTCACTGAAAGAGAGGACAAGATCCATGTTTTACACTTCTTCAAATAAATGTCACTCAAGAGACTCATGATACAATTTCTGCATTCCCAGTGAAAAGAGACCGTATATAATTCAAATGTGTGTTGCTGCAGTAACACTTCAGATGCATTCACCTTGGCTGTGAGGGTCAAATGACTCCCAAGCGTATCTCTCCAGGGTCTGAGCATGTTCTGGTAACAGCTTCTGAGGCGGAGGCTGCACAAGAAAGCAGAACAGGTTAAACTTTTAAAACAGTTAGTAATGTACAGATGTAGGACAAATAATCGATACTGTGGTACAATATCAATGGTCTTGGCATCTGTAATGTAATATTTTGTGGTGCACTGCGGATGTGGAGGTGGTTCTGTGTTTCAGTCCTCAAAATTTACTGTTCTGCTATCTGGCAGATCACTGTTTGGCCTTTGATGGCTGTTTGACACTGAAGTATTGACAGAAGTTCATACTATATTGAATCTGTGGTAAAAATTTTGCACAGGGCATGCAGTGTTTCACCACAACTAGCTAAGAAACCCTGTTAAAAATAAAGCTTTTCAGAAGGGAAGTGAATAAACACAGAAGTTGTTACTGCTCGTGACTTTCCCTTGTTGAGGTTGTATATTTTACTTTATTTACACACATACTATGACTTCTTTCCTTGAACTATCTTGCCTTTCTATGTAAAATCAACATGCTTACCTCAAGCAACATCAGCAGTAGTACTCTGGAGATCTCACATTTAGCCACAATATCCAGAAATGCACCTTTTTTTTTTTTTTAGAAAATTAAAGATATAGAAGAGAAATAAACATGTGATCCTAGTTCCTTTTCCTTTGGTTCGATTCCACATTCAGGTTTTACTCTCAGCACTACAAATATTCTTATATAGATATTTTTTTTGTAAACGACATATTTAGCTGTATTTCTTGCAGTATATTAATATCATACATAAGATGAATGCAAACCCTCACCAACAGGGGTGCTGGTGCCTGGTAGCTGCAGTCCCCTCTCCTGGCACATCAACTGCATCTCTGTGAACACTGTCAAAGCACCGTCATAGTCACCTGCAGAGAAACCCAAGCAACACGTAGAAACTTTGTTCAAATCACACACTCACGCCCGCATCGACATACAAGATGTAAATTTACAGACTGAACTCACGGGTGAGAATTTTACACGTGGCCATTTCTCCCATTGACAGCAGTGCTTCGATTGGCATCTGTGTCTGCAACTCTGCAGCTCTTTGGTAATGAACAATGGCCTCTCCTGGTCTGTTCATCTCCTATTGAAACCACAGAAGGAGTTCAGATGAACAATTCATTGGCATTGAAGTAGATCAACTTTATATCAACTAATAATAATCTATCTTTTAGGACAGCTTGAAGCTCTGATTCAAAGTTTTACCTTGAGCGCGTTGCCAAGTTCTAGACACAGGCTGGCTGCCATCACTGGCTGGTTCATCTCAATGTACACCTGTAAGCCATTGGTACATTTGTACGACATTATCTTACTGTCTCTGTAGGACTGTAGAAACAATTGGGGTAATGTATTCCATAATCTATTCTGCAATCCCTCAGTCTGTTAATAAACTCCATCGAGAGTACTAAAAAATATAAATATTACTTCTAATTTAATAACCTGGATATTTTTAGAGCACAGCTAGTGCTTCATGTGATCAAAAACTATGACTCATAGTTTACCTTGATGGCAAAGCTGTAGCAGTTGAGAGCAGCCTGAAGGTGCTCATCAAAGCCTGGGGCCTGCAGTGCCCTGTTCTCCTTCTCAGATGAGAGAAAGAGACGGGCAGCATCAGTTAATGCCAGAGCCTCTCCAGGAGCATTAAAAAGAGTCTGCTCACACCTGCAGACAAGACATTCAGGATGTGTAACAACAGCAGATGCACTGGCAACAGTAAACATGTCATCACCATGAAGGACACAGGCTTCCTCTGGGATAATTACCTACACCTCTGTCACCCTAGGGTGGTTTATTGCATAGGACATGAGTAAGACTGTGTCTTTATGCTGTGATTCGACAAATTGGTCTCTAAATCCTTCACATGTAGCATTGTCTTTCCATTAATCACTATTTACTAAGTTTGAAAAACATAGCAGCAGGAATCCCAAACGTTCTTAACCACAATGAGATAACTTGCTTGACATGTGTGTTGAGAACTGACAAATTAATGTACAGACTATAGAGTGTAACGATTTTATGCCCTAAGTCAGAATATTCCACAGCCCAAAGTGTCCTATACTGGTTACATTCAAGCCATGCAATAATCACTCCTATTAATTACCAAATAAGAACTTGATGTGGTGACACCATATTGTACAATTGCAGTCTTGCAGCATGTCTAGCTGGATGAGGCTTTCATGTTTCACCAAATGCTCAGTATGAATATACACCTTCTCCATTTATTGCTTATGCTAAAGCTGTTGTATGTTCAAGTTAGGGCTTTAAGTACACTACTGAAACGACTGGTCATCACATCAACATGTGATTGCTGAATATCTAATTTAACAGTTATGGGCATTAATAAGTTTCGACAACAACCTCTGCTTGTCTAAGAAAACTTTCCACAACATTTGAAACTTGGCTGGAGGAAATAGCTCTCAGAACCTTAATGAGGTCTAGCTTGCAGTTAGCACTGTCTCAAAGATGTTGGATGGAGTTGAGGTCAATGCAACTAAGTAAACAGGGAAAACCACTTCTCTATGGACCTTGCTTTGAGCACAAGATCAAACATAAAAAGAGGCTTTTACAGATTGTTATTATGCAGGCTTTTGTGCGCAAACTATCACAATATGCTATAGTTTAAGTTAGATTCCAAAAGTATGTGAACAATCATTATTATCATTGTTGTTATTATTATCATTATAATAATTGTGGTAGTACTACTAGTATTTGATTTGTCATTCAATCCTTACACAGAACTCATACTGTCAGCGTATCTCCTTTTATGGCCAACCAATCAGATGGCTGCCCACCCTGACCCTGTGGTTTCTTCCTGTTCAAAGTTTTTTCTTGTTGCTGTCAACCTGTGTTTGTTCATGGTGGGAACTGTTGGGTGTAATTAATAAAAAGAGTTTGGTCTAGACCTGCTCTACATTTAAAGTGATCTGACATAACCTTTGTTGTGATTTGGCGGTATTCAAATAAAGTTTAAGTAAATTGATTGTATACACATGTATGTCCACTCACCGAGCCATGGCCAGGTTACAGAAGGCAGCATACTGAAGGCAGTCCTGCTGCTTCAGCTCCTTGGCTAACTGACCTGAAAAACAGTTAACACCAGGAAAATCACTACGAGGCAAACTGTGAAGAGACAGTTTGATGACATTTTACATTCTATAACATGTGCAGGTTATCTTGTGCAGAGACGGTTGCTTACCAAACTGCTCACTCGCCTCAGCTACATTGGGCTTCCGAAGAAAACGTCTACGACAAGAAAACACGAGCTTTTCAGTTTTCTTCTAATCGGTCAGCTGGTTAGTAAGCTAACGTACACACATTTAAGTTAACAGATGTGATGCTAAGTTAAACAGAACGAATGAATGTGATGTGTAATTTAAGATAACTGTAGCTAGCTAACATTACCGTCAGCTGTCGAATAACGCAACAAGAGCTGTTACTTTTTATAACCCATAACTCATTAATTAAAATCTACCAATGTTACATTTTCATTAGATGCGGAAATAAAGGCAAACAACGGCTAAATAACGTCATATGATACTAACTGGCTAACCCAGCTAAACCTAGCTTGTTAGCGCTAGCTGTATAACGTTAACGTATATGTAAAGTTGTTGTCACTTATCGACAAACGGATATTCAGTCCCATTTCTACTTGAACTGTTGTCAGTGAAAGCGTTACTTTTTCAGTTTATTTGACACGGCTCGATATCTTGCCAGAAAATCGCCTTCAGCAGCCATGATCAATGTAGAAATACACAACAAACCAAACCAGGAAGTCCAACTGACAGAAGCGTTGGCATTGGCCCGTAGATCCGAGAAGGCACAATTTCATTGGTCATGCTGCGCAAAAGGGTGGTTCCTATCGTGGAAGGAAAAGCCCCAAACGAGGAAGGATGTCACACAAATGCAGAAATCATATTGACAAAAATCTGACTCAGACAAGGACAGGTGTCAGGGACAAGTTCGCTTTTCCCAGTTTCCGTAATAAAAACCAAGAGGCGGAGAGTGACCGACTTTCTCAAATATTGTACTACTATACCTTTTATTCTTTTACTCAATTACATTTCAGTCTGTATTTCTATCATTTTATTTTTTAATCATTGTATTGTACATTTGTTTGACAACTGCACTGCAGAGTCTTATTTTAAAAACCCATAATGCATTTGTGCATAGAATAATTAAGCCGTTCAACAGTAAAATAAAATAGAATAAGCTCCAATGCAACAAGCTACTAAACTGAAATGCTTGTGTTATTATAATTGCATGTGCAATAATACTCCAACATAATACATTTAAACAATGAATTCCAGCATAGTGTGTACTTTGCTGATAATTTGTTTTAATTTGTTTTCTCTTCATACACTTCATACATAAAATGGAACATTTTACATTGTTTTTGGTACTTTTACTTTTAAAGAACTGAAATACTTTTTCACTGATAACAAGTGACAATGACACAGAAAAGCACTTTGGCTTCAATTTATGATTTAGAAATTCTCATAGACAGATTCACACACATTTTCATGCTGTGGTTGTGTGGTTTGCACCATCTGTGGAGGAAGTAGAGGACAAGTCATTAATTGCATGTTTTATTGTACTGCACTGATAACAGAAAGTGTGGAAAAGCATTGTAGTTCACACAGACCGTGTTTTTGTGTTCCTTTTTCTTGTGTTTAGTTTTGCTTTGGTCTGGCTGTGTGTTGGCAGCTGAGTGGTCCAGAACATCATAAATGGACCTGGGCCGAGGCTCTAGACTCTGAGAGAATGTCTCACATCAGTTTCCAAGAAATATAAAAATGAACATATGAAAGCACTGAAGATGGAGGGCAAATACAGATCAATTGAATCATTTCATTCAAGTGAAATTTGGCTTTATAGTAATGATTATAAAGTTTCTTACGGCATAAAAGGATGTAGATGGAGATGTTACAACATCCACGTTCTCTTGCTCCATGTGTCTTCCTTTCCTTTCTTCACTGTTCTGGTTTTGTTTGCTGCTTTTGTTTTCTCTCTAAAATCACAAAAAACCTCATACTTAACCAAGTTACATAAGGATTGTTTTGTTTTGTTACCTCACAGTTGCTCCCTATCTTGTGATTGGACTCACGGTCACTGACCAAATTCTTGAATTTAATTCTTTGCACCTTTTAATCTGGATAACAGGATAAGACTAAACATGAGGTAACACTGAATGTCTGCTGCCAAGTAAGACAAAGTAGTTCCTGTCCTGGAGATAGGGCTCTGTCCTGAATCAGGATGCAGATGAGTATCATGCAGGACTTAAGTGACAGCAGTCTCACGACCATTGTGTGAGGTTGTAATCCTAATAGAAAAGTTGTCAACGTAATCCTTTGAGTTCAAGAAGTAACATATTGGGTACTACAAAACATTTTCAGTTATTTTACTTACAAAGCAAATGGATGATTTAGCTTTGTGGTTGCTAATCACAGCCTGCAAGTAGATATAATTTGAATTATTCTGCCAGGTATTTTGTCAACTGAATATTTGTTTGGTTTAGAAAATATCAGAAAACAGTGGAAATGCCCATCACATTTATCATAATCTAAGTTGCTTGTTTTGTCCAGCTTGTGGTCAAAAACCAGAAAGATATAAAATTTTCTTATATTATTATATTATATTATTAGATACTAAAGAGGAGTTCAGCATGTTCAGCCCTTTTGCTTAAAAAAAGACTTGAAAAATTAATCAGTTTAGCAACCGGTTGTAAAGAAACTTTGTACTGATGGATTAGAGAAGATCAGACTCAACTACAACACTGCCTGTCACCTCCTTGTCCCTCACAACAGCACAGTTCAAGTTTATAAATAAGCAATATTCTGACACAGACTGTGTCTTAACAGGTTATGCGGAGGACACATCTTACCCAATGTCCTCTGAAGACATACACTGAACCAACCACACTGAAAACCAGCAGCACACCCGTGAAGATGGAGACTGTGATGAATTCTGTGTAATCCAACAGTGTGATATCCTTGTAGCCATTACCTGGAAAACGCAAACTGTTCAGTGTCAGTCTGTGTCATGAATGCATCACAACTGGACAGCTGATAAATTAATCAGGTCAAAAAAGTTCTGGCTAAAAATAAGATTAATTATTTTCAAATTTATGATAAAATGAATGAACTGTCAGCATAAATATTAGTCCACTGGTGGGTTTTTTTTACATATTCAGTGGTTCCCATCCTAAAGAGGTAATTATGAAAAACTTGCTTTTTTGACACAGACTTTTTTTTTTTTTTTTAAAAGACATGTTCACCTTCTGCGACACTCTAAATGTAAGTTCAAATTCAATTGAATTATCGGTTCCATTGGAAACAAACAAAGCACATAGTATTTCCTCTATGGGTATTACAGCATGCAGAAGCTAGCTAGTAACAAATATTGTGTAACCAAGTGATCAACAACAATTTATGACTTCGTGCAAAGCAAACTTTGTTATTGCCTGTGTCTGATGGATGCAAAAGACTTCAAAAAGAAAACTAATATTCATATACCTGTGTATATTTCAGTATTTACCTCTGCTAACCTCCTGTCCCACCCATACATCACTCATTTCTTTGTTTTTTTTTTCTACAAATCACTACATATTAATCATAACTGCATATCCTTTAATCATCCATTACCTGCCAAATAGAAAGAATGACTGTATTCGACAGGTACAAAATCTGCCATTTGTCGAGAAGTACTACAAAAATGTCAACAGACTGCTGGAAAATGGCTGCAAGGCTAAGTGGTGGTTGACATTAAACCGGATCCAGGGGTTTTTCACAAGGAAAGTAAGGTAAGGTAGCGAAAAAGTGTGAGGGCACTTCTTTTAGAGGTTTCTGAGATTATAAAATAATTATTAATGTCATTTGTATGTACATTAGATGAAGTATTTGAAAGACAGCAACACCTTGTTATCACCTTCAATTTGAAGATCTCATACAAAGACAGAACTGAAGAAATTGATTAAATTAAATAAGTATTAAATCTTCTTTTGGCTACTTCAGCGCCCTGAAACTCCTTCTCGGTTTCATCAGTTATCCACATTCTCCTCTTTTTTTGTACTCACTTCTCACTCGAAGAAACCAAAACACCTTGGCTGTCTTATATTGACAAGAGTATTCTCCTGAGCTCGTCAAGTTTTTCAGCTCCAGGCTCAGATCATACTTTTCTTCCTGGCCAGCTGTCGCAGGGATGTCGCAGTTATATATTGACAAGTTGGACGGATCATAGCAAATCAGGACGTCGCGACTTAGGTTTGCTGGCCTCGTCAACACACATCTAATGTTGAGATTGTCGCCAGTGAAGGCCACAAAGACTGTGCTTTCCAGCTGTAATGCTGTGAGGGGGCATAACATAGAGGTTTATATTAGAGCTGAAATGATAAGTCAACAGAAACCTGCAACAGCTCTGATGATCAGTCAGCCATTGAAGTTATTAAGTAAAAAGATTCTTGAGGTTTAAAAGAACTGACACATTTTCTTTTTTTATATAGGTATAGATTAAATGATTAGCTCACAATCAAAATATTCATTAGCTGCTGTTGATATGACACATATCCAAACATCTTTGGCTTCAAACAGTCCAAAAGTAGCATAACTGGTCCACAAAGTGTCACTATAAGTGTATAGTCAAAATGTAGTTTGGTTGGCTTACTTGTGGTTTCCACTCCTGAGCAGACATAGGGGAAGCGAAACACTAATATCCAGGTCAACATGAAAGAATTATGCCAGATTTGTTGCCCCTCCATGTAGTGAGATTTAGGGGTTTTTCCGCAGTGCCGTGTATTGTCTTCTTCTTTCAAGCTTGCAAATCCGCTCAGTGTTTCTCAGTTCTGTTGGTACATAAACTGCAGTGTTGGGTTTCCTGTTTCTGGTAAAGCCACTTCCTCAAAATGTCAGTTATCTGTTTTCCTGGACACTGACTCACTGGGGACATTGACTTCAGTGACCAGATCATAAATGAAAAGAGCACTGATAACTCTGATTAATATGTGACATTTAACATGAAAGTTTGAAAGCAAAGAGACACAGACAGCAGTGGGATTGTGCAGAGTCACCCCCCTATTTTTTTTTTGAGGGGGAATATTCCTTATTGCATTGTTGTCTTACGTCAGCCTCTAGATGTGAAGCAAAGTGCAATGGTGGCTTTCCTCCACAGTGAGACAGTATTGGAGAAACAGATGAGTTAGCCACGAGCACGCACTTAGTCATGTGGTTTTCAAACAGACAGAAGATGAGAAAGACTCACACAGCCAAGGAGAATATGTGGTGTGTGCGCATGTGTGTGAGGCTGGAATTCAGCTGAAGGTGACAAATTGCCTGTTGTTAATGTGAACCAGCTGTGGATGGTACAGTGGCTTCTTCTTCACGGCAGTAACTCTGTGTTGAATCGCTTGCTGAGGCTGCCAGCAGAGGTGCGCAGATGTTGAAGTGCAGCAGTTATTCTTATTTAACCCCATTTGTCTGTCCATCTGTTTTTCTTCCTGCTCCCCTCTTTTGCGCCTCCCTCCTACTCTCTGCCTCAACACTTGACTTTTTCACCATTTTCTCTCCGGCTGTATTGGTGGCCAACTCTGACCTCACCTCAGCCACAGCATGAAAACAGACGGAGAGAGCTGGAATAACATCTGGATGCCAGTCAATAAAGAATAATTCATTCCATTTCATACCCCGTCTCCTACGCTGCTTATCTCCTCTCTTTCCTGGGGAGTCAATTTTACAAATCCTTTACTTCACAAAATAGATTAGTAGATTTATCTTTTTAGCATGTTGCACACTGTAGATGGAGCAGAAAATATGTGTAATTTCCTTGAAAATATGGCAGATTAAATGTCAAATATCCCCTGATTTTAAAAGAATCCATTTTGGAAAGTAAGAAGGGACTTAAGTGCTGCACCACACTTCACTTTTCTTGACTATTTGAATTTTCTGCTACTTTTTCTTTTAAATTCCCTACACTTCTTTTGGTAATATTGTACTTTTTACTCCAATAATGTATTTTACTGCAATAGATGCAGAAAAAAAACTAAGAGCAAACAGGTGATCAGCTTATACATGTGAAGTACTGATTAGAACAGAACTACATTAAAGCAAACACAGTCATGTAAAGATTAATGTGGGACACCCACTGACCGATAATTTCATCATCAATTAATCTTCTGAATTGTTTTCAATTAATCATTTGGTTGATAAAACAATCTTAAAATTGTGTATTTCTCATTTAATTTCAACTTGAATGCATCAACAATAACGATCAGATAATAATAACATTGTCAGTGACCCATATGTATACATATGATAAATACATTTTGTTGCCAGTACTTTAGCATTTCTGTAAAAGTAAAAGGTAAAAGTACTTCATTACAACTAAAAGTACTGGATTTTACTTAAAAGTACAACTTTGAGTTGAGTAAAGGATCTGAATACCTCTTTTTAAAGGGCTATACTTGTACGTGTACATATGTACATGTACATATGCATACTTGTTGATTTAGGTTGCATTATTGCTATGGCTGCTGGAGACGGAGTTTCTTTATATACTGTAAGGTTCATTGTATGTTTGTATATGATCATGTGTTTGCATGTAAACCTTAATCTGCTGGTTACTATAGCTGTCAAATGAGTGTAGTGAAGGAGAAAGCAAGTATTTCATATGCAGATAAAGAGTTAAATAGCAGATGATTGAAATATTCAGTAAAGTATATGATAAATAAACAAAGGCTAGAGTTATTCATTCATTTATGTGGCAGAATTCTTTAGGGTGTGTTGAGGCTCTGAGCTACTTTTGTGAGGCTAAAGGGCAGATGGTCCATAACTCAGGTTTTGAAGAGACCACAGAACTTTTCTATGGGAACCTGATCCTGCAGCAGAGTGACATTACAGCCTTGGACACGTATACCTGTCTGTTTTTTAAAAGGGTTACGAGAAGAAAAGGCAAAAAACAAGTTAAATAATGGGACTTAACTGAAAGAGGAAGACGTGCAACACATCTGGCAGCAGCTGGATGTCACAGTGTGTGTGTGTGTGTGTGTGTGTGTGTGTGTGTGTGAGAGAGAGAGAGAGAAAGAGAGAGAGAGACTTGGGCGTGTATTCTAGTGTAAAAATACAAGTTTTTTTCAAAAGTGGCTCAGTACTGGACCTGCCACACTCTCTACCTAATTATATTACAACTGAGAGCTGAAGGTGGAGAGATCATTGAAGAAAGAGAGATCGGGAGAGAGACAGAGGGAGAGAGAGAGAAGGGGGGAGAAGAAATAAGGAGAAAAGAGCGGGATAGCAGAGAGGCGAGAGAAGCAGAGGCACTTATATTCAAACGACAGATCCTAGAAGGACTTCCTGCAGAGCATCATCATCATCATTTCAAGTTGTGAGTATAAACTCATTTGCCCATTTTTCCATAATGGTCTCCAGCTTGTGACACCTCTACCAGTGCTCTATTAGTTTGCAAAGTTAAAAACCTGTTTATTTCAGCACACACACAAACTACAATCACTGCAGTGAAGGGACACTGGTTTGTGGTTTTGTTCTACAGTGTTGTTGATACACGCAGCCACATGTGAAACAAGCTGCATCAGATTATTGCACGGCTAATTTTCACTGTGCCTTTGATCGGCCTCCAAATTCATATTCCCTGAAAACATTTACAATACCTCAACAATGAGTCATCGGCTTATTATTGTCCGGCATGATTCACAGACTTTGTCATATGGATGCAATCCTGTTTGGTTTTTTTTGGTTTTTTCGTTGTCCTCTTTTCTGGGTCGCCTGCTTTCACCTTCTCTCTTGTTTTCCCTACTCAGACCTGGAGTCATGAGATTAGAGGAAAAAGAGGATTTAAAACTTCCTTTGTTTTGTCAGACTGGACTGTGGTCACTTTCTTCTCATAACAGACACAAATCACTGATTAAGTGGCACTGAAAGGCTGCTTCCAGTTTGTTTTAAGTCACAAGATCTTTTGTCTCACAGCCTGGAACCTTATTAGTCATAGAGTTTGTAACAACAGTGTACATTTACTGATTTGGATTTTTACCTTTAAAGTTCAAAGTATTGAAGGCACATCACCATCTATGCAGGAAACATGAATAGGGATACCATGAAGTAAAATACACAAGTTAAAACACAGAGCAGCAAAATGAAGAAGTAAAGTATTATATTATATCTATTATGAAGCGCTGCTCCTTTCATGTTTTATCATTGCATTTATGATACTGCTGGATAATTATAATACAATCCAAATATGTGTGATGTAACTAATACTGACTGGGATGAAAGTATTCTGTAATGTCTGAACAAACATAGTAAAAGTACAGAGTCATTGTTAATAGAATGTACATAAATCAGCATCACTGTATCGATGATGATCCCATATTTAATGTTGTTTTGCTGTAGCTGGGTACAGTTCTCTGAACAGCTGGTTTATTTGATTTTATCACAATGCATCACGGTTTATTACCCCCTCTACATGAAAAGTAACTGGGAACTGTAACTCTTGACTGTGGTGAGGTAAAAGTATCAAACAGCAAAAAATGGAAATACTTAAGAAAAGTAGGTGTTTTAAATAGTGTGCCCAGATTACTGTATTCAGAACTGGATACAGATGTGTCTACACATCTGCACACTGTTGAGTCTCAAACTCTGATGGAAGCTGTAGTTTTTCTGGCTGCTGCATGTGAAAACACAGAAGAAGCCTGTGATTCATCACTTCTTTTCTCCTTTGTTTCTGTTCGTGTTCGTCTCTTTCTGCATTAAAAGAAAAAAACATGTCAAGAAGTTTATGTGTTCATTTTCAACACGTTTGTTTCTTCTCTATTTTTTTGAGGGGGCGTGACTGTATGCTCGTCATGGCCCCTCCCATTCTGTTGATGGTGCTGATGGCTGTTGCCATGGCAACTGGGGCCCGTTCAGCGAACGAGGAGAATGAACTGGATTATGGGTACTGGAACTACAGAGAGGGCGGTAAATCACAAGCCTCTGTTTGATCTCTCAATGCGTCAGAGATACGGCGGCCTGTAAATTACTGAGTGACAAAAACGTTTGAAGTTGTGAATTCTTAAGATAATTCATTGGTGAACTCCCTGAATGAAATGCAGCAATTTGAGGAACTCTGCAGACATGAGATAACTATTTTGAGCTTAAAATCATCTCACCGCATGTGATTTTCTTAGTGGCCAATAATAATAATGATTCATTCAGACTGTTTGCTTTCAGTTGAAGCCTGATGGTGTGATGTTGTGGTTCTAGCTGACAATGTGAATGTGGCCTCGGTGCGCAGTGTGACCAGAGTTTTAGACGCCTGGGGAAAACGCATCTTCAATGAGATCAAGACCTTACTGCACTCTCAGCCCAGCACACTACTGCCTGACTACTCCAGGTAACTAATACCTGTATCACACCTGTATACGTCCTGAAAAAATGCTGTTTGATCAGCTTTAGCTTGTTTGTTTCTGCTCCATCACCCCTTTAAAGACATTTTTGTGACCTTTACATCATCAGTCCCTTATAAGGAGCGTGTGTCAGCAGATGGACCACAATTTTTAAGGTTTTATTTCTACTTATTTTCTATCTTCATCATATATTTATGCATTCATTTACTGCTCCACCCTGTCTTCTTCTTGTCATTCTTGGTTTATTTAACAAGACTTAACTGGCATCATATTTTAGCAGTGTAGTTTTTGATAAGGTTAATTAATGATCTCAATTTGTAGTCTACATTTATTCCTGACATCCAGAGCTAAAGCGACGACTGAGGACACCAAGGCCGTGTTCTCATCTTCTCTCCAGTTCAATTCTACTGAAATAGGGCACTTAATTTTCACATTTGGAGTTTGTTTGAGGCAGGCGGATATAGAAACATAAAAACACAAACAATTCATTCACACATCATGACACAATCTGAAAACACATAACCCCAACGTCATGGTTTTCAGAGGAAATTTGCAATCTAAAATCACACACAAAAATTACACATAATGGGATATCAATGGGATTTTCACATTATTTCTTAATTTCTGTTTGATTTTATCTCTGCACTTAATGGACCATATACAATAATGGTGTAAACAAACAGGGGTATAATATTTACTATTTGCTTACTACTATTACAGTGATTTAAAATTGCATGACCACTGGTGTTAAATCCATCTCCAGATAAAGATCATGTATTTTGATCAAAAACTCCAGAGCAAAGGCTAAAAATAAACCATGGTTTGACACTTCAGAAAATGACAGCTAAGAACATAATAGAGAGAGGAATTGACATGTGTTGCTTTAATACACAATTCCTAGGCTGTTGTTAAATGATGCTTTTGAAATGGTTGTGTCTGAACTGACTTTAGTACTTCCTGTATGTTTATGTTGTTTCGTGAAGCTGAGCCTCCTCTGCTCGTCCTGCAGGGTGCGCCCTCTGTCTGAGTCCCTCAACGACCTGTTCAGGGAGGTGTCTCTGCTGCGCAGGCGCATCACAGAGCTCTCACATCGCCTAGCAACCCTGGAACCGTTCCTCCGTCACCACGGCTACCAGGAGGAGGGGAAGGAGGAGGAGGCGGCGGGAGGAGGAAGCCGGACTCTGGCACCTCAGAGCCTGAGAGGAGAGTTGGCGAGCCTGGCCCGGTACAGCCCGAGGACCGTGGGGAGGGCAGGTCCATTGAAGGGGACCCGGGTGGTGAGGAGGAGACGGGTGAGAGTCCTGAAGAATGGTGGAGTGAAGCTGGTTCAGCGAGAGAGAGACACACACTGATGGAGGGAAATTTGTGACACAGACACAGTTTCTGCAAATATTATGTAATGTAAGAAAATCCATTTTTAAACTGTATAGATGTCACGATTGTAAGATGGTACACATATAGACACTCCTTTTCCTGTGAGATCAGGTGAGATTATTATGGTTTATATTAGTCAGTAACTCATATCTTTAATAAACTCTTGTGATGATCAACGTTTCTTTGTCCTGATCTGTCAGAATGAGTTTAAAGTCAGGACACAGTCAGGACTTGAGGCTCATCTTCTCATGGAGATAGTTTAGCTGTCACATGATGTTTTATTTCTATTTTAATTACTGGTACATAAACAATTTTGCAGACGCAAAGTGTTTGGCATTATTAAATAAACAATTCACACAAGTGACTCATGACTGACAGTCGAAGGTATTGTGATGAAATTAAATTTATAACATGAAAACAGCATACGAACAGGCTGAATTTATGTCTTTAATTTAACAGAATATTATTGAATTTCCTAACTATACATTTCACCTGTGGGCTGTTTAATTATTATTATTATTTTATTATGTCTCTGTATACAAAGGGCATAAAAGAAGAACCAAAAATATATGGGTGACTCCACGCCAAAGGGGCACTCCACCTATTTGTGACTCATTCTTTTCACAGAAAGGCTGTACGACTTTAAAACATGTGCTCGTTTATCAGGTAGAGAGATTCTGATGACAGATGCTATTGAGCTGGACAATGGGGCGAGTTTGTCACTTGTGACTCCCTCTGCTTTCTGGTGTGCCCCGTTAAATGGCTATATAAAACATTTATTGAGAAAAAGGAGACAAAAGCCTAAACTCAAAAACCTTTCTGATTTCAACACACAAAAAAAGAAAATTAATTCCCTGTAAAGTCCAGCTCCACACAATGTCTCAGGGGGTTTTGTTTGTTTTGGGGTTTTTTTTTTGCCACCAGGGGTCTCTCAATCAAAAGAGTAACACATTATGTGAGGCTGGAAGGTAGCATGGGATCATGGGAATTGTTGTTAGCTTGTTAGCTTCTCCCAGTTAGAATTTCACTTCATTGTTCAGGAAGTTTTTACTGGTAGCAAAATTAAAATAAATAAAAATTTCAAATATAATAAAAAAAGAAGCTTCACCTTAAAAATCTGTTTTTCTGCTACGCTGCTCAGTTGACACACAATGACCAAGCTGCTGCTAATGTGTCCACAGCTCATTTTGCTGATTCAGATCCAGATCTCTGATGACTACAATCCTTCACTTGATTTAAATATTTAAAAACAGCTAAAATATAGAGTATCTCATTCAATGAGGCTGAAACTGGATAACAATTACATTGATAACAGCTTCTGGCAGACAATCATATTGCTGATGTAGATGTAAAAGGGTTCAGACATTGACATATGACCCCACAAAACCAGTAAGGAACTGCAATCTTAACTAAAGATACACATTTTTCTATGTTTGAAAATAATTGCAAACATTTGGGATTATGTAAATGCACAAGTGAACAAAATATAACATATAGTTTTTGTTGTTTTTATACATTTTAATGTGGATATGTTTCTTTTAAATCTGTAGCCTACATTAAATGTATATATATATATATATACACACACACACACACACACACACACACACATTAACTCTGCCTTAAACTGCTGTAATAAATAAACGGACAATAAGTCCACACTCCGGTGTACCTGTGAACGACATGCAGTAACCGCAGGACGTTGTTGCCACAGGGTGTCAGTGCTCGCCTGCTGCCATAATCAGATGTGACATTACAGCTGATTCACGGAGGCTCGATCCTCTGTTTTTGCCCCGCTGAAGTCAGGAGCGGTCCTCGTGGGCCCAGCAGGGGGTGCCTATTATCTGCTAACATAATTATACTTGTTTGTTTGCGTGTGGTGATCGCGTGCGCGCGTGCGTGCGTGCTCATGTTGTGGGCACAGACACGCGAACTTTATGCCTTCATTAAAACTTTGCCAAGTGTTTCTACAGCAACCGGTTTCTAACTGCGTCTCCTCTGCAAGTCCGTCCGCACCACGCAATGCAGCGTGGCGTCTGTTTCTCTCGTGTTTTCAGCCTGCACCGGCACACACGCCGCTTGTCAATTCCTCTTTTGTTTCCCTGTGATTCCCCTGCATGTTTTAACCCCCTTATTTTTAATCATACTGTAATCTGTACATCTGTAACACCCCTCCTCCTCCATCTCTTCTTCTCCTCTACGCTGCTCCGTGTGGGCGTAAAGCTCAGGCTGTTCTTTCCATTTTGGTATTGTATTGTCAATGCATTGTTGCATCCAATCCAGTTAAGATGCTGTGGGAATACTGTATAAATCTCTCTCTCTGTCTCTCTTTCTAGCCCCCCACCCCCTCCACCCTCACCCCTCATCCCTCCCCATCGCTGTAAAAAGAGCCAGTTGCTAGGTAACAGTTAATTGTCAAGTAGTTACATGTGTTGCAATGCATCTCGAGGTTGTTGGGTTGGTGTAAGGAGGGAACAAGTAAGCAGAAAAGATGGCTGAGAGGAAAACAATAGATTTTTTTTTAGATGCAGGAGATAATACTGATTAAAAGATTATTTCTACCATCTCACCTTGTTCTAGGTCAGCATCCAGGACTGCAGATGTTCAATTTCTCCCATCCAATCTATACACACCAGGCATCAGTGTATTTTCCAACCTGCAGGTTTCTTTAAATAACTCCTGTTGCTGGACAAGGCTTTTAGAGTAAAGAGACAGGAGAGAGGAGGAGGGAGGTTTTTTTTGGAGGGGGGCTTTGATCTCTGCTGCTGGTTCAGTTTGCATCACTTCTTCCTCTCCTCAATTTATATGTTCCACCACTCACTTCACCTTTAATTCTCTGTCCTCTTTATTTATTTTCTCTTTGGTCTACAAAAACACTTGTGCAACATGGTTGGTAACATCAATCTGACATGATGATGAGTCCTGTTTATGAGAGGACGGAGAGAAACACACAAAAGATGCAACAACAGAGCAGAAGATGACACTCAGCTGTAGCCATGATCTCAGATCCATTGATGACCTGTGGGACATAAAACAACAATCTCTTACAACATGTACTCAGTATATTTTAATCTCAAATACACAACACACAAGAAAGATGTCCAGTTGCTTGCTGACAACCTCTGGCACAGGAAATGATAAAAAAAAAGAAAAATAAATAAGCAGGGAGGGAAATAAAATGAGACAAATGAGTTTGAGATTTCTTATTTTTTATTAATACTCAACACTTTTATTCCAAAGAGACAGAAGAATAATATTTCTCAGCACTTGTTTTCACATTGACTGTGTTTAATCTCATTTTCAATATTACTAAATATTCAATCAAATTTGAAATACTCTCTTCACACAAGTAATTTCTCTTCATACAAAAATGCGAGGGTGAACTAGATTTTTGTCGTATGTACATTTTTCACAATCTGTACAGCTCAGGGATGGAGTTGTTTGATCTTCTGTGGTAAAACACAAAAAGAGAAGATTAGCCAAAGAGGAAAAAATAAAAAGATAGATAGATAGATAGATAGATAGATAGATAGATGGATAGATAGATAGATAGATAGATAGATAGATAGGGAGAGAGAGAGAGAGAGAGACTACCTTGTAAAATGCAACAGATAATCTATTGTGCTTTCTGTGTACCAATGAATGATGGTGCTTTACAGTTTTTCCTTTGAGAAAACAACCTTCTTAGCAGGTCTTTGACCAAATCCAAAAAAAAAATCAAAACACATCAACAAACTGTGATTGTTACTGAATGTGCTCATTATCTGTGTTATAATAAACAATTGCACGTATCCTGGCCTGAAGTCATTACAAAAGCAATTTTGCAAGGGGACCTATACGAATCAAAGATTTATCCCAAATAGAGCTATTCTTTGCTGTTTTGTACAGTTTTTTTTATCAAAAGTCCATGAGCGTGAGGTATTTACATACAGTTTTATAATACATATACAATAAACAGTTATCTCTCACACACACCCTGCCTCTCTTCCATATGAGCACACACAGAGGTAATCAAGCGTATGTATTCAGGCACATACAATAACAGAAATAATGAAACGTACTGAGATATCCAAAGGAAAAAATTATAAATAAATAGGAAAAGTAGTTAAGATGAAGAAGGCTTCTTCAGTGACAATGAATGTATTAGCCAAGACCTCAACCTTGTTTAAAAGCATTTACACAAACTACTGAGAAAACTGATCTTTGTATAACATTACAATAAAAAATGCTTTCTATCCTAGTGAATTTTTTAATCAGTTGAGCCATATTTAAGTGTAACCAAAAATTTGACTGTTAGATTGGTGTCTTCTCTTGCACAAACAAGCACACACACGCACACACACCTACAGTACTACATGGATCATCAGTACCAATGAAATTGATAAAATTCCAAATATTGTTCAAAAACACCCATTTTTTTCTGGGATCAAAGTTAAGAGTAAAAAACAGAAATAAAGAAAAAGTGTATACATGCAAGTCCTTACAAACACTAGAGACCCCCTAGTATCATACATACTGACTTGTCAACCAAAAGAAGGAAAAGTCTTCTAAAGCTTTGACTGGGATGTACACCAAACTAAATACTGGATCATTCAGTCAGATTGTGCTTTGATATTCAAATTTGGTTTGGCAAAATGACCAGAAGTCAGGTTTTAATGACGTTAAATAAGGGGTTGAGGGGAATAAATGTCTTACATTGTAACTTTTAATATTCTAATAGTAGAGAGGGCAGTATATTAAATAAATATTAACTTGTATGTTTGCTTTTAATATGTGTTAGAGCAGAGATGACCTACATGTCTGACATTGATGATTCAGGAGCCACCATTTGATCAAAATAATTATGAGTTGATTGGCAAAAAAAGGCAATGCATTTAACAAAATGCACCACCTGCTTTAAGGATGCTGTTTACTTTCTCCTGCTGTCCTCTTATCTTTTTTCTCCTCAAATGTCTGCAGCTGACACAATCCACGCAGGACCTTGGACTTGAGGGCAAATTCTTTCCTTCATCAAAATCTCAGCATGTGAAACAAATAATGGTCTGGAAAAGGGGGAAATCAGGGTTACAGTACGGCGCTGAAATTATGTTTTATGTTCCGTCTGGTGAAAACGATGAGTTTGAGTAACCTGGTGGGAGAAATGATGACCGGGTTCACACAGGGATCAACTTCCATTATACTGGTTCCACTGACTGTCTTGCTCTCTTGCTGAAAGGAACGGTATTGGAAAATGCACTTATTGCAGAGATAAATGAGAGGATTGATACCACTCTCAAATGTGTTAATGTGAATTAAGAGCCAGCAACTGGTTACTTTAGCTCAGCATAATGATTGATAACAGCAACTCTTGCTGTCCAAAGGAAACAAATTGTGCCCACCAACACATCTGAAGGTCTGTGATCAACACCTTGTATTTCAACTGTTTAATCTATTCACTAACTGATGAGTTGGGTTTTGTCAAGATTAAACAAAATAAAGCATTTAACATGTTAAACAATGAGGTTTGGACATGGTGGATTTAGTTACCTTTGGACGGAGCCAGGCTAGCTGCTTATTGTTGTTCCCAGTCTTTGCGCAATGCTAAGCTGACTGTCTGCCACTTCAAATTTACAGACTCGACAGACACGAGAGTGCTATTAATGTTCACCTAACTCTGAAGAAAGCAAATAAGTATATTTCCAAAAAGTCAAACTTATCCATTAATCACAGGTGGCACTATTCAAGAGCTGTTTACTAGTGAGTACAATTTGTGATATTGATCATCATCATTTCTAAGCTAGTAACACTGATGGAAATAAAATTATGCAATAAAGAAGGGAGTTAAGTAAGTTTTGGATAACTGACATCAAGCCATGAGATTATTCAGGACTATGTCCTTGTGAAGTTAAAATTATGAGTCTGTTGTGGTCTTTTACACCAGCAGTGAAAATCACTCAAATGTGACCATCTAATACAGCGGGCAGAGCTTATAGCCTTAATCATGAGATAATTATTGTGCCGAGCTGCTCATCCCAGTAATGGAGGCCTCACTCTGAGAGTCCATTGTGTCCCTGTCCTGAACAGCAAAAGTGTCACGGGCAATTGAGTAAGACCCAATGAAATGAAACAAGCGCAACAAGCAGACATTAAATGTAATTTACATGTATTTAATGGATAGTTGATTCCTGGGTCATCTGTGATGCTGAAATGAACAGTGGACTTTGAGGAAGTGGGAATCAACAATGCTTGTTGAGCCTCTCAGTAACTCATTCAAAAGAAGTTGAGTTCCGCAAGAATTCATTGACGAGTTATTAGTATAAGAAGGAGCTTCTAGTATTTATACCTACACCGGCACTACTCTGTCATACCTGACGTTTGGGGTGGGGACAGGAATGTTTGTTTATCATGGCACTGTGGTTTTAACCCTTTTAATCCTGCTGTTGGTTACTTTTATTGTTGGGACCATTGTAGGAATTTCAGCTTCCTCTACAGAAATTTCTGTTTTGCTTTATACATTATGTAAAATCTCTAAAAGTCTGTTATGCTAATGAAACACTCATATCAGACTTTTTCTGGTGAGTTTTCACTCTCAAATCAATTGACCCAATTGTTTGCAGGTGGATCTGTCTACCAACAAAACAGATCTTGTGAGTAGAAAATCAGTATTAATCCTTTAAGGCACATCCAGCTCAAAATGTGAGACCCATTTGGTACTGCCAAGCAGAAAAACGAGAGGAGACGGCAAATCAGTATGATGATGTTGCTTCTGCAGCTGAAAAAAGACCGTCTTTGCAAATTTATGAGCACATAAAATGTACTCAGCAAGTCATGCCTTTCACATACACTTCACAGCACTCAAAAGTAAGAAAAGTATAAAAAATCAAACATGAAGAATTAATAGCAAAGAAGAATCCAAATTACAGGAGCCCAAAATAGATCCGTACTGACAAGTGGTCTACAGGTCTCCTGTAATGTTGGTAAGCTAAGAAAGAATCAACATCATACAAATATGTAACATGAACTATTTAAATAAATAAAATTTAAAAACAATCCAAACCAATCATCATTAAACACTGGAATAATATTTAATAATATCATCAACGTTATCAATACAATTATTATTAGTTTACCCTGTTACTTCAACAGAAGTGTTGATTTCTCATTCATGATTGTATTTCCATTGCTGAACAAAATGTTTGTTTTGGTGTTAAAGAACTGCAGGAGGGAGGGAAAGACAATGAGCATGTGAAGAGAGCCGAGACTGGAGATTTTATTTCACTTTTCCCCCTCCCTCCATCCTTCCCTCCCTTCCTTCCTCCCTCTTTCCCTCCCTATCTTTCTTTGAGGGTCGGAGCAGCACCAGAATCTTCTCTTCTCATTAAAAACTAGTCTCCCGCTGGACTTCACCACAGCTTAGCCCGCACTGGCCTCTGTGCATCGTCCAAATTCTTTCCATTTAGTGGAGTGAGAACAACACACACAGTATCGTGTCTTCACACAGAGAGGTCATCAGCCTGAGCTGTTTCTCTTTTTTCCTCCACAAGTTTCTCTCCGTGCTCCGCGTTTCTACACCCACTTCTTCTTCTCTCTCCCTCTTTCTTCCTCCATCTTCACCCTCAGACATCTGACTCAATGCTGGAGAGCTTTTCATAAACGTGTCCATTGCTGGCACCATTGAAAGGTCTCTGTCCCTGCCCCAAACCTAATGTGTCCCTGCTCCCAGGCAGTAGCTTGTTGGCCCCATGGTGGTTCCCCATGGGCCCTCCCACCCCAGCCAGACACAGCTCTTTGGGGAACCTGGGGGCCACATTGGACATCACCCCAGCTGTGGCGGATGCGGGTAAATAGGAAGTCGCTCCCATGGAGCCGCGGAAGTCCCCTCCTCCTCGGCTGTTGTTGAGAAGTTGCTGCTGCTGCTGCTGTTGCTGCGTCTGTGGCTTTTTGATGTAGTACGGTTTGGCACCGTGTAATAGACACTGGTCATCGCCGAAGGTTGGGATGAAGGGGTTCTGGTTCACCTTATCTGGGTAGAGAGATTTAGACAAGGAGTAAGTCCCGGCCCCTCTGCTACCACCACCACCACCACCACCACAGCCCCCACCTCCCATCATAGCTCTATCTCTGTCCCTTAGGTCTCTCTCCCCCACCGACCGCTGATGCAACCCACCTTCGCCTCCACGGAACAAACTGAAGGACGAGCCTCCTTTCACCCTATCCCCGCCTATTCCTCCGAACATGGAAGACTCCCTTTCACCTGCATACCTCTCAAACATATGAGCATAAGGGCTGGGGCCCTCCATGAAGCGGTCTTTGTCTTTCAAGCTCACACTTCGGGGCTGGGGAAACTGCCCCCCCATGCCCCCGCCAACCATGCGGCCTGCACCCTCTCTCTGCAGGTCCACAAATGTGTCATATGAGTGTTGCCTCCTTAACACCCTCCCACCTGGCCCTAGTTTCCTGCGCTGTGCCTGAGTTTGTGTTTGGCTAGGTCCTACACTACTCTTCCCTCCAGTGAATACCATGTTATTATCCTCGCTGATGTTGTAAAGGTTGCTTGGCTGGATCTTACAGGAGTCGCAGCGTTTGCAGCTAGCAGAGCTAGGGCGACTGCTAGTACCCCCAACTCCACTAGGTGGGCACGTGCCACCTCCTCCTACCCCTCCACCATGGTGACAAACACTGTGGCAGTTACGACACTCCCAGTCACCCCCTGCTATGCCTCCTCCTCCTAGCCCAGAAACTCCTTTCTCCCAACAGGTGTGGGCCTGCTGTCCTGCCGATACTGTGCCAAGCCCACTTTTACACTCCGGCTTCTTGCCTTTACCTTTGAGGAAGTCTTCTACAGGTACTAAGCTTTTACAGATACCGCCACCGCTACCACCGCCCACACCACTTCCTCCACTTCCACCCTCTTGCTCCCACTTGGCCTTGCCCTCCTTGGAGCGGAACTGGTCCGCATAGAAATCCCTCAGGTTCTCTTTGTCTTTGCGGAACAAGTAAGGTGAAGAATTACCCCCTCCTCCTCCTCTCTTCCGCTCCAGGGGAGGTGAGACCGTGCGGTGTGCCTGGGGCCCGTGAGGGAAGTGGTGGTGGACGGTGTGGTGGTGGGGTCTCCTCCTCAAGCCGCTCAGCTCTATCTCGTCCTGTTCCCGTCTGCACTTGGCTGAGGCTGGCCTCTTTTTCAGGCTGTCCCTGTACTGTTTACGCCGCTTGTTGTTGCCCTCCAGGTTGCCGTAGGTGACTGTGTGCGTGGAGATATCCGAGACATCAGAGCGAATGTTCCCATCGTCACCCCCCGAGCCTCCCCCACCCCCACCACAGTACCTGTCATGACCCCCGATGAGCCCCGTGCTGGATGCGCCTCCTTTGAAAGAAAACCTCCCGTACACATTGCTTCCCTTGAACCCACCCTGGTTGGAATCCGCAGGGGTGTGGCCAGCGATCAGGTCAAATTTATTGGTATTCCTGTGAGTCATGGAGGGGCGGGGCTGAGTGGTGAAGATGGGTGCTACCCCTCCCCCTAAACTGTCGCAATCGAACATGCCCCCTTCCAACGAGCTAGTGCTTCCTAAGCTACGCGGCCTATTAGGCGGGGGGCCGGACATACCCAGAGCCGAGGCCGGGTGGTGGTGCAGGTAATGGTCCTGGTACAGGTTGCTGTCCTTCAGGGGCAAGTTGCCAAAAGTCCTCTCCACCTCGCTGATGTAGTCACTGAACATGTTGTCCTCTGGCAGGTAGGGCGGTGCTGACTTGCAGTCTACAGGGTGACCCACCAAGCTGCGTCGGTGCTCCTGGATATCATAGATAGCCGAGTCACGACCACTGTGGCTATACTCCAGAGCAGCGTGTGGAGAGCCGTTAATGCCCGGTACTGCAGTCATGTCCTTGGCAGTGCGGAGCAACCGCAAGATGTTGGAGTGAGTGTTGTTCATGTTCTTCTTCATGGTGGCTGAGGGTGAGTCTATCGTTGACTTGTTTTCCTCGATTTGTACCCCATGGATGCAGCTGTAGATACCCTGGAGTGTCAAAATTACAAGAAAAGGGAGGTAGAGAGAGAAGGAGAGGGTGAGACAGGCCATGGGAGGAAGAAAGAATAAGAGTGAGCATGGCAAGATATGAAGCCATAGTGATGAGACAACAGTAAAATGTGTGGCAGAAGTAAGGAATCAAGAACCACCAGGGATTTAATGTTAGAGAGGCAAACAGCAGCAGACACATAAACAGACAGACAGATAGAGAAAGGCAAACAGAGACAGACAGAGACGGGAGAGGTTAATACATTGCCAAGTTCTCTCTGACCACTTCGTGTTTACACACTATTAAACAGTAATAGGGGCTGAGTTCATAAATGACTTTCCTCAGGGGAGCAGCATGGACCATCACAGCTGCTGCTCACCACTCCACCTCAGACACTCAGAACTGAGGGACAGGGGAATGAGCAGATCAAAGCCATGATTGATAACACAACGGGTGCAGTAAGCTCTTGGTTTTGACCACCAATCAATAGGCTTAATCAATGTCATTTAAATTCAGCTGACACTGGTGACACTGGCTTTCTACCTCGTAATTGTTGTCCTCTGATTCCTTTCATGAAAAAAAACATTGTCAAGGAAATTAATCACTTCAAAAAGTTTATCTGACTCATCATTGATGTCCGAGACAGATGTGTTAACAATGCTCTCTTTAAAATGTCATTATCCATGGGGGGGGGGGGCTTCCTTGTTGTGGGAAGCCTTTGCGAGTGAAGTCAAACAAGCATGTTCAAATGGGGGCTGAGGGAATCTGCGGTCGAGGCGACAGCCAAACCCGAAAGGTCGAGGACACACTATCCACCAGCCAGCATGCGGGCCAACATTCCTCAAAGGCGTCAACTTGTCAGAAACAGTTTCTGTCTGTCTCTTAGTCACTTTCCCCGTCGCTGAGCTACATTCATGAATCTGAATCGTCAACCCTCTTTCCTTTTATGCCTCCATTCTTTCTTTGTGTCTGTTTTATCTCTGTTTCCGGGCGTCGGTGAGCGGCAGCCGCTCCAATGGGATTGTCGGTCTTTATCTTTCTACATCTATACCTACTACAGCTGCTGTGAAAGGTAATAGAACAGAGGTTACTGGCACAACGCTGTGTCTGTCCCTTTCTCCTGTGCCTTTGTCCTGCTGCCGGTTTTATTCTTTATCATGACTCTGCCTAACTGATCTCTTTCTCTTCCTCTGTATTTTATTAGCCCTTTGTAGTCTCATCACTTGTCCATCTTTACACTTTCCATATATGGTGTATGAGCTGCATTTTCTTGAATGCTTTCTTACTTTCACCCGAGTGTTAAAGCAGGCATGGAAATTTGTGACTCTTGAGTAACAGGAGCCCCTCTTGAAAAGTGTGTGTACTTAATGTAGTAGTGCAACAAGTAAAATCAGTCTTGAGCACTTTAGAGTTTAGAGTGAAACTTAAAGCTACCATGCAAAAAGAGGCTCTTGTGTTTTGCATAAAAATATTATTTTCAGAAGCTACAAAGACAGAAAGAGATTGCTGCCAATTCAACAGTGTTTATGTGTGTTTCTGAATTGCTCAAGGCCACATCTGAGTTTTAAGTTCTCTCAGGTTAGTCTGAGTAGGTGTAAACCAAATTACATTACAATTAGAAACACCTTCAGCACTGACACCAAACACATAAACACTGGCGTCCGTTTCTCAGGCAAATAATAACTGAGACTATTTGCAACAACAAACCTGCCTGACCCCTTTGTTAAAAGGTAACATTATGCAAATGAATTACATCTGAAGTGATTATTTATGTGAACCTAAACAACCTCCATCAGTATCACTGAGACACCTTGTTAAGTGACCTATTTGAACAGAGTTGTAACCACAGTAAGATGAGCGCTCCCACATTCACAAACACACCTTCAGGTCACCGGCTGAGAATGTGCAGCATGGCAAGTGGCTTTTATTTCAGCAACATTAAGCTGATCAACTGCAGACATTCTGAGAAACTGTGGGCTTTTTTTACCCTGTCGGGGACAAAAGCAGGTTGGTCTTATTGTCGGTCAACATATTGATATGTCTTCACGAGCAGTAACGCTTTCTGCAGCTACTTCTTGTGTGTTCTCATGGCAAACCAGGGAATCTATGTGCATGTGTTATTTACCAGTTACAGTGCTTCAATAAACTATTGACATTCTAGTATTCACTCATGACTTTTATAAAGTCAGAATGAGATGAAAACTCACTCCACCAAAATGTTTTGCAACCTTTTAAAAACTGTCAATCATGCCTATTTCATGCATCAAGTAGGCAGGTGTGGAGGTGAAAAAGTTCAAGCTCTATTTTACCCAATTTACTTTTCGTGTGTTAAAAAATAGCAATGAATGGCTTTAGGGAACAACTGTCTGAAAATATGAACTGTTATCCTAAAACTGAATGTTGTCCCCATCTCGCCCCTTTCTATTGTGCTTTTTCACACTGCCCTCCAAGTTGGCTGTTCATAATAGTTACAAACACTTTTTATTTAGATGTCGCCGTTTTGAGAGTACTTACAACTTTTCTTTAAGTAAACATCTGTTGTCTGTAATGCTGTAGCAGCCACCAATTACAATTTTGTTTTGTAGTGTTACTGTTCTGTAATGACTTGCACTGTTTACACCATAATAATTCTAAAAAAAAAAAAAAAAGAAGTTTGGACCTATAAATCTCCAATATTAATAATCACAATTGATATCGAAGATTTCTTCATTTTCAAATAGTTAGTTATTGGTTATTCTACCAAAGAAAATGTGTAGTAAATTTAAAATAAATAAGCACCTTTAAAAGAAAAACTAATGGAAGTAGGAATGCAGTTTTCAGCTAGTGTTATTACATTGTGGTATTAATATGCTTCACTGACTTGTCATGTCTTGGAAAGACAAATGGAAAATATAAAATAAATATAGGTAAAGATTTTTTTTGTTCGTATAACACAGGATGCTCTCAATTTGTGTTTTGTTGTTTAACAAGTGCCTTGGCTAAGAAGACCCACAGGTAAGTCAGGTGAGTCATCGTATCCCCATGACTGACCTGATACCACTCAACCACAGCCAGTGGTTTTAAAACAACCATTCTTGTGATCTTTCTGTCAGGAGGACAAAGGTCAGGCCTAAAATAAAACACGAGCACACTCACTCTGCTAATGGAGAATGTGATCCCGGGCTTTCCGGAGCATACGCCCATGAAGCAGAAGCGCAGCTGCCAGTAGAATAAATGTTCACAGATGAAGGTGATTAATGACAGAACCATGGCGGCCCCGAGCATGTAGAAGACCCCAGCCATGTTGTCCACGTCCAGCTGACTGCTCATCACCTCGTTCTTCTCATTGTGGCAGATGCCTGTCAGCCACAGGGCCTCTAACTCCTCCATCTCACCTGGAGGAAGGAGAGACACATATACACAGATTATCTTTCTATCAGTGTGTTGGTGTTGCTGTTTGTGTGTGTGCTTGTGTGACCTGCGCACATGGATGAATTTGCCTGTGGGTGTCTGAACATGTAAGTGTGAGCTCAGGAAGAGAGGACACAGTTTTTGTATGGGGAGTTGATGCCAAAAACAGTGCAGGTCTCATGTATGTGCAACAAATGTCATGTTGCATTATTCTGAGTGAACGTCCCCCTGAGGATCATCCTCATTAAGGATTGCTTATGCGAGGCTATCCCTTCCTTGTTGTGGGAAAAAAATAGTTGCCTGCTGGGATTTGGCAGTCCTCTGGGAGGAAGTGTGTGTAGTCATGTGACAAGTGTTTCCGCCCTAACATGTGTCCCCCCTCAGTCCCACATCTCTGGGGGGAACTGCTAAGGGGTGAGGACATGTCCAGAGAGATTTGTTTGATCTGCACTGATGGTCTGTTTTGTATGCGTGTCTGTGCGAGATCAAGGGGGTATATATTTTCCAAATGCTTGCATAACACAGTTGGATGTTGTCTCAGACAGCTGTTAACTAGTGCTCATCCAGACTTTCTTACCCAAATGAACCTCAGTAAGAAGAAGAAAGCTTTAGTTACAGTCTAACAGTAATTTGTCATCAGTTGTTGTCATGCTGCTGAGCACCAAACAGGTTAATTGTTGTTTGCCAAGAAATACTTACCAGCACATATCTCCTCATAAAACAATGTTTATTTATAAATTCCTGTTTGTGTACACAATAAGCAAATAGTACTCAATTTATTAAGAAATTTGCTATAGAGGTGCCAACTTTAGAGTCACCCTATTGCTTCCAACTGTTTCTATTGTTTATGCTAAACTAGCCAATCTAGTGTTCGCCGCTATATAAATCTCTTTGGGTTTCACAGTATACAGTTTTTAAATGTGGTGTCTGGTGTTAGATTTCCAGATGGAGCACTGGCAGTGATGTTTTTACTTCAACCAGATAAGTTCACCAGATCTGATGGGGGATCAACCAAAAGCTATGTGATGGACTACAGCAACTAGCAGCATGGTGGAGCTGCTGGTGTCATTAGGATGTTGACATTGTTAATGTTGTTACTCTCACTGCGAAAAGGAGGAGGACAAAAGTCTTTGACTACAGCTTTAAAGCAGACATAGCAGTTGTACTGATCATTTGATCTCATATTTAGAAAGAAATCATAGCAGCATATTTGTCAAAGAGTCAAACTATAACTTCAATAAGAAACATTTGAAGAATTTGTGATATTTCTACTTAAAGGAAAAAAAAGAAATTACCTGTTTCACTGAGCTGTCGTTACACACAGGGTAAAATATCTGCAGAGAAAAGGATCTGACATGTCTTCCAAATAAGCAGGATTAAAGTGATGCAGAAAGGCCAGATGATCCCATTTTTAGATTCATACCTACAGAGGGATGCCCAAATATCTGTACAAACATCTCTCGACCAGTGATGGGAACTGCAAATTGATTCCCATTTAGAAATGCCTCCTAAGTGTCAGCACTGACACTACTGATTGATTCTTATCTGCCTGTAGATTTCAATGACAATGACCTCAGAGCAGGATAAATGCTCTCCTGCATGCTCTGCACTTGATGCTTTTAAATCTGTATGTGCTTGTCATTGATCTAACAATATGAACGCAACTGAATCACTACAGGAACTGATTAAAGGTTGTAAATGGATCAATAAGCTGAATCTATAAGGTAATTGAAATCTGTATTATTTAATAGTTAAACTGCTTTCTAATCCTCCCCCGACTCTTATCCATCATCATTCTTCTCTCTCCTCTTCAGTCCTGCTCATTTTTCTCCACATTTCTTCTGATCCTCTTTCTGTTGTACTCAGTTTCCCTGTTAGTAGGCCGTTGCTGATCCTGTCCCTCTGCACATATGACTTACATCATGTTCATTTCTGGATCCTTAACAGGATCTGACAGATATGAGCAAACATCCATGAGTCTGATCTCTTAACCTGGACTATGTGTGCTGACAGCCAAACAGTCTACATGAAGTAATGAGAGGTAATGTCTGATGCGTTGCCCTCATGTAAGCACTTGACAGAGCAATAAGACTTTACCTCCATTTGGTAAATTTGTGCAGACATGTTGTCTGATCTTTGGGGAACACATGCTCAAGCACGCACAGAGACAAACACACACACACACACATCTTGCATACACACGTGCACATACTGGCATTTTAGTGAACATCAGTCAACAGTGAAAGTTGAAGTCTGAGTCGATTTGGCTCCTCAACATCTGATCCAAGGTGAATGTTCTCTCTGCACTGACCCCTTCATCCATCACACACAATGAGATGGAAAGTGATAGCACATTGAAAGCAGCTGTGTGTGCGTGTGTGTGTGTTTTTGTGTGTGTCAACAAGCTTTACAGTATATGATCTGGCAGCTGGTGAGCAGTATGGAGCTCATACTATCTCTGGAGGTGGAGTGCTACTGTAGGTGTTTTCCCCAAAGGCAACGACATCAGGGATGACCATTTCTTTTACATGAAGAAGGAAACGGTTAAAAGTGCTGCTAAAACAAGAGTGGTGATACATTTTGAAACCTTTTATTCCCCATCCCTGTTCTCCATATAACCAGGGCATACTGTAAGACAAAAGGAGTAACTGATGCTTTGTTTCTTTGCATTTTTGATAGCAAAACTGTTCCACTTTCTGGCACCTGTTAAGTAGCAGCAGGGATGGAGTTTTCACCAAAAACTTTGACTCCCACTTGGATGACACCAAAGTGCTCTAAAGATTGATAAGTATGAATAAAATGACTATTCATCTTATTGGCTAAACTTCTAATTATTTCCTGAATTCAAGTTTATCAAGAAATAGAGAAAAACCCACCCCCAAACAGGAGCTTCTTTTAGAAGTGCACTCAGTCAAGTTCAGATGTTGTGATCATGTTTTTTGGATTTCCTGTCAAGTCTGATGAGAAAGAATTTTCAGTCATATGAATGGAAAACTAAGTAAGTGGACTTTAGGATGAGAGTTTTCAATATGTTTGCAGAGTAACCAATTGAAAGAAAATAAATCCAGGGTCATTCATTGATGGTTTCCTGTTTTGTTTTTGTGTGTGTATAATATGTGGATGTAAGCTTCTGGTAGTGTTGAGGCAGCCTCGCTTCATCTCCAGCTTGAACAAAGTACTAAAGTTCAGCTGCAGTTCAATCTTTAAACCAACACAGTGGCACTTTAGAGTTCTGAGATGCGAGTGTTGTTTCATAATGTGGTTATATTGTCTCATTATCTCTCCACACTGATGGGAAACGTCTGGGTCATTTGAGGCCAGAACCCGTTCGAACAGAGGTGCCAAATGGGCATCCTAACCATGTACACAAACAACCTCAACTGGCTCAATCCTCTCATCGTGACACGGCAGCGGCTCGACACAGGGGCCCTCGTGGATCACTGCACTCGTCATTCTCTCAGAGTGACGCCAGACACCCTGCTGGCTTCTCTCGGTCACTACCCAAAACACACAACAACAGCTGGGCCTCAACAAAAAAAAACCAACAAAAAACCCCACAAAACCCTGACCTACAAACTGAGAGTGTTGCTCTGCAGCACATTCAGTATACAGTACATGAATGAGCTAATGACCCTGAATTCAACCTCCTCCTTATATAATTATTCACCCGATGACGTGCTGGCGTTGTCAGAGATATAATGTTAACTTAATGTTCAATTGATAAGCTGGTGTCACAGTGCCACGGTAATATAATCTAAAGACATGTTTGTGTGTGTGTATCAACAAATCGGTTCACATTTAGGGTTTCCTTGTTTGATTAAAAGTGTACCACCCCCCGTCTACCAGTCTGTGGACCCTGTTCCTGAAATCCACACAATACTGAAGAAACATGTACATCATATCACAACAGTTCAACAAATACAAAGTCCTCAGTATTTCCGTCAACCTATCTGCAGTTAAGGTCAATACAATGTCCCTGCTGGAGCCTCTTGAGTTACAAACTAAACAAACTCCTTCCACAGTCAGGCATTCTCCTCTACAAGTATTGCAGCTGCAGCCCTTCAGGCCTGCTGGTGCTTCGCTGTTGATTAAGGACTGAATTGTGCCAACCTGGCTCAGGAGGCCTCATCCTGCAGCTCGACAGCCAGGATCTTCCAGCAGGTTCTTGGGTTTCCACCATAACAAGCATAGACTGCTTCCTGAGTCCCAGCTCCTCGAGAGTTACTTCGATGACACAAAATCTCAGACTTTTCTACACTGAGTAGAACTTTGTGAAAGAATGTTAATGTTGTTTATGCAAAGAAAAATAACCAGGTCTCTGTTTGGCTGTCCTGGGATATGGTTATTACCTTGTAGATGGTGTAAAAATATAAATTACACACAAAATAAATTAGGCAACATTAACCCAAGATCTTTAAATAAAATGATACTGGATTGATTAGTTTTGTTATACCAATAACAGAGAAAAGCAAAATCATATTGACTTTATTTGGCTCTGGCATATCTTATGGCTTCTACAGTTAAAAAAAAAAAAATCAAGCTCTCACCATCTCCAAAAAGCATGAGGATGGCCAGATCCACAGCTCGTTTCCAGCCCGAGTCCTTCTGGATGGCGATGCCGTAGCCGGTGGAGGCAAACACCTTGCCACTGCCGATAGTTACCAGTTTACAGCCCTCATCTCTGCCTGCCATGTAGTTTAGCACTGCAGCGTCGTAGATAAAGGCATCCAGTTTGCTGCGGAGTGCCAATTGAAAGACAATACATTAGAAGAATTTAACATGTGTCATTAAGCCACTTGTAACTCCAGCCATAACGGTGACAATAACTTAATTTGCCCCAAGTCGTTCACTTAACGTTCAATATTTAATTAAAATATATGGGTAAAAAAATTGAGACTTTAGGATATTTAGGACATCGCTTGTGTCATCACTGAGGTGTCACAATATAAACCTTTGGTTACATTACATCTATTACAAGTAAAAGACAACAGTTAGTTATTTAAATATATTATTTCTTTATGATTACTGGAAAGTTTCATGGAAAGAAGATTGTAATTTGTCCCAGTTATAAAAATTAAACAGAGCATTCTGAGGCAGCTTCATTAGTTCGTCAAGGTGGTCGTATTAGAGTGTAAAAATAATTGTTAATTTCCAGAGTAATTTCCATGTTTAATCTTCACTGATGATTCATTTATGACTGGGAACACAATTTTTCATTGATGTTGAACTGTACGCTTGCCTGTGCACATTTTTGCATGTTCAGCCAACCTGCTGTGCTCTGACTAAAAAAAAAAACCTCTATGATACGCCGGCTTAGCATTTAATTAGAATTCATTAACTGAACATGTAACAATTGAACTCTTTCTCTGTTTTAGCTTTAATTAATTACAATATTATTAGAAATGAATAGGTCCATAAAATAAAGTGTTACCAGAAAAAACATTGCATTGATGGAAGTATACTAGAACGGAGTGTACATGCAATAAACATTAGTTTTATGAGAGAATTTGAACATTTCACTTTCGTGCAATCAAATAAAATATCAGGAAGGAAAGCAGGTGGGGAGTGATTATTGATGTAACTAATGGCTACTTGATTCTCATGTACTCCATTGTTTCGTTTCCCATAGTGTTTTAGACCACCTTTGCAAATATATTTAAGGAAATTTAAATTAATTTGAAATGAACGTTCAGGGAAAAACTGTATAAGTACCATTTCAGTAAATTCCTTATATATGATAAACGAAACTATTACTAAAAACAAACACTTTTACACACAGGATTTGTTTCTGAAGTTGTTTTTGAAGCTTTCAACCTCCTCTTTTCATCTTTGTCAACCTGAACCATCTCCATGACAACTTAAAAGCTTCATTCAGTGTTATCTTTGAAAGCTTCAGAAACAACACGATAAGTTGGACTTTGGGTTGAATTCGTGTTCAAGAAAAGATCTTTAATTGCAAATATGAAAATTGTTTAGGCAGACTAACTAACATGTCCATGTAACAAGGTACGTCAGGGTTAGGCTGTAGTCTCTCTTGCTCTAGCCATATCAACTACTTGACAGGTAAATTGACTAGACAGTTTTATGCTTGGTGACAAACTACCATCAAACAGTGCCTCAGGGCTCTACAGGCCTCTGTGGTCAGTCAGCTAAAACTCTCACCAAACACCCAATACATCGCTGCTTTGCATTCTTAATTCGTTAGCAGCGGTTGACGGAACTTGAAGACAGGTAGAGAGAAAGAGGAATAGGGAAGAGAGATGTTAGCTAGCTTTAAGAGACAGAGAGCGTGAATATTAGCTAGTTTTCACAGCAACCACAGGCTACGCTGCTATTCTGAGCGCCAGTGGCAGGCAGACACACAGCTCTACCGGCTACCCACCCACATTGCCCAGAATGATCCCTCTTCCTCTGTCTCCCTCTCCTTCTTCCTTGATCATCTTTTCTCTGTGTTGCATCATTATAGGACCTCACAGCTCCATAACGCTGTCCCTTTTCTTTCCCTGCTGGGATCCTTTTCAACTCCCTCCTTCCTCACATCCTCCCAAAAGTCTCTCCATCCTCCTCTTTATGTCTCTCCCCTCCTCACCCGGTCTTGAGACTGTACAGTGCTTCATCTACATTCTTCTGGTGGAAGCTGGTCATGTAAGTATGCATGTCCCGGTAGTTGTTGCGGATGTTGCGCTCTGTACTCCCATTGGGCACCGTGCCAAACCGGAATGGCGGTGAGAATTCGTTAGGCTTCTGGAACTGTAGCGGGGGTTTTCCGGAAAAGAAACCACACAGAGAAAATGACAGAGGAGTGCTCGTTAGCATGGAAAAGGCACTGAGCCGCAACAAACAGTCTTTAATGCACTGTTGAGCAGGAGCATAGGTCTATGGATTTGGAAGCTCAAAATTAGCTAAATACTTAAGAGTTGTGCTCAACAGACAAAGATTGGAAAATCTGTATGACACATCTAGACAAACATGAACCGTTCAGCAAAGCACGTTCACCATTCAGGGCATGTGTTGAAACGATTAGTTCAGGGCTGCAACTAGTGATTATTTTCATCACTGTTTAATTGATCTAATTCCTCTACTAACTGATTCATTGTTTTGTTAATAAAAGTGAAACATGCACTAAAACATATTCAGTTCATGGTGACATAAGACAAAAACAAGCAGCAGATTCTCAGAATTAAGAAACTGTAACTGAGTAATATTTGCCACTTCTGCACGAGCATTTATTTTAAGTTTGAGATATCAGCTAAATGTTTCAGCTTGTAAGGATTTAGTTGATTTATCAACTTCAAGCTTAAGGCAAACCTCAAAGAAAAGCAGTTTAAAACAATGCTGATGATTATTCAGTCACTGAACTAATCTATTAACCAAACATAAACAGCTTTTCAAATCTGAGTATTTCCTGCTTTTCTTTGTTTCGTATCTTTGCAAATTGATGGGTTTGGCTTTTAGACTATTTGTTAAACAAAACAGGTAATCATCCTGGGCTTTAAGAGCTGATGACAAATTTTTTGAATGTTATTAACTAAATCAGTGGTTCCCACTTGTTCCCCAGGGGGTTACCTGAAAAGATTAAGTGTAATAGTTGAGCTAATTTGAAAAAAAGCAGAAATAATGATCTCACTGAAAATGTATTCACACAATCGTTTTGATTAGGAGGAAAATAAACGCACACAAATGATTAGAACTTGGTGAATGGCTAATTTTAGTGCATTTATTGTCACAAAAACTATACCAGGTACTACTGGCTGACTGTACAGGGTGCTTCACCCTGAAAATCACCTGCTGTGACAAAGAGTGCATAAGTGCTAGTAAGTAAGCAAAAAGAGAAATATATTTAAAATTCATTTTTGAATAAAAAACTCTCATGATTCAATTTCACAGCCAAAAAGTCTGCAGTCTGTTATTGTCTTAACACAGTTTTGGATAAGATGACAATAAGAATTAGCTGCAGCCATAAATCATGAGCTCTCTTCCTCATAAGCATCTTTCACACTGAACATTGAAAACCCACTAACATCAGGCTTTTGTCTTCAGTGTGAAGGGGCACAATCGGCATTTAAACATGGATCAAATGACTCTGCAGTAGTCCCAGGTATTTATTAGCTAAAACCCTGCATACACGTTAATTTGAACGTAAGAAAGGTATAATACTAAGGTATCTGTCCACACTCAGTATCATAACGCCCCACGTTACATACTTTCAGACACCTGCTCCTCCACCCCACAATCACCTCACATTGCCTTGAATTCACACCTTTTTGTCTGACAGGCCCGACACCTGGTCGACATACTCCTCCTGGATCATGAAGGCAGCAAGGTTGGCAGTGTAGGAGGCCAGGAAGATGACGGCGAAGAAGGCCCACACTGACACCATTATCTTACTGGTGGTGCCTTTGGGATTCTGCACAGGGACAGAGTTGTTGAAAACCAGACCCCAAAGCAGCCAGATGGCTTTACCGATGGTGAAGGAGGGACCGCCGGGCTCTGTGAGACAGAATGAGACATGGGGGGTACAAAGAAAGATGAAAGAGGATGCAAGAAGTTTCAAAAATTCTACTTCACTTTATCTGCATTTACTCATGACCGCTGTTGTGGGAGGCACTTGATGGATGGCAGCGACAAAGTCTAGACTTATCCCCATTTTTTAGTTTGTCAATGATCGCAGAATGTATCTGCAGCGTCCACATCAGCTCTTCTAGCCGCTGCCATGACAGCCCACTGTTACAGACTAACTCTGTTCAACCTACCTCTGTGACACTATGACAAGGTGGCAGAATGGAAACACTACCTGCTGTAGCTCTGTGGCATCACAGACAGGGAGTAGAGGGGGGTAGATGGGCACGCGGCAGGCTACAATTGGAGCTACAGTTGGAACAGCAGTATAGGACAACATCCTTATGTAACCTAACGATTAAACCACGCGCGCCTCACACTATTGCTGTGACAGAGGACATTCAGAAAACACTATGGCAGGAAGCACAACTCCAAACCAAACACCATTACTCTTATCCCCTCTGGTCCTTGATAAAAAGGATGTGAGCAGCAATATAACACTTCTCTGATTTTATCTTGAGTGGCTGCCATCCTGGAGGGCTAATGCAATACTGAGAGTCAAACAGAGCTGGGTGTATAAAACCTGGAGAAGAAAAATAGATTGAATCTGAACCATTGATTTTGATGGGCAAATTGATTTGAACGGTCTGCTGGAACCAAATTTGATTCAACAGCGTAGTGTTGTTCCATACTGTCAGGGACCATTAAACCTGACACATATTTTCAATGTATGGTAATAGATCTACTTAAGTGCATTCATAAGGTTTTACAACCCAAGACATAGCAGAGCAGTAAAGTTGTGTAATATATGCGAGTGGCACAATAAAAAAAAATCCCAAGACATTATGATACGAGAACAGAGGAGACTTTGTTCACGCAGTGGTGCTAAGAATACTTAAGATCACCTATCTGGTTCTTGTCAATGATCCTTTTCATTAGTGAAAGAGCTTAAGTGACTGGAGATGTAGATAAGTACTCCAGGACGTCTAGAGTAAGTCCCAGAGCTCCAGTCACACTCATTCAGACGGGATTGTTAAAGTAATTTAGCACACGAAGGGCTCTGTTTAAATGGTGCATTTAAGGTAACAATACATGCCAACTATGTCCTCATTTTAGCACATGAGATTGCCTGAAAATGTACCTCATTGTCACCTTTTTGGATCATGGATTGACTGGGTCTGAGCCCGTGTGTGTTTGTGTGTGTATGTGTGTGTGTGTGCGCAATCTTCTCACCTCGCCCGTCTGCCAGACAGCGATTGTAACCCACCGGGCTAAAGTACTCAAATACAAACACAGCCACGGCCGACACTATCAGCAACATCACAAACATCATCACCCAGACGTCAGCACTGAAGGGCTCTAAAACACAGAGCGGGAGGAGGGGGAAAGCGGGTGACGGGTGGGAGGGAATGGGAGTACAAGGCACAGAGGAAAAGGAAAGGGGAGGGTTGTGGAAAGACAAGAGAGAGGAAGTTCATTAAACCAAATGAAAGAAAATAATAACCCCTCTCCACCCAAACCGGGTATCGACATGATTATTTGTATTCAGATGTTATGTACTGTGTCTCATTGTCGCACATTGATGGATTTTATCTGAGTGTGTGTGAACACTAACAAGCTCTTCTCAAGAGAGAAACTGAGAGGAAGGTAGGTGTGAATGGACAGATGTACTCATTGAAGTGGGCACATTTTCCACCACTTGCTTTGCAATTTTCACACACAGGAGAGATTGTGACAAATACCCCAGCGCTGTAGTTAACAATACAATTTCACTACAAGGTCCATTTAGTAGCTGCTTTGAAGCTTTTGATTGCATCACACAACCTTCATCAGCCGACAGAGTTGCCCAGCTTTCACTTTTCTGAGAACACTTTCAAGTTAATGGTATTAATTCTCTGTTTTGATGCAATTTATTTAACGTGAAGTTATTTTATATTTGCCATTTATTGCCTATAATACAAATCCAATATGAGCGCCCCTTAAAACACTTTTTAAATAGATGTTTAATTAAATTAGTGTACAAAAGTATATGAGTCAAATACACTAAAATACAGAACAGTACAGAATATAACATATAGCTTACTGTAGTTCAAATTATATTTAGGCTGAGCACACATGTTCTACGTCTCATTTTGACCAGCCATGAGTGTTTCCTGTTGTTTGAGTTGACAACTCAAGGTTATCTGAGTTTTCATTAGGTGAAAATAAAAAATATTTTTCTGTTGATTGTGTCATAAGTTTGTTTTTCATGTTTTGTCATGTATGAAAAGGCCCCAAAAGTGTTACAACTTTAGGGTAGCAAGGACAAGCACTTTTAAGTGTTCAGAAAAATAAAAACTTTAACATCTACAATTAGATGATAACGTGTGTTATATGACTGAAACATCCAGAATATCCACTAAATGGACTAGAGGCTGAGATTATCAACTACTGTTTTCAAGGTCAAGAATTAAGCTTCCATCCAGGCTACTGCACTTTAACTTTGCTTTTTAGTCATTTTCACAAGAAACACAAATTTTATTTAACATTTTATGTTTTGTGCTAGGCTCAAGTAAACAATGCCCTCAGTTTGTGAAAAAACAGCTTGACTTCTGTTTGTGACTGTACGTTAATTCAGTGATATGGCGTGTTCATATAAACCATGGTACTATACATCCTCTCACCAAGAAAGGCTGAAGGGGAGACAGTTCCATTGCTACGGGAGACCATGACACTGATCCCCGTCTCAATGAAGGGCACAGAGAAGTCAATGACCTCCGACCTCTCCTCATTGATGGTTAGCGATCCAACCGCCATGTGGGCATTCTTCAACACCACCTGAGGGTCAAACACAGACAGACAGAGACAGACAGGAGGGAAACATGAAAGGTCAGTGGGCGCACCGTGCTGAATATTCCCAGGAAGAGAGGTGAGAGAAACATGATGGCAAAAATAACTGCACTGCAGTTCATGTGAAAGCCAGCCTCTTTGCCAAGTATTTAACAAGTTATTTTGGAGGAATGGAAGAGGGGGAGAAGAGGGGGATTATTACTAGGCTGGGTCAGTGTTGGACTCCCCACTAACTGGGCCTCCCTGTGAGTGTGTTCAGGTATATTTAGCCCCAAGTTTCTGGGGCTTTGGGCCATGAATAAAACTGGAGCACAAAGGACTGTGTTAATAAGGAATATGTATGCCAGAGTGAGCAGGAATCCTACGCACTGTCTTTTTTTCCTTGTTTGTCTCACTTCTTCATAGAGGCCTGCACTCTCTGTCGTCTCTCTCTCATTCTGTTTTCTGCGTCTGTTGTCCTGTTTTTTCCCCCCATTCAAATTAAATCATTAGCTGCTTACTTAGGCATTGAAGAACATGGCCTGATGCATCCATGCATGCATGCATGCACCGCACATTTGCATAGCCTTGACTTTATGCTGATGCATATTTCAGGAATTTTTAAACAGATACCGTAGATACTGTGATTTCCCTGCACAACTTCCCTCATCTGTGTTCTTTAGATAATAATAAAGCTGCTTGTTCGATGCCATAATCAATTAAGTTGGACATCACATCAATTTGTAAAGGCTGCATTGTGCTGGATGTCTAATATGTAATGTGTGCAGGAGAGAAGTGGGTCTTTCCCTGGGGCTGCCCCCCCCCTTCTAGCTTCCAATCGCTTTCTCTTTCTTTTTGTCTTTCTCTTCCTCCATCTCTGATTAGGAGCCTCACTGTCCTCCTGCCGAGGTTTTTTGTGGAGCTGATCATAGCTCTCCCTCAGGCCAGGTTGTGGGGGAACAAGTGCTCGATGGCAGACAGTGACAGTGAGAAACTATCAGAGAGAAAGAGACATTCAGACATTATAATTAGCCCTATCATAAAGATAACTCCCGGGGCACCAAAAGACTATCCCTGCTTGTAGCAGTGTCAGTATTTGTACTTGATAACATATTTACGTGTATTTCTATCATTTTGAAAAGCAATTTAGTCAGTGAATGGTATTTATATTATTATAAAGAAGTGAATTACAAACTGTTTAAGCAGCAGTAATTAGCAAAGGAAAAGGAAGTGAAAAACAACATATGTATGTACACTGAATAAATAAACACCCCGTGTGGTAAATTAATGAAAATGGATTACATTTTGGACATATTAATCAATAGCCGTTGTATTTTTCAGGTGGCAGTAAACTCCAAATTTAATCAATGCTGGTGTGTTCTCATGGGAAATATGGCATCTTTATGACCAAAGGAGAAGCTGTGCCTTGGTTTTAATTACCACATTTGCGCAGCCTCGCTTGTAGTTTTCCAACACTGCCTAAAACTGCTCAACACAAATGGATTAATTTCATGTTTTTGCTTTCTATAACCCATACATACAGTATATACTGTCATGAGGAACAGATTTTCAAAACTGTGCAATTTCTTTTAGAAATTTGCCAAATATCAGTGTTCAAACATGTCTTCCGCCAGGCTAAATTAAACAAACGCAATATGACAGAAGGTGTAACTTGGTAACTCTTCTGAGTCTATAGAATAACAGATGTTAAATTTCGTCCCTGCCGTTTGAAGCAGATACTTAATTTTTAGAAATCACTTCTGTTTTCACTGTGTCATTACAAACAGACTTCAGGGGGACAGGCTCAGTTTACCAGGTTTTCAAGAAACAAAATAGTGGTAGGGATCCTGTACGACACTTGTGAAAACAACACCCACGATTAATAATCAGACCTGCTGTGATTGAATATACTGGTGTACTATACAGGTTTGGATGTAACACACTAAATATAATATAATGCCTAAGTATGCTGCTCTATTTAGTCACTCTGCTGGTTCGATAATGGTTGTATGGCGAAGTCTGTGCCGTTCAGCTGCAGTGCTCTGCAAGCTGTGAAATCCACAATCAGCTGATGTGCCAGCAGGTCAGTATGAAATCAACCAAACCGTCATTCTGGGTATTTTAAAGCTGTTTACGGCCGCTGCAAACCTGCTGCTTCTTTCTAGTGTCAAACTAGACTAATCACAACCAGCTCCACCTTTCTTCTTCTGTACACCATTAAAAAAACATCTGTCCACTACAGATCAGTGAAGCTGAATCAGAGCCAGTAACTTATCAACAACATGTGGAATAAATGGATTTGTGAGAAATTAAGAGAAATGTCCTCACCTCTCCAACCATGCCATTCCATGTCCCATTGACCTTCTTGCCGTGTTTGCCATTGGTCACTAGGTAGAGGTCGTAAGTGAACTTGACCGTCTTGGCGATTTTCTTCAGGATGTCAATACAGAAACCTTTGCAGCAGCGTTTGATGTAAATCCCTGAATCACCTGTCTGATTGCTAGTAGGTGGCACAGAGAGGAAGGGGGTGGAGAGGAGGTAAAGAAAGGTAAGGAGGAAATGTTTCAGCAATCTGAGATTGACCTTAATTTAGGTTCAGGTACATAAAACCAACTTCAAATTCAAAAAAGAGACAGAGGAAGGCATCTGAGACAACACGAAATAAAAGTAAAAACAAGCCGGTGTCATGTGATGACAGTATGAAGGCCTTCATTCCAACCAAATATTCCATCAGGTATTTTGATTAATCAGCAAACATCAGAATAACAACAGCGTCTGTGAAACCACCTGGGGTCAGATATATAAATGATAAATTTGATAAATCACTAAATAACTTTGTGATTTGGGCTATCTCTTCGAACAAGACACAATCTTGGGCACTGAGCTGGGCATTTTTCACAATCTGTTTTCAGATCAAATGATTATTCATGAAAACAATAATCAGATTAACCAATAATCAACATTCTGAATAGTCATGATTACTGAGATAATAAATGTACTCAATAACACAGAATAATAGTGAAGAATGTGGTTTATCCATCCAGCACTAAGACTGTGTCTTTCGTGCATACGAATAGTATTTTTGGCTGGAGAGAAATCCTGCATGTTCTCTATGGCAGAGTGCTGCCTCTCCCTGAAACGCTGTATGTGAGAATGTCTTTGAAGAAATAGACAGACAGGCAGGCAGAGGGAAGGAGAAAAGGGGAATAGGGGAATAGGAGAGAGAGCAGGGTGAAAGATCAGTCAATAAAAAACCACTGAGCCAGAAGATGTAGGACACCCTCAGGAGATTTCAGGTAGGCCAGTGATAGAAAAGGAGGCCATTGAAGAAAATTCATTATCACACACCAAGGAGAAGAGGACAGCGAGAGGGTCAGGGTGAGGAGGTAGTGGAGGGAGGAAAACAGTGACAGAAACCAAGACAATGATCTAGTTAGCAGTAGTGAAGCAACTGGAGGTAATCACAGGACGCTGAGAGACTGTGAGAGGATGAAAACGATTATAGTTTTAAAATCCAGTAAAGAAAAAAAAGGAGAATCACTGCAGCTATCTGCCTTTTCCAGGGGGAAAATAAAAAACAAAGAAGCCAAAGGAAAAATTCAGAGAAAATGTAAAATAATTCATGACACTGAGCATTCCTTGATACATGTATGTATGTATGTATGTATGACATTATCGCTTTGATTTCCTTTGTTTAAATTCACAGTGTGCGTAATATCTTTCAGATACAGCTTTTGGTGTTTTGGGCTTTTTTACAACTACATGCAGACAATTACAAAGTAACTTCTGAATCTTCTGAATAATTCATATTGCAGCCATTTTGATGTATAAATCACTACACTATGTTTCATTAAGATACAGCGGTCTATTTGCTAGTCTATTTTTAGTACGTGACTCCCTAATATTCCTCCTGGATTCATGCAGTAAAAACTACCAATCTTTTCACGCCCATTAGAAAAAAATGAATGTCTTAAAGCAAGAAAAAGAAACAAACCTGAGTTTGAGCTGTTTGCGGCATGGCACAGTGTTCCTCATGCAGGTGCCGCTGAGCGGGTCCACGTCCTCTACAATAACAAACGGTGCCTCCTCCAGAGTCACGATGGACAGGTGGTCCTCCCGCTCCTCTGCTCCTGAGTACAGCTCAAAACGAGGCCACACATGGTACCTCATCGTCAAAGAGCCTCTCTCCCACTTGCCAACCTGCATGAGTGAGTGGGAGGAGGGCTGTGTGATATACAGGCCACTGTAACAGGTACTTCAAGTTGCAGGGAGAAAGTGACAGACAGATCATAGAGGGTAAAAAATACGAGCCAGGATAAAAGGCAGAAGACAGATTAGAGGCAAAGAGGAAGGAAGAAACAGGCTGCAGAAAGAAGATGGTAGCATGAGAGCAGAGGAAGAAGAGGGTATATTCACCCTGTCCCACTGTCTGTCCTTATCTAGAAGAATGATGACCAGTTTGGGGAACATCTGGTGACCTTCTTCGCTGAATGACAAGTTTCGGCCTTCAAAAGTCACATTCATGAGGTACCTGTGAAAGAAAATTAAGAGTTTGAGTTAAAAATGTGAATATACATAATTTTGACTCTCTGTTATCTTTTCCCTCACATCTCAATTTTACAAGAGATTCCAGTGATGCATTTTTCAACTATTGATACCAGTGATGCCAAGATGAGCTGAACATTAAACATTGTAGACCCAAGGTATACACACATTTATAGTGACCAGGTGAATGTAAGTCCAACATTCACTCGCATTATGGCTCCACCCCTGGTTTCCACCAACTATCTGGTTGTTCAGCATCTGTAATGTAGTCACCAGATAGTCACTAACTATCTGTTATCTGCTGTGTGGTGCTCAGCAAGTAGTGCAGAAGTTTTTGAGCTTTTCTGCAGAAAAAAGGGTGGAAACAAGGTTCAGGAGAGCTGTGACACTGGAAGTTGCGTCACTGCAGAACCAAGGCTTCGAGCTGAAAGATGGGAAAACACTCTGTGGAGCTGAGAGCAACTGCAGAGTCAAGAGAAAACTGTAATGTAACGCCATTCACCTTACACATGAACATACTGATTAAAGCAGCTTTGAGGGGCTACGATTCAACATAACTGGAGCAGCATCACAGCACTGTAATCACAGTATCAGATACTGTTAAGTTCTCCACTGAAATCAAAATCCTAACATACTTGCAGTTTAAAACAGCGAGGTGGGAGGTGGAAGAGAGCGCACACATAAAATCAAGGACTTTATAAATATTCTCAGATGTCTTGAACATTGAAATATTGAGCCAAAACATCTCAATCACAGAGCGAACACGGCTGGTATTTGTAATGACTCAGTGCCGTCAAATATTCAGTTCAAGTACTTGGCAGTAAAATACTATTAATGTTCTTTTATGAAATGTGTTGGTACATGGTTTACAAATGTCTGAAGATAGCTTTGTGTAACATCTTACACCCATGGGTTTTATAGCATGCTTTTGAACACATTTGCTATTAATTGTTGATTATACCCTTAACATTTTACACATTTGATATATTTTATCATATGTCTGGATTTTACTGATACTGATTCTGCAGGTCTGATGTGTGTCTCTATTTTAATGTTGATGTTCTCTGCCTTAAATAACTCAAGAGTTGCAAAGGTTGCTTAGCTGGCACTCAATATGTCAAAGATGACCCAGTTTGAAGTTTGTTAAATCATATGGCACATGATCAGATTGGGAAATATAAAGAAGGAGTGCAGGGAGGCTGTAAGAGTGAGTGAGAGAGCAACAAGAAACTAGGAATGAAAGGGGGAAGAGAGAGGAAGGAGTAGAGTGTATTAACTGCCTGCATGAATACACATCAGCATATATGCGTGTCAACAAGTGTACAGCAGTGGCAGATAAGCTGGAATCATTTCACTCCCCGCCGCCTCCTTCCCTCACCCTTCCTCGTCCTGATCTGTGGGCTGCCATCACCATGGAGACGCTCTGCCTCTGAAACAATTCACTGGAGAAATAAATATCTTGTCTGAATGCAAGGAGTGAGGGGCCGTGTGTGTGTGTGTGTATGTGTGCAGACTTTTTAAAAGGAGGTGCTGTGCACATTTTACCCACCATCATCTCCAACCAAGTCAACAGTGTGAAAAAAAACAATAAATCTATTCACAGGTGAAAAAAAACAACAAAAAACGCAGACAACAGATGAGTAATGGGCCTGAAACTTACCCAAGATTTTATCGCAAGTACCTCCTACTAGAACATTCAGTACTTCTATCTGTAATGTCTTTGACTGTATCTATATCCCTACACAAACACTCACACACACACACACACACACACACACACACACCCCTAAGTAGGCTACATGCTTTGAGCAAGTCAATAATGACTCAAGCCTCCATGAAATGCCTATTGCTGTACACTGGCTGGCTACCACACTGAAAGTGCTGTAATGCGTGTATAACATGGGATTAGCCTTCTAAACATAATCTCAGTTCGAAAAGGGAACCAAAAAGATCAAGGCAGTGTGGGCGGAAGCTCAGGAGGTCGCAACTTGTTGCCGTCCTGATGCCATGGTGACCCATGTGATCAGTAGTGACCTGTGTGTGTGTCACCTGTCTGTGTCATCATGACGGGGTGAGTATACGCAAGACTGCAACACAGGAACGCATGGAGGCTCGTAACACCAGTATAATTTAATGTAACGTGTTGCCATGGCACCCACAACCACAGCAATTTTCATGCAATCAGCTGCGTTGCCATGGGAACAGTAATCTCACCCGAGAGAGGCTGGTTGAGAGAAAGAGAGAGAAAGAAAGAAAGAGAGAGAGACAGAGAGGGAGGGAGAGAGAAAAGACTATTTTTCAGTCTAAATCAGAGTGTTTACCCACTTCCCCTCATGCTGCTTTTCACTTTCAGATCAATCTTTCCATCTCACCTCAGAGTACCACATCGAATCACACATCAATAGGATTCATCTGCCCGTACATTAACCTGTGCCTTTACAAAGACTGATGCATGCTGCGAATTTGCAGCAGAAACGCTGCTCTGTTTATCATTTTGAATCCCTGTACTATTGATGTAGCTTTTATGTGCTGTTTGATCCCTTCTCATGTCAGAATTCCCCTCTGACTCTGCTGGAAGAAGAAAAAAAAAACAGTACTGAGCTACTAACAGAACCTCATGCGGCTTCATCACTGCCATATGCAGTGCTTGTGTGCGCCTTGCTCACCAACTGTTCCCCAACTAATCACTGGCTGTGAGGGGAATTTATTTTTTAGTTACAGAGACACTGAATCATCAATGGCATGGACACCCCCCCACCCCCCCTCCCTTTTTTCTAAAATCTCTTCAAACGTATTTCTGAGCCATTTGATACAACTTCCTTTTATCTGTGAGTGAAGCTGCACAGGGTCACAAATTCTCTGTCACTGCAATGCAGGCATGCAAAAATATATTTCCCTGCTGTGCATGCGTGTAAGGAAGTGTGCACGTATACACACACACACACACGCATGTGCATACTATATCAGGTTTGGGTAGGTGACTCATAATCTGGGATGACTGCAGAGTTACCGGTAACTGATGAAATATGTACTACACATTACAAGTGCTGTAGGATGGAAACAGTGACTGTATGCAATATACTGTACACATCTAGAAGATGTGGTAAATTATGGTAAAACAGAGCACATGTGGTGTAAAAGCTGTTCACAAATTGGATGGGGTGGCCCAGCTTTTTAAGAGAGAGCCTGTGCATGATTACAATACAGTCTATGATATTTCCAGGTTACAGCAGTATTTAGCAGACAGGTGCATTGCACAACAACGTAGCACAAGACTGTGAAAAACTGACCAGATTGAGCAATGTCACATCATGACAATCACAGTGCCATGCTGTCCTCTATATTTTTTCCCCCAAACATTATTTTGTTTTCTTACAATGTGTGAAGTGAGAAAAGTTAAATTATGTGTTTTGAATTAACTTAGCCACACGTGAGTCCATAAGTAGTCAGTACTCATATGCTGGGCCTCACCTATCCTTATTCTCAGACTTCATTTTAATGTCAACTACACACATGTAAAACTTGTGCGGTTGTGAATATAAAATCTGTCTGATAAAGACAGACATAAATATCTGATAAAGTGTTCAAAAGTACGTCTATGGTAGTTCCCACTCTAAGATCACATTGTTGCCATAATGACACAAACAATATAACAAACACACTCAAACAGACTTACAACACCAGCATCATGGCTGTAGTTGGTAGATGTTTAAAACTAATTAGAATTTTCTTATATGAAGTTTATTCTTTGCAAAATTCTAGTTTACTCACCAACATCTGTTTAATGACTGTCACTGTGTGTGACCGAAGACACATTCAACTAGCAATTGAGGCTTTTGTAAGTGAGTATGAAGAATAAAATGCCTAAATTGCAGAATTAAAATAATCTTTTTTAACTTAACTGACACTCCCAAGTGCCTTGAAAGTAGCCAAAACATGAATTTTATTTAAAAAAAATTCTAATAAATTATTAACAATAACTAATAATGGAAGATTTGTTATTGGGACTGAAGCTGAATTTTTAAGAAAATGTATGATTTGTACATAACAAATTTTAAACACAAAAAAGGACTTCATTGTTTATTCATTGACTCATTTGCTGCTGGTGGCGTGACTCTGACAGCATAAATACACACAGGGAGTGATGTGGACTGCACATGAGAAAAGATGTAAGGCTCTGAATCTCTTTGAGCTGCAGCCTTTAATAAGTGAGTCCACAGGACCTCCATGTGATCTAGGCCCATGAGGACCCCTGTTGAGTAGGAGACATCAGAGAGACTACCTGTGGAGTCTGGAGGGACGAAGCTCTGTATCAGACGGAGTCCTCTCTTATTTCAAATGTGAGCAAGGGCTTAACAGGCGAGGACACCGACCTTCCACAGTCTGCAAACCTAAAATACGAATACATATTCTTCCCTCTACTAGTTGTGTGTACTTAAAAAAATGTCTTCAACACTATTGGAACAGGCATTACTAAAATCAAAATTAGAGGAAAAAAAGAGGGTAATTCGACTCACAGTGAAAAAGCTTTCTAATGACTTACTTGTGGCAACTTGCCAAAGCATACTTCAACACAACAAGGACACTCCAACAGCTACCTTTCTCCTGATTGGCCACTGCTGATAACCTACTTACCGTAAGTCACAGGGATTACATGTTGTGCTCACACTGGGCTCATTACCTTTTGCCCAGGAAATACATTAATTCTTTTTGTATCTGAAGGACCTCTTATTATTTTTAATGTGAAGACATTGTTATCTCTGAAATAGGACTATTTATCTGGGCTACACACACGACAGCACCTCCAGAAAAACCTGAACTGACTGCATATTTTTTATGCACAGCACTGCTGCAGGGCACATTAAAGGAGAGGTCCACCAAAAACACACTTCATTCAGTATTTAAACCGCTACTGCCCATGAACAGCATGTTGCACTATTTAATGATGCATTTTCACACTTGATGAAGGAGTTGGAGTCTGGAATCTCCCTGAATCAAAAAGCATCTTTTTAGTCTCATACATTTGCAATCATTAACAAAAAATGAAGAAAGTATAATGATTTCACGTCTAACAACAGCCTCAAATCTCTCTGACTGACTTTAATCTTAAAAATAATTCAATTAAAATAAAAGTTATTAGTCGAAGTTGAATAAAAAAAACTAAAGCTATCATAAAATTTATAAACCTACAAATAATCGTGAAAAAGTAAATAAGAGTGAAAAATAATGTAATAATTCTCATACATGTCACTGAACATGTGGTGAGCAGCACCGTGTACCAGATGTGCAGTGGTGTTCACTGAGCCAATAAGTGAACACTCCAATAAGTAAAAGGCCATACGAAATATTGATTAGTTATTTTTATGGCATTTTAATGTCCCTCACAAGAAGAAGAGTTAAAAGAGTAAAATTAAATTCATGCTCAATGTAAGTAATCCTGTCCTAAAACACAATAATCCTCCCTCCTTACAGTGTATTTATACATAGAAAATTGGGATCAACAGTTTTTTGCAGAAGAAAGCAAGAGAAAGAAGGTGGGGAGGGAGGAGGAGGAGCACAGCCATTGCTCTTTGATTCAACATTTTAGCTTCATTAAATTGAAAGTGCTTTTCAGTGAAATGGACTGCACCAGGAGCATCACGAAGCGAGAAAAGGAAAAGGAAGAGGAACAAAAGGCTGAAAAGCAGCGAATAATCAGGAACAAAAAGCAAAGTGTCCAGACAGAGTCTGCGATGCAAAAGGGGTGTGAATTGAGTGACATGAGGTGAATGTCACACAGAGGTGCAAATGTCTGACCCACTCCCATGACAAGAAAGGGTGTATGAAAAGAGACGGTCATTTGTACTCTAGATGTACAACAGCACAATGAAACGGCCTGCTCACTGTCTAATAAACAGCACCAGGATTTATTAGACAGCCAATTTTATTGTGCCCATTTAAAAATGCAATAATAATGCTCTCCCACCACAGGAAAAATTACTTTAAAGGTGAAATAGGATGAGAGTAACGTGCCTGCCTTATATGCATTAGAGGTCAAATGGCCTGCAGAAAGGTTTTCTACTGAGCTCTATTGGAAGGCTCGGACTGAGTGTGTGCAGCATGCCCACAGACATGAAGACAAATGTCTCGTCAGATCACATGAAAGCAAACTCACTACAAAATATTAATCATCTCTTACATCATATCTACCAGTGCGGCATTTTATATCAGCGCAGGGATTTTGAAGGGAATTTGAACACAAGTGCACATACATATAATAAAAAACATCCCTTTTCTTACAACATCAACGCACAAATAAGCCCCTTAGTGCCACATACAAAACCACTCGGAGCACATTTTCTCATTATCCTAGCGTTCCTGTCCTCTCTGTCTGGCAGGAAACAATGAATGGCCTCTAGAGCTCTGCGTGTATGTGTGTGTTTGCTTGTTTGTGTTGGAGCTAGCTGCGTATGCTTGTATTTATGCATGCACATTTGTGTGTGCTTGTGTATGTGCGTGCGCCCCCAATAAGGTCAAGCAGCCCCTAAACAAATTTGAGAGCGTGACTCACTGGGGCCTCCCATCTCTGTCCATCAGTGCTGACAGGATGGCATGCATCCGGCATGCATGCAGCCCACTGTGGCCTGTAGCTATACAGGACCACGCAGAGACATATGGCCTTATTATTGCTTCTGTCTCTGGGGGTGAGAGGATGGAATAGGTGGAATTACGTGTGCAAATGTGTGTGTGCATGTGTGTGCGTGCGTGCCTGGTGTGCGTGTGTGTGTCTTCTGGCCTCTGGGGTCAGCACCAAAATCCACCAATCCAAATTCTCTACCTTTGCTCAGTCACATAGAGAAAAATGGAATGGCTGGTTGGAAAAAACACACATGCACACACACACACACACACACACACACACAGAGCACAGTAGTGTCCCAGGTGTGTGCCTGAAGGATGATTGAGAGCTAACCCTGTGTTTGATAGTGCCCTTTGGGGACTGAAATATTCATGGCTGTGGTGTTATTGTTATCTCGGTCCTGTTGGTGGTGGAATTCTAGACTGTGTGCATAAGTGCCCCTGATATTAAAAACAGGAACATGGGTAAAGACAAGACCAAAATTTACAGTAATACATCAACCTCAATCTGGAGATTAATGCAGCTGTGGCAGGGGAGCTTGCATAATGTTTCCCCAGTTCTTCGCATTCCTCAAATTCAAACTGACAGTGAAAAAAAACAAACACAAACAGAGAAAATGTTAAATATTAGCAGAAAAAAGAGGGATGAAAGGCAGGCGCATCGTTTTGTAAGACTAAAATACATCCAATAAGGAATGACATCAGTGAGTCAAAGCTTTTATTAGATTAAGCCCTAAAGAGTGGTGGTTAAATGCCATGCTATTACAACATGTATGTGTGCGTGATTGCATGTGTGTTACTGTATGTTAGTGATAACCCTGCTCTTGTTCTTTGGTTCTTTTTTTTTTCATTAATCCTGTTGTCCCCAAGCATTCAATTAGCTGTGGAATCTCTGATCAATGTGAACTGTAAACGCATGCCCTATGAAGTTAAATGGGGATTAAATATTGAATACCAATTCGCCAAAAAAGCAAAACAAGGAGGTTCAGAGGAAGAGGAAAAGGAGAATGTTTTCCTTTAAAGATGGCTGTAGGTTAAGCTAAAGATGAGACAAGATGTTGTTATAGGTTTAAGAGCTGATGTCTCAGTTCATCTTGTGTTTTTATTGGATAATTAAACAAATTCTGGCTCTCCTTAGGGAACATGCCTGCATCTCTGTGTGTAATTGTGGCCCATGTTGCACTGCATGTGTGTGGTCACACATGCAGTGCAACATGGGCCAACACAATTCACTAGATTTATTTTGATAGTTTCTATTGCGCTTCAGTTTCTACTGCGCTTCAGCAACTGAGCACTACTTTTTTTTACCCCTGTTATTTTACCAGTTCCTTTGGCTCTGACTCACATGAATTAAAAAAAGATTTCATCTGCTTTTGTTCAGCCCGTCTTTTTCGCCTTGTGCCTGACGCCCTGCTCATTTTCTGTACCAAAACAAATTTCAAAGCTTATAAAACTAGGTGAACGTAACTCATTGCTTTTTCATTTGTCATGTTATTTTTTTAGTGGGGAAGATTGTCTTTCCTGAACCTGAGCTCAAGCTCAAAACAATATTTAATCAAAAGCACAGATTGTTTATTTGAAGTTACAGCTACCAAAGACAAATGATCTGTCCTGAGAACATGATTCAAACCTGTTCATTTTGAGAGGTAATTGGCAGCTTTGTCCTTTGACCTTAACTGACCCTTTACAAGCTCAACACTACCTTGTTACTGTTGCTACATCAAGCTTTCTCTTCTCATGTGGCACATACACAATATACAGTGATAACAATAGCAGACTTTCCATCAAAACTCACCATAATTCCTGAAACAATAAGTCCTGTATTGCTGTCACTGTAGGAAACAAATCAGACTAATTTTCTAGGCAGGAACTGTATCAGCTGTAGGGAGCTAGCTAATGCTAACATTCAAACCCTGTGAAGGTTGTTAAACATTCCATGATGGCTATACGCATGATATACCTTTCCGCCTAGTACAGCATTACAAATAAAACTTATAGTATGGATGTATACTGCAAAAAATACATGGATAACCAACACAATGTTTAGATCTATACATTCATGTTTATATTTTACTATCTATCGTCTAGAAGAGAAAATGATCTCAGGATGTGGAATCACTGATGAAGAGTTGAACAGCTCAGTTGTAAACCTCCTCAAACCAAACAAAAAATACAGCACGTAGAGAAATCAAAAGACTGACAAGCTAGGTTACATTTGGTAAACTGAGACTGAACAAACGCTGATCAGGGATATGAGTTCATATTTTCAGCCCACTTTACTCATATTTGTCTATCCCAGGCCCTCAGCCCAGCTTTCTGCTGACCACGTGTCACCATAACATTGACTCACTTCAGTATTTCCTTGGAGTGGCCGGTGTTGGAGCTCTTTTTGTCAGGTGTCCCGAGGCAGCTTGACTTCAGCAAGGTGTGTGGCCCCCGGTCCAGCATCATGGTGGAGGTCGCCGTGGCAATGACAGCCACTGCATCACGTACCCTGGCCTCGATGTTGTAGTCCCATTCGTCATATGACACCGAGATAAGCCCTGGGAAAGAGAGAGAGAGAGAGTGAGGTGAGACAAAGAGATGCATTTCCATAGTGGGAAGAAAAAGAAGTGGAAAGAAATATGGAAAGAGATGAAAAGGGGAGGCAGAAAAGTGTGTGTAAGAGAGAGAGAGAGGATACAAATAGGCAGGCAGAGGTGAAGTGCAATGAAAAATAGCCGGGGGGGAAAAGATATACAAAAATGAAAGCATTTAAGGAGGAGGCTGAAAAGTAGCAAAACACTGAAACAAAATTAAGAGTGTGATCATACCTACAGTATTTTAATTTGTTTTAGGCCAGGGTGGAGCGGTTTACTATGCTATTTAAAAAAAATACTTAATACTGAAAACACAACCCAGCTGAATATGAATGTCAGACCACCATCATCCCTCAGCTTGTTTTGCTATGCTTGGCTTTCCAAGCATGAGGAACTACTGGCTATCAGATGTCAGCATCCATTTTTTACACCCATTAACGGCAGTGTTTTCGGGCCACTTTCACGTCGCTGGTTCTGGATTATATGTGCACAAATCTATTGGAAAAAGGCAAACCTGCCCTTTTTTTCAGGGAGCCATAGTGTTCTTGGTGTTCAGCCACAGGAGTGAATATCTCAAATAAGCTGCTTCAAATGTGCATGGGGAGGATAGTGGGTAAAACAGAGACCCACTGGAAAATGAAAAACAGTTCTCTTTCCTGCCTGCCCTGATTCCCTCAAGAGATATTTTAGAAACAACTTTCTCGTAATGATGGACACTGAGGCTAAAGCTCGCAATTATTCGAACAATAAGCAATATAAAATCCAAGTGCTTCAGTCTCATATTTATGTGAGGTATTGCATAATAAGTCGACATGAAATTACAAGATATGACAAAATGGACTCCAAAATATAGGATACACTCCCTTACCTGAGGTTAACAGACATCAGTATGCACCCGAGGACTGACTGCCACAGCCTAGTGCAAATACACCAGGAGAACATTTGCATATATGCAAACAAGCCCATCTGTCACTTGTGCCCACATTTCAGTACAAAGGGAGGGTTTTTTGGGGTTTTTGGGTTTTTTTTTTTAAGTTATCACATAATAATGTCATACAAGTTTTAGTATTTTGCTCAACAACTGCAGAGGAGTTGCTTAAATGAGTTTGGCCCCAATGGTTTAACGTCTGACCCTCCAACCTCCCATTTAAAGATTAGATGTGCTCAGTAACTTTAAACTGATAACTTTAATGCAAGGTAAGGTGAGGTCAGGCAATGCTGCGCCTCGGCCCACAGTGACTGAATGTATGTTTCTGACAACAGAAACACTGCATTTTACAACTGACATTAAGTGCCTTTCATTTGAGAAAGAACAGCAGAGAGATGACAGGAAATTAGGAAGAGAGAGAGGGGCAATCAAATGCAACAAAGGCTGAGGTTAAACTGGGCTGGATGACGTTTGTGCTCAGTACCTTAAATCCCTCTGCCACAAGGGCACCCCAACATCCATCAGCTATTAGGATGTCATTCTAAGAGAAAAGCAAAACTACTGTGAAGAAACAAGGGCATCCCTCGCAGCATCTACAATTTATTTTACATCCTGTGCACAGGATGTTAAAGATAATTGTTTGTATTCCTCTGCAGTCAAAAAGAAGATGCTTGATGGCACAAAGCAGTAAGAGGGCAACAAAGCTGCTCCTATAAGCTATAAGGTATAACTTCAACTATACTATAACTGATATACTATACAAACCGTACTGATCAGGCCAGTAAAGCTGTCAGAGCGTGTTTCATCTCCAGTCAAACCTCACAAAAAAACTAACAATCCATCCCGGGACAGGATGCAGAGCAGTTTATGGAAAGTGCTCTGAAACTGTTCTTATTTGTTTTTGCTATAATTAAAAATAAAAGCATCTTAATTAATGTGGCAATGGTGACTTAATGTTAAAATCTGACATGTGGCACCTAATGAGCTTTCTCTGTAAAACAGTAATTAGTTGTATTTTTTTCGGCAGCGATGCTTTGAGGGTTTGAGTGCTGAGTTCTCTATTTAAACCCGGGAATGGTAAGATTGCCTCTGCCTGATCTGGGCCCAGTTTGATGAAGATACTTTAAACTGACCTTTAGTGTTAGTCTATTCTTAATTTTAGTCTTTAGATTAGTGTAATGCAAGTTAGATCATTCCAACAAATTAGCTATTTTTAGACTTATTGGAAGCTTAATACGGTAACCAGACAGCCATCAGATCTAAGTCAAATTCTGTGAATCTGGCCCCTGGTGTTTGGGTGTACCTGTAGGGAAGACAGAGGGGACATGGTCTGCATCTCCAGCCACCAGCGAGGGCACAATCCAGGTGAAGCCGTAACCTGTGAGGCCCACAGAGTGGGCCACCTCAAAGATAGTGGTGGCCTCCTCCTTTGTGCAGTAAAGCAGAATAACAGGACTCTGCAGTTTCTTCAGTTGGTTCTGAATCTTGGAGTCTCCATCGTCCACTGACATGTCCAGTAGGAGGACTTCTTCTAGCTCCCAGCCCACAAAGCTGTTCTCGATGGTGCTACGGACCTACATAGGAAAGGGAGTTGTGATTTTAAAAAGTGTAGGCTGCACATATACTGTGGAGTTGTTAAGAAGAGATACTGGAACAGAACTGACTGAGATGTGTCCACCTCCAGCTCCCAGATTGCAAAACTGTTCTGTCTTTACACATCTCTAGTGAGTAGGACACAGTGGTCGATTTTTTTCTTTTTAAATGTAAAAAGAGCGAGATTAGGTAATGCCTTTTCCCAAATCTTAAAGCTATATCCTCATACACAGAAACAGTAACTCTCATGGAGACAATGTGTTTTTTTATTTTTTTATAATCCCAGAGGACAACACCACAGGGTTTGTAGATTATGTGGAGTAAGAAGTCATTTTTGGGACTTTTACGGATCAACATCTTATACAGCATTTAGATGAAATAAATATATCTGTTTTTGTTTTTCTGGTCAGACAGTAATGGCTATTCCTTCAGTGAATCAATGCAAAGGGAGTTACCCAGGCTGAGTAACAGGCAGTACAATGTATTTTATGTGTAGTATATCCCATTACAATACTCATTTTCCACTGTATTGAAAGAGGAAAAATAAACCCTAAATTTTATATGTATGCTTGATATTTGCTTAAGAGAGAACAGGAGGATAGAGTGAGATTCATAATGCTGGTAAAAACTGGCTGCACAAAGATGAACTGGTTTAGGTGGTTCTCTGTGCTTTAGTCTCTGGGGCTTTGACTCTATATTTTCAAATATTTTGCAGATATACTGTAGACAGGCACTACATATCCTCATTTGTAACCACAATTTAGATGAGTCACATGCTTTTTTTCTCTTACACCACATTGCTATGCTAACTTTGTTTAAAGGAAAAACACTGCCATTGCTGCAATATTATTAAAAATATGATTAGCTGACTTTCAAATGTTTGTGTCTGATGTTCAAAGTTATTCAGGATCTCGTACGACCGCCTTTAAAGAGTCTGTTCTCAGCCCTGAAGATAAGGAGGATGAAGCCTTACTGAGTGGCTGCATGTTGGGCCAATCTGCCTTTTCCATTAAAACGATCAGAGCTCACTACCCACTCACATCAGACTTTGCTGAACCTTATCATTTTCAAAAGCTTGAAATTATGTCTTAAAACCAGACAGTCACATACTAGAAATAGCTGGGGGTTTTTTGGGGCGGTGGATAATTTCATCAATTGTACATAGTCGTAGATAAATAAACAATAAAAGAAGATAATAAAAAAAGATAAGACACACATCTTATCACAGGATTAGAAAACAATGTGAAAACTACAGTATCTGTCAGGCCTCTTATAATGGGTCCCCAAATGACAAAAGTAATAACACCTAATGTGCCTGGGACCCAGAGCGAAAATGATTCTCCCATTTGAATCCATGGTTGAAAAAGTTTACAGCCATTAGCTGTATAAGTAATAATAAGTATCCTGCTGCTTCTGGAGTCAGTTTTTATCAAAGGAATATCTTCTCTTCTTTGCTGTTTTCAGCCTCAACTTGTTGTCGAGTGGTATACCTCGTATAAAGATTTGCCTTCATGATGACGAAACAGATAATTAGCATATATACACACTGCCATATGCCCATAGATGATTGCATGCAGTACATACCTGTATATGACATCCATGTCTATATTAAAGTGTTTGGGTATGTGGTTGTTTACCTTGTTGACAAAGTCCTGGTAGCCAGGGTAGTAGGTGGTGACTATGGAGAAGATGTACCAGTCATACTCCTCCATGATGTTCAACATGACGGAGGCCTGCTGCTCGATGGATGGACCAAACTGGAAAAACATGGAGTTGTCGTCCTGGAAACCAGAGACACAGAGCCAATCAGCAAACAAGGTCATGAGTCATACAGCATGAGAGAAGACTGGAAGGTAGGGCACAGATGATTATGGAGCGTGTCCAGCTACAGCACGCCTTAGGAACAAATAAAGTCTATAGCTTGGTTTATAGTTTGGTCTTGTGCATTTGCTGTATTAAGGAGTTCAGACTATGCAACAATATGACATTTTTTCATTAATCCCATTTGTTCATAATGTCGTACAGAGACTTCTACTTCTATATACAAAGTCAAAAAGGTTGTCCCCCTAGTTATGAATATTCAAACACAGACAAGGTGACTGTGAGTCCTATCACAGCTCTGTTTAGCACATTTCGTATGCTGTGGAGAGCACAACAGGTAAGATGGCCACCTGGTTCAATAGTATTTAAAGAAGGGGACAAAATGGACAGACATCTCTGTCAGAACATTTTTCTCCAAGGAGAGAGGAGGAAGAGGCAAAATAAGAGGAGCTATAGGGGCTCTAGGAGCCTGATGTCTGGTGCCATGGAGTAGTCAAGGTCAGTCAGCCATGGATAACTGCCAAGCAACTCATCGGGACATAGAAGTCAAGATGGATTATTCACAAATGTTAGTGACCGGAGGCGACAAGGCAGAGGGGCTGTAATGAGAACAGCATCATGTCATGGGTCCTCTGTGTGTCCAAAGTGAAATGCACTGCTGAAAGGTGGCTGAGATGACTGGAGGTGTGGGTTCATGCTTTAACACTGGCTGCTGGTTAACGTTTCACAGTCTGCATTGCTCAAGGACTCAACAAAATGTTTAAACTCAACAAGTACTTCAAGATTTTGGGAAAGAGAAAGAAAAAGAGAAATGAGAAGATCCACAGAGTTGCAGGACAAAGCTAGCCTAGCTTAGCATAACTGTAAATGGACAAACAGCTAGCCTAGCTTTGCCCAAATTGAGCGACTTTGTAAGGCTGAAAAAGAGTTCTTTGTGCTGAATGCTTACATCAGCTTGTTCATTATGTTGACATCAACATTCCCATGCTTAGCTGGTTAATCATGTTTAACATCTTTGTTAGAATGCTAATATTTGTCAGTTAGCACTAAACACTAAGTATGATGTCATAAACTATAAAGTAAACTATATATAACGATAAAGATTGGTATGAGAGGACAAAAAGGATGATAAAAGCATGTTCCAGATTTTATGGATTTTATGGCAATCTATTTAATAGATGCTAAGACATGATGGTGCTCAAGGACATGTTAAGGTAACATCATATATATGGAGATGCATCCTCTGGCCATCATGAATAACTGTTTAAAATGTAAAAGCAATTGATTCAATTACTTTTGCAATATTTCAGTCTCAACAAAATGATGGACTGATGCGCAGAGTGACACCACTAGCTTCATAGAGAACAAGCTTAACTATTTAACAATGAATGAAGCGTAAATATGTCTGAGGAAACAGATACGGATGTGATATGGCTCAAACAAGGCACAACATATTAATTAAGTGAGTTTTACACAGATCACACTATAATTGGTAAGGAACCACACTGCTTTAAAATGATCTTTCTCTTGCATTGAACTTTAATTTAAAATAAAAGACATAAGTTCATTTACTCTTCAGTGACTATTGACACGTGCCCCCAAGACCAATTTACACTTGCACGCACTGTTACACTCAGTAAGGCAATTTCATGTGTGTATGCATTCATACACATACATTAACTACGAGTATCTATCCACGTGTGCAATCAGTCATACATGTTAGTCATGCAGGAGGCTGAGCACTCCTCGAGTTAGGTGTGCGACCTCCGCTCTACATCAAAGCCCATCTCTCCCCTTCCTCCACTTTTCTGTTACCTACTTTTCACCTTAATGAGGTAAAAACACTGCAGTGTCAATTGATGATGAAGGGATTGGCAGTGGTGGAAATGAGGGGGGAAGGAAAGTGTGTGTGTGTGTGTGTGTGTGTGTGTGTGTGTGTGTGTGTGCACGCGCTCAGGCTGAAACCTGAAGTTTTACCTACACTGACAGTAAATACACTGCACTCTGTTCAGGAAGGTAATGAAGGTATTCTCACGCCTGAGTGACAGCTAATGCACCGTTCACCTCTAACCTCACACTTCAATCAGAATCGATCATTGTTTGAGCATTTCAGCTTCAAACATGCTGAGTTTTAAATGAATTGTAAAGATGAGTGCTACATGTAATTCACCCTAACATTATTATTCCATCTGTGAATCCAGTCATTCCTTTTAACTCTCTATCCATCTATCTCCATACCACACAGACACCTCCCCCTCCTTTTAAAGGATGACGCTGGTGACACTCTTTATTTTTCCTTTTGTCAGCAATTCCCATGAAAAGATTGAAACTAACAATAAGCTGATCCTACTAACATGCTGGGGCCATGTAGCTAAATCTGATATAGATACTACTGAGCCATTTTTAAAGAATAAATGACATATTGGTAATATAGACCAGCTAGGTAACTTAAAAAATGCATTTTGGAGATTTTTTGAAGGTATGAATAACAAAATAATGTCAGCTTTACTCATTAAAGGTTCAGTTCACCTGACCTCTTGTGGTATCTATAAGTTTTGGCATTTTTAGATCTTTCTGCCTCTAAGGAGGTGAATGGGCTTTGTTTTGTCATGCTCAGCACTCATAAGTCAACAGCAGCATCTGATAAACCTAATGAAATATCCTGGTTACTTTCAACAGAAAATAGTTTATATTATCATTAAATTCAATAAGAGCAGATTTGACCACATTTTGCATTTATAATTTCTGCATCCTTTTCCTTTATATATAACTGAACTGTTAACTGAACAATCAAAATAACCAAATATCAAGTAATAACAGTTCACTACTGACTTTTGGGAACTGTTGTGTGTGTAACTTGTGTGATTTATGACTTCAGTGTAAAACTGACTACATGTGCAGAAAGTCTGTGGTTTATCCAGACAAGCCAGGACCTTTTGGTGACAAATTATTTTGATGTAAATTTTCAGTGCTTTCACCATCACAACAGATAATTCACCAAGCCCCACTGTATTTCAGTGGCAGAGAGAAATTATCATATCAGCCCAATGCTACCTGCACATCTAGATGTAAGTGGTGAATGTCTTCCTTTCTATCTCTCTCTTTCTTTATTTTATTCAGGTGAACTGCCTTCACTCAGTTTGACTTCTGCTGTGCACATACCAACATTGCTTTCCATCACTGAGTTGCTCTGCTGTTCTGGATCCTGCTCTTTCCATTTCCTCTCACTTACTTACTCACTCAGTATCCATTTCGCCTTTGAACGCCTAAACTCCCTCTTTGTCTCGGTATCACTCTCTCCTGATTCTTTCGTTCTGAAAGTGGACTCAGAGAGGTGTAATCACTTGTGAGACCAAAACCTGCCATTCAGAGGGATTGCTTGCTTTATTCTCTCCTTCTCAGATTACAACTAATCATCATCTCATTCTACTTTCTCTTTCATATCCTAATCAGCCCTATTTAATTTTGTCCTTTATTCACATGTTATTAATGTCATTTTTTTCTCTTTCACTATCTCTCTATCTTGCCCCCCTCTCTCTCCCTTTGCCCTACTCTTGGCCTATCTTTTTCCTCTCTGTCCTCTGTTTTATCATAATGTCCTACAGCCCCATTAGTTCATACCAGAGCAGTGTGAAGTGTCCTGCAGGGCGCAGTTTGTGTGTGTCATTACCGGAGACGCCCTCCTCCCTGCCTGCTTGCTTTCTTGCTTGTCATTTCACATCACAACTCAACCATGAGCCCAAGAAACAGGTCTGTCACTTAATTTCCAAGCTTGGTTTTTGCGTCGCCTTTCTATAAGCTGCAAGTTACCGCCTGTGAGGTGGGTTACATTTTGTAATTTGCACTGCCAGATTTGGTTAGATATTGCTAAAAATGACTGGAGGGGCTGCAGGTTGAACTGGTTTGAACATGTCTCTCCTTTGTGATATAAAAGTGAACTGAGAATAACTAAATCACAACAAAACATACTAGTTAATTAGGCTCACATTGGTTAAGCTAACAAGGTTAAAACTGTTGTCACAGGGTGACATTTTAATATTTAAACCTGAGTCTTTCTAGAGCAAGAACTTTATTTTAAAAAAATTAAATATGCATTAAAGGCTAATTAGAATTTTGTATTTACTGATTGTATCCAATATTTACCTCCTTATCTTTTTCTATGCAACCCTGTGTTGTATTATTTAAAACAGGAAGCTACAGTGGGAGCCACAGAAATAAAGACTAGGCATTGTCCTTGTGTTGCAGGGAAGAGCTAGTTGTCCATGTAACATCTGAGGTATGGCTGTGAAATAGCCGTAGCAGTCTGGATTGATTGTTCAGTGGGACTTTTTGGACATCGTGATAAATATGTGGTTATGGTTTCTCTCTGTCAAACTAATTTTATCAATAAAGCATGTCAGCCTCTACCTCCCACAAGACTGGGAGGGGAGTTAGTTGGGTACTAAGGCAGCTTTCCCACTTTCTTTGCTTTGTTGTGTTCATTATGCTAAGACAGTAGAGTACAGCTAAGTCCCAAAAAGAGCTGTATCTTGAGCACTTCAGTTAAAGAAAACCATGTAAATTCATGACAATGGTTTAAAAGAGAGTCTCACACTCTACTAATGTACTTTCAACTCTTTTTACTCTGTGGCAGGTCACGACCACTTAATGTATTACTGTCAGTTCAGTCTTTGTTTCTTTACATCGCAAATCACACTTCCCCTCTTGCAACTTCCCACTGTTTCTTTTTTCACTGTGAGTTAGATCAAACACTGCTTTGGTATTTCAGCTTGAGCAAAGGAATCTCAAAATAGTCTAGGTGTAGTGGCGCTGAATCTGCAACAGTTAGCTGTGTGAATTAGCCCCCCAAAAAAGGCTGGGAGAGGAGTGAATCACTTGGGAGGTTTTACTCAACCTTTGTGCAGATATGGCACCAGAGAGCTTGCTTAGTAACACAAACCTCTGTGTCTCATTCCCACTCCCTGAGGTACTCTAGCCTAACATGTAAGTGTAACCTTCAGTTAAGGCAGTGACTCCACACTCTCAGTGAACTCACTGGAGGCCCAGCAGACACAGTATGTTAATGCACACACTCATCTGTGTAAATAAACCACAAAGTTTTCTTTTTTTTTCCCTCCACACATTGATCCCCACAGTGCTGACGTCTCTCCCTGTCAGCGTCAGATTTAAACGAAACATGTCTGCCTGTGAAGCATCAGGAGCTGTTGCATGATTTAAACCCATTAAGACAGAGAGTATTGGGTGCGTTTGATTTCACTCAGATTGTCACTGACTCTTCTCTGGATCCATGGTCGGTGCAGAGCCTGCCTCTGCGGCTGCAGCTGCTGCGTCAGTGTGCGGTACTGTACGAGAGCTGAGGGGAGAGCGCGCCTCAAGCAGGAGGGCTGAAAGGATTTGGCAACTCATCTCCATGTCATGCCAATGAAAGCCTGTCTCCAATTAGATTTGCAGAGGAAGAGCGACATATCGGCCCACTGCTCAACAAGCCCTGGTGGGAGAGGATTGGAGGGTAAGGAGAGTGTGCAAAAGGAACAGGAAAAGAAAGAGAGAGAGAGAGGCAGACAAAGAAGAAAGAGAGACAGATAGAGGGGGGGGTGGCTGTTAGAGCTGAGAGAGATAGAGGGGAGTCTCGCTTGAGAAAACAGGCAAACCCTCAGAACTCACAGAGACAGGGGCTCACAAACACACACACACACACACACATAAAAACACACACAAAAGTGGCAGCGTACACATCGTTCCCTCCAACACTCAGCTTTTTCCACTTCATCACACTCGTCTTTCTCCACCTTTCATCTTCTTCCTTCTGTCTATCTCTCCTTCTCACAGTCTGAGCACCACCACTGCCGCTGTCAATCCTCCTCAGTTTGAGCCCAACGTGCCTCATCATCATATTTCCAATCAAACACACAGTGTGTTAATTAATCTCATATTCGGCTGTTTAATTATCAATGACCCTGTTTCAACGTCTCTTTCCCAGCTTCATTCAGTACGCTTCATCTTAAACATCCCATAATGCTCTGATTGAATTACTCTTGCTATTTTTGTCGAGGAAATGATTTCAGAAGCGCTGAAATGTGATTCACTCCCACAGCAGCCAGTGGAGCGATGATGATGAAGGTGATGATGGCACTGCTTTTTATACTGGATGATCTTCTCGATACAAACCTTCTTTTGAGACCATAAAATATTGTACAGAGTAGAAAGAAAATAACTAACCCACTGAGGATTGTTTTTGAGTTGTATTACATGCCATGAAAGTCTGATTCTGCCTATTTTGTTGCTGGAGTGATATCTCTAGTATTCACTCTTAGTATGTAGTAGTAATGAAGATGATAGGATGATAATAGGATGTGTGTGTAAACAAAAGGCGGTTTGAGGGTTGATGAACTCAATGGTGATGAATGGGGGAAAGACTTTGGTAGCAAAATGACAAAATGAATTCCCCCCTCTTCATCCCCTAGTATCAGAGAGTGCAGGCGCATGTTTAGTTGAATATGCGGTATAATATGTTGACTCATTGATCCTTTATCTGACTGAGGTTTGCACTGGTTAGAATCTATAGCTCAAACCACAGCTCTGAAATATCAGCAGCCTAACTTGTGTATTGATAAATCCATGGCGCTGTCCGTGGTGCTGAAGTAGCAGATGGATTTGTAATTGCACCTTTTTTTCTCTGTCACGCTCCTCTCTCTTTTTTGTCCCGGATCTATAATATTCTCTAAACTATATACGATGAATAATGAATACTGTACTGTATTGTAACCTACATACTTTATAGAGTGGAGTGACAAATTGTTGTGGTATACTTGTAATGTGTCTTGTAGCAGAAGCTGAAGCTGAATATATAAAATGAGGTAAAATGTGTGAGGGTTAGGGTTAGAGAGGTGTGGGGGCAGGAGGTGCTCTGACTGGGTCAGACCACCTGTTAAAAAGTAGTAAACTTACAAATTCAATCCAGCAATAAAGCGATTTAGTCAATAGCCTGCCTCTTGTAACGCAGTAGTTGCTGCTTTGTCTTAATTAATGCAGCTTGACTAATTAGGGTCAAGTAACAGAAACAGTATCTAGATGTGAAGAAGAAGAAGATTTTGTAAATAATTGGGTTTTTACCGGTAATTAAGTTCTTTATTTCATCCAAATCTCCAAATTTTGTTTCAGGGATAAATCAACATTGCCACTGGAGGTGACTTTTACAAACAAACAAGCAATGTTGCGGAGCCGAAACCTCTTTGTTGAATTTAACTGTGTGCGTTTACATCCAAACTGTTTGGGCACATTTACAAGAAACACCAGAAGCCACATGCCATGTGAGAAAACAAGACAATGGTCCAACAGATTGTCCCAGGGCACAACCTGCCCCTCTTTGTAAGAGTATACAGAGTACACAACAGACATTTCTAAGACAGGCTAAACACACACACACACACCTACACACACACACACACACACATTTTTATGAAAACCATAATATATTCAAACAGATTTTATCATTTCAAATTTGCAAATGTAATAGAAAACAGTCAGAGCTGTCAAACACATGCAATCACTGACACACACACACACACACACACACACACAAATATTGCCTTAAACTTTCAGAGGGGGAAAAAACACAATTTCAAACAAGCTTTTACCAGCTTACACAACAAAAATAGCTGTGTACAGCACCAGCAGAGGTCTCAATGTCAGGGTCTAAATCCTAAAGTGAGCTCTGGAAAATAAGACCTAAAATATTACTGCAATAATATATAATAATAATATAATATAATAATAATAAAATTAGCGCCTTGCCTTTTGCACTTTGCCATGCCATGTAAGGTTGTGTACGTTAAACAAGACATGAAGGCTAAAAAATTTCCAATAAAATATTTTAAAATAAATTTAATGGAAACATATTATTTCAGGTAAATATTAAGTACATGATATGTTTCAAAGACATCCATTTGATTTCAGCCTGTATTTACAACAATGGCCTGGAAAGTGTGTCAAGACCTATATGTATAATTAGATGTTGATTCTCTCAGCAGTGCCTAGAAAGTGGCTTTCTCGCTTCCTCCCCACCTGGTGAGTAAAGCTTACAAATCAAATCATGTAAATTATGTCTTAGCTTCTTATATAGTGGGTTCACTACATCTGTTGCCTTCAGTAAGTTGTTATTGGTTAAGAGCTGCATATTCCAGCGTAACAATACTGACTGCCATCATATGTTTATTTTATGTATTGTTTGAATACATGACTGTATGCTGCTGAGAGAAGATGTATGCCTAACCAACTGTGAAGATAAATACACTTTGGTTTTATTCCCCATTAGGGGAAAAGCTGAGGAACGACTGTGCACTTGTGTCAACTCCTTTATTAACACTTTGGTTTTTGACAATGTATTTCAAAAAGTGATGATTTGTGAAATTTAACAGACTAATGGCATGAAATTCAGAGAACATATTCACACTCCACAGAAGATAAACAAGCTTGATTTTTTTGTCCATCTTAGAGTTTCAATTTCATGTGTAACACGCTTATATTTGATCATGTATTGTAGTAATGCTGCAACCTCTAGCAGGTCTTTTTTTGTTTGAATGTAAATAATCACTCTTTCATATCATTTAGCTGTGAACAAGTTCCAGTATCTGTTACCCACAACCTGACAGCTAGCAGCTAAGGCACATGTTCACAAGCTGTCTAGATGAGTCAACTTTATCCTGATTTATCGAGTTGATATGACACTTAGTAGCAATGACATCATCTGCAAATCTCAGACCAAGTAGGGAGAAACCAGCTCAGCTCCATTGCTGGCTGAGGAAATGAACAAGGCAGAGCGCCACATGGCTATACTTGGCTGACAGGCTCGGAGGAGGCGGCTGCATTCAGTCGTCACTCAGGGAATAAAAGTCCCTTGTGTTGCACTCAATTTTGAAGGTATTACGCTCTTACTTCAAACTTCAAATTGTCACTTCAAAAGGTAATTATTCAATTAATGTGCTCAATACTCCCATTTATTTACCCCTATTATTAGGTAGAAATATGCCTGGAGGCCTGTTGGAGCACTGAATGGGGCACATATACTGTACCTTTGTTGGGTCAGATTGCTGCAGCTGAATATACCTGAAATGTGGCACATGACAAGCAGCAGTTGTTGTTTTCTTGTTGGCTTTCAGCCTTTTATTTCATGAAGCTCTCACCAACAACTAGACTCAGTAAGTGCTTGGTGCCATTAAGGAAATCATACCTGCTCAACCCAAATTACACTGTTCAAAAACACGTTTCAGAGCATGGACTGGGGATTAAAGAGGCACCATTGTCCCTATTACAAGTCAGTGTACCATCACAATGGTTCTGAAGGTGTTATTTTAAGGTAAAGTTGTTGCATAATGCTGGTTTAAAACACCAGAGGCTTTCTATTATCTGCTCTAAAAGACTCCATCATGTCTTCAATTCTGCACCAGTTGCTACTGAAACATAATCATCAAGTGAATGTCTAATCAGAACAAATTAATCTCTTTGTCTCACAAACACATTCACTCTCACACAAACACATACACCCACAGGCATGCCATGCCCAGCAAACCCACACACTCATACACACACAAAAAGACTCCTCTGAAACCGCAAGAAACTAGTATTTGCCTCAAGCTTTCTCCACCACTCCGTCGCTATCGCCTCTGTGTGCACCATGAGGAAGATACAATTAATTGTCTGATTCAATCTCCCACTGTTACATCTGACGCTCCAGCAGCACTCACATCATGTCAGTCAAGCCCACAGCCTTGTCCTAACACAGAGTGGCAGAGATGGAGACGGAGCACAACAGATGAAATCAAGTATGTGGAGCAACTGGTAAGATGTAAAACAGTCCAAAGTAATGAAAAGAACAGAAGATAGAAGTGAGAATTTAAATCCATTAGCCACATAAAAAAATCATTGTGTAAAAAACTAACACAAGGAAACTCGTCAGAGACGGCAAACGCAGTAAGAAGAAGGGAAGAAGTGGGTAGAGAGAGAGTCAATTTAGCATCACCTTTGGCCCTGCAAGTTAATGGAAAGCTCCGTCATGAGGAGTTGATTAAGCTCGTTAGCACAGCAGAGAACGCAGGTAATTAATCACTGACACATGGGAGCTCTGCATGCTGATTGGGCCAGATATCACCAATCCAAACGAGCCAGAGACCCAATTAGACCTGACCCCAGCTGCCACATGACCTGGCTAACCAACAGGCACGCAAGCATCTGTTTGTGTTCGTGCATCTGTGTGTGTGTGTATGTGAGAGAGAGAGTATGAGAAAGGTGTAGTGAGGGATGCAGTGAGAAGGGGAAACAGTAGAGAGGCATGGTACAGCCGAACCTAGAATTAGATTGAATATTGATAAAAACCTTGTTTTGCTTTCAGATAAATAAACAGTGCTGGGTTTTCTGTTGATTTTACACTTGGTTCAATGATGTTTATATGTTTTTACCCTCACAGACTTTGTATGAGAAGCAGCAGAGGTTTCATTAACCATGGCTGGTTAATGTCTTGTGTCTCCCAGTTTGTAACACAGATTTTAGGTATAAATTCAATGTACAGTCTCTACGTGTGTGTGATAATTAAAGTGAACTATGTGTGTACAAAAACACTGAAAAGCCACAACTATTTATATGATGACACAAATTACACTTGTGTATATCTTGGCCCTGGCATGGTGCATGCTTAGGAAACATAACAGAACTGATCCATTGTCAGTGTTATTTATTTTATCTGTGCTTTTCCTACAATAATAAGTTAAAATCTCTGAGATGAATAGCAGTCAGACCTGAGCCTCCTGTTCTCTACTTTGCTCTCACTACACACTGAGGGTGAGGTTGTCACGATGACCAGGCGCCAGTCAGGTTTGTTTGCTCCTCTCCAAGTCATCCAGCGTTATTAAAATCAAACACATCAAAACTACTAGTGTGAACAGTTTGGATATAAAAGCTACTCCCGCATGGTATCATACCAGTAAGGCGGCCTCCATGAACTACACAAACTCCCTGTAACTACAGGTTTTGTAATTGAGAATGGGTTCAGATTGTCAGTTCCATGTTGGATCCAGTTTCAAATTGGGAAAATAACTGGATTTGTTGAACTTTGTGGCCAATGTATCTCCTTCACAATCTCTCTAAGGTACAACTCTGACACAAACACACACAGTTGTTAAGAAGACATCTGTGCTGTGCTTTGACCTTAAGTCATGATAATTGTTAAACATTTGAAAAGGAATTAGGAATAAATATCAACTTGCGCAGTAAAACCTAACCAAGGACAAATTACCTTCACTGTGTACTGCAGTGCATTATTGCATGTTTGTTAGCTGACTATAGATATGAGAGCTTAATGCAGCCTTTAACCACGTCAAAATGCCTTTGCCCTCAGTCCTCCCTCTGCCTCTCCCTCCGTCTTCAGTCTATCTTCCCTTCATCCATACGCCCCAGCTTTTCACTTCTCCTTTCCTGTCTAACAAGCACACAAGGTGAAAGTGCAGGCTGGAGTCAAGCGCAGTGTGCAATGAGAGACATGCGGTTCAAAACCTTGTCATGACGCGCTTTTCTTCAGCACGTCTTGATTCAGGCTTCCCTTTCTGCGCCTCCTCAGCCCCTCCACTTCCCTTGAAGCATCACTATCATTCGTCCTTGACTTTTAGACATTCATGAGCACCTGGTAATGAGGGTGATGTCTTGCACGTTTTCATTTGTGTCCTCACTCCAATAACTCCATTCTCTTCTGTCTCTATCTGTGTTTCTCTCAATCTGTTGCTCTTTTCCAACCCTCTTTTCCCAAAACTCTTTCTCTGTATGCATGTATCCCTCCCTCTCTATTCCCTTTATCGCATATGCCGTTAAATCAGATAGGCTGGATAAGTGTGGCAGCATGGTTACAGAGATACCAGAGGCATCAGAGAGCATAAATCAATCACTTCTCCCTTTCCCTTTCATCAGCTATCTCTCTCCCTCTGTCTTTGTAGTCCTCCCTTCCTCCTTCAATCTTCCCGCTCTTCTGTTCGCACCATCCTCCTCGTCATCATTATCTTTTGAATGTCATTCAACATTTCCGTCCTATTATATGTTGCTTTTGATTAAAAACCAAGTCTTCTCACCCTCCAAAAAAGATGCCCTCCCTCCTCATTTTTTTTCTTGGAGAGCACAGATGCAAATGCATCTTCCCCCCATTTCCTCCATTTGTGGTGCACGTCTCCTTTAACAGCACAAGACTTTTTGACTGACAGCAGCTGGCCTGTCAAAGTCGGGGGAAGTCAGGAAGAAGAGGTCTAGGAAGCAAAAAGTGAAGGAAAGACACACGGATAAGGCAGGAGTGAGGGATAGAGAAAGACATTTCTAATTCAAAGAGACATCCAGTGTTTCCGTGGCAACTCGGTTACCATAGAAACGGTCTTGCTAAAGATGCCATTAGTGTGAAAAAATACCTACTTACACTCTACTGCACTGTATGCACACAAATATAGGAACATATCCGATCTTGCACGTCATGACTGCATTTGCAGTTACTCATATGAGAGGCGACACACATGAGCGCATTCCTGCACACGGTTTTATCTGCTGACACACCTGGGGTCAATTATAATAGCTCAATTACAGGCCACTTATGTTGGTAGCTCAATTATAGGTTTGGCCCTTTGGGGAAAAGAAGTGACAAATTGTCTTGCTAATAATATTATCTGTACTTGTAGCTTTACTGCCGAGTTTTGTTGTGACTTCACTTCTCAAATTACTTCCTTTGGATTGGGCTGCAGGGGCCAAATTCTCCAAGTATTGTCTCATTGACCATGACAGTCTGCAGGCTGGGACCACCCACTCATCTGCATTCACGCACACACACACACACACACACACACACACACACACACACACACACACACACATTCTATATATAAAACACAAGCTAACCTGGGTTGACAGAACTGGACTGTATATAAAAGTCCTACTTGTTGTATGTGCTGGGGCAAGGGGGTCATGCCTATAATGAACTGCATGTGCGAGTCCTGTGTAGACATCCCTCTACCATCTCCTCTGTTTTGTGGTAGATGTGCTGATGATTCAACATAATGAGGTCTCATCACAACAACAGAGACAGAGTTATGTCACTGCTTCATCAGAACAAAACGTCCCTGAACACCACCACACCCTCTCCTTAGGCACAATAACATGCTGCAACTAATGATTCTTTTTTGTTTGTGGTTGTATTGTTTTGTCAGTAAAAACAGTGAAAAATTCCGGTTGCAATTCTGTCACGGCCCAGTGTCCCATTTTGTTAAACCAATAGTCCAAAATCAAAAGATAACCACTGACCTATCATGTTACACATGAAAAATGCAAGGATCTTTTATGATTTGAAAGCTAAAACCAAAGAAATATGAAGAGTTTGCCTTTTTTTTTTTTACCTTGTTTACCTGGCTAAATTATCAAATTTAGCCAGGTAAATTTATCAAAATACTTGACAATTCCATTAAATGTCATTCTATTAATCATGTCATCAATGAATTGCTCCTGCTCTAATAATATGTTACTGGATTGTGGATGCTCAGTCACTGAGGGAGGATGCACTATACAACATAGTTACACTTTCTCTCAGCAAAAAAAACAACAACAAATAAAACAGTGAGTGACTTTTCATTTTTCTTAACTCACACACAAGCAGTAGCTTTGAAGGGTGAGAATGTAAGCTTTGAGCTGGTGCTTGCTGGAGAGCATTGGCTTACTTTGATGCAGAAGAGAAGAGGGGGGAAAAGGGAGAAGAGAGGGAGATTAGACAGAAAAGCAGAGAGAGAAAGATGTGGTAGAAAGATAAACAGGAGGAGAGTAAAACAGAGACGAAGAGACGGTGAGAAATCTACAGAAACACAAGAACATTAGAGGAAGACAGGAAGAGCTAAGAGAGACAGGCAGCCCATATACACTAAAGCTTAACATTTTGAGTCTGGCACTCCCCACCAGTGTGTGTTGAATAAACAGGACTGTGTGTGATAACACTCTGCAGGGGCTAACAGCTGCAGTGTCACATCACCTCTTGCCTTCACCCTGGTATAATCAGCCTCAGCTAGTGCTCATACAACAAACTAACCTGACTGTTCACAAGCTCTCTAAAAAAGGTGCTGGGTGATATCACTTCAGATGAGAATTTAAAAAAAAAAAAAAAGATTTCCTCTTCATAATATGCAAACAGGCTCCCATACTTACTTTGTGTTAGAATACCTCTGCAGTAGCTAACACGGTATTTCAGGCTTTCTGTTCACTTGCATTTAAATTCCCTTGTACTAAATATAGAAAGTAGCCTCCAGGGTTGAGAACCACTGATATTTAGTACATGAGGTATTATGTGGTAGAGTCAGTTCATAACTCCATCATTGTCATTGTTTAGCTGTATCAGCAACAGTTTGAAGACTCAGTTCTCTGCACAGTGACAGCTTGATGCCTCCAGCGGCCAGCAACTGTGCAATGACAGTGTCCAGACGAATGATGGAAAGTTACCTCGACCACACTACACACACTGCATGTTTTCCACCTGAGAGGAATTATGCGAAGCAAGGCTTCAAGCATATACTCAAGGTCGACGGACGCTGTTGTAAACCGCAGCAGGAGGTCTGAATGCTGCATGGTGTGAGTGTTGAAAATCAGTCCAAGGCTTATTAGAGAGAAAGTGAGTGAATGAGTGCCAGTGAAGGTGCCACTCATTGCGTGTCACTCTCACCATGGGTAAAGAACACTGAGCCGGATGTGACAGGCCTTGCTACTGGAGAGATTCGCCAGCTGTCACCAACAGAAATTACTTCTCGCTCTTTACCACTATCGCACACAGGCCGTCGCATGGCTGCATGGCTGGGAAAAGCATGTAACACACGTTAGTGCTTGCAGACACACATGCACACAAGCTCACATACTTACTATGCATTAGCTCAGGTGCAGCATAGGTTGGCTGTTAATTGTGGGGTTGGTGATTAAATTCCCAACTGTTCCTGTCCAAATATCCAAGCGTCCCTAAGCAAGATACTGAACTCCAACCAGCCCCGAGGACAAACGCCACTTTGGACAAAAGCATCTGCTTAATGAGTGCAAACTACATTATTTCTATGTCATTCAGTTAATAGTACTATTTATTAGCATTTTATTAGAGTTAACAGCTATTAAAGCTACCTAACAGTCTAATAATACATGTACATGACATACACTGGTGGTGGTGCATATGAAAGCAGAAAAAGATGGAAACATCACCAGTGCACATTCTGTTCACCAGAGAGTAATGTCACATTAAATGTACATAGTGTGGTCATCATCGTCTGTTTAGACTCTGCAAACTCTTGATCTGAAAATGTATAATGCTTAAAAACAGATGGGTGAAATCTATAACTATAGGCACATGTGCACTTGGATTTAGCAGATATAAGAACAAAACTTCACTTCTGCACCATAATGTGTCTTCCCTCTGCTTCTTCCATTTCTCCTCTCACTCTTGCTCCTTATCTCAGTCCCAACAAATGGAGGCTCACTGATGAATGTAAATGACTGCCCTCCCCAGCTCCATGCAATTAGAACAAACTCAACCTTTCTGCCTGGTTGGGATTAAATACCCACAAGTCAGCCAGCTTTCTCCGTATTTAAGAGTCCTTCCTCAGCCTGATGCAAAACCATGAAAACCACCACATTATGTGACATTTTTGTTTTTTTACTCTGCACTGGGTCTTGTCTTGGTATCTTTTATCTCTCACTGCCTGTTTTTTCTCTTTCTCTGTATTCCCTAAACATAAAAAACATGACACGATGAAGCTCAAAGTCATAAGCGTTGGCACCACAGCTCCCTCTAATATATTTACAGCCTCAGAAAAAAAGAATTTAACATAGTAAGAGTTTGTTTAAGTTTAAACCCCTAATGTCACTAAAGGGTGAAATTTGCAGGAGGGTCATTTTGAACTTTTTCTACAAGTCTACACTGTCATTTGCCAGATGCTTTTATCCAAAGCAATGTACATATAGAATAGGTACAACACAAGCAAAGATCTAGTAGGAAAAGCAAGCAGACAAGTGCTAAGAAAAGTTTTAAGTCCAGTCGGACCAGGTGTTTCTTTTCTTTTTGAAGGCAAAATGAAACGCCCCGAGCATGAGGCTTTGGAAGCTGTGACAAATTCAATGTGCATAAACATAGAGCTGTAAGGTGGAACAATTAATGCAGAGTGTACTGTTACTGGAGTGTTTTATGTACTCTGCATTAGTTACGTTAGTTAACTCATGTGTGAAATGTTTATTACAACAGCAGCTCTGATCTCATCACTTCTTGGAAAAATGTTTAAATAGAATTATTGGGGAATGATGTGCAAATATCTTAAAACCATCCCACCTGGAGCCAACAGGTGACTGCCATTTAAAAAGACAGATAGACAATAGCCGGATTGGTGTTTATTGTATGATTGTGGAGAGTGGGGTTTGTCATGTCTGTTTAACAGCGCAGCTCGAGATGGCTGCCTGAACCAGCTTCTCACCGTCTTTCCATTTATGGCTTACAATACTGCAGCTTGGTGATAATACAAGATTGAGACTTCACTTACACTTTTAATATTGAGCACCTAGGCTTCACTGGGTAGATGCTCTATGATATCATGACTGAAACATCTGTCAGCATCAATATGTTCAATCCCACTGGCAACAACTTGATGGTCTGATTTTAAACCAACACAGACAGCTGCTGTGATTGGCACATAAACAGAATAGCACAAAACACAACAGTCCATCACTCAATCTGATCAATGCTTGATTTTCAAAGGCCCTGGGAACGAATTCTTTGTCAGTCAGCGATCACAACAAATCCTCTAAACTAAACAACAAAATGTGTTGTCATTGCCCTCCAAAACAACACATTTGAGAGTTACTTAATCTGACGTCCCTACCGGCAAAACAACATCATTTCTGCATGCCTTAGAAAGAAATTCAAAACTTTTAATATTGCAATGCTTTTAATGTGGAAGAAGTCGTTCATCCTGACAAACCCACTCTGAATTATCACTTGACTCTTCAGTTGGTGAAAAATGAAAAGTCTTTCACCATTGTGTCTTTCAGTCAATCATTCTGGTTTTGCATCTGGCAATTTTTACTTTTGACTCATTCTACAATCTCATCAAATTATTTTTCCAAGAGCAGCAGACAGCTGTTATGCCATCTATTCATCATGAAATAGAAGTCAGACAAAGTTAGCACCCAGCTGCTGAACAAAGTAGACCATTTAGTGGATAAAGAGTCTCAGGAGTTGGTGGAGACCAAAAACAGAGATAAAAGAATATTATGGGAACTTGGCAAGAAACATGACTCCAAAAATGTAAATGTTAATATTGCTCCATATGTGGCGTATGTGCGAATGGACACAAACACTGTTGCTATATTCACTTTGTAAAAGGACAACATGTCAGTGTTACGACAGTTTGATGCACAGTCAATGCAGGGTTAAGCTTTGGTTATGTTCAGCCCCACAAACTGCCTGGTTACAGTCAGACAAATATTGTAGCTTTGGCTTTGGCTAGTCAACAATTGTGGGTATGATTAAAAGAAATAAATGTTGACACAGGATGTCTAAGTCAAAAGATCATCAAAGGATGTCTAAGACCAACCAGTCATCATGTGTACACTGGCAGATTTTCTTAAAATGTTGCTTTTTTGGGTCATTGGTCTAATTTCTGACAGACAAGAGCTATGACTTCATTACAGGTAAAGGTAAATATAATTTAGTGATACCATTGTGAGTGTGCACCATTTCTTTGTCAGGATAATCATAGTGATAAATATCTATGTGATATATGGTGAGCAACCCTAAAATAAAGTACCATGATAATGTCACTTGCGTCACAATAGCTTAATCTCATTTCATAGGAATAATATGGCATTTTTACCTTACATAATAAGATTAGCTGGGTAATTAGACCTCATATGCTGGAATTTTAAAAAAGGCCCGGTAGTTATTGTTGGCAGGGAGAAGGCAAGTGATGCTCCCAAAGCCTTCTGACAACCTGTTGTAACTGAGTGCAATGCAGAGAAGTCTCCTGTGATCTCTAAAATTACTCATCCTGTCCACGCACAGCACCGCCGCTGATAAAACGAACTCATTATATGGAGAGAAAGACGAGGGAGAGAAAGAGAGAAGAGAGAGAAAAAAGAGAGAGGAGAGGATTTGCAGCCCATTTGAAGGGCACAATTAAAATTTAGAAATTTATCATGAAGAAATGAAAGTGCAGAAAAAAGCAAATTGTGTCAGCGTGGAGTGAACTCATGGGACAGTGAGGGTGGGACCAAATTCATAAACAGTTTAGGTTGATGTTTGCACCATAAGAAGGGGAAACAAGGAGAGATGGGGACAAAAATGCTGACATGAAATATTCATCTCCACAAGCTTAAACTCACTGTGCAGTGCTCTCGGTTGCTGCTGCTCTATACATCTATACATGTGAAACAGCACAACAGTGTGTGCAATGATGAGCTATATGTGTCAACTCACACCTTGTTGTGCGCTTTCAACAGAAGTGTCACCATGAATTAATAACAGTATTACATTCTTTTCATAAATATGTGTTTTTTGAGTAAAAGTACTTGCAACAAAAGGACTTTGAGGGCAAGTTAGGGTTTTGGTGATTGAAGTTACTTCATTAATTCTGGGGATGGCAATGTCCGGCTGTCAACCTGTTTGCTCCAAACTGAAATGTCTCAGTAGCTACTGGATGGATTGTAGAGACAGCCAATACATTGATTAGCCATTAATATCAGCTGATATTTCACATCACAGATATATCAGTAACATATTAAAATCGGCATCCTGATATGCACAGACATGTGAACCGTTTTCACAATTTGTAATGTAGAAAAAATGCTTGTTGTAATAAATTGCTGTCAATACAAAGTGATATCAAGAATATTTAACTGAAATATATTGTTTTATAAAGTTATCTGTTTATGAAAGCAGCCTTGTGGGTACCTTTGCATATTCATATCAGTTTAAGATATAAACAAAAAAGATATATTTTCATTCCAGCTCAAAAATGACAATATTGGTTGCCATATTGCTGATTTTTTCTCTCTCAAAAATCCCTCGATGCTAGGCTAAGCTACAGAGTTCCAGTGAAAAGGCCTAGAGCAAACACAGTTTTTGCCTTAAGTGATGAACAATGCAACAAGCAGACTGACTTGGTGACGTGTTAAGTGTTTACTTGCTCACTGTTTTCTCTGGCTGCTAAAGCCACTGCAGTGTTCTTTCAGTTAATTTTTTTTTCAATAGATATTTATATATTAATAGGTATTTAGCCATTTTTTTAATAATGAATGTTACAATAAATGAATGACTGAAAACAAACAAAAGACAAAACTACATTGTGTTCAATTTACACTTTGGCCTATAGTTCGTTGTCATGTGACATTGTTTTGCTTTAATTTAAAAAGAAGATATAATGTTAAGTTAAAACACAAATTCACTTTCATTTTAATTAGTTTTTTATTTGTTTGTTTAAATAGTTTATTTCTGACCCTACCTCTACACCCAGCTGGACCAACCACTACCACAAGTAAGCTCTTATGTCTCTCAAAACAAATTCTCTGTCGCAAATTAATGAGATAATAACGTCATTTCCAGGAGACTTGGTAAGAAAGTGAGCTTCTACAGAGGCTTTTCTGAACAAATTCACTAAACACATCATAATGCAACAAGCCTAGACGCCGTCACAGCTTCCACCACCTCTGTCATTCAATCCACTGACAGGATGAGTTTCATGACATCACAGATTAATGTGAGCTTTTTTTTTTTAAAATTTTAGCTTTGACAGACAGTGCCTATGTTCTGATTCAGTACTTACTACAAAAAATAGAAGCTCATTCTCATTTTAATCTCATTTTAAGGCAGATTTTCCCCCTATCCCATCGTCCATCTGTTGGATGTGTAAAGGGGTTAAATGAACGAACATAGGCACATCAATCAAATGCAGACTGCCAAAGTATCTCTGAAAGACAAGAGTAGGTGAGAGAGAAAGAAAATGTGTTTTAAGCTTGAATAGGATGGGATTAATTTTACAGGAAGACGACGGGCAAAGTAATCATTTCTCAAGCATGTCTGATGTTTTAGTCCTGTCCAAATCTGATCAGTCATGTTATTCACTGTTCACACCCACAATTTATTGGACATGTCAGTAATCCAAACATGTCCAATAAAATAATCTAAAACAGTAGAAACCTTATACTTCTTTAATCTAATACTTAGATAGGGAAAATAGGGAAGGACCACCAGCTCAAACTGACAGTCTTCTTCAGACTCTTCTTTGCTCCTGTAAACAAGCTACATTGTTCCTGTTCAAGTGTATCGGCATCAGTTGCAGGAGCTGCGTTTGACATATACAGCAATTTTGTGACAGTGACAACACACAAATGGAGCAGAGTCTCTGCGTCTTTGCTGATTTCTGAGAGTGATCACAGAGATCTCCTGTGCAAATTGGCTCTTTACATTACAGATGTTCTGCACATCACACATTTTCTTAGAAAATGAATCAAGTCTGTTAGATAAATTATGCGGTGAAGTGATACAATTCAATATTGATTTGGAGTCACTGAGTCACGATATGCAATTGGAAACACTGCTATATTTCAATATATGTGTAAAATAAACGACACATTAGTAGTTAATATAGGTCTGTTACATATAAGCAATATAGTATTACTTTTTTATCATAATTTTAACTATTATTGGCAGATCAGCACAAAGGTATTGAAAGTCGTCATGTTTTGTTGTACTTATCAACAAGCTCAGCAGCCAGTAATACAAAGGATGAGTTACAGTATGCATATATGCAGTTAATATTTGTAGTTCCTTATTGCTCTCGTCTTTTGGGATTGGTCCTAATTGCAAAAGGGGGCATTACAGAGGCAGTCCATTATCCCCTCATGTACAACAAGCAAGAATAATGGGATACATGATGCATGCAGGATGAAAGGAGGGGACTCATAAAACCACAAATTGGGAATGAGAACAATAGGATGAGAAAACATGAGTGCACCCTTGGCTCAAACAATCATGTCAGCTGCAACAGATTAGCACGACCTACGTACGACGGCACAGCTACCAGCCACTGTCATTGTCAAATAACGTTGGTTTGAGAGGCCAAACAGGTCCACAAAATAATTCCCTTGTCCTATCTGCCCTACAAGATGGCCTCACACACTTCTGAGCAAAGGATGCCTATTTTAAGATAGAGAGGGTGTATAATTGTAGTAATCAATCAAGGAGTGGTGAATCAGTTTTCACTGACAGGCAGTGCCATGTCTGTATAAAAAAAGAGTCTTTTCTAAAGCAGCACAATGGTGGTTTGTTCTTCATATACTCAGTATTTTATCTCTTTCAACTGAAGAAATCACACTGCAAAAGAGCCACGACACAGCAGTCTATTCATCCATGAGTTTTACTCTACTGACCACCTGACACACACTTTTTCCACCCAAAGAGAGATTTGTATTAAACAGGCTAGAATTTCAAGCCCCTTGCATGAGTAAAAACTTGTAGGCAGTGTTGAATGAGGCAACAAAATCCTGTGAAGAAAAAAAAAAGAAGCTTTAAGGAGACCGGACCGATCATGAGAAATAGTATCAGGATACCGTTTGCCTCTAGGTACCTTGTTTGCAGTGAAAACAACAGCTGTAATCTCCCCCAACACCGGCAAAGAGGCTATTATCATCGAACACCAGCATGCTCAACGTGTCCACACACATGCACAGGCACACACGTGCACAAAAGACAAAACACACACAGCTTAAGTCCCAACAATAGATCTGGAAGACCTCATTAGTCTCCAGAGCTGGAGTTGAGTGTGGGCCGAGGCCAACTCCGTAGTCCTGTTATGCCAATACCAACACATGGCACGGAGTGAATTAATGGCTAAATGGAAGCGTGCAAATTGTTTGGTGCATAATGGGCCTACCTGCATCTGTCACTGATTCATTATAATAGGGTACAGGAAGGGAAAATAAAGCCTGGAGTGCTGCAAGGTACTGGGCCAGTTTGCTTAGCCACAACATCTCTACTGAGACAGGAGTACATGGAACAATATGGTTTAACGCCTATTAAATGCCCTGAAAAGGACAGATGTGTTCAGTGTAGTTCTAAATGGAGGTCAAATTGCTAAGTGACAAGATATGGAGGAATAAAGTGGTTTGACCAACACAGATGCCTGAAATAGAGGACTTCAGAAGGATTCAAAGCCGAAAAGATAAGGGATAATTGTGGACTGATAAGAAACAGACTTGGCAACCTGAAGGGAAACTGAGTTATTGATGCCAGAAAATCTCTCACCCTCTCTTCTGCAGACGTATGCACACAAGCATGTGCACATGCTGTTAAGTTCATACAGCTCCCTGCCCTGACTCTATAGGCTCCATGTTCCACCTCACCCACACAGCTCCATCTGAGATTTCAGTCACTCTTCTGTCACACTCACCAGTTTAAATTATTCTTTTACTGAGAGCAGAGTACAAATTTTCTGTCCACCATAATGGATGATTGTCTTTAAAATTAGCTCAAAAAGGTCTGTATCAAAGTACAGAAACGCAAAACTCAAAACATCAGGTCTTTTGAGAAGTCTACTATCTGTGTCTTTGTCCCAAATAACAACAACACTTCAAAGGTTTTTCAGTGTCAAACAATCCAGAAATTATAATATTCTGTTGGTCAGCAAAGTTAAAGGATATTAACTTTTTGATGCTTGCAAAGATTTGTTTTGGTTCTGAATCTTCAAATCTCTTTTTTTGTCAATCAACAAACCCTAATATTGAGTTTATAACAATATAAAACAGAGAAAAACTGCAAAAATCTTACATTAGAAAAGCTGAAACCCCCAGATTGTGCTTTATGTGTGTTTTTAGGTGATTACTCATTTAGCAAAAGTGTTGCTGATACATTTTCTGTTGATCAAGTAAGAGAATATTTAATTAGTGCTAACTGTTTCACTTCTCAGTTTAATACTGCTTGTTACTGAACATTCTGTATTGCTGTAAAATAAATCTGTTAGATGTTTTATTGTCTCTTTTTTATTTTTGTTTTAGCGTCTGGAGCCAGTTTCTACCTGCACACACACACACACACACACAAGCACACACACACACACACGCACACACACACACACACTTATAGGAGCTATGTTATACATAGTGCTCTGTTGAGACATCCTACAGACAGGACAATGGGCCCATTGGTGAAATGAAAAAAATGACATACTGTACATGAGATGTGATCTATATGATAACTTGTAAGATTGCTAATTATGAAGTAACTATTTTCTGCTTTTTATTTTATTTTCATTCCCTGCTTCTTTCTTCCCCCTGCATTACTTTAACTAATAATGGTTTTCATTATCTATGAATTATAATGAACAATTGATTTGGCAATTCATTGTTCTGTCTACAAAATTACATAAAAGAGTGGAAATTTCAAAATTATGATCAAGCAAGATGAAGCCTTAAAACTGCTGTTTCATTTTGTTTAACCGAGAGTGTAGAATCCAAATGCATTTACGTCACAGAGAAGACACAGAAAACAAAAAACAAGATTTTTGCCTGTGACAATTAGTTTCACAATCAATTGATCATCACAGTCGTTTCGGATTAATTTTCTAATAATGAATTTAATTTCCAGTTGTTTCATCTGTAGTCGTGTTCATTAGTTTTTTTCTTTTTATAGGTGTGGATGTGGTTACGGTCATCAGGATTCACAGTTTTGATATGTTTTGACATTTTTCTTGGTTTGGGTGACTGAAAAGCTATAAAAAAATCTACTTCACAACAGTGAAATGCTATTCACCTCTCGATTCTTCCCCCTCAGTCTAACAACCCTATTTCTGGTCCTCTTTCCCTGCGTTTGCACCTCTGTTTTTTACACTTTAATCTATTCATTCATCTCTTTAAAACCTCATCCCCACCCCCTCATCCAATGACTAGGGCATTATCTCTTTTCTCGTCTGGCAGTGCTTTTGTCAGACTCAGAAATAATAATTTCTTTTCTCTTTCCCTCTGTTACTGCTTTTATACAGTACATAGAGAGAGAGATATATATAAGCAAGTGGTTGCCATGCCAACAATGTCCGCCGCATTCAACCCCTCATTGTCTGTGTGTATGTGTGTGTGTGTGTGTGCGTGTGCGTGTGCGTGTGTGTGTGTGTGTGTGTGCCAGTGAACATGCGTAACAGAGGAAGAATGAAGGTTTAGGGAGAACAAGCCAAGTGAACTGTAATCACTGAGAATGCAGGGGAAAAAGAGATTTCCTCAAAAACTGTGTTAAACATCAAAGGATGTCTAACGCAGGTGGCGTCCCCCTCCCTCCATCTTTTCTCATACGTGTTGTATTCCCTCAGCAGTGCTTTTACATGTCTGCTACACTCTTATCTTCTGTCTTCCTCTTGTCACTCTCAGTTTGTGCCCTCTGTCTCTCTGTCAGCTGTAAAATGTGGTAATTATATGTTGAACAAAATCCTCTTCCTCCTTCACACCCACACAAGTTGTGTTATTTCATAACCTTCACCCTCTCTCTCTCACACACACTCCCTTATTTATTCTCTTGTCTTGTTGTCTCCTTCTTTATCTCTACAGTATCATCACTCCATTGTTCTTTTCCTCCCTTTTCCAATCATCTACACCTTCATCAAGATCTTTATCCACTATTGGTTATCTTTATATCCAACAGTCTGTTACAGAAGATATGAAAAAAGGCCCAATCCCGAGACACAGCCTGGAGACTACTGGACAATTTGCCTTGCTGTGGGGACATGAACACGATACTCTTTAAAGTGGAGCTTTTATGTGACTCTTTCTTTATCCATGTTGAGAAATAACCTTGATTTAAATGTTCTGTGAAGCAACAGGTAAAGCTGGTAGATCAGATTTACAGATTATAACAGTGGGTTTAAAGAAAGTTGCTGACTGTCATAACTACTGCAATTTATCCAACTAAGGCATTTAGCAAAGTGATAATGACATTGATAAATATGTTCATTGAGATCCATGTCTTTACTTGAATGCCATTCATGTGACAGCCTTAACGATGCTAATTTCAGGAAATCACTGTGTCAAATTATTATGCAGATTTATGCGGCAAAGTCCTCCAGAATCGAATCAGATCTACTCAACAGGAGTAAACTGCAGGGTAGGAATGAAGTTTATTAGTTGGCGTGTGAGATATTTTCTTCACAATAATGCCTCCATACAATAAGAAGTGTCTCATGAAATCAGCAATGACAGTCAGTCTAACTGTGTGTCAAGTGCTCAGACCAAGGACTTTGTGAATAACCCAGTTTTTGCTGGAAGCTGGTTGCTCACTTGGATTTCTACAAGTTTCTTTTCACGGTTGTTCAAAAACAACAACAACAACAACAACAACAACAACAAAAACAATGTTACAATTGCCATCAACATTATGAACAAGCAGTGAAGTACTACGCATGCTAACACTAGCACATCTTTGCTACTTTAAGCAATATTTACATATTTTTTTCAGTATGCTTTCTGTCGACAGCGTCTACAGTTGTTTTTACTTATCTATGAGCCAAAGACATATTTATATGATAGAATATAAAGTTATGAATTTGATTTACTTCCACTTACTCTTTTTAATTGCTGCAATTAAATTTATATTAGATTTAGTTTTGAAGTGTTTCTACAGTTAAATATTCTCTTTCATACTCTTCACTAGTCTCCAGTACTGTACAGTACTATGATGAAATCTACTAAAAAATCTGACTCGGTGTCCTTTTATTTTATTTTCTTTAAGTCTAAAACCCCACAGAGTTTTAATATATTCCATTTGCTGCTAAAGACTATTGGATATTGCCAATAAACCTAATCCTGAGGTTTACTACTTCCAAGGTCAAGACAGAACTTTAGCTCTCAACCAAACACTCAACCAAATCAATCAAACTAAACTAACTATGCTTAAAAACCAAAACACAGTACATTTTCAGTTCTATTATTAAAACCAAGAAGGCAAATGCAGAGAATCTCTGTTGTATGTCACATTTTCTCCAAGAGGTAGTCTACATAACAAAAACCCAACTTCAGAATCGTATGGATTCACTCCTCTATGAGGTACTTAAACACTGCTAAGCCTATTAACACAATATTATTTAAGGATACATTTCAAAGCCATTGTTCCATTTCTGGATCATAGATTCTCCTTGCGCAGCCTGGTTTGTGCCAGCTCTCTTGTATCCTGATCCCACAGAGATGTTTTTTTTGACTTGTTATGTACTCCTTTGTTTCATGCTGTGAGTCCTTTTAGAGTTGAGTCGACTCACTGTCAGGAGCTTCAATGTGACGTCAGGCTCACAGAGGAGGTCAATTAACAGCAAAATCAATCAGCACAGAGGCTGGGTTTGAATGAGAAGCAGCACTGAGTGGTGAGAGGCTGACGCATCTTTAAAAAGTGTGACAGACAATTCTCAATTTTCTCTCCATTTCCTTTTTATCTTCTATGAATCTGAAAAGGTCTCAGTAAATATTCTGAATAGAACTATTGTGATGACTTTTACAGCTCTGTCACCCAGTAAAAAACAATTCAGTTTTCTGTCTGTGGATCTTGATTAAAACTGTTGCATTTAACATGCATTTGCAGGACCTTGAAGGTGGCTGTTAAATTTAATCCAGAGATCCGCCCAGGTGCTTCTCGATGGAATGCATTTTAAAATAAGCTCTAGATATCACATCCAAGACACGTTATATTAATTGCTGATGGATAACAAGGCAACAACTCAACAACAAGGTGTCTACTCTTACACTATTTATTCATTATTTGGTCTTGATGATCACTTCAGAGCAGTGAACACTAAATGTTTTCCTACCTTGGCAGCCATGACCATGGAGGAGCCTCCCCTGATGCCCAAGATGGGGATGTGTGTCTGGGCAGAGATGAAGTCCAGGATCTGAGCGATGGCCTCCTGGTCCGTGTCATCACCAAACACTACGCCCTGCAGAGAGTTCCTAGTCATTTGTGCGCAGATCCGATTGATGATGCTCTTTGGGTCAGTCTCATTCATGGTGACCACCTCAACTTTTGGAGGGTAAGGGATGTGGAGGAAGTCCTCTTTCTCAAGTCCGACCCCAAGGGTTACTTCACTAGAGTTCCCCACCAGGATGACAGCAATACTGAGCGAGCTTATGAGTTTGGGGCTGATCGGGGGAAGGGCTGGCAAGCCAGGAGAGTACTGAGGAGGGATGACAACTCCCCTCTGGTTGCCGCCTCCCCTCTGGCCACCTTGTCCGCCTGGAGCACTTCCAGGCCCTGTGCCTGGACCTCCACCCCTGCGAGACTCGCAGACAGGCAAGAGGAGTATGGTGACGAGAAGCAGCAAGAGGGACAAAGGGAGGAAGGGCAGGGTCAGTCGATGCTGAGAATAAGTGTGATGAGAGGGCCGGTCTGGAGGAGGAGGAGGAGGATGGGGGGAAGAGGAAGGGAAGACGAAGCGTTTGTCCTGAAGACGGGAAGGAGCAGGGTGGAGGCTGACAAGCATTGTGGAGGATTGTAAATGCCGTCCCTGGGGGGAAGGACAGGGAAAGAGACACAGAGAAAAAATAAACACTTCAGATTTGATCAAAAGTGGGAAACATGAAATTCATTCATTCAAGTCCAATGTTTAAATCTGCATGATGGTTATCATCTCAAAAAATCCAGTGCACGTTTTGAAAGAAGCTGTGTTACTTCACACCTCAACCGAAAGTTTAATTTCAGAGTAGAGGGACTCACTTTTGATGCTTTTTGTCATTTTATTTATAGAAAATAATACAAAAAATAATAAAGCACATCAGTGAACTATTAATTATGAAGAAATATTTTGAGAGAAGTTGTTATTTGAAAAGAGGTTAGCATCTAATATATTTTGGTAAAATATATCTACAAAAATTAAGCAAGCACTAACCTTTGTATTTATAAATGAATAAATAAAATGATTGAACTGTGTTAAATCAACCTCTGCTAATCAGAGGTTGCTCTAGTTTTAATAGATGTCCATGTGAATTCATGAATTTCATAATTTCCTTTTCCCTCTCCCCTTCCCCTTCATGTGATGGATCCATACTGGGTAGAGCAGATCTCAGTAGCTGAAAAAAAATAGTCTGTAATTACGCCATCGCTACTGGCTTGACATTATGGATAGCAGTAATAAAGAGAAAAGAGAAAACTCCAGTATTGGTCAGAATCATGAAAATTACCAAGGACACAACCCTTTAATTGCCAAACTAAGTGACCCACATAGCTGGATATCAAACCTCACACTGAGACGCGCCTGTAAGCTCTCGTAGAGCATCAAGTGACAACGCCACATCCATTATACTGTGCTGTGACTTCCTTGGAGGAACCCTGTGGCACACATCAAAGACAGAGCTGGAAAGAGAGAGTGAATTTCATGATGTGTGGGTGTGCGTGTGTGTGTGTGTGTGTGTGTGTGTGTGTGTGTGTTCTGAGAGAATGTGTGTTTTGAGAGAATCAGGACAGCACTGGGTGCATTTTGACAGATTGACAGCCTCACAGCTTCATGGACTAGCTGCCAGGCTAAGTGACCATTAGACACTCAGACTGGTCTCGACTGAGTCTCTCTCTCTCCTATTTGTCCCCATACCCCCCCAAACACACACACACACACACACACACACAAACAGAGCTTTTACCCTCCAAACCTGTTTTCTTTCAGCTGCCCCCACCAACCCTCTGAGATCCCTACACTGTTCTTTGAAGTCAACTGCAGACCAGTTATTTACTATTACTGCTATTATTTACTGCTCCTCTATTAGCAGTCAAACAAAGAGCAGTGGAGTAGAGTTTAGAGGAGATATGATAGAGGAAGAAAGAGAGGGGGGAGAGAGAGAATGGGAGAGGCGGAGTGAAAGATGTAAGCAGAGGGAGGTAACAGGCTCAGAGAAACACAATTAGTCATAGCCTGATGTGAAAATGTGAGGTTTCATACTGTGCATGTGTGTGAGCGCACGCCCATGCAAGTATATCAGGGGTACAAATTTCGGCATATTTTCTGCATAGATAAAGAAGAAGAATCTTAATGAGTATATGTTCATGCTCATATTCTAAATTAAGCACAGTGGAGCACTTTAGGAGAGGGATAAATGAAGGGCAGAGTGAAAGGCTCCCTCGTCTTCATCACTCACACAACACCTTTGCTAATCTTTTATTTATCAGGCACACCGCTTGTTGCGGAGCCAATCCAGTCAGTACCAAAAACAAGATACCCAAAGTAAACAAAAAGAGAAAGAGAGAAGTTGTGAGCAGTACAGCGGTAGAAAGCAGCAACAGAGAGCAAGGAATAATCAGTGAAATAGGGCGAGTAGAAAGAGAAGGAACCGGACAGTGTGGAAAATCAGAAGAGGAGGAAATGTGATCTCCACATAAAAAACAGTTTGTCTAAAAGGTCTAATTACCAGAGGTTTGTCAGGCTTAATTGCAGGTGCACATGCTAATTGTAAACGAGCTGAATTCTCCACAGTGGAACCAAGAAAGAGAGAGAGAGAGAGAAGGAGGAGGAGGAAACGAGTGGGAGGAAGGCAGCAGAGAGAAGAGAAGAGGAGAGAGAAGAGTGGGGCGAGGGAGAGAATAAATAGAGACATACACAAAAGAGATGGAGGTGGAGGAAGGAACAGCAATAAGAAACCCAGATGAGGGAGGGAGAGAGTGAGGGAGGGAGGTGTGGAAGGGCAACACAGCTGAGAGAAAGATGAAAAGAGAACATGATTAGCACAGGATGATAGAAGAAGAGACAAGGGTGGGGAGGAGGTTAAAGTTAACTAAAGAGGAAAAGAGAAAGGAGGAAAGAGATGGTCTCAATCCCCAGTGTGTTGAGGAAAAACGTATGGAAATTCTGCAAAAGGGCTGATGAATCTACTGAGACGGGGCACCGGAGGGAAACTATTGGGAAAAAAAATCTTTAAAAATTATACAAGAAGTGTGACGGTGAACGAGGGAGCAGAGAGAGACAGAGACCCATTCGGATATGCGTTTCTGTGTAACAGCAGTGCTCGGTTTCCATAGTAACAATTCAAATATGGCTCCACATAACACCCTGATGGACAGGAAGATACACACAACTCGCACACTCGCACTAATTCATGCAGTGCACTACATGCAGAGCGTGCCCTCTCCTAATAACACACAATTTACTTTTATCTAAGCTGGTGCATATTGCTGCGCCAAACTCTCACCGACAAAAATAAAACGCTTGTAACATAAAATAAATAGAACAGTGCCTTCACACAAATGTGTGCATGCACACTCACATACACACGTATGAGGTAAGTTTAACGCACTCCTGCAGCAGCGATGATCCACTGCTCCGCCTTTTAGTGTATCTCACATTAAAAATGAATCTCCAAAAGGGCCAAAGGCAAATAAACAGAAATAACACGATGGAGGGAGCATCCAGCCAGCAAACACACTGAGCAGGATCCGCTTTGACATTTGGACTAATCAGACCTACATTCAACATCTCCACTGTCATTAATGGTCTCCCAAATTAATAACATTTAAATGGAGAGTGTCAAGAGTGGGTCATATACTCACAGTATAACAGAACAAAACGTAAACCATCTAGCACTGCATCAACAAAGCCAAGCTGACATACAGCTGAGTTTATGTGCACTCGTGTGCCCATTACAGCACTTACACAGCAATTACAAAAACATATGCAGTGCAGGGAAAACATACATAAGTGGCGATGAACAGCTATACAAAACACCCACATGTGCGCATTGCTTGTATCCAGTAATTTTCTGCAGACGTGACTAACCTTCTACCCAGCAAGACACACGTCTGAACACTGAGCAAATGGTTTGTACATACGCACTGTGGGTCAAGCAACTGCATAGGTCAGACAGCATCTGAGCCCTCCTGACAGGATATGTTGCTTGTTGTTTTTATTACATAAAAAGACTCTTGTGCCCTTACATACCTATACATGCGTAAATACACACACATACCGCAACTGGGTCCATGTGCATGCAGCAGGCTCGTGGGTTGAGCTGGATCATGCCAATAAGATGGAGGCACACTTAACATTTACAAAGAGCATTGATCACAGAACTCTGTCAAATGGCACAAATGGCCAATAGAATAACCAGAGCTGCTTGAGACACACAGCTGCACACGTTCATACTCATGGACTTTCAATCTGCCAATAAACATTCCACATGATCAATTAAGCCATGAACCACATGCTTCAATCAGCTCGTCCTGCATCAGTTCCCGCTGTAATGAATATGCGTGGTTAATATTGCCAGGGATTACAGACTATAGTGTATATAGTGCAGACGCTCCAAGCAGCAGCCAGAGACATTAAAACAGAATCTGCCACGCTATTTAAAACACACGTAGGCCATCGTTATCAGGCTCTACTATATCCCTGGAGACTTGATGTGGTGGGCTGCGCTGTATAGCATTTGAAAGGCACTGTGGATAACATAAGCTGACAGGCATATCTATTAAGGAGCCCATTTACATTCAGTGGGTGGTCAGTTACAGGTAAGAGTGCTACTTTTGTCATCTCCACTAGAGCACAAACACTGCATCAGACAGGATTTATAAATAACAACAAATCAACAAATAACAGTGTGCCTCAGTAAACTACAAAAAGGCATTTTAACACTACTACAGCTTCAATGTGTTTGCACAGTGTGATCTGACTGCCATAAAACAGAAAAAATCTTTGAGAGCGAAGTGTTTTCATTTCATTGAAAGGTCTAGATATCCCCTGGAGAGATGCCACAGCAGGTGACAATGTTTGACATTTCTGTTTACTGTCACAACTACAATATGTCATCAATAATTCAAATATGGACTTATCGACTGCAGGCTGGTTTTCCTGCACATCCACCCAACACATTTCTGATGATAAATGCTTTGTGGGTGTAAGACTACAACTATTATTATTCTTCCGTTAAACAAGTGACAAAATGAGGGCAATAGCTCCGGAGCTGGGATATGATCCAGAATAATCTGGCTAAAATGTGTTGTCTTTATATTTGAGCTGAAGGATCCTTTAAAAGACACCTGGCTAAATGGACTTAACATCAGCAACTGCCTTACACACTTCGGTGTCCCACGGGGCCATGAAGACACAGTACAAAATTGGTATTTAAATTTTGATGCAAGTGACCTTCGCATGCAATGAAAGAGAGCAGAGGAAAAGATAATAACATTTTGTTGACTTTATAAAAGACAAAATATCTGGTAAATCTGGGGCAAAATTTAGTGAAAAATGAGTCTGTTGCCCCTTCACCCTCTCTGGTTCAGGAAATGGATGCTTTTTGCATACTCTTACTCAATAAAGAATCAAAATGTTGTTGGCAAGCGGATGTCCACTAAGAAAAACAATTTTTCAAATCATCTGCACCAAAAAAGATGGTGGCATTAAAAAAAAAAAAAAAAGAAGTGCTGTTTTAGTTGAATGACGCTCACTCCAATGTGTCAGTCAGAGCTGTGTGACATTGTTGTGTTCAGTCAGGTAATCAGACATCATGCAGCTATAATGACTCCCCTGCAGGGGCGGTGGAAGCCAACACAAGTTCTATTTACATCCTCTGTAATTATTCAATTCACTCTCACAAAGTCAACTGTCACAGAGAGCTGAATGTTTCCTGTAAAATATAGTGACTATCCACTATACTGCAGGAGTCAAACTTTCACAAAAATATGCTATGCTGTTACTGTTGAAAACTGTCAGAATAAAACATATGTTAGCATCAGGAGGCTAACAATTGCATTAAAGGATTAAACTGAAGTTTTAATTCATACTTTTGTTAACAAAAAAAGACAAAAACAAACAAAAAAGTGTTCATTTACCACAAAGGGACACAATATGTTGTTTCAGGAAATAGGTAATGTATGACGATCCAGAAAGACAGATGGCTCATCAGAGAAAAATGCTTTAAAGTGATTATATATTATTATTTATGTATTTAATACTCTAACAAAGGATTACAAGTTAAGAAAACTATTTTGCTTTAATAGGATGACACTGCCCTGAGGCCTAGCAAATGTTGACAACCCTGTAAGTTGCTGTACTGTAATTAATAAGGGATGGGGTCTATCAGTATTGTCAGTAAGGGCCTTAGTTTGTTACTCAGTACTTTTCAGCTGGCTCTCAGCACCAAGCCTATCTGAAGAGGTTAGAAATGGCTCGTACATTTCCAGTTGCATTTTCAAAGCGTGATTTTCTGAGCAGATGGGAAGTGAAGTTTTTAGCAAACATTACTCAAACAGTTGTAAATAAAGAATTTATTGGGGGACTATTATCAGCTTCGGATTAACACGCATTTGGTGGCCTGGTGAGTATTTCAGCAGGATGGTTATTTTGAGGTTGACTAGAAATAAACTACAATGGCCATTTTCATTGTAATGTGGGAACATGTCGTTTGCTGCACCACAGAGTGACTGTGTTTTCAACAGAATGGAGGTCTAAACTGTGTCAGGCTTCCTCTTCTTAGCTTTTATGAGATTGACGGTGAGAAAAATATAGAATATCACCAGAATTATCTTTGAAATCAAGCTGATTCTTTAGGACGCTTATAGATTTTTTTAAATATAGCAACAGGGTCGGATGAGAGTAAAGGAGAGGAAGATGCAGACAGTGTTATAGAGTCAGAAGCAAAGCAGTGAAGGCAAGAGAAAAGAGAGAGATCATGGGTGATGTAACAGACAGTGTGTATCCTGATAGTATGTAACATGCAGAATTACTGGAGAGTTTGAGGGATCTTATAATAGAGTACAGTGTATTGAATAATCTGTCACCTCGCGATGGTCTTGTGGAAGGACCAGAATGGCTAAAAAAATCACTATTTATTGAAGAGGGTCTTGGGTGTTTCATTAAGTGCACTTCAGTCTGGTCAAGAATCCTCTCTCTGCTAATTGCACTTATAATGAGACGCACTATGGATCTCTACTGTTGTGTTGAGGCTGCTTCAGCTCTCTAAATAACATTGTATGGTCTCTTTGTCAGAGGAAAATAAAGTGACCGAGACAGAGAGCACACACGCACACATACATAAAACTGCAAGCACAAACACACACACACGATCAAACCAGTGCAATACAAAGACACACACATATATACGTAACAATATATACACACTCAGAGGCATGGAGATAAAGAAAGCGCAAGGGTGAGGCAGAATCCATCTATTCCCCAAAGTCTTCATTACCTCATTGAAGCCATTTATTCCACTGAGGTTAGATCTCCTGCTCTGGACTTAATTTAGCTGCAAAGTGACGTGTCCCTCTCTGCGGCCATACGGGGGTCTTTACAGCCTCAGAGGTTCTGGGCCACCACTGTTTCATAGCTATACAGCGCACGTAGAATTATGCCATGTCTCTACAATAAGCACAATATGTCACAGGAGTCCACCATTGGTTCCCGGCCTGTTTTTTTCCTTTTCTAAATGGGTATGATAACTCACTCTGATAGAATATGTTACCCCTTTTTATCAGAAGCAGCGCGGCCCATAAAGAGCCAGTCACACGCTCTTTTCAGCCTCTGCCGGTAACATATTTCTTTCACTGGCCTTTCTAAAAAGCTGAAACATGATACTGGAGTTTTCTATCCACACTCTGGGCCAATTTGGTATCTACTACTTCACTGTTGGCAAATTTGAGTGCTCAACAGCTCCAGCTCTCTTGAGGTTTTGATAGCAAGCCTGTGGCACCTATGTCTCAAGAGAGTAGTCGTAATGACAGATTGGCAATCCGCTTTGTCTGTTTTATAATTTCTCTTAATTACCTGAGGGCCTCACACTGGCCCAACACCTTTGTAGTCCCCCACGAGGTGTCCTTACACCTCTGCTAGCACCTGTAGCTGCACTGCCTGCAAGCAAGTCCTCCGTGCCAGGCTGTGTCATTCTGTTCAATCCATTTAAGGGTTGTGCAAATAAAATACCCAGACAGTTTTATACTGATAGCAAATATAAAAGAAAGAACACTTTTGATGTGGAAGTTCAAATGTGGAAGTATGAATGATCCAGTGACATTTCAGTCACCACAAACCCCACTGGGCTCAGTTTCCAGGGGTGTGCAAAGACACTTACTACACGTAGAGCTCAGACATGCAGCTATTTTTCTGTTCTTTAAAGGCCCTCAAGTTGGTATTTTTGTCTCCTGCAGAGTGTGCATGGCCAAAAAAATTGGAAAATGAGAGTGGGCAATTTGCAATTTTGGACCAGGGCTGTTTTCATTATAGTTATTATTATACATTATAATATTTCATTAAGTATCATTCTGTATTGAAAATATGGTGACTATGTTGAAGTATCCCCCCAAATGTAAACACAACCTGGCTTTAGCTGCATAATTGTGGTGTTATTCCAGCTTAGAGGACCTGGTTTGCATCCTTGTCTCCTTGAGGTGTGCAAACTACTCAAGACACCTCTGTAATCCGCATAACTGCTTAACAAGGTGTGACGTGACTGGGTGAGCATTAATTATTAATAATTACTATACCTCTCTCTTTTTATTCCACTGTACTAAACCATTTTATGCACAGCTTGATGTCTGTGCCTTTAAACAAAAACAGCAAATGAGTTCAGTTATGCACTCACTCACCTTGAGCATGTGACCTAGTCCTGATTTCTATGATCACAAGGTTGAAAACAGGTGGAAAGATCAAACGCAGACTCCAGTTTGTCTCATAACTGTTCCAATGTATTTTCTCAGCATTACAGGTAAAATACATACAAACCTATCTCTCATTTTTTAGTTTTTTTTAGCATTATGTGTCTACATACCTCTGAATATTTTATTTATTTATTTCATTTATAGAAATTTAATATTATATAGAAATCAAATATCAAATAAGTCAGCTTCATTTCTTTGTTAACATTCATATCTTTAAAGAAAACTTAATAAAATGCCTTAAACTGAGCATCAAAAGAATTCATCTGGACTGGACCAACGTCTCTGCACAGCAGCTGGTCCTGCTTCTCCACGCTTCATCGAGCCTCTCAGGTTATTGGGCGAAAACCACTGACCATCTTATTCATTATCATCTCAACCACACGAGACCATATTAGCAGTTAATCATGATTTTAGACTTTCATTTGAATTTAAGTGGATCTACTGGCTCTCTATCAACTGCTTCATCCAAAAAGCTGAGCTGAGATGCCTCTGTCACTTATAACCAGAGACGTACAACTGATTACATCCTGGACTTGAAATTCTGTATAGTTTTGATTTGTAAAGAATTAAAGTAATTAATTTATTATTTTAATTATTTTATTACTTTAAGTTTGGGAAGCCTTTTAAACTCTTGAGTGAGAGATGGTTGTTAAATAATCAATAGCAAGTCCTTTTTGGTTTGTTTGGTCTGTTTGTGCTTTTATTCTCTATATGTTTAGTTGTGTTGAACTGGACTGTTTTAGCTTTTCAACATAAGAAACAGTGTGCACTGCAAATTATAACCCCAATAACAGACCTATGGTGACATTAATACCTCTCTGACAGTGTCAACCAAAATGAAGTTGAAGTTGCTACCAAGTGCATGTCAGGAATGAATGTTTGCTCTCTTGTATTTATCTTTATAATTATTTTAATTATAGTTTCTTTCTTGCCACCTACTGGATTTGTCTCTAAAAATCATTTTAAAGTGTTAATACATAAACATTAGCTACTGCACTCACAAATGGATTTTTTTCCGGCTAACTGTGAACCTACACCTGAAGATTCATGCAACAAAAGCAGCTGTCAGTCATTCATTTTCACTGAAAGCTGTTAACAAAGGGCTTCACACGCCTTGGCAACAGCAAGCAGCACTATGCCAAGAGTGGCCAGCTGAAGTTGAGTTTAACCTTATGCAGATTAACACTGGAAGCTAGCTATGAATTTATGAAGATCTGGTTTTGATTTTTTTTGCCCAAATCAGCTGTTGTAGGCTACTAAATTTACTGGCAAACATTTGTTCCTGTCCATATTAACGCTGGCGGAGAAATTGATCATTGTGAGCACTGGTTTCCTCCTGCTCTGAACAATTCTTCATTGTTAATTTAGTAAGAAGTAGGGATTTCTGATAGTTGATTAGGTGGCCATACACTGTAGAGAAGTAGCTATACAATCTAAATACAAATGTGCCAATCAAGCCAGGTGAATCAGAAACTGCACAGAATTCTTTTAAAATAAATATAGAGGTGATGGTTCCCAGCAGCCTGGGAAACAGCTTTACTATAATCATGATATTGGCCACAACTGAACTAGATGTCAGCAGCACTGCTTACAAGACTGCTAGAGGTAGCGAGCAGCCAGTGCCCTGAGCTGCTGCTCATGAATCTCCTGGTGCCCAGTAAGGCTGCAACAAACAATTATTTTAATCACCATTGATGTGGCAGCTATTTTCTTGATTTAGGAAGATTATAGCTTAAAATGTCATTACATGAAAATGTCTTTCATAATTTGCAACAACCTAATGTGACAACAGCTATCAGGTTTAAAATGCAAATAGGCTGATTTTACAATTATAGCAAAACAGGAGGCTGGATCTAGGCAATAATGGGCATTTTTGGTTGAAAAATGACATAAACATGACATGTTCATCAAAATTAATTTTCTAATCATCTTAGCTCCTCTTCCAACATGAGCCTGGGACATTTATTTCAAGATTCAATCATAGAGACCTGGTGCAACACAAATAAATGTCAGTAATATAAGCCAACACACTCCCCTCCACTTAGGCCTAAATGTGGCAGCAGGGCCCCAGTCACATGTCCTCTTTTCCTCTTTCCTCACCTTCCAATTTACCCCCCCAAGAGGTTTGCGATACCTTTCGGCCTTTCCTCCGTGTCACTGATCACCTGTTCTCCATTTTGTCAGAGCAATAAATATATAAATAACTGACAACTGCAGCTCTACCCTACTGAGCTTGTGTTGATCCTTCATGTTCGAGTCTGTATATATGGAGGGGCAATTTGCTCCTCACCTCTGCAGATGTCTGCTCTCCAAACCCACTCCTAGTCTCAAGTCATGGCTAATGAAGTGACATGTTGCCCCACTGAGGGTCAAATGGAGACAGATTCATTGACTCTTGGCAGAGGTTAGCACACACAGCCACTGCAGATGCCAAATAGCTAACATCTGCTAAAAAGTTGTGAAATACACTGATACAATGAAACAGATCAAGCACTGGTCTTATTATTATTGTTGGTGTATAGTGGTTTACACAAATGAATTTGCTGCCAATGAAATCTGAACCTGTCAAGATTTTTTTCATAATGATGAGACCTATTCTTCTCCTGATTCAATCAAATATTTTACGTTCCTTGTCCCTCTTTCATCATTCCCCTCTCCCTCTTTGAAAACACAATTATCATCTTATCATCCCCTTTCAGCTAAGCCATCTGCATGACATGATTTCTTGTGAGTCCTGAGGTTTGCTTCTCATGTGCCTTTTGAGGACAGTGTGATTAAGCATCACTCAGTCTTGTTCAGCTATCAAACTCTCTATCAGTTCCTTGCATCTCCACACCTTGGCCCCTTTCTCAGCTTGTAGATCATGTCTTTTGTTCTATCAGTCGCTTCCCTGTGTTGGAAATCCTAAATGAAAAAAAAACCCTGACTCTCTGTTCCCTCACTGTCAATGGAAGAGCTTCAAAAGGCCTCCCTTTGGCGTGACATGAAAAGTGACAGTTTCAGATGAAATTTCTGCGTGTGCCAGCCCAGACATTCTGATCTTGTTATTAGTAAACATAGACCGTCTGAAAGACAAATCTATGGCTCCATTTGTGCATCTGACACCTCCATTAGAAAGAAAATGACTTACACAGCGATGGCTACAGTTTGTATTGTGTTCAGTTTAGGCAGCACCTGCACAGACAGATATCAGCGAAAAGCGGTGGAGCGCCTGCTGACTTCAGTAACAGAACAGCACACCAAGAAGCTGAACAACTTGGGTAGAGGCGGCATCACAGTGTTGAGCCCCCTTTTCTCTATTCTTAGCTCTGCCTCCTTCTCTCACAGTCACACATGACTTAGTATAGAGGAGGAGAGGTAGAAGAAGTCAGGTTTCTAACAAAAAAAGGATTGTATTAACACTTCAGGTTATTAAATAGTGTCTGTCTGGACTACCATTTAAAAGGGCAGGAAAATCAACATTACATCTATAATGTGTTGGAATCCAACATTCATAATGTTTAGTATAAGCCCAACAGTCAGTGCCTCATATGCTAGCAAGTTGTTTGTACAAAATCCCCTGTTCATCTGACCCGTTGTGTTGTCCTCAGTAAACTGGACTATTGATTTATACTATACACTGCTCTTTCTCAAACTGCATTAGAAACTGCATGCCAAGCTGAACAACCACAACAGCAAACAGTCTGTAACGTGATGTGAAGACGCATTTTGGATTTGAGAACATACAACAATCATGAATAACAGTGCTACTGTTTGCTGACTTTGTAAGAACTGCCTGACAGTAATGTTGGCTGGTCATCTGAAGTGAGACTACTAAACTTTGAATTTCAGTTAAATCAAACTAATTATGTGTGGTGTCTCTGATTCATCTGAACTTGACTTTCTGGTGGCCATATTTCATTGACCGTCATTTAACATGTTCAAACAACCGCTGAAATCTTCAAAACAGTATTTGCTAAATCTAAACATTATAAATTATGTGGGAAAGATAAATGCAAACTGTAGCCTATGCAAAGAAGGGTGCTATGGATATCACAGATTAGCTGATGCAGACATCTCCCAGATATTAATGCACAATGCTTTGTGCAGACCTGCATATAAGGTAAAAGGATTGACTGATCCAACTACTGTCAAGAGGCAGGTTCAAAACAGAGAATAAAAATGTAAACATTACACAAACATTACACAGTGTACAAAAGAAAGGACCGGGTGACTGGCCCCCTAAGCCCATTGCCTACGTGCAGTCCAGAGTGTGTTTCAGCCTTCAGTTTGCATTCATTTCAGCTCTGGTGACTGAGTTAATAAAATATTCTTTTTCATTGTGCTTTGTGGATCATTTCTTGAGAAAATCTGAAAATGCATGACTGATGGAGGTATTTCTGAGGCATTGTGTAACTACTTTGCACTTCTCTCGCTCTCTCTCTCCTTCTAGCTCTGAGTAAACAATAAACACCAGGCTGCTCAGCACCTGTAATCCTTCAACGACTCAATCAACATTTGTAAAGCTGGTCACATGAGGCTCGTATCCAAAACTGACTCAGCCGGCTGTCTGCTGTGAGTACCAGCTTCAACATCTCGACGCCCATATATTCGTGGCACTTCACTGCCGCCACTCTGTTCACGGTCCAACGATCAAAACATGGACCATGCTGCCTGCCTGACAAGAGAGCCGACACTCAGAACCAGTAATCCCCTCTACCCAGCCCACTCTCCAAAGACATGCAGCATCACGACGCTGCAACAACACGCCCCTCCTAGGCCTTGTAGCTTACACACTCAGAGCTACATCTGTCTACAAAGCTGCCTCCTTCATCCACTGTCAGTGAAGCTCCCTCTGGATTTACCGCCTGCGCCTGGATCTTTGCCTGTCTCTCTCTCTCTGTCTGCCACGCCTTAACCCCTTGCTCGCTCTGTCATGTTGGCTCTCCTCTTCTTTCTTTTTCATTGGGAAATCTGCCCTAGAAACACAGTTCACATGCAGCCATTTCAAGCCCACAGCGTCAGCCAATACCCAACTGTTGAGACAGAAGATGAAGTTTTGATTGAAATATTGCAGTGAGGAATTTTGGGGCTTTGGAGTGCAGAGTGTCTGTGCAGCATATGTGAGGCAAGCAGCAGAAAAGAGTAGGTCTGTCTTGGTGTTGTAGCTGTTCTGTTGTGAGAGGGAGGGACATAACCAGCTGTCACACACCTCCTCTAAGTCACGCTTCAACATCATAATTAGACGCTTACATCAGATCCTGAGTCGGTGGATGCAAATGTGGAAAAGCTAAGATTTGCAAGCATTAACTAGTCTCACCCAAAGCTAAAAACAATCCAGCCAAGAATCTAATCTGCGATGCCACCAAGAGACAAATCCTGGACCAGCTCCATTGGCAGCAGCCGGACGTTGTGACAGAAAGCAGGATTTTGCACATTTTCTCTTGCAACAATGTTCACACACCCGATGAAAGTGACTGTAAAAGTTCAAACACGCTTTCCACCATGGTCTAAAAGTTCGCTCTGTGCTCATGAACGTCATGTGTGAATTCTTCTTTTGAGCTGTTTTTGCTTTATCTCTTCTCCAGTTTTTGTCACACTGCCTCTTAGACAAGTCTTTCCATTATCTTTACACGCCCCTCCAACTTTTAAATGTGCTTTTTATCAGTCAGCTCCTGAGCGGCTGCTGAAAGGAGCACAAGCTCAGCAATAAAATAGGCTCCAGCTTCTTGCTTTATACAGTTACCATTGTCTAGACCTGTTTTCCCTTGTGAAGGAGCACAACTCTGCGTTTTGATGGGCTTATTGAAGCTACTGCCTCGTTATCCCTTATCTCAACACTGGGCTCCCTCGCTAGGCACGGCAAGAAAGAATGTATGACGAAAAAAGACGATTTGTCTTTTGCACTTTGAATGTTTTCCCCCCTCATCCTCTTGTCCTCTCTTGGTCGAAATGAAAACACTGCCGTAGCCTTCCACACGTACATTTAAACATAAGGATTTATTCAAATGCTGGGTTTTTAATGTCAAGCTATACAATAATTAACTTTGAACAAACAACTTAAAATCACACACATGTATTATTATGAAATGATGTGCAGGGTCGCTGACACAAAATTACAGCCCTTTGAACTGCCCCCTACTTTATACGCTCCATCAAAAATAAAGTCTAGTGAGCCTGAACCTTGAGGAGATTATCTCAAGATGCACCTGGAAGCATACAATGCTGTACAATCGAATATCCAACATAAAACATTTGTAGATGGGTTTCAATCCATTATTGGTGCCTTCTCTAATATTTTACATGACATGAAATTACCATGACTGAGGATCATTTCTGTAGTTAAACTGGGGCAAATTAATGGACAAAACATCCCCAACTGCTGCACATTAACAGATGGTGGTGCTGCAGCTGGAATAATTTCTCAAATCATTTAAAGGTCTAAAAATAATTGCCATTTCCAGCTTCTTAAATGTGATTGATAATACCCTGCCTTTCTCTTTTTAATGTCATTTTAAATACCTCTTTTTTGGGTTTTGGATTGTTTGGACAGAACAGGTTGTCACAACTGCAACAAGGATTTTTCACTATTTTCTGATATTTTATTGACTAAACATATTGATTAACTACATAGTCTGTAAAATAATTAATAAACTTCAGCCCATTTCTGATACAACATGTTTGAAGCAAAAGTTCAGCTGAAATTCAGCACAGCAAAAGTTTCAGGAAATGCTCAAAGACACACAAATACAATCCAATTACTTGAATCACTTGCCTACCTTGAACATTGCCAGCCCGGATCTCCCCTCTGCTCTTCAGAACTGGCATGATGGAGTGATCTGGGATTCAACTCCTCCTCTCATATCCTCGGATGTAGGGATGGTAGACAGATGAAGTCACACGCAGAAGACTGAGGTGGGGTCTTGCAGGGTGAAGGGATGAGCGGTCTTGGGTTGGTTGAGGGTGGAGAAGGGCGATGTCTGGGCGTTATCGGTGTGAGGGAGGACGACTGTTTTTAAGTGTAATAATATGTACAAAATGTACAATAATTTAGATTAAATCGTTAATCCAAATTGTATCTGTGCAAACATAAAGGCTGTATTTTGAGTAATGCAGTGAATTGCATGGAAACAAAGCTATAACGTATACAAAAAGAAGAATCTGCAGAGAAGCAGAGCTAGCTAAAATGTGCTTTTGATTCGGATCTTAGTGAAATGCTTAAAAAGTTGACTTAAAATGTCAGTGTGCGTGTGAACTCAATAAAAGAAACCAAAAGGTGATGAATGGTGAGTGATGAAGGGACGTTGTATCACTCGTCTCTTTCCATCCAATTCTCTTTCCCCTTCCTCCAACGCTGGTGATACAGCTTGCTGAGGTCTCCTCCCAGAAGTCTGCAAGTGTGTGAACACAGTTGCCGTGGAGATGAGGAGATGAGCAGCAGCGTGTGTGTGTATGTGTATGTATGTGTCTGTTGGTGTGTACGTACTCCTCCTCCTCTTCTTCTTCTTTTTCTTCTTCTTCTGGTTCTTCTTCCCTCCCCTTCCTTCTTCTTTGGCTTTCTTTCACCTCCTTGCCTTCGCTTGCTTTAGCCAGTCATGATCATCAGTTTGCCAGCCTGCTCTGTGCTCGTCTCTTCCTCAGTCTAAAGGGGAGAGGAAGAGAGTGACAGAGTGAGATGGCAGAGTACAGCTGTGGATGGATGTGTTGATGGTGAAGGCTGAATGCCACTGTGTACACAAGTCAATTGCCTCTGAGGTCAAGGATTAATTCAGTCAAGCCGGTGTGTCTACATGCTCCCTTTCACTGCAATCTGAATGTGTTGGATGTTGCTGCCTAGTAATATAACTTCGCCATTTTTCTGACATGCTTACAGTGCTTTTTCTTAGTACATGCTTCCATCCAGAGTTTCTTAAGCTATGGGCATTGTCTCAATGTGGGTCACTGAGCCTTTACATATAGGTCCCAAATATGTACAGTACATTAAATAGATAATTCACTCTTTAATATCTCAAGTTTTATTGGCTTAATTGAATTTTTGTGCGATTGGTATATTATTATGATAAACTACAGGTACTTTAGTACTGACATTTGCTAAATGACATTCTTATTCTTATTTCATCTGTAAACAGCTTCAGATTTGATTTTTCCGCAATTTACTTCATCACAATATATATCAATAATCAAAATATAAACTCACATAAACTGCGTTAGAGGATTGTGTCCATGTCATCCACTCCCAATGTTGACTTTCATTGGTGTCTGCAAAGGCTTGTTAACTGGGGAGACTTTTGTTGGACACTTTTTATGTGATTTTTTTCCCCCTTTAAGTAAACAATTTCACTGGATTTTGACCTGAATGTTTATGAACTCCTGCTTCAATGCAATGTGATAAAGCAACTTCAAGGTTAAAAGTTAGCATTTGTGATGATTCCCTTTCAAATTTGATGTTACTAAAGTATGAATGGATTTCATAATTTTACAGGTAAGGGGAAGAATTAGGTAACTCTTTATTTGCTTTGTTATTTAAAAAATGGAGGAATTTCTAGAGCAAGTGAAAGTGTTTTTAGTGTGGCTGTTTATTATCCCATTAACGGAGCTGAAACAAGGTATATTAGGACATCCCTTGGACACTATTAAAGATATTTTTCTATATTTTCTGAAAGCTCATACAGCAAATGACTGATTCATTAACAAAAAAACTGATAAATCAAACTTATGTTACGCACACTAATGTACTTTCTGTCTAATATTTCATCCTTGAGGTCTGTAACAGATCAAAGCAGTCATTTTAACATGTGTATGCTCAAAGGGATATATCTGTATCTAGAAAAGTGTGTGTATTTATCTGTATTTTGAGGAAGTTGGATATGTAGGTATACACAATTTCGCCTGAGGAAAATTGTCAAAGGATATCTGCATGTGTAGAATTTTAATCCTGTCTGGCAGTGGAATGAATTATTCATTCAAAAATTTTTATTTACAAAAATCCATCTTTCTGACTCCCTCAAAGTCTAATTATCTCCGACTCTCACAGTAGTATTAAAATGACACTGATAGCTTGACTCATGCAGCACAATACAGTATATCCTTAAATAAACCTTAGCATAAAACGACTGAATAAGGTTTGTTTGTTTTGATTCCTCCGCTGGTTATACCAACAGCTTTTTACAACGTTGAATTGTGTTGTTTGGTGTGAGTTATTACAGAAACTGAAGCAAGGGCTTCAATGTATGTATGTATGAATAGATGCATGTTTACTCACGTCAGCACAACATTTGCTTCTGTGGAGCAAATGATGACACAGTGCAAATATGTGGCACCATTTTAATATGAAATCAACTGTTTTGTGTTGATGTGCCTATGTGCTCAGGTTAAAAAGTGCACCAATTTAATACAAATACGATACAATTAACAGTTGCTCTAAACATGTCACCAGGTCAGATTAGCAAAATTAAAAAATAAATAAATAAATTACAATACTCTGATGTAGGAGCATATATTCACATTTTGAGAGGCAAAGTGTCGCAATGAGTCGCCAGTTAAGAGGAAGCATGAGGTTTTTTTCTTTTTTTTCCATGTTACATTTTGCACTTTTGGCTTATACTGAGAATTAAAAAGGAATGAAAAATTAGTGACTGAAGAAAGAGAAAATAAAAAAGCTGAAACTGTAGTAAGGCACTGGTGAAAATATGAGTCAATCGTAGTCGCTCGTTTAACAGACAAAGTGAACTGTGAGACTCCTAAGGTTTCAAAACTGATCCCCAGTCAGCTCTTCCTCTCTTATGTATGTAATATGGGAATTGTTGATAACTTTCTCAACAGTATTACCATAAATATATGTATGGTTTCATCACTTTGCTTCATCCTGATATACAATGTTTAACAAACAAAAAATTAAAACTCAGGTGCATCTTTCTTTCACTGCGCTTCTACTTCTACGGTAGCGGATCAAGATCGTTACAACACAAGTAAGTGGAGATCCTGATTTTGTCCACAGGTTCCGCCAAAACTAACACAAAATGAAAGTTCCTTGGAGTTGCTTAAACACAGTCTTAATGACTTCTCTTTTGAACATAAATCCTTTATTAGACTGAAACCCAGGAGGTGAGCATGCTGTTTTAAGCCTTTATATTTAAACTACTGTGTGCTCACAACGTGGCAACATCCCACCACTCTTTTGAAAGATGTCCTAAATCATTTAAACTGTTTGGGCTGTAAGATGCTCAGTTAAAATCAGCTTGAAACTTTGAGGGGATGGGCCCACTCTTTCACTCTGTTAATGGAGAATATTTAAGAGGAATAAGACCAGAAGATTCTTGTTAGGTTTTAAGTTTGCATAGCAGCAAAGAAAGAATGACTGATGATCATTTTAAAACATGTGTATTTTCTGTTATTAAGGTCAGTTTGTGGTAAATATACGTTTATATTAAGATTTCAGCACAAGCAAACCTAAGATTGGAAAATTTATAAAAATGTTTTTTTTTGTACAAACAATTAAGAGTTTGTTCTAGTTTTGTTTAATGACGTATACTTATCATCTTTAGGAAAAATATGAAATTGTTAATTAGCTATTTAGATTATTATCTAGTTTCTATTTAAATCAGAATAATAGTATTGGCTGTAGAAAAGCAAACGGCATTAGATTACTCAGGCAATATATGATGCACTCTGAGACACACAGCCTATTATGTCATATATAGTGTACAGTGTGCTCATTAAGGTCATGCTGAAGAGTCTGATACAGTAAACCTGGTGTATGAGTCACATTCATTTTCAGAGATCTGTTGCAGATCTATCAAGCAGGAAACAAGAGGAAACGTAATGGAGGAGGGGGGCATCTGCAAAGCATTGCTTAACAAATTTCAACAAACTTAAATGTACAACATGGAGAGGGAGAGAACTAAAATAAATGCATGTAAATGCATGCATCTGCACATTAAACCGGACTAATTGAGAGAGTCAACTGATGGAAGCTAATGAAGAGAGATTTAAACAAATTAGCAGAGTAAATTTACTTTGGGCTGGTTTCTGCCATGAAATAAAAATAGTCCTGGAGTGAGAATCCTCTCTCGCTCAAAATCACCATTGAGAGAATTGATAGTGCGTGAAATTCTTAGAGATACAATAGTAAATAAATAGAAACTGGATAAAGATCAAAGGCATGGCCTGATAAACAACCAATTAGTCACAGCAGGGTGAAGGAAGGTTTGGCAGTACAAGCAAATGTGGTGGAAAATAAAAAAAAATACCCTTCACAGAGAACCTGCCGATGAAAGTTCATGCAGAATCCAATTTCCATCATATCATGCAGACATTCAATTGCACACACACACGCACACACATGCTCACACACTCACTGGCTCACTCCAGCAGCTGTACTCTTGCACACACATTCAGTGCACACACCGACTGTTCATGCATGTGCATACACTCAGTTATAAGAAGTGAGTGCTATATTAATTCACTACTCACCTAATTAACTCTTTTCTGTAACACATAATTTATAGACTGTAGTGGAGATGTTTTACAGAGGAGCAGAGTTGAGACACAAAAGCAAAGAGAGAGCAAAACGAGTGGTCCTTCATATTCCTTCATGACGACATCCCACTCTCAGAACAATCAAGAAAGAGGTATTTATTAAGCCAGTTTGTCAGTCCATGAGAAAAGGGGAAAAAGGAGACTAAAGTGGCCGGTGTGGGGCCTATACTACACTGGGTGTAATTTTTCACCTTAAGGCTGAGTGCACAGTCAATTTCAGGTTGATGTCCAAGAATACAAAGGCTAAAAATGCACAGTCTAGCAGCAGTAAAGCTTTAAAACAGTGCTCCCAAAAAGGTGTGGCAGTGAAAAGTAGAGACGAAGCATCAAACACAACATAAAGAAAGAAGAAAAATGGGACAGGGCCAAAGAGATGAGTATTGATGAGATGGGATATTTAAGTTCTATTTAATCTATATAGGATCTATTTTTTCTGTCTATCAGTCTGTCTCTACCTACAACCTGCACACTGTCTATTACACCTCAAATCTACGGTATGTCATTACCCGCTTAATCCACTGTTCAACATCCAACTAGTGTCAGTGGGTCTCTCTGTTGCCTGATAGAGAATGGGAATGAAGACAAGTGGAGGGGAAGAGCTCCAGGGATAAAAAAAAAAAAAAAGGACAGTTCTGGATTAAAAAATACAACTAAAGAGAGCAAAGAAAACTTGAAAACATGCAGAACAATTAAATTCTGAGAAATATTTTAATGATGAGGAGAGTATTTAGGATTTAAGATTGTTTGTGTGTGTGTGTGTTGGGAGGGTTGTATGAGAAGGGGCTGAGAGGCAGTAAAAGAACTAATGGCTGCTGATGGACTGGCAGAATGAAAATGAGCACAAATCAAGCATGAAATGGGATACACTCTTAATGACTTGAGATGGCCATTAGCTCCAAACTTTGAATGTGGCTCAATACATGAAGAGAATATCATTTAGTTTAGACTGAATATTCCCAACTTTGCCAAATTATAATCAAAAATAACAGAAAGTGCAAAGAAATTAATTTCATTCCACTCTCGGGACTAAACTTAGTTTTTCTGCCCTTGTTACTTTACAACAGGTTGCAGAGCAAATTAGTATCTTTACCAAATAGAAAATGGGACATGACGTGGACAGATGAAAAGATTTCTCAAAGACAACAATTAAAAATGGGCGCACTTTGCCATGATGAGAAGAACAGATGATGAGGAGGGTGTAAAAACTGTGCGAGACCAGACCAATATCAACTCAGTTAACACTGTTCTCCTAGGCATAGTTTAGTGTGCGAGTGCATGTGTGTGTTAATGTGTGTTTTATGTATACGTAAAGCACACACAAATACACACAGACAGACAGATAGACAGACACTAAACAATAGTTAACCTACCTATAGAGTAACATTAAAGAATCCCGCAAGAGTGTGATGCAAAGAAAATGGGTGTGGAGGGACCAAAAGAGAAGGAAAAGGGGAAAAAAAGAGTCATTCATGAGGAGTTTTTTTAGATGTCTTTGAAGAAAATTCATCCAAGTTCATATAATATCAGATTTTAGAGACAGAAAGAGGCAAAGGATGGGGTAATGTGAAGTGATGGCAGCAGTTAGAAATGAAATGGCAAGGAGGGACCGACAGGTATGACACCGTTTGGTGAAAGGGAGGGAAGAGTGGAGAGGAAGAAAAAGACAAAAATTAAAAGAAAACTCCTCCCTCCTTTCTCTTTTCTCTCAATCATAAATAGAGGAAATTATACACCAAGTAGATGGAGAAATAGATGAGGAGGCAAATGATGGAGAGAGAGACTATATGAAAAGATGAAGCACCTCCCAGCACCGCGATGAGGAATAAGAAAAATATAAAACGAAAGAAAAAATTGAATACTCCAAAGCCTTCCGTTTTTGCTCTGTTTAGTGAGGTGAGGGGGGCTGTCAGTTATATCCCCCCCTCTCTCTGCAACTGGTCAGTCTTCTTTTATCTTCTTTTCTCCTCAAAGCAAGGTGGCACCTTCCCTTCAGATGAGCTGTAACCCTTTGCCAACACAGCTGTTAGACATGGCACTCAAGCAGGCTGCATAGTGGGTTGCTGCTACCCAGAGATACAGAGTGGAGCCGAAACACACCTCTGGCTGGCATAGAGCGCAGAGCATAACTCAAGCTGCACTCACTTGCTCCCCCTCCTCGAGAGAGAGAGAGAGAGAGAGAAAGAGAGAGAGAGTCAGACAAATAGAGAGGCAGAGAGAAATGTGGAGTTGGGTCCCTCTATAGGATTATGAATTAGATAGACGCTACAGTAAAGAAGGGCTGCTGCAACAATTGTCATAAAAATTGCTTCTATAAAGAAAGCAATGGCTCCCTCTATTGATACACTGTATACAGAAGTCAGTATAAACTGCTCAGCTATTAAGCCCAATTGGAGGTTAGTTTACTCGTTATATCATCATTATTTTAAGGTGAACACCCTTGCAAGCAATATTTTTTTTCCAAAAGGAGGGCTTTTTTTTAATTATTAAGAAGCTCTGTTTTTATTACATCAAGTAAATTACTCCCGTTATGCTGTGTGCTGGAAATTTGTTCATTTAAGTTCAAAGCAGCCTAAAAGTGGATAAATTGTTAGGGCTTTTCCAGTTGTCATCTCCCTGCTCAGCCTGCTCAGTTTTTGAAAATGCATCTAGGTACATGTTTAAAATTATAAGATTTTATGATGTATTTTTAGTCAAACTGGGATCTTAAGACCAAAAATCATTCTCCACAATAGGTTTTCCAGCAACATTTCAGTGAGACACATGAACAATGTGTCTCTAATAATACGAACATTAAATGACTGCATAAGTTTGTATTTTTAATTAAGTTTATTAATTATGTCAGACCTGAATACTAAACAGTAAACCTCACTTTAGCTGTTAAACACAACCTCCTGTCACAGAAGATGATCGGAGTGTGTATGTTTGCCAGCCAATTATGTTATATTTAACGTAATTAAGCTAATCCTTACTGAGTGTCTCTCACGTCATTTATTCCTTCAGCCAAACACATACATTAAGACTCACTCAGTCACTTTTACACACACATACAGCCAAGTTTTGTTTTGGTTTTTTTTGTTAAAAGGGCTTTTTATGAGTTAGTTTCAGCTTTCTCTGCACCTCATTTATTAAAAACAATATATTATGGCAAACCCTGGATTCGGTAATTAATTAATCCATAATTAATAGCTATCCTAGTCACTTAGTCTGACTCAGTTAGTTGCTGTTCATGCCGGCATGTTTGTCGTCTTCATGACTGAGCTTGATCAACCGAGACAGCACTGCTGATCACTCACTCCACTCGCTTACAGTATTCGTACTATACCTGTGAGACTTTGAGCAAAACCCGCTCACCAGTTCATCTGTGCCACAGTGTTTCTGGTGAGACAAGCGTTTGGAGGGAGATGGGATTGAGGGTGACAGACACGCCAGGGCCGTGAGAGCTCAGTGCGTGCTACAGGTAAGCTGGTTATCAAGGTACGAGTCAGGCGGACACAATGTAGGAGTCAGGGGTTGGCAGGCTCAGTGGTCGTTTATTACAAGCAGGGTCAAAACCAGGTAAATCAGACGAGTCAGGCGAAGGTACCGAAATCCAAAAGGCAAACACTCAAAATCCAAGAATACAAAAACAAGGTCACACACAGGGAACACTCAAAGAATAACTGCTGGAACGCTTACGATTACACGACAAGACGATCTGGCACAGGAGGAATGGGGAGCACAGCTTAAATACACGAGGAAGACAGTGAGACACAAGTGAGACACATTAGGGCGGGGAATCCAATCACACAAGCAGGAAACTTGATAGGAAGACAGGGGTAAGACACAGACTTCAAAATAAAACAGGAAGTGACAAGACAAAGACAGAGCTGAAAACCCTAGCAACAGACACTTGACAACTAACTGATCCTGACACTGGTGTGAAATAACGGTTAAGTTAAGCCAGGTGTCGGCCCCCCCAGGGCCGACACCTGGCGGCCCAGGACCATGGGAGGCATGGAAGTCTCTGATGAGTTGTGGGTCCATGATGTTCCGGGAAGGCACTCAGGACCTCTCCTCCGGTCCGTAGCCCTCCCAGTCCACAAGGTACTGGAGTCCACGTCCCCGCCACCTCTTCACAGAATAAACTGGGCCCCCGTCAATGATCCGGGGGGGTGGAGGGGGTCTGGTGGCGGGAACCAGTGGGCTCTTTGACTGGCTTAATGCGACTGACATGGAAGGTGGGATGTATTCTTGAAAATCTGGGTAGGCAGAGTCTCACAGCAGATTTGTTAATTTTTGACACAGGAAATGGTCCAATGAATCTAGGGGCTAACTTACGGCATTGAACCCTCAGGGGAAGGTCACGGGAAGAGAGCCACACTTTCTGTCCAGGTGAATATACTGGTGCTGGGCTGCGGCGGTCAGCAGACTTCTTGTAGGACTGGGAGGATTTGAGGAGTGCCTTCCTCGCTCTGACCCACATTCCTCTGCATCGTTGCACCATGGCAGCTGCTGATGGAACCAAAACATCCTTTTCTAGGTTCTGAAAGAGAGGAGGCTGGTAACCAAAGACAGTCTGAAAAGGTGTTAAACTGGTGGAAGCAGAAGGCAATGTGTTATGGGCATATTCAACCCATGTGAGAGCTTTTGACCAGGAGGATGGGTTCTGAGCAGTCAAATGCAGTCCAGTTTCACGCGCTCTGTCTGACCGTTGCTTTGGGGGTGGTACCCTGAGGTGAGGTTTGGTTTAGCACCAATAAGCTCACAAAATGCCCTCCAGAACTGGGCAACAAACTGCGGCCCCCAGTCGGACAGGATACTCCAGGGAAATCCAAAGTCTTTGAACACTCTGGTGGTAAGGATTTCAGCAGTCTCTTTGGCTGATGGGAGCTTTGGTAATGGGATAAATTTTGCCATTTTGGAAAAACAGTCAACTATGGTGAGAACTGCAGTATTACCTTGTGATTCTGGCAACAAAATCCACTGAGATGTCCGACCAGGGGCGCTGAGGAACAGGTAGGGGTTGGAGAAGTCCAGCTGGGGGGGCATTGGAAGTCTTCTGTTGGGCACAGACAGTACAAGCAGACACAAAGTTGGAGATATCCTGTCTGGGGCACTATGGAAGAATCCTTCACAGTAGGTTCTTCAGAGGAGAACAATCGTGACAGGGAGTCTGGTTTTGTGTTCTTGGATCTGGGTCTGTATGACAGCACAAAATTGAATCTCGAGAAAAAGAAAGCCCACCTTGCTTACCGAGGGTTCAGTCTTTTGGCACTCTTGATATATTCTAAATTCTTGTGATCTGTCCAGATGAGGACTGGGTGGGCTGCCCCCTCCAACCAGTGCCTCCATTCTTCCAGCGCCACTTTAAGTGCCAACAGCTCCCGGTCCCCCACCGCATAGTTCCTCTCTGCTGGAGAAAGTTTGCGAGACAGGAAGGCACAAGGGTGAACTTTACCATCCTTACCTGACCTCTGAGAAAGGACCGCTCCGATACCAATGTCAGAGGCATCAACCTCGATTATGAACTGCTCCTCAGGATTTGGCAAGGTGAGGACAGGAGCTGAGGCAAAGGAGGTCTTCAGGCGCTGGAAGGCGGCATCTGCAGATGGAGACCACTGGAAGAAACTCTTGCAAGAGGTTAGTGCATGGAGGGGGGCGGCCACAGAACTGAATCCCTTTATGAACTTCCTGTAGAAGTTTGCAAAACCCAGGAAACATTGGAGCTCCTTCTTGGTGGTGGGAGTGGGCCAGTTTAACACCGAATCCACTTTTGATGGGTCCATTTCCAATGTGCCTTCGGAGATGACATAACCCAGGAAGCTAACCTGGCTTCTGTGGAACTCGCACTTTTCTGCTTTTACAAATAATTTGTTCTTTAACAGGCGAGTGAGGACCTCTCTGACAGTGGAAATGTGTTCATCAATACTCGGGGAAAAGATCAAAATGTCATCTAAGTACACAAAAACCTTATTTAGCAGATCACAGAGGACATCATGTACTAGAGACTGGAATACTGCAGGAGCATTGGTAAGTCCAAAAGGCATGACTAAATATTCATAGTGACCACAATCACCGTCTCTGTGTGGAGGAAGAGATGTGGCCTTGCATTTATTAAATACATCCTTTAAATCGTGGTAACATTCCGGAACACCATTCAGATCAGGGGAAGAATCGGACTCTGGGGAACAAGATTCAAGATTTGGGTCGGGGTGACCAGGAAAGCAGTTCTTTTTACAATGTTCCCCCCAGCTCAACACAACACCAAAAGTCCAATCAATGTGAGGGTTGTGTCTGAGAAGCCATGGGAACCCTAGGATGAGAGGGTGAACTGCCGAGTGAAAAAGGTGAAATGTAATTTGTTCTGAGTGTCCGTCTGCAAATGAGAGTTACTGGGGAGATCTGGTGTGTGACGTGGCTGAGCAATCTGCCATCTAGAGCTGTGGCAGTGAGGGGCTCAGGCATCTGAACAGTCTTAAGCCCTAACTGAGTGGCTAATGTATAGCTCATCAAATTAGTATCTGCCCTGGAATCCACTAGTGCTTCCTGAGAGGTTGGTGTGGTGAGAGTGACCCTCGACAGCTGTCTGTGGTTGGGTGTTTTGAATTGGGTCACCATGACTTTGGAGGTGGTTGTGGAGTGAGTACCTCTGACCGGGCAGTTGGCGATGAGGTGCTCTAGTTGAGCACAGTAGATGCACCAGCCCTCTATGAACTGTCTTGGACGTTCTGCAGGAGTTAGGCGGGTGTGGCCAATTTGCATGGGCTCGGAGGTCTCTGGGGTCTCGGTGGATGGGTCAGACCCCGGGGATGTGGAATGAAGAGGAGCAGGAATGACCGACTGGGGTGCTGGAGCTCTGAAGACAGGAGTGGTGAATCTGCCTCGTTGCCGTTCCAGAAGTCTCTCGTCAATCCTGGACGCCAGGGACACAAAGGCATCCAGCTCAGAGGGGAGGTCGAGAGGTGCAAGGTGATCCTTTAAACACTCTGAGAGTCCATTATAGAAGGCATCAACTAACGCCGGCTGATTCCACCCACTATCAGTGGCCAAAGTCCGGAATTCTATGGCATAGTCCATGACAGACCTTCTACCCTGTTTAATGTTCACAAGAGCCTTGGCTGCCTCTCTGCCTGGCATGGCGGAATGAAAAATTTGCCTGAAAGTCTCTAGAAATAATGGCAGCAAGTTACAAACCGCGGTGCGCTGCTCCACTCTGAAGTGGCCCAGGCCTTGGCTCTTCCCAACAGATAAGATATGATGTAGGCTATCTTTGCTCTGTCAGACGGAAGGCCTTAGCCTGGAACTCAAAATGGAGCTCACACTGGGTGAGGAAGGAACGACAATCACCCAATTCACCTGAGAAGCGCTCTGGGCTGGACAGTCTGATGGCACTGGGCTCAGGGAGTTCAGGCTGCGCTGGTGTGGAGGGTGAAGCAGGAGGGGTTTCAGCGGTGGAGGTTTCCGAGGAGATGTCCAGGTTCTGGAGCTGACCAATTATGTGGGATAGCTGCGCAGAGACGGTGGCACACTGTGCTTCGTTACGGGATGTTGCTTCAGAAACCTCATGGCGGAGCTGGGCCAGCTGCTGGTCTTGCTGGTGCAGCTTTTGCCCTTGTGCGCTCAGCGCAGCGCGGAGGCGGTCTGACTCCGATGTGTCCATGTTGGCTAGATTGTACTATCAAGGTACGAGTCAGGCGGACACAGTGTAGGAGTCAGGGGTTGGCAGGCTCAGTGGTCGTTTATTACAAGCAGGGTCAAAACCAGGTAAATCAGACGAGTCAGGCGAAGGTACTGAAATCCAAAAGGCAAACACTCAAAATCCAAGAATACAAAAACAAGGCCACACATGGGGAACACTCAGAGGAAGAATAACTGCTGGAACGGTTACAATTACACGACAAGACAATCTGGCACAGGAGGAATGGGGAGCACAGCTTAAATACACGAGGAAGACAATGAGACACAGGTGAGACACATTAGGGCGGGGAATCCAATCACATAAGCGGGAAACTTGACAGGAAGACGGGGTAAGACACAGACTTCAAAATAAAACAGGAAGTGACAAGACAAAGACAGAGCTGAAAACCCTAGCAACAGACACTTGACAACTAACTGATCCTGACACTGGTGTGAAATAACGGTTAAGTTAACATTAAGCTAGCTAGTTATCAAAAAGTGTTGTAAACAACTCCACGGCAACATTAATGGACCTTTACTGGCGGCAATATAATATTAGCTGAAATACCTTTGTAGCCAATTCCTTAATTACATTAAGGTTATAGACTTTGCTAAAGGGAAATACAACCAAACGCCAAGTTTGTGTAAGGTAGCTGGTAGCTAGCTAGTTTAGCTAGTTCCTTTCGTGACGTTACCGATGACTAATAGTAGACAGACATCAAACTTACAATGTTGTTACTGATCTTGACCCGAACTCATCATAAAATGCTGAAAATATGTTTGTTTGCTGTGACTGATAGACAGTGACAGGACCTCCTGCAGATGAAATCCGGTTGCTGCACTGGAGCCTGGACTGTGCCACCTGGATAATTAAAAGCATTAATTAGAAACAGTAAATACACTCACATAAAAAAAAGAAAGAAAGCTGTAATTGTAAAACTGGTTAATCAAATAACATTTACAATGGATCAAATCATCAGGAAATCATAACTACATGCCGAAAAATTTCTGAAATATTTATTCGTTGTATATTATCTATTTCATTATTCCAAATTCGCATCTGCATAATCATTCTGTTCATACAATAAAACCAGCAGGCATACATTTGCTTTGGAGATACATCAGTATACAAGCTGATAGAAAGAAAGTAAGAAGAAACTGTGGTACAGAAATGCTAAACTTGGTTTGAGGCAATCTCGAAACAGCCGAGACAGCACAAGCCACACTCCATATTTATCATAATTCTGATTTCTGTTGTCCAAATTGTCCAAATTATCAATTGTGAAATTAATAAATATGTAAGAATTGAAGCAATGAAGATCAAGATTATTTTCTTTTTTCTGTGCTTATGTTTGAAAAATTACTACTATAATCTCATCATTACATGGTTAGTGTGTGTGAATAAAAATCGATAATCAATCTTAAAACTGAATTGACCACTAAATAATGTCTCTGGATGAATCAGTAGGTTTTAGCTGCAGCTCACTGCTCACTAATGACTGAGAGCATTGTTGGCAGCTCACCCATGATCAGTGTATTATTGTCTGGTTGTAGATCACAGAAGGACCACAAAATGATGCTGCACATACCTTGCTGCTGAGCTATTTAGAAACATTTCTTGCTTAGCCCTAGTTTTGTACAGGACTGAAAATAACTGTTTGAACCAGCAACATGTTTAACATGCAACTCTGCAGAAGAATATCAGAATCAGTGGCAAAGTCAATCACTTTATGAATGACTACAAATCTTTGAACTAACTGAATAAAACCTTTTGCACTGTAGGTGATCCATAATTTACACCTCTACTACATGGTAATGGACTGAATGGACAGACTGTCTTGACCATAAAACTAAAACTTGCAAAGATAAAGAGTTGGTATATGGGTCCACAAGCAGGATTGAAACTGCATTGATACTGCTAGATCTACATTTTCATGCATGAAAAACAAACTAAGGCTTCTCTTTTTGTTTAATCTTTTTTGTCTGCTAGTCCATACTTCAACACATCTCAAGGAAAATCTGTGCTCCCTTGCTACTGCAGAAATTCACCTCTCCCAGAAAGATGTGTTAGGCTTCCCCCTGCCTCTTCTACAAAAGGCATGTTTGGTGGGTTAAAAAGTTCTACAAAGTGTTCCTTCTGCTGTCTGGTGATTCACAGAGTCAATTTCTGCCTGTTTTTAGCAACCTAGCAGGCTTGTGCTTCAAGCAACTAAACAGTCAACTGTTTTTCTGTCACATACCTAATGCTCTCTTTCCTTGTTGTCCAGTCATCAGCTTTGTCCATGTTCATGTCCAGGATGTAGAGCCGAGGCTTTTGAACTGTCAAACCTAAATTCCAAAAGGCCTTGTTAGTATTAAAGTTCGAGCTCTTTATTTAAAGTTCTTTATTTGTCATACAACATATCAATAATTACAATGAAGTAGTAGTTGGCATCAAAATGATTTTTCTCAGATTCCCTCCAACATAGCTTATAAAAAAACACCAGCCTGAGGTCTCAAGAGTTCAGTAGTCTCCTTGCCTGCAGGATGAACCTGTCTTTAAGGCCTGTTGGTGCAAGACCAGATGCACCATAATGCTACTGATAGTCATGGGGGTTGCTCTTTCCTGTTGCGTCATGTAGTTCACAATCAGTTCCTCTGTTTTGCTGGTGTTGAGAAGGAGTTGTCTTGGCATCAAGATGTCAGTGCTCTGGCCTGGAGATGAGAATTGGGGAGGGGGGGTTTTGTTGTTTGTTTGGGGGGTTTTTTCAGAAAACTTGGCTTTGCAGCTGTACATAGTAGTAGTAGTAGTAGTAGTAGAGGAAGCAGCTTAGCCTGAAACCCTGAGGTGCACCAGGATTGAGAGTAAGGGGGTGGAATATGGTGCCGCTTATGCAGACATCATGGGAACTGCCAGTCTGGATGGTCAGGACCCAACCACATATGAGAGTGTTGAGTCCCAGAACTTTGAGGACACAGTGGGCTATGTTCACTGAACAGCTTTCTCATATGTGTGCTCTTGTAGTCCATGTGGGAGAGTGCAATGTACAATGTGTAGGACAATGACAGATCTACTGGGTGTGATTGCAAAGTAATGTGTGTCGAGTGAGGGAGGACGTGATGAAAGTTCTGACTAACTATCCAAAGCACCTATTAAAAAGTGGAGGCGAGTACTACTGCACAGAAAGTGTTTGGTCTTGTTTAATGATGGGGCAATGGGGCAATTGTCAGTGAAGACATCTGCCAGATGATCTGCACCCACCTTGAGAGCTGCAGCAGGTGGGCTATCAGGCCTCTTCCAGGGTTCCCATCAATCCAGCACCTCTGGATCCTGGTATGTCTCTTCACTTCTCAGTAAATCATTCACCAATCATAAACCACCCCAGAACTTCATTTACCCAGTTCTCCACCTTCACAGTTCCCTAGACACCACCCTGGCACCTATCTGTCTTCCTTTCCAGTTAATTCTGCTCTGTTACAGTTTGTTCATTTTGATGTACTTCAAGTCTTCATTGAAGGAAATATTCTCTTTCTACCAGCTCAGAGCCCCCAGTCTTCAACTGTCCAGTCCCTCAAATTGTGTTAGCCCCTCACAATTTCTCTCTCTGCCTTAGTCTCCATCTTTCTCTCTGTACCTGTATCCTTGACAGGGTCCAATCATTGTCTGTTGTCTGAAGTCCAATCTTCACCATTTATCTCTGTACCAGGTACTCTGGCATCCACTTTACCCCTTGGTTTTGTTTAGGCTCTGTGCATAGCTTCTTTGACTACTATGGAACATGTAGCCAGGCCCCTGAGCAGATGCTTCATTTTACTCGAGATTCCAGTGTGCCTCCACCTGTTTCTCATGACTCCCACTGATCCTCTCTATGTGCTCACAGGGATTGTTTAAGGGGAGGGTTTGAGTCCCTGATGTGCCAGGCTGAGGCTAACTGTTTTTCTCTGGGACTTCATAAACTGATGTACCTGGATTGGCATTACCCATGGTAAGGAGGACAAACTGTATTGAGCAGTTTCCTTCTTATAAAACATTTCTAAGATAAATATTGCTTTGTACGTTTTTTTAATCCACAATTGTTTACAGTACTACTCGGAAAATTAGAATATCCTGAAAAAGTGCATGCATTTCTGTAACTCAACTTTAAAGGTGACTTTTTAAAGGCTCAGGACCCTTTTGCAGGTGTTTTGGATTACTTACCTGATTTGTGTGTGACGCTTTGAGCCTACAATACTGAAGCTTTTCACAGTATTCTAATTTTCTGAGTTTTTGGGTTTGAGGTTTTAATAAGCTGTAAATCATAATCAGCAAAATTACAACAAAAAATGCTTGAGATATCTCACTTTGCATGTAATGAGTCTATAAAATGTATTGGTTTCACCTTTTATGTTGGATTGCCTGACTAAAACAACTTTTACACGAGATTCTAATTTTCCAAGTAGTACTGTACATTC